>JADMNL010000032.1:187225000-187972500 GCA_016271365.2 Neoceratodus forsteri
CACCCCCCCTTTCCAGGCTCTGTTCTCTCCTGCAATCTGCCCTCTCGACTACAGCAATCCCTCTTAGCTTCACCCCTGACAAGGGTTCCTCTGCTGCTGCAAGCAGCCTGGCAGGTCCCCTCTGTCCACTGGCTGCCTCCTCGCTGTACTGCCCACAGACCAGCAGACTGAAGCTTCACACCTGACAAGGGTGCCTCTGCTACTGGAAGCAGCCCAGTGGGTCCCCTCTGTCCACTGGCTGCCTCCTCGCTGTACTGCCCACAGACCACCAAACCGAAGGTACGTTGCTGAAACTTCTGGCATCTGCATGCCGACTGGCCACAGTCATCAGCTCTACCTGCTGATGGGCTGCTTCACTTTTTGAATTCTTTGCTGCTGCTATTCCTTTTGGACTTTAAGCTAATTTTATTTACTGATTCTGGTACTGGTTGTTTCTCCAGATTGTCCTGTGATGTTAACTTAAATGTGACTCTAAGCCTGTTTACAGCAATTTTGCACTTACGGGTTGTTTGAAGTGCAGGATCCTTTAAAGTGCAGGTTTTCAGGTTTTAGAGTATTACAGCTCTCTTTGTCTTAAGGTTCAGTGGTATTTTACCCTAGATCAGAAACTAAGCTTAAAGAGATACAGCGTTTTGTGAACACTTCTCTGTGCAGAACAGGTTTCACTTGTTTCACAGTCGTAGCTATGCCCTGCAAATAACCCTATATTTGTTTCACTTTCTCTCCTTCCTGCTTAAATTTTTCTCCCACCTCCCCTTCCCATCTCCAGCCTTTATTAAATACTCTCCCTTCCCCAGCAGCACCGCCCTCGGCAATCTTCATCCTCCCTTTCCCATCTCCAGTCTTTATTAAATACTCTCCCTTCCCCAGCAGCACTGCCTCGGCAATCTTCATCCTCCTTCCCATCTCCAGTCTTTATTAAATACTCTCCTTCCCCAGCAGCACCGCCCTCGGCAATCTTCATCCTCCCTTTCCCATCTCCAGTCTTTATTAAATACTCTCCCTTCCCCAGCAGCACCGCCCTCGGCAATCTTCATCCTCCCCTTCCCATCTCCAGTCTTTATTAAATACTCTCCTTCCCCAGCAGCACCGCCTCGGCAATCTTCATCCTCCCTTCCCATCTCCAGCCTTTATTAAATACTCTCCTTCCACAGCAGCACCGCCTCGGCAATCTTCATCCTCCCTTCCCATCTCCAGCCTTTATTAAATACTCTCCTTCCCCAGCAGCACCGCCTAGGCAATCTTCATCCTCCCTTCCATCTCCAGTCTTTATTAAATACTCTCCTTCCCCACAGCACCGCCTCGGCAATCTTCATCCTCCCTTCCCATCTCCAGTCTTTATTAAATACTCTCCCTTCCCCAGCAGCACGCCTCGGCAATCTTCATCCTCCCTTCCATCTCCAGCCTTTATTAAATACTCTCCTTCCCCAGCAGCACCGCCTCGGCAATCTTCATCCTCCCTTCCCATCTCAAGCCTTTATTAAATACTCTCCCTTCCCCAGCAGCACCGCCTCGGCAATCTTCATCCTCCCTCCCATCTCCAGCCTTTATTAAATACTCTCCTTCCACAGCAGCACGCCCTCGGCAATCTTCATCCTCCTTCCCATCTCCAGCCTTTATTAAATACTCTCCCTTCCCAGCAGCACCGCCCTGGGCAATCTTCATCCTCCTTCCCATCTCAGTCTTTATTAAATACTCTCCTTCCCCAGCAGCACCGCCTCGGCAATCTTCATCCTCCTTCCCATCTCAGCCTTTATTAAATACTCTCCTTCCCCAGCAGCACCTCCGCAATCTTCATCCTCCTTCCATCTCCAGCCTTTATTAAATACTCTCCTTCCCCAGCAGCACCGCCCTCGGCAATCTTCATCCTCCTTCCATCTCCAGCCTTTATTAAATACTCTCCCTTCCCCAGCAGCACCGCCTCGGCAATCTTCATCCTCCCTTCCCTCTGCAGCCTTTATTAAATACTCTCCCTTCCCCAGCAGCACCGCCCTAGCCAATCTTCATCCTCCCCCTCACTAATATTGCAACTACCCTTAAAGATACAGAATGCAGTTATAGGGCCCAACATTTATCGGTGTTAATCTTAACTCTTTAAGTCTCATTTACTGTGTTCCATCCCCTGACCCTGAACTAAATTCTCATCATAGTATTTGGGTGGTATTTCCACCATATGTATCAGTCTTCCGATCTGCCTAGATCCAAACCTAAACCTTGACAACAACAAACAACATGAGCTGCACTACTCTCCTACTCATTGCTATCACATTTGGATCAGTGGGCCCAGGCACACTTCAGGTCACCTGTACCGCTTCAGTCTGCACAGAACACTGCCTTGGAATGGGCCACTGGCTAACAGTACCAGGAGCAACCCCCACAGTCAATAAATCTTGTGGTAAAACTGAATTTAAAAACTTTAATAGAGCCAACTATCAGGAAATTAAGGAATATTTATCAAATTGGAATTGGGAACAAGAATTAATTGGGCAACCTATAGAGAATATCTGGCTAAGAATCAAAGAAGAAATCCAATATTGTATCACAACATGGGTACCAACAAGAGTTAAATATATTGGATTAAAGAGGTCTCCACTTTGGTTCACTAGAGAAATCAAAATGTTGGTCTCAGCAAAAAAGAAAGCATATAAGAGATACAAAAAAAATATTACTGATTTAAACTGGTCGAAATTTATAATTAAAGCCAAAAAGGTTAAATATGCAATCAGAAGGGCTAAGCAGGAATTAGAGAGGAACCTAGTTGATATACATCATGACAATAAAAAAAGGTTCTTCAATTACATTGGCTCCTTAAAAAATTCACCTACCTTAGTAGGACCATTAAATATTAATAATGTTGACGTTAACGATGAACAGGTTATAGCAAATAAATTTAATGATTATTTTGGTTGTATATTTAAAAAGAAGTGTGAGTTCATATGTTCAAAACCATCTAATTTAGACCTAGTGATTGAATTTAGTGTGGCTGAAACCTTTACATTATGGATTCCTTAAAATCATCTACATCATGTGGTCCTGATGGTATTCCTGCTATTTTTAAAAATCTTTATGCATGAACTGGCTGGAGTACTTACCTACTTATTTAATGAGTCACTAAAGAAGGGTATTGTGGTTAATGATTGGTGTGATGCTAAAGTTATTCCTATACATAAATCTGGATCTAAGAAGGAGTTAAATAATTATAGACCTATAAGTCTTACCTCTACTGTGTGTAAAATTATGGAGCGACTAATTCTAAGTAAAATCTGCAATCATATTTTGGCAAAAGGTCTGACTGATATATTCCAACACGGTTTTCAACAGGGAAGGTCATGTCAGACCAATCTGCTTGATTTTTTTGAACCAGTTAGCGAGGATCTGGATTTTGGTTTGCCAGTTGATGTGATCTACCTGGATTTTGAAAAGGCTTTCGATTCTGTTTCATATGATATATTATTTAAATGTTTAGTCAATTTAGAACTTAATAATTATTTGATCAGATGGATAATGCAATGGCTGTCAAATAGAAGACAGCAGGTATGTTTGAGAGGTTTTTTTTCCCCATGCACACCAGTTACTAGTGGAGTTTCTCAGGGATCTGTTTTGGGGCCTGTATTGTTTAATATATTTATAACAGGAATGAAAATAAAAAACGGTAACTGGTTAATCAAATATGCAGATGATGCCAAACTGGGAGGGATTGTTAACAACCCAGAAGCTATATCCATATTACAGGATAATTTAAATGATATATCCGAATGGGTTAGTAGTCATAAGTTGAAATTCAATATTAATAAGTGTAAGGTCATGCACTTTGGAAATAATAATAGGTGTGCAAAATATTATATTGAGAATCACACTTTAAGTGTTATCACATCTGTAAACAATCTTGGTGTTATTGTTAATAACACATTAAAATTTACTGAACACTTAAAGTCTGTGATTAAAAAATGTTCCAGACTTAGTAACTGTTTATTTAGAAATATTAAAAGCAGAGAGCCATCAATTATGGTCCCCCTTTATACTAGTATTATAAGAGCTAATTTTGATTACTGTTCTTCGTTTTGTGCTCCCACACAGAGGGGTGATATAATATCTAGGGAGAAGGTGCAGAAAAGGTTTATTAGGAATATTGCAGGAATGGGACACTTGTCTTATGAGGAAAGACTTAAACGACTTAATTTGTACAGTATGGAATATAGATCAATACGTGGGGATCTCTGTTTGCTCTACAAAGCATCTAGATGAATACCTATTTGATACACTCCATTTGAAATGGAATTCACTACAGTCTCAACCCGTCAGCATAATTTTAAATTATTTTTACCAATTAATCGAACTACTAAAAGAATACAATTTTTTACTCAACGAATAGTTCCAATTTGGAACTCACTCCCTTATGAGGTGGTAAATTGTGTAAGTTTGTCACAATTTAAAATTAATTTAGACATATATATGAATGATTCTAAATTTGTTACCCACTTAGCTTAAGTGGCATGATCTTAATGGGCTAGTCCCTCGATCGTGTATTTTACCTATGAACCTATGAACCTAAGAGGGGACATACCAGTAGTCCTACTACAATGGGACCACAACAGTGGAGAATGCATCCGACACACATCACAGCTCCACCTGGCTGCCACCTCTCACACACACCCCTCAGAAAGTGGAGAAGCCTCTCCAAGGTAAAATAAGGAAACAAAAGTCACAAATCTCTATAACCCTCCACATCACAGTGAGGAAACTTATCCTAATGCTCCTCCTGCTATCTGGGAATGTGCATCCAAATCCTAAGAAACATAGAAACATAGACTTTGACGGCAGATAAGGACCGCTAGGCCCATCTAGTCTGACCATTTCCCTACCTACTGGATAAGCTGCAGATCCTAGTTAACCAGCAGCCTACTTCTTCCTACCCCAACCCCCTAGAATTGCCTTATGTCTGTCCCAGGTAAACAGGTCTTAAAGACCCATCTATGGTTAATGGCATAGCCCTGATGATGATTTTTTATTGTATTTTATGAACTTAGTATTTATTGTATTTGTGTTTATTTTACTGTTTTAAGTGATGTTTATTGTTAAGGTGCCTTGGGTTTGGAAAGGCGCGGTACAAATAAAGTATTATTATTTATTACAGTATACTCCCGATTTTACAAACATGCTGGGGGACACCAAAAACATTCGGAAAATCGGGAGCCGCATTAAAATAAATATGCTGGCAGAGAGGCACTGTAGTCAAAATGTTAACATTTTTTATTACAGGTATCTTTTATGCACTTTGTAAAAAAACAAAGACAAGGCGCTGCGTCAGCATGTGGTCTAAAAGCAAAACAAAATGGTTATATTAAATGCACGCTGAAAATAGAAAATAGAGTTAAAAATCTACGTTTCGACCTTAGGTCTTCTTCAGGAAATATCTAAAAGAGAAAAAAATACAAGTTAGTGTAATCCTGGCCCTCCACTGCCACCCAGATCTGTGGGTATCAAGACAAAGGGCCTGACAATAGCTGCAATGAATATTTGCAGCCTAACAGCAAAGTTTACACAATTACAGGCCTGGATGGCCCAGCACAATCCAGACATAGCATGCCTAACTGAAACTTGGTTGACAGCCAATATAAAAAACAGCAAAATAGCACTACCTGGATACCAGGTATTCAGGAGCAACAGGCATGGCAAGAAGGGTGGGGGCTATCTTATCTACACAAAAAACTTCCTCCATGGCTCTGTCCTCCCTATCTCCAGGATGGCCACAGACCATGAGCTCCTTGTCTTGAAAATATTAGTTAGACAGCTGGATAAGACATTGACCACTGCATCAGCCTATCTGCCCCCCTAAAATCATGGGACAGTGTTCCCAAGGTCCTGGATGCAGTGGCCTCCCTACCCAAGGATAGTGATTTACTTACCACAGGGGATTTCAATATAAACTGGGAAAGTGACAACTCCACACCACTCAAGGATATTGTGGCACATGCATACCTCACACAACTAGTTACAGAACCAACCAGAAGGAACCACAAGACAGGCAAGAGCTCACTCATTGACTGGATCCTCATAAACTCCTCATCATGAATATATGAGGTCAAGGTGCTACCAGATATGCTGAAGTGACCATGCCCCTGTCACCCTCAGATGGTCAAATAAGTTCAAAAACAGCCACTCTCCATCACTATACAGAGTAGGATCCTGAAAAGAGGTCAGTCAAGGTTGCTTAAAAATGCCCTATCCCACCATGACTGGTCTCCCATTGACACACTGCCAAACCTGGACTAGGCCCTGAAGTACTTCACAGATGTAGTCAACAATATTTATGACTGATGCGCACCGTTAAAAAGAGGAAAGTGCAGGGGACCACTAATGGTTGGATCACAGGCAAGCTCCTAGCCATGATGTAGGAAAGGGACAACCTCTGGTTAAAAGCCACGGCCTTGGGGTAAAGACCATGATCACCAGCTGTACCGGGCAGTGAGAAACCGCTGCACACATGTAATACAGAGGGCTAAAGAAGATCACCACAAGGAACTGCTCGATAAAATTTGGGGTGACTGCAGAAAGTTCTGGGGAAACATAAAAAATCTCTTGAAGTAAGGAGAAAAGAGAAACCCACAGCTGCTCCACATTAATGGCTCTACTAGCATGGACCCACACCTCATTGTGGAGTCCTTCAACTTTGCCTTCACAGATCTAAGCACAGTACTCCCTCCTGACTACCTACACCCCGCTAATGTTCCCTCAAATGAGAAAGCACCCAGTACCTCTCACCTTACCTTCTACCTCAAGAGCGTTACTATTAAGGAGGCACTATTGTACATAAAAAAGTGCTCAGGAAAACCAGAATGGGTAGCGATGGAGTAAACATGACGCTGGAGTCTCAAACTCTTGATGTGCTCATCATGCCTATTACAAAACTATTCAACAAATCCCTGACCCTGGCACAATTCCAGGCCACCTGGAAGCAAGCGCTGGTCACTCCTGTCCATAAAAGTGGGGACATGACCAATGTGTCCAATTACAGGCCGATCTCAATCCTCTTCCCCCTATCCAAGGCCCTTAAGAAGATTGTGGTGGACCAACTAACAGACTACATCGGCAAATACCAACTGCAATGCCCCAACCAGCATGGGTTCGGGCAGAGACACAGTGCCACAACTGCCCTTGTAGAGTTCACCAACTATGCTCACAAAGCTATGTAAGAAGGCAAACTAGTAGGGGTGGTGTTGATAGACTTAACAAAAGCCTTCAATACCATCAACCACATTGTCTTACTGGCCCAGTTACAAAGCCTGGGGGTGGCTGCCAATGCAAAACTCTAGTTCCGAGACTACCTGTACTTCAGGTCACAACGGGTAAAAATAGGACAAACAGTGCCTGACCCCAAGGAAGTCATGCTGAGGGTCCCCCAGGGATCCATCTTGGGACCCCTGCTCTTCCACCTGTTCTTAAATAATTTTCCTCAAGCCTGTGATGCCAAGATAATCTTATATGCAGACGACGCTGTCATCCTCAACAGCAGCTCTCGAATTGAGCCACTCCAAGCAGCACTTCAGTACTCCTTCAGAAAAATAGAAGACTGGTTCTGTGAGTACAAACTTCTGCTCAATTACAAAAAAAACAAGACCATGCTCTTATCCAGCCCCCAGCTCAAGAAAAAGTTCCCCACCATAAACATCACCAACAATGTCCTTGCCCCCTTGGAACAGGTACATTCCTTCAAATACCTTGGAGTCACCCTGGACAACACCTTATTCTATGCTCAATATGCCAACCAGGTGGTCAAGACAGTCAACACCAAGCTTGATGTGCTATTCGGGCACAGAAAACACCTTGCCAAGGCAGCCATCCACCTATCAGTCATGGCCTCCATCCTCTCCACCATTGACTACGGCCTGGTTGTCTACAGCGCAACATCAGACTCTGTGCTCAAGAAGGTGCATGTAGCTCTCAACAAGGCCTGCAGGCTCATCCTGAACAGCGATCGAATGACCCACCCCTGTTCCCTCTACGAACAGACACATCGACTGTCTCTTGGGTGCAGGACTAAATTCCTCACATGCCTCCTAGGCAAAAAAAAAATACTGGGGAAAGCCACCCCACCAGTGCATAGCAGACATATCCTCCCTCACAGGCTCAGGCTACATAACCAGAAGAAGAATGCAGGGAGCCCTCATGGTGCCATTCCAACGCACAGCTCTCGGACAGTGTGCCTTCTCCTACAGAGCCCCTCTTTGGCTTAATGAGGTACCTAAGTCCAATCAATCAATCAAAATGTTTATTTAACCAGGTGAACATCATTGAGCAAAGCTCATTTTCGAGATGGACTTGGACAGGATACAAGAACAATTTACAGCACATTGAACACAATAAAATCACACAATATTTAAATAACTAACTAACATAGTCAGGGCTAAATATAATACACAGGGTAATGACAGCAGTAGTGCATGAGTACTATATACACACACGAGCAGCTAAATACAGGTTATAGTCAAGACTGGACACTATGGTGTGGTGACTATAATATGCAGGGTAATGACAGAGGTAGTGCATGAGTACTATATACACACATGAGCAGTTAAATACAGGTTATAGTCAAGACTGGACACTATGGTGTGGTGAAGGCAGAATAACAAACATGAGTGAGAGGGGCAACAAGGGAAGTTAGAAAGCTGATAAGAAAGGAAGGGAGCTGTGAAGGTTAAAGAGGGAGGGGGACAGTAGGCAGGGGAACCTATAAGTGTCATAGCAGCAAATCGGAACTCCACTAGCATGTCCAGCTTCAAATCAGACCTTAGGCACTACCTGACCTCCAGCTCTGTGTGCACCTGCTTCTCTAACAGCTGATAGACTCTGGACGACCAGGCCTGGATCTGCTAACAGTAACTATTCTCAGCACAAAACACAAACCACCCTCCCACACACTCCTTGGCAATGCCTCTGAATCACTCTAAGGGGCTGCTCCTGTACACCCCTCACACCCCCCACTCCCCTCATCTCTACACTAGGATGGGCCTTTGCCTCCCTGGCCTCAGTCCTGCCTCCTTGAGCACTTTTACTAGAGGTCCCCCTCCTCCCCTACCAAAATCCTGTCCTTACTGACCCTCTGCCCAACCTAGCCTAACCCTAGTGCCTCTGCACTTTTCCTGCACTTGTAATCAACTCAAGTTGATGTCCGTATGCTGTATAGTGTTTCAAATGTCTAAGAAATTCTGTAACCTTTTCCTGGTTGTTGTGCTGTTGAGTGTCTCAAATGTGCTAAAACTCTGTAACCTTCTTGATTGAAAGTCTATACTCTGTTCACATGACATGGAACCTTTGTAAAAGAGCCTTGGGTCAAAGGTTATTTTCTGAATACCAAATAAATAAATAAAATAAATAAAAACAATCAGAAGCCCTTCCAAAGCCACCATGCTAGTGCCCCACTGTAGGACCACCCTCGGCCAGTGGTCCTTTCACTACAGGGCCCCCGTTTGGTTCAACTCTCTGTTGTCTACCATCTCAGCTGAACAGAAACTTGGTGCCTTCAAAGATCTCCTCAGGGAACACATCATCTACACTTGCTCATGTGACTGACCCTAACTATAAGATTTATTACTGGGCAGGCTAGGTTTCTCAGACCTTGTGACTCAGCTTATGTTACTAAATTATGATTGCATGTACGTTTGTTCTAATACACATTTTGTTCTGTTACCTGTTTTTGACTTTGGATAGTTTCCATCCTGTATTATATCGCTTGTTTTATATGTTCCCTCTCCCTGTTACATTCTGTTTCATTGTTGTACCTCCTTGCAAAAGAGTTTGTAATTCCCATTCTCTCAATAAATAAATAAATAAAACACTCTGGACAGGGCTGGACTATGTTACTACTGAGCATAGTCACTGTGTGAGGCACTAGGACAGCTCCATATTCAGGCAGGCAGCACATCATTGGCAGGGCAGGGCAGTGTTACTGCTGAGCATACTGTATTCACTGTGCGAGGCACTAGGACAGCTCCATATTGAGGCAGGCAGCACACCATTGGCAGGGCAGGGCAGTGTTACTGCTGAGCATACTGTATTCACTGTGTGAGGCACTAGGACAGCTCCATATTCGGGCAGACAGCACATCATCAGCAGGGCAGGGCAGTGTTACTGCTGAGCATACTGTATTCACTGTGCGAGGCACTAGGACAGCTCCATATTCGGGCAGGCAGCACATCATCGGCAGGGCAGGGCAGTGTTACTGCTGAGCATACTGTATTCACTGTGCGAGGCACTAGGACAGCTCCATATTCAGGCAGGCAGCACATCATTGGCAGGGCAGGGCAGTGTTACTGCTGAGCATACTGTATTCACTGTGTGAGGCACTAGGACAGCTTCATATTTGGGCAGGCAGCACACTCTGGACAGGGAGGCACTGAGTTATAGCTGAGCATATTCATTGTGTGTGTCACTAGGAAAACCCCATATTCAGACAGGTAGCATACTCTGGTGAATACCTGAGGAATGCACTAGCAAATGGCCAAAAAGGAGGGATGGAAGAACAATGGAGAAAAATCAAAACTGTCATCATAGAGGCAATAAGCCTTTGTGTGAAACAAATAAAGAAAACAAAGCGGAGTAAAAAAACACTACGGTCCAGATATTCAAACTGCACCAGGCTGTGGCACAAGCTTGGGTGCAGCTCAACTTGGCTGCACAGGGGCATGGACTGGGCAATATTCAACGGAGCTGCTCCATGGCTCAGCAGTTTTGAATATCGCACCCTGGCCACCCCCAGTGTGCATGGTGCAGTGGCACTCTGCCAGCGCAAGTGGTCAGAGTGGAGCATGGAGATGCGCTAACACAAGTGCCATTGTGCCATGCACAGCACCCGCAATATTCAAAAGGTGACATGCAAATGGGGCCATAATTTATGAAGGGTGCACATGGAGCCATTTGCATGTCATTATCGTGGGCATCTGTGTAAATGAACCCCCCCCAGCAGCATTCGGTCCACTGGACCACCAAGATATTGCCAGGGGGTTCATTTACACAGACTCGGGCAGCATTTGGTCAACTGAACCAGCAGGGATATTGGCCAGGGGTTTCATTTACATAGATGCCCACAATCAGGCAGCATTCGGTCCACTGGACCACCAGGGATATTGGCTGGGGGTTCATTTACACAGATGCCCGTGATCGGGCAGCATTCGGTCCATTGGACCACCAGGGATATTGGCCGGGGGGGGTTCATTTACACAGATGCCCATGATTGGGCAGTATTCGATCCACTGGACCACCAGGGATATTGGACGGGGGGGTTTATTATAACGGATGCCCACGATCGGGCACATAGTGGTCCACTGAACCATCAGGGATATTGGACGAGGACGTATATTGTGACGGATGCCCACGATCAGGCAGAGAGCGGTACACTGGACCACCATGGATATAGGATGGGGACTTTATATTTACACATATGCCCATGATCGGGCATGAGGTGGTGCCACCAGGTGCAACCAAAACTCGGGTGGCCACCCATAGGTGGCAGCTGCGGTGTTCTGCCTTGCACTGCGGCAGCTCACCTGTGGGTGGCCATCAGTTGTTCCTTTTTTTTTGGCTTAACTTTGTGCTGGCACAGGTAGAGGTTGCACATGCATGGCTCTGCACATCCCAGGCTGAATATTGGTCTGTGCAGGTTATGCATGGGCACGCCCCCCCATGCCTGCATACAATACTGATGCATAGTGCATCGGGATTTCAACCACGCACTTTTTCCTTTTGAATATTGAGCTGGGGCACATCAGCGAGTTGTGCATGGTGCAACACTGTTGCACCATGTGCAACCCTTTTGAATATCTGGGCCTATGATTCTCAAAAGAGGTGGCAAGGAAGGTTAAGGAGAAAAAGGCTGCATTCAAAAAGTATAAGGAATCACAGAAGGGGCACGACAGGGAACTGTATCAATTAAAGCAGAAAGAAGTGGGGAAGGCAGTCAGAATAGCAAAGGCCCAAACCAAGGAAAAAATAGTTAACTCAGTTAAGAAGAGGGATAAAACCTTTTATAGGTACATTAGGGAGCATAGAAAGGTTAAGGGAGGAATAGTGAAGATTAATAAAGGGAAGGGGAGGTGGGCAAAGGGAGACAGTGAAAAGGCAGAGATACTGAATGAATACTTTTGCTCAGTATTCACAAAAGAAGATGATAAGGAGTTACCTAAACCAGACAATAGAAGCACTCTGGGTAGGGGAGTTGACACCAGTCCATTTACAGAAGAAAGAGTCCTGAAAGAACTCCTAAAACTCAAGGTGGACAAAGCAATGGGGCCTGACAGGATTCACCCCAGAATCCTAAAAGAACTAAGGGAGGACCTAGTGACACCACTAGCCACACTTTTTAACACATCATGGGAGGATGGGGTGGTACCTGAGGACTGGAGGAAGGCAGATGTGATTCCCCTTCACAAAAGTGGGAGCAAGGCAGAAGCAGGAAACTACAGACCTATAAGTTTGACCTTAGTGGTAGGGAAAATTATGGAATTGCTTCTGAAAGAAAGAATTGTTGAGTACCTAGAGGCCAGTGGGGCAGAGGACCCAAAGCAGCATGGATTTACAGCAGGAAGGTCATGTCAGACGAATCTAATTGATTTCTTTGACTGGGTGATCAAAGTAATAGACCAGGGAGGGTCTGTGGATATGGTCTACCTAGACTTTAGCAAAGCATTTGACACAGTACTGCACAAAAGATTAATAATCAAGTTAGCCAGCCTGAGTGTAGGTCTCAGGGTGGTAGCCTGGGTAGCAAACTGGCTGCACAACAGGACACAGAAGGTAATAGTGAATGGAACACATTCTGAAAAAAGGGGGTTACTAGTGGAGTACCTCAGGGCTCAGTACTGGGTCCAGTCCTCTTTAACATCTTTGTAGGAGACATTGCAGAGGGTCTGGAAGGAAAGGTATGCCTCTTTGCAGATGACACAAAGATCTGTAACAGAGTTGATATACGGGGGTAGAAAGGATGAGAAGGGACTTGGCAAGGTTGGAGGAATGGTCAGACATATGGCAACTGAGATTTAATGCAAAGAAATGCAAAGTACTGCACCTGGGAAACAGAAACCCAGGAGAAGAGTACACAATAGCAGGGGAGGTACTAACAACAACAAAAATGGAAAGGAACCTGGGGATAGTCATATCAGATGACCTAAAGGTGTGTAAGCAATGTGAGAAGTCAGTAAGGAGAGCCAGGGGGATACTGGGATGCATAGGAAGGGGCATCACAAGTAGAAAAAGGGAAGTGGTTATCCCTCTGTACAGACAGTTGGTGAGACCCCATCTGGAGTACTGTGTGCAGTTTTGGAGACCTCATCTATGCAAGGACATAGACGGATGGAAGCAGTCCAGAGGAGGACAACTAAAATGGTGCAGGGTCTGCATCAGAAACCATATGAGAGAGAGACTGAGAGAGCTTAATATGTATACCCTTGATGAAAGGAGGGACGGGGGACATGATTGAAACTTTCAAGTACCTCAAGGGAATCAACAAAGTCCAGGAGGGTAGCATCTTTCAGAAAAAGAGATGTGTACGAACAAGGGGGCACAATTTAAAAATAGAGGAGGGACGGCTCAGGGGTAATGTGAGGAAATTTTTTTTCATGGAGAGAGTGGTAGATGCATGGAACTGCCTTCCTGGGGAAGTTGTTGGGTCTAAAACAATGGAGGAATTCAAACATGCATGGGACTGACATAAAGCAATTGTAGTGGGGGGTGGCAGGAAGTAGGCTGTTGGTAAACTAGAATCTGCAGCTTATCCAGTAGGTAGGGAAATGGGCAGACTGGGTAGGCCAAGTGGTCCTTATCTGCCATCAAAGTCTATGTTTCTATGGACAGGGCAGAGCTGAGTTACCCCTGAGCATAGTCGCATAGTCACTGTGAGGCACTAGCACCGACCCATATTTAGACAGGCAGCACACTCTGGACAGGGTGGGGCTGTGTTTCTACTGAGTATAGTCACTGTGTGAGGCACTAGCACAGCCCCATATTCAGACAGGCAGCACACTCTGGACAGGGTGGTGCTGTGTTACCACTGAGCATGACAACTATGTGAGGCACTAGCACAGCCCCATATTCGGACGGGCAGCATATTCTAGATGGGGAGGGGCTGTGTTACAGCTCTACATATCACTGTGTGAGGCACTAGTGTAGCCCCATATTCAGGCAGACAGCACACTCTGGACAGGATGGGGCTGTGTTACCAATGAGCATAGTCACTGTGTGAGGCACTAGCACAGCCCCATATTCAAGCAGGCAGCATACTCTGGATAGGGTAGGGCTGCATTACTGTTGAGCATAGTCACTATGCAAGGCACTAGCACAGCCCCATATTCAGGCAGGCAGCACACACTGAACAGCATGGACCTGTCTTACTGCTGAGCAGAGTCACTATGCAAATCACTAGCACAGCCCCATATTCAGGCAGGCAGCACACCCTGGACAGGGCATGGTTGTGTTACCATTTAGCATAATCACTGTGTGAGGCACTAGCACAGCCCCATATTCAGACAGGCAGCAGATGCTGAACAGCATGGACCTGTGTTAAGCAGAGTCACTATGCGAATCACTAGCACAGCCCTGTTCAGAGTGCTCCTGTTGGGGGATTCTATGATCAGGGGGTATCAAATGGGATAGGGAGGGAGAAGCCTGGCCAGTTAGAACAAAATGCTTCCCTGGACTAACGGTGCACAGGGCTAAGCACGAGATGTATCAGCTGGCAAAGGATTGTGGGGGTTCCCCAGACATACTGGTCCACCTGGGTACAAATGACATTGAGGGAAATAGCGAGCTAGAGATACAGGCAAGATTCAGAGAGCTTGCCAGGGTCTGTCATGACATAGGATGGACAGTTTCCTTCTCAGAAATCCTGCCAGTGCCAAGGGCTAGTGGGGAACACAAAAGGAAAATTAGGGAGATAAGCCAGTGGCTCAGGGAGTGGGGTGAGGCCAGAGGGTATGGGTTGATGGGGGATTGGGGGGAGACCTGGGAGGATAAGGAGCTGTATGCTAGAGATAGACTCCATCTCAATTTGGAGGGGAGGGGAATCCTTAAGTTGAAAATAGAGGAGTTCATTGGTGAAAAGTGGGGTTTAAACTTGTGAAGGGGGGAGGGATGGGAGAAAAGGCTGTCAAGGGGGTGCCGATAAAGGAGAGACTCTGTCTCCACCCCTCTGGGGAGCTGGAGGACTGCGGGAAAAGGCTGACTGGTAAAGTGCAGACCAGGGGAAAACAGAATCCCCATGGGAACATGAGCAGGGGAAATGGAAGTATAGGGAAAGGGTGGAAGGTAGTCCTGCTAAATGCCAGGAGCTTGGGAAATAAAATGCCTGAGCTCCAGGCAATGCTTACTGAGGGAGCAGTGGATGTGGCAGCGGTCACTGAGACCTGGGCCACTGCAGGACAAGACTGGGACCTGAACCTGGAGGGTTACACTATGTTCAGGAAGGACAGGGGGAAGGGAAGGGGAGGAGGGGTAGCAATGATAGTCAAAAACTGCATTGGCATAGGAGGAGTAGAGGAGGCAGAGGGAACCGTGGAAGCGATTTGGGTCTCCTTGATAACAAGGGGGGGGGCAAGAGAGCAAAAATAGGAGTGGTGTATAGACCCCCTACCCTGGCAGAGGAGCTGGAGGAGAGTCTGGTGGCAGATGTTGGGAGACACTGCAGACTGGGCAGAGGAACGGTGGTGGTGATGGGGGACTTAAACATGCCAGGAACAGACTGGGAGACTATGACATCTTCTGTGACCAGGGAACAGAGGTTATTGGATGTCTTTCAAGACGCGTTCCTAACTCAGCAGGTGGGGGAAATGACCAGGGGAGGCGCAGGTACTGGATGTGGTCCTGGCAGACAGTGACCAGATTAGAGGCCTGGAGGTAAGGGACCCATTGGCGGGGAGTGACCATGCCACGGTCTGGTTCTGCCTGGACCTAGGAGGGCTAGAAGGCTGCACAAAGATGGAGGTAACAGACTTCAGGGGAATGGATTTTAAGGAAATGGGAAGGATCCTTAAGGAGCATTTGGATGTGATTGGGTCAGACATGGATGCTGATAGTAGATGGGAAATCATCAGGAGAGGGGTGCAAGATGCTACCAGCACCTGTGCAAGAGTAAGACGAAAATGCGGTAGGGCCGGAAAACCCTGCTGGTGGACCAGGGAGGTTCAGGAGGTGGTGCGAGGAAAGAAGGCAGCCTATAGGCAATTCAAGTGCTCAAGGAGTGAAAGGGATCAAGGGAGTATGAGCTGATGGCTAGAAGGGCCACTAGGGTGGTGAGGGTGGCTAAGGCAAGGAAAGAGCAGAACCTGGCCAGGGAAATTAGGAGAGGGAACAAGGGTTTTTTTAGATACATTGGGGAAAAATGAAGGGTGAAGGGGCAGATTAGCAGGATTAAATCAGGGAAGAGATGGGCACAAGACCCGGGGGAGCAGGCTGAGGTACTAAATGAGTACTTCACCTCAGTTTTCACCAAGGAAAATGGGGGTGCTGCATCATACATGGGAGGAGACAGAGATACTGAGGAGGGGGGGACCCTTACCGATCGGTGGGTCTGGGGAGAGGGGGAGGCATCACTGGCAGGAGAGGGGAGGGCTAAGCAGGGAGAAGAGGTACTGGAAGTGGAAATCACAGCAGAGAGAGTGAGGGAAGCCCTCAGCTCCCTTAAGATGGAGAAAGCACTGGGGCAGGATAACTTACATCCCAGAGTGCTGAAAGAACTTGTGGATGTCCTGGCTAAACCCCTGGCGGCACTTTTCACCATCTCTCTGAGGACAAGACTTGGTTTGCTGGCCAAGGCACCTAGCTTCACCGGAGCTCTTTCCTTCTAAGACTGCTTGAAAGGCAGAGTAGAGAAACTTACCAGAGCAAGGGAGAAGGATTAAGACTTAGTTTGGCTAAGCAGATTTACTGTGTGGTGGTGTTTTTATTTTTTACTCACAGGGATTGCTACTGTTTGTTGCTAACATTTCATTGCTTTATTTTTCTCTGATTCAAATTGTTGTTGCTGGTATACCTTCTTCTGCATTATTACAAGGTGTGCCTACAGGTGTGTGCTAACAGATTACTGCTGTAATCTTCTGAGTCAAATTGTCTTTGCAAGGTATATCTTCTGTTACTGCTTTATTTTCTCTGGAGCAAAGTGTTTCTTACAGGTATATCTTCTCTGAAATTATTACAGGTGGTGCTTTACAGGTTTTACAGTTTTATCTAACATTAGGATAAGCTTTCAGGGTTACTGCATTTGTTGTTGACTGATTGTTTCTGCTCTTACCTCCTTGTTCTTTCGTCCGTGGTTCTTCTTTTAGGCAGGGAAGGGCCCAGCCACCCACCCCATCCCAACCACCCACGCTACACTCCTTTTATAGGGTGCCACAGTTGTGACATTTCCTGTGGCAGAGCAGGAAGGGCGGATCAGTGGGGCCTCCACAAGGTGATCTCATTTACAGGGCACTAGTAATTTAACTTGTTATAACAAGTTAAGCAAGCACAATTAAACCATTACTTGCATTTTTTTTCCTTCTAATTACTCTGACTAGGTTACAAACCCAGCAACTTATTTGGAATGGATTTCATTAACTGCAGGTACTGTGGAACAATTTTCAGAAGGACAGTCTTACAAGATTTAGGACACTGTCCTACATGCTGAGCCTTTGGAGATCTTAGGTCTCAGCTCCAGGCAGCATGGGCAGAGATTGCCGCCTCAAATTTCATATTGAAGAGGAAATACATTATAAGAACCACCATATTTCCCAGCATCCAACAGAAAAACCTCGACCGCAGAGGGTAGTTGGTCCAGGAGGTTGGCAGGTGGTTAGGAGGAGCAAATCAGGTGCCCCATCACTCTCTACTCTCAACACATTACCTCCAAAAACCATATAAACACTACAAACAGGTATCTGCCTCTATCTCTGAAATCAAATAAAGAGGCAGAAGACACTGCAGAGCAGGACACTGTGGCACAGGAGCTAGCACAACAATACTCACCCAAATCAGGAACCAAAACTAAACAAGCACAAAGAAATCCAAAAACTTCTGATCATAGGAGACTCCATGATTCGGGGAGTTGATACCCATCTCCAGCCAGGGTGATGGTCAGATGTCTCCCAGGTACATCAGCATGGAGAGACACTGACCGCGATTACAAATTGTTCACAAAGCAGGAGAAAACATTGATGTCCTAGTACACATAGGGACTAATGATCTCGCCAGCCGGTCAGTTGTGGAGACCAAGGAACACCTGACTAGGCTGGGTGACAAACTATCATCTATTTCGTCCGCATCTCCTTCTCTGAGATCCTGCCAGTCTGGGAGAAGGGAGCAGATGGACGGAAGGTCGAGAAGGGGAGATGGGGAGCTAAACACGTGGCTCAAGGACTGGTGCCAGGAAAAGGACACAGATTTGTAGGGAACTGGCAACAGTTCTGGGAGCGAAAGTTCTTCAAATTTGATGGACTGCATCTGACTAAAGAGGAGTCAGTGCATTGGGGCAGAAGTTTGACGTCTTTGCAGAATATTTAAACTAGCAAATGGGAGAGGGTGCAGCATCCCATCGTCAAATGGGAAGAACACCCTCCCCCTCAGCTAGTGGTCAAACAGGAATTCAAGCGTGTTTGCCATTCATTTGCATCACCAGGTAAGAAAAAGGTTTGTCTCCCATACGATGCACAGGGTAATGCCAAACTTCACCCAACAACTAACACACAAAATCTGGCCAATAATCATGTACACAAATGCTCACAGCCTGGGAAATAAGATCCCAGACCTGCAGGCAATTATGTCAGAGGCTAAACTGGACATAGTAGCAATTAGTGAGACGTGGTTTACCAGTAACCACACTAGGAGACTTCAGTACCTGGCTATGTATTGTTCCAGAAGAGACCGAGGTGCAAAAGGGGGAGGTGGCCCTGTATGTTAATGAAATATCAAAGCTACAGAAATTCAGAATACACATAAGGAGCCAGAAGAACTGTGGGTCACCCTGGAAACAGGAAATGGGACAGCCATAAGAACTGGGGTTGTCTACAGGCCCCAGACCAGAGGGAGGACATAGACACATTACTGTTAGAAGATATACAAAACATGACAGCTAAAGGGAGGTTCTGATAATGGGAGACTTCAACCAGATACAGATTGGTCAATACCAGCAGGAACATCTGCCAGAACTAGACTCATAGTGGATTCCCTGCAGGGAGGGCCTCAAACAACTGGTACAGCAACCCACAAGAGACAGGGCTATCCTAGATCTAGTACTGACTAACAAAGAGGGATCACAGATCTCCAGGTGGAAGGTCACCTGGGGGCCAGTGACCATCACATGGTGTGGTTCAATTTGGCTACTACATCTAAATCATCCCATTCCAAAGCAAAAATATGGGACTTCAGAGGAGCTGACTTTGATAAGATGGCCAACAAGTTAAGCTAGCCCTGGCAAAAGGAACACAGGTGAGGAGGTACTGGCAAAGTGGGCAAGCATTAAGGATACAATACTTGAAGCAACATCCCATTGTGTTAGACAGAAAAGGAAGTGCAAAAGAAGAGGAAACCACTTTGGTTCTCAAATACAGTAGCAGAAAAGGTCAGAGCCAAAGGCTGGCCTTCAGAAAATATAAGGAACACAGCGGGATGAAGATAGGAGGCATACCAAACTGCCTAAGGGAAGCAGGTAAGGCAGTAAGGCAGGCAAAGTCCCAAACTGAGGAAACACTAGCAACGAACAGTAAAGAAGGTGACAAGACTTTCTATAGATACATTAGTGAAAGGAGAAAGTCCAGAGAGTGTGCTAAGCTTAATGGAGAAAGGGAGCATGTGAGGAGGAGGACCCTGTAAAGGCATCTATCCTAAATAGATACTTTTGCTCAGTATTTACTGAAGAGAAGGTAGGGCAGGGCCCACAGCTCAGCATCATGGACACAGGGGAGGAGGTGAGCACTACTCCCTTCACAAAAGAAAGGGTCCTACAAGAGCTTGCTAAGCTCCAGAGTGGATAAGGCAATGGGACCTGATGGCATACATCCCAGGTACTTAAGGAGCTAAAGGAGGAACTAGCAGAGCCATTAGCAGAATTGTTTAGTGAGTCTCTGAGCACAGGAGAGTCCCAGAAGACTGGAGAAGGGCTCATGATCCCTACCCACAAGAGTGGTAGCAGGGAGGAGGCGGGGAACTACAGACCGGTCAGTCTTACCTCAGTAGTGGGCAAGATTATGGAGGCACTCCTTAAGGAAAGGATAGTGCAACACCTGGAATCCATAGGGGCACAGGATCCAAGACAGCATGGGTTTACAAAGGAAGGTCCTGTCAAACTAATCTCATAGATTTCTTTGACTGGGTAACCAGAGTGGTGGACCAAGGGGAGCAGTTGATGTCGCCTACCTTGACTTCAGCAAAGCTTTTGACACTGTTCCACATAGAAGATTGATAAATAAGCTAGGTAGGCTCAGGGGTGGGTCAGAAGTTGGTCAACTGGGTGGCAAACTGGTTGACTGGCAGAAAACAGAGAGTGGTGGTAAATGGTATACAGTCAGAAGAGATGCAAGTCACAAGTGGGTACCTCAGGGATCAGTCCTGGGGCCAGTCCTATTCAACATCTTCATTAGTGACCTCGCAGATGGACTAGAGGGTAAGGCTTGTCTGTTTGCAGATGACACCAAGATCTGCAACAGAGTAGATGATCCAGATGGGGTGGGCAGAATGAGAAGAGATCTGGATAAACTAGCAGAATGGTCAGAAGAGTGGCAACTGAGATTTAATGCAAGAAGTGCAAAATCATGCACATAGGGAAGAAACCCTGAAGCCACTTATAGGCTGGGAGGGAGTTGCTAGCAGTCACAAAGGAAGAAAGAGACTTGGGCATCATCATCACTGATGACCTAAAATCATCAAGCAGACCTCTAAAGCAGTAGGTAAGGCTAGGGGGTGTTAGGGTGTATTAGTAGGGGTATCACAAGTCGTAAGAGGAGGTAATAATCCTCTGTACAAGACATTGGTTAGCCCCATCTGGAGTACTGCGTGCAGTATTGGAGGCCACACCTTCACAAGGACATTAACCAAATTGAGGCAGTCCAGAGAAGGGCAACCAAAATGGTGCAGGGACTGCATCAGAAGACATATGAGGACAGATTAATGGAGCTCAATATGTATACCCTTGAGCAAAGGAGGGAGAGGTGATATGATCGAGACATTTAAACACCTTAAGGGCATAAACAAGGTGAAAGAGTCTAACATGTTTAAATATAAGAAAATAGCAGGACAAGAGGACACAGCATGAGATTAGAGGAGGCCGATTAAGGGGAATGTGAGGAAATTCTTTTTCACAGAAAGGGTGGTAGATGCATGGAATGGCTACCACAAGAAGTGGTGGCTATGAATACAGTGCAGGGCTTCAAACAGGCATGGGATAGGCATAAGGGAGCAATACAAATGACTATGAATAGATAGGTCACTGACAGAGCAAAGGCCGATGGCACATTTATAAGGTAGAAAAAGAAATGGGCAGACTGGATGGGCCTTGCGGTCCTTATCTGCCGTCAACTTCTATGTTTCTATGTTTCTATGACAGGGTGGGTGCCCCAGGACTGGAAGGTGGCGTATATAGTGCCTATCCACAAAGGGAGATCAAGGGAGGTGGCAGGGAACTACAGGCCTGTCAGCCTGACATCAGTGGTGGGCAAGGTGATGGAGGGCATTGTCAAGGAGAGGCTAGAGGGGGACCTGGAAATGTCAGGGTGCCTGGACGATAGACAGCATGGATTTATCCCAGGGAAATCGTGTCAGACAAACCTTGTGGAGTTCTATGACTGGGTGACAAGTGCCTTGGACCTGGGTAGACCAGTGGACGTCCTCTTTCTAGACTTCAGCAAGGCATTTGACTCTGTTCCTCACGTGGGCCTGTTGGATAAGCTGGGAGAAATGGGGGTGGTGAACCAGATGATCAGATGGATAGGCAATTGGCTCCAGGACCGGACCCAGAGGGTCGTAGTTGGTGGGATAGTCTCATCCCCAAAGAGAGTCATTAGTGGGGTCCCACAGGGATCAGTCCTTGGGCCCCTCCTGTTCAACACCTATGTCTTTGACATAAGGACAGGAATAAGGAGTGAGATGAGTCTCTTTGCGGATGACTCAAAACTGGGGGTGGTGGTAGATGGGGAGGAGGGTAGGGTGGCCCTACAGGGGGATCTGGAGGCTCTAGAAAGATGGTCTAGAAAGTGGAAGCTCAGGTTCAATGCAGGGAAATGGTACTCCACCTGGGGCCAGAAACCTGGGCCAAGTACACCCTGGGGGAATGCTACAAGTCTCGATGGCTGAGAGGGACCTGGGGTGGTGGTGGTGGATGTCAAGATGAACAACTCGGAGACTTGTAGGAGGGCAGCAGCCAAGGCCAACAAGATGCTGGGATGCATCGCTGAGGGATCACCTCCAGAAGGAGGGAAGTGATACTCCTCTGTATAACTGCTTGGTAGGCCACACCTTGAGTACTGCATGCAGTTTTGGAGGCACACTTAAAGAGGGACATTAAACTCCTGGAGAGGGTCCAGAGGAGGGCAACCAAAATGATTTGGGGCTTGGGGACAGGACCTATGAGGAGAGGCTCGAAGAGCTAAATATGTACACATTGGAAGAGAGAAAGGACCGGGGGACATGATGGCGTCTTCAAGTACATGAAGAGGATAAATAGGGAGGAACAGTCAGGGTGCTGCGAAGGAAGGAGGAGGGCCTCTAGAGGCATGGGTGGAAGCTGGAGGGAAGATTCAGGGAGAAAGGTGGAGGTGCTACTTCACTGAAGAGTGGTGGAGCCATGGAATGCACTGCCTGGGGGCTGGTGGAGGCAGACACAGTGGAGGGGTTCAAGAGGGGCTGGGATAGGTGGGGGAAGGGTTCTGGAGCAAAATCCAATGCAGCAAGAATATCCAGAACTGGGAAGGGAGAGAAGTCAGAGAAAGCGAGGAAGGCAGCAAGGTCAGCCCCCAGGGTGGGGTCTGACCAATTGAGCAGACTCGAAGGACCGTTAGGCCTATTCTGCTGGCATTTTAGAATGTTAGTAAGTTAGTTCCATATTCATTCAGGCAGCACAGTCTGGCAGGGCGGAGCTATACTACTACTGAGCATAATCACTGTGTGAGGCACTAGCACAACCCCATATTCAAGCAGGCAGGATAACCTGGACAGGGCATGGTTGTGTTACCGTTTAGCATAGTCACTGTGTGAGGCACTAGCACAGCCCATATTCAGGCAGGCAGCACACTCTCCGCAGGACAGGGCTTTGTTACTGCTGAGCATAATCACTGTGTGAGACACTTGGACAGCCCCATATTCAGGTAGAATGCACACTCTGTACAGGGTGGGGACATGTTACTGCTTAGCATAGTCACTGTGTGAGGCACTAGCACAGCCCCATATTCAAGCAGGCAGCACACTCTGGACAGGGTAGGGCTGTATTACTGCTGAGCTTAGTCACTGTGCGAGGCACTAGCACAGCCCATATTCAGACAGGCAGCACACGCTGAACAGCATAGACCTGTGTTACTGCTAAGCAGTGTCACTATGCAAATCTCTAGCACAGCCCCATATTCAGGCAGGCAGCACATTCTGGCAGGGTGGAGCTATATTACTACTGAGCATAATCACTGTGTGAGGCACTAGCACAACCCCATATTCAAGCAGAATGCACACTCTGTACAGGGTGGGGACATGTTACTGCTGAGCATAGTCACCGTGTGAGGCACTAGCACAGCCCCATATTCAGGCAGAATGCACACTCTGGACAGGGCGGGGCTATGTTACTGTTGAACAGTGTCACTGTGCAAGGCACTAGCATAGCCCCATATTCAGAAAAGCAGCACACTCTGGATAGGGTGGGGATGTGTTACTGCTGAGCATAGTCACTGTGTGAGGCACTAGCACAGTCCCATATTCAGGCAGAGTGCACACTCCGGACATAGCAGGTGCTGTGTTACTGCTGAGCATAGTCACTGTATGAGGCACTAGCACAGTCCCATATTCAGGCAGAGTGCACATCCTGGACATAGCAGGGGCTGTGTTACTGCTGAGCATAGTCACTGTGTGAGGCACTAGCACAGCCCCATATTCAGGCAGAGTGCACACTCTGGACATAGCAGGGGCTGTGTTACTGCTGAGCATAGTCACTGTGTGAGGCACTAGCACAGCCCAATATTCAGGCAGAGTTGACACTCTGGACATAGCAGGGGCTGTGTTACTGCTGAGCTTAGTCATTGTGCGAGGCACTAGCACAGCCCCATATTTAGGCAGGCAGCACATTCTGGACAGAGCGCACTGTCTGTCTGAATACAGCAACCGAGCGGATGTGTGCTGTCTTACTGATGCCACTCAAGGGAGCATGGCACAAATGGCCAGCTCTGAATACGGGGCCCTTAGTGATCCCCAATGTGGCATCATGCTTATTAAGGACTCGCTGATCCTGATTCTGAATTTATCAGCGTTAGAAATTTTCACCACTACACTTCTTCAAAGTGACCCCTACTGTAGTTTTTCAATGGTTTCAACTCTATCTTACAATACAATCTTCATTTGCATGTTTCATGGAAGAGATCTGGATTCTCTTGACACAGAAGCCATCAGGGAATGGACAAACAGCTGTTACCCAGAGGGCATCTCTTACCAGGGGCCTTGTTGCAATTAAAAATCCCTTCAGAAATATAATCATCATGTTAGAATTAATTCTTTTTTGGGAAATTCAGAGCCTCTGAGATTGTTGTATAATTTTAGGGATACTTGGTAAACACTGCTTATCCTAAATTGTTTT
This sequence comes from Neoceratodus forsteri, assembly GCA_016271365.2. Lineage (NCBI taxonomy): Eukaryota > Metazoa > Chordata > Ceratodontiformes > Ceratodontidae > Neoceratodus > Neoceratodus forsteri. The sequence goes on from JADMNL010000032.1 coordinate 187,249,782, forward strand.
AACATTGAAATAGAGTATAAATAAGCCAGTCACAAACAACGAAGAAACTAGAAGGTGTCATAAACCAGTACTAGTGCACATACATATCAGATTAGAGTTAGCATATAATAATTTGGCTGTGTAGTTTCTTTAACCACTCATCCAAAGGCAGGATTTATTTCTATAAATTTGGTAGGGCACTTATCTTTGGTTTCAGCTTGATGCTTTTTGCATGCTTAGAAACCAGTCCTATTTCAAGTAGCACAGTTTCAAAGTAACTTATAGATAAAATTCTAAGATTATGCAGGTGGTTCATATGCAGGGCTCTTCTTTACAGTAATAACACCCACCTTGCACAAAAGAGATTTACGTATCCGTTCCTTCAAGCAATGATACAAAACATTTTGCTGCTGTTTGTGATCTTCTCTAGCCTTGTCTACAGAACCACCCACCCACAGGAGTTTGCACCACAAAAGCCTGCACTCCTCAGGTACAGAAGGGATGGAGAGATCATTATCGGGGGAGTCTTTCCACTTCAAGAAAGTTCTCTTCTAGCTGGTCCTTTTGACAATCCCTGTGGCAGGTAAGGCACACATTATAGATAACAATGCCATGCCGTGCGTGTCAGTGTAAATCCTGTTTCCCTCTAAAATAAGAATAATCTAGCTTGAGTGTATGGATGCAATATTTTCCATTGTTGTGGCACAGCAAAGGTTAAGCATTTTATCCAGCTGCTGAATGTATATTTGTACAGGAACTTGGTTCATTTGGTAGAGAATTAAGCTGGGATGCTAAGGACATGGGGTACATTCCCAGTTAGGTCCCAGTTATTTTCACATTTAACTTTTTTATGTATATTTTATGGAGTTTCATATCAACAAATAGGTGCAGCACAGAATACCAGCTAAAATGAATTATTACTCAAAACCTGATTGGTGAAAACACAGTGGCTGGTGTCTTGATAAACAATAATCAATATTATTTTATAAAACACAGTATGTCAGACATGTCTTTTATTAAATTACAATCCAGTGCCCCCCGCCTCCATATATGCTGCCCTGACAAGGTCTGTTTCAGCAACCCCATGTCAGCTTCTTAATATTTTGTCCAATAAATGATGGCCATCTAAAGATTTAAAATCCACACAAAAAATGAACACGGGTTGCCATACTTGTTTCCGAGTTACATAGTAAGACTTAATCCCACTTTAAAGAAAAAACAATCTGTAAGGGGTCAGATCATTTTATGTAATTATAACATTAATGTTTTAGTTGTCAACATGAGTGTGACAGAAAAACTGAAACAAGGACACACCATTTGTCACGATGTTTGGTTTTTGTGTGCAAAAATGATGAGAAAATGATCAGCACTGTTACACCCTAGTGTACTAACATTCCTAACGATGTGAAAAACAGTTGTATGTTTCAATGTGCACAACCACTTTAGTCCCATGTCATGTTCATAAAACATTTTTGATAGATATAGAATAAGGGTGTGAATATGGCAAAAGAAAGAAATATAGGGGTCGCTGCACTTCTTTTGGTAATATCTGCTCTTGAAGTTGCAGTTTTAGAGGTGTGTGACTCAGGACAAAAATAATGGAAACATGGCAGTAAAAATTAAAGTTGCAATGTTCAAACAATTAAAAAGTATATGCAGAATGACAAATACATTAATATAAACTAAACAGAGTAACCAAAGACAGACAGATGTGTACGTAAAGTGCCTTATATGATGCCAATAGCTGCAATTGTAGGAGCCAATTTCTTCCTGCTCTGCAACCAACAACATACTAATTCCCAAGTTCTGCACAAATATGGGTCAGCACTCATTTAGTTATCATGCAGCTTCATTTTGGAACTCCTTACCTCCTTCTATTGAAATATCTTCCTCTCCCTTTGTGTTTGCCAAGCTCCTAAAGTCACACTACTCCTCAGCCCAAGTCTACTCCTGCTTCCGATACCCTCCTCCTGTCATGACCCCCCACCTTATACTACCTAATCACACCCACTGACCAGCTATGGTCACATTGTTCTCTTCCTCCATCATCTTCCTCCTTTTTTCTACCCTCTACTATTGTTTATTACATCATAAGCATCTTTGTTTATTATAAAACTAGCACCACATGTGCTCACATTTGTCTACATCCTGCTGTATATTCGTATGCATTCCCTGTAATTTTTTTCCTGTTTGTCTGTGCTTCTGCACTTGGGCCATGACTAGAAAAGGTACTTGTTACCAATGCACTCGCCCAGTAAGCAAAGTTAAATAAATAATTGCATACATACATACATAAATAATGCTTCCATATTTTCACAAATGTACTTGTGCCAGGTATCCCTTACAAGGTCTCCTCATTTACCATGCCCTACACTGTTCTAAATTCTCAGATACTCAGAATGAATTGCAGTATTGTGGTTTCTGTCTGTCACCAATACAGCCCTTCTGAGTTTTTCTTTTTAGCCCAGCTTTTCTTAAATGCCCCTAGTGAGCTGAAGTTCTGTACATTTCTGCATACATACATAGATACATAGACAGTGTCGGCAGATAAGGGCCTATGACCCACCCAGTCTGCCCATTTAAGTTTGTAAGTTCAGTTTATGTTTTTAATATTATTATATTATTATTATGCATGTTATTAATACTGCTCTCTGATCCTGTGTATGGGATTTTTATGCCTCTGCCTATATCTGAGTTGAACTTATTACCTTTAATGTGTCTAAATGAGTTAAAGGGTAACTTTTCCCCCAACAGGTAGCACATGTGATTCCTTTTTGCTGAGGTATATAAATTCCAGACAGAGGCTCAGAGGGCAGTATAGATCATGGAGAGAAGGCACATTATAACAAGCATTTGTCAATGCTGAATGTTTGCTTGCTGGCATTGGCAGTGGTAGTGTAGAAGTTACAGAGCTGCGTAATAGGAATGGCAGTGAAGTATTGAACTGAAGCCAACCCCACCACCACCCTGCAGAGAGTGACAGGCATTGGGGTGTGCATTTGGGTCATCAGGCATAACGGCCACGCCATTTCACCACACCCCTCTGCAGAGACTGATAAGTGTCACGTGTTCCTTGGGGTCTTTGGCCCTTATCGCTTCATTTCATTAGGAAATACGGTGAGATGGGTGCGATATAGGAGAATGGGGTGAAGTTTGGGGCCGAAGAGTCCAAGGCATACCTCGATGCCTCTCAGTGACTGCAGGGTGCGGAATGGTATGAGCATCACAGGCAAGAATCACAAGTCACACCCCTGATTCCTGTCATTCTCTAGAGGGTTGGGCTATTTAGTTGAAAAGCCTAATACCTCAGGCATTCGTTGGTATTTTCACTCCAAATTTTCAACATGTTTGTTTTGTGACCCCACCTCATGAACAGGGGGAATATCAGTTTGGTAGCCGAAAGCTGCTTATGCACAGTGACTACGGCATTTAGCACCACAGGTGCAAAAATATTCCAAACAGGATGTAAAAATGACAGCTGTACTCTTTCATGGGAGGTGTAAAATGGCTATGCTGCAAATGTGTAGTAAAAATATTTAAAAAAATGGTGAAGTCACGAGCGTACATAGAAACTGTGCAATGCACACCCGTAATATAATTAGGTTGGGGATTTTTTATAGCAGATTGTCAACTCAGGCATTTTGGTGCCTCCGATCATGAACAGTGTCACTGTGATTTTCTTTATCTGTGCCGAACAATGATTTCCCACAGCGACCACGCATCTCTGCACTGAAAGTGTGAAAACACACTTCGACCATGTTGTGAAAAATGGCAGCTGTACTGTTCATAAGGAAGTGTGGAAAAATGCCACTAGTGAAAATCTGGACTGAAAATATTACAAAGTCATGAACTAACGAGGATGCGTGGAAACTGCACAATGCTCACTCGTAACACAGTCATTTTATGGACTTTGTCACCAAATTTTCAACATAGCCATTTTAAGACCTCTGCTCATGAACAGTGTAACTGTGATTTTCTTAATCTGTCCTAAACATTGCTTTTGCACACCAACAGCACCATTGTGTGCTACATGTGCGATAACACATTTTGGGTGACATATGAAAAATTGCAGCTGTACTGTTCATAAGGAAGTTTAATAAAATGGACACGTTGAAAATCTAGAGTGAAAATATTAAATTTGCAAACTTACGAGCATGCATAGGAACTGTGCTAGCGCTTCGTAAAAGTCATTTTAGAGATTTTTCACCAAATTTTCAACATAGCCATTTTAAGACCTCTGCTCATGAACAGTGTCACTGTGGTTTTGTTAATGTGTCCCATACATTGAGTTTGCACACCGACTGCGTCATTATGCGCTACATGGTGGAAACCCACGTTTGGGTGAGATGTGAAAAATGACAGCTGTACTGCTCATAAGAAGGTGTGGAAAAATGGCAATGTTGAAAATCTGGAGTGAAAATATTGAAAATTCGCAAACCTATGAGTGTCTGCGTAGGAACTGCATAGCATGCGGCTCTCGTAAAACAGTCATTTTAGATTTTTCACCAAATTTTCCAACATAGCCATTTCAAGACCTCTGCTCATGAACGGTGTCACTGTGATTTTCTTAATTTTTCCCGTACATTGATTTTGCACACTGACTGCGCCATTCTGCGCTACATGGGCGGAAACACATTTTGGGTGAGATGTGAGAAATGACAGCTGTACTGCTCATAAGAAGGTGTGGTGAAATGGCAATATTGAAAATCTGGAGTGAAAATATTGAAATTTCGCGAACTTACGAGCCTGCGTAGGAACTGCGCAATGCACGCTCGTTAAACAGTCATTTTTTGGAATTTTGGCACCAAATTTTCAACATGGGGGTTTTGGGCCCCTTCTCATGAATGATGTCACTGTCATGGCGGTATTCAGGCCCAAAGGGTGATTTCGCAGTCACTGCATAGTCACTGAGCGAAATCACCCGCCGGACGAAATCTTACCATGACAGTGACATCATTCATGAAAAGGTCCCAAAACCCATGTTGAAATTGGTCAAAATTCCTAAAATGGCTGAGATATGCAATAAAGTTGAACCCCCATCTAGCCCATTATATAGCTTACCGGCATTTCCTCAGTTCGCGGTCGGCTTTGAAGAGTGCAGACATGTTCCCAGTCCACGAAGATCGTCGGCGCGGAGTCGGAAAAGTATGGGGTGAGGGTGTTAGGAGAGGCTGATGCGCAGTGGGTGGGTGAGGGTTGTGGGAGGGTCGGAGATGCACCACTGGACCGTTTTGTCTTGCAGGTACAAAACATAAAAAGCGTCATGGGACCATTTGCCAAGCTGGGGTGGGCTCCCAGCGTGGCACAAGGACTTTGGGGGGCATTCAGCTGACGGGGGATTGGGCACCCCCGTCGGCAAATTGAGAAAAAAATAAATAAAAAGACGTCGTGGGACCGTTTGCCACGCTGGGGTGGGCTCCCAGCATGGCACAAGGACTTTGAGGGCGTTCAGCCGATGGGGATTGGGCACCCCCGTCGGCAAAATGACTGATTGCCACGCTGGGGTGGGCTCCCAGCATGGCACCAACTACTGGGAGGGGAGGAGACTATGCAGCTCAACCGGCGAAGTTGGGCACCCCGTCGGCTATACACTGCGTGTGGGGGCGCATGCCTGCGGCTGGGGGGCTGTGCGTGAGCAGCTTCTTATCGCTGCTCACTCAAGCGTAGCTCCCCCTTTCAACTGTATGCCACTGCATTTTGGAGCGTGTCATAGACAGCTCCAAAATGCAGTGGCTTACAGGGGCCGCGCCTGCCAGGACACTGCCTGAATTGGAGGAGGAGGTGACACACCTCCGAAATCTCCAATGATGGCACTATGTTTCTTGCACATGCGTGCAAGAAAACATAAAAAGGCTCTCAGAAATGCTGCAATCTGATTGGCTGTTAGGATTCCAACAGCCTTACATTAATCCATGTCATGTACAGCCTGATGACCATGACAGATGGATTCTTCCTGTCAGCATTCCATCCTCTAGCACTGCTGAATGTGTGGAATGATGCATTCTAATTTTGAACCAGCATTCTTAAACTGTTGGTGGAAGAACTATTTTATTAAAAATCTCCCTCTAAATGAGGAAAACATTCAAAAAGTATACTTTTAACAAATTTCTTTTGGAACCATTTTTCATAATAGCATTAAGGTAGTCCCAGGAGTTAGATTAACAGTCACTCGGCTGCACCTCATGCCACATTACACCCCTAGGGGGTGATTAACAGACTGTTAATCTAACCCCTGGTCATTCCTTATTGCTTAAATACTGCAAACCAGGAGTATCTGAGAATTTAGAACAGTGTAGGGTGTGGTGCATGGGGAATTCATAGCAACATAGATTTTGACAGCAGATAATGACCGACTGGCCCACCTAGTCTGCCATTTCCCTACCTACATGATAAGCTGCAGATTTTAGTTAACCAACAGCCTATTTTTTCCTACCCCCCCACAAGAATTGCTTTATGTCTGTCCCATGCATTTTTGAATTCTCCCACAGTTTTAGACCCCACAACCTCCTCAGGAAGGTTGTTCCATGCATTCACCACCCTCTCTGTGAAAAAATACTTCCTCACATTGCCCCTGAGCCATCTCCCCTCTATCTTCAAATTGTGCCCCCTTGTTCTTGCACATCTCTTTTTCTGAAAGATGCTACCCTCCTGGACTTTGTTGATTCCACTGAGGAACTGAAAAGTTTGTATCATATCCCCCCTCTCCCTTCTTTCCTCAAGGTTATACATATTAAGATCCTTTAGTCTTTCCCCGTATGGCTTCTCTTGCAGACCCTGCACTATTTTAGTTGCCCTCCTCTGGACTGCCTCTATCCTGTCTATGTCTTTGTGGAGATGGGGTCTCCAGAACTGGATGCAGTATTCCAGAAGGGGTCTCACCAACTGTCTGTACAGAGGGATAACAACTTCCTGTTTTCTGCTGGTGATGCCTCTCCCTATACATCCCAGTATCCCCCCAGCCCTCCCTACTGCCTTCTCACATTGCTTGCTAACCTTAAGGTCATCTGATATGATTACCCCAGGTCCCTTTCCATTTTTGTTGTTGTTACTACCTCCCCCTCATTGTGTAATCTTCCCCTGGATTTTTGTTTCCCAGGTGCATTATTTTTCACTTCTTTACATTGAATCCAAGCTACCATACGTCTGAGCATTCCTCCAACCTTGCCAAGTCCCTTCTCATCCTTTCCACCCCACTTGTGTATCATCCCTGTTGCAGATATTTGTATCATCTGCAAAGAGGCATACTTTTCCTTCCAGTCCCTCTGCAATGTCACTTATAAAGACATTAAGAAGGACTGGACCCAGTAATGAACCCTGTGGTACCCCACTAGTAACCCCTCTTTCTTCAGAGTGGACTCTATTTACAATTACCTTCTGTGTCCTGTTGTCCAGCCAATGTTTTAGTCAGGCTACCACCCTGGGACCCACTCCCAGGCTGGTTAATTTGATTATTAATCTTTTGTGTGAGACTGTGTCAAATGCCTTGCTAAAGTCTAGGTGGGCCATGTCCACAGCCCCTCCCTGGTTTACTACTTGGTCACCCAAAGAAATCAATTAGATTCATCTGACATGACCTTCCCACTGTGAACCCATGCTGCCTTGGGTCCCTGCTACTTTCCCTCTAGGGTGCTTAGCTTACTCATTCTCTGGCTGAAATATGCAACAACAACCCACTTTGTGCCTAGGGCAGGATCTAGAAAATAAGAACAGGATGTTCTGCTGTAATCCATCACCTTGTCTGGGCAATAGATGGAGGGGAATGGATTTTTGATTTAAGTTCAGGTTTGTTAAGTGTATGCATGAACACCAATTAGCAGCCTCCCAAAAAGGATTATTGCTAGTCAAATGTATCTAAAATTAATGAATGAGCCTGCATTTAACTGTTACCTTTAACGTTGTAGGTATATCGTTTCTGGTAGAAATTGTATAGCTGCTTTAGGACAATGTTTTCTTAAAGAGATGCTGTCAACCCCTAATTATTAAATTTTATAATTTTTTTACATAATTGGGTTTCTTTTCAATGTATAAAAGTTTGTATGTGTTTATTAATCCAAAACAAAACTCTGGTTAGCAGTACTTTGAAAAATCTTGTGCCACACCATAACGGTGTTACCGCACTGGCTCCGTACCTTTGTTTATGTTTTTGCTTTGCGTGCTCACGTAACTCCTACTCGTGTCCATGAGCGTGCTTGCTCCCAATTCAGAAGGCGCTGCTCAGTAGTGAGAGACACCACAGAGTTAACAGTCTCCCACCATTACACTGATGGCTTTTACAGAGGTAAAAAAAGCTGCATTTACTTATAAAAGCAAAATAAATTTGTCATCTCTGAAATCCGTACATTTTTTATGTGTTTATTTCTGATGGTAGTATTCTGCCCTATAGTAGATCATGGTATGCCAGCAGCAGTCAGACTGCACTACAGAGCCGAGGCTGGATTTTTGGAGGGAGGCACAGAGCTCAGGTTGAGCTCTGCACCACAACACTATGGGCTGCATTCACAAAGCCCCACCTGAGGGGTACAAAGGGCTCGCACCACAAGGAAGGGTGCAAGGTGTGGCTTGTGCCAAACGATGCATCCTGGAGCAATTCACAAAAGCAGCCTGTATCAAAAACAGGCTGTGTGCACCAAAGGGTGCTTGCACCATCCTTGGAGCACAAAATGGGCTGTGACATGGTGTTACAGTACAAGGCTTTCAGCAGACACATGTTGCCATATCCCATAATTCCAAATTCACAAAACCCGCCTTGATAGCAAATTGTTAAGTACCATTAGAGCAGCCAGGGCTGGTCTAAGGGTACTTACAAATGTGTCCTCTGGGATGGTTGAGAACCTTGTATCAATGTGCAGTGGTCCCCCATCCCTGACTCCCATTGTACAAAAAAAAATCACATCCCCAGTGGTCTCGCAGCCCCCCAGCCCTGATTACCTTTTTATTAAAGAAAAAAAGTGTCACTGGTGGCTAGCGGTCCCCCCAGCCCAGATCCCCATTTTAATAAAAAAACACACCCCTGGAGATCTAATGGACCCCCCAGCCCTTATCTCCTATTATTAAAAAAAATAAATCCCTGGTGGTTTAGCAGACTCCCCAGCCCTGATCCCCTTTTATTAAAGAAAATCACATCTCTGGTGGTCTAACAGCTGCTTTCTCTATTCCTGATCTGCCCATAAAATTTACAGATATATTTCCCTGGTGGTCTACAGGACCTCCCACCCCAGCAGGCCTGCACTCTCCACCATGGTCAGGTGCCAACTGAGCTGTCAAAGAGCACATACTGTAAATAATATGCAGTCATTGACTGACAGCTTGCATGTACAATGTACAGTATACAGTATGCACTCCTTGACCGTTCAGTTGGTGCCAGGATATGGCGAGTAGTAGAGGGCTGTGCCAGGCACTGGCTCTCAGATAGGATGAAAAGCGGGGTGGTGGGAGACTGCCTGATAGGGTGTGGGGGGGGTCCACTAGACCACCAGCAAAATATATCTGTAAATTTTATGGGTAGATTGGGGAGAGAGAGTGGGTATGCTAGACCACCAGGGGTGTGATTTTCTTTAATAAAAAGGGCTCATGGCTGGAGGTCCACTTGATCACCAGGGACATGGTTTTTCTACTGAAATGGGGATCGGAGTGGGGGCCACTAGCCACCAGTGATGTTTCTTTCTTTTTTTTTTAATAAAATGGGAATCTGACTTGGGGGGGCTGCCAGACCACTATGGATGTGATTTCTATTAAAATGGAGGTCAGGGTTTGTGGGGGTGCTAGCCACCAGGGGCTTTTCAGAGTGGCACATGCCCACCCTGCAGCTTGTGGCAAACCTGTGAGATGCACCATCTGTTCAGCGCATGGTCACAGTTGTCACAAGCTGTGTCAGTTTGCTGCTGGGACCCTACCGAATAGTGAATCAGGCACAGGGGGGCTGATTCTAGGATGAATGTTGCAACTCTCAGGCATATGCAAGTTGTGACATTTGCCGCTATGCTGGGGACCCTGTGCTGCATTCTAAGAGTGGTAGGGTCCCGTCACTTATGATGTGCAACTTGTGACACATGTAGGCTAATGCCATTGGCATGGTGTAATAGCCCCGTAAGTCGCAAGTCACAGTCCGCTGCAGACTGCCACCCCAGAGTCCCCCTGCTCAGGAACACCATGACATGCAACAGGGGGCATTGGGAGGCTAGACAGGTGGCACAGGTTTCCAGGGGAGCACATGAGAAAATGGACCTCCGGGGTCCCCGACATTTGGGGGAGTGGGGAGCATGGTCATGTTGTGGGGCATGGGAAGCACAGTGGGACCATCACTGCAGCACTGTGGAGTGGGCATCCATCGGATGGCACCAATGATGCCCCTTAGATCATCCCGGAGATGTTCTAAGATAGCTCCACCATTGTGACTCCTGGAATTGCAGTAGTGAGTTATGGCAGCCACCCTTTTGGAATACTGTGTAGTTGCTGCCATAACCCACCCTTGCACCACGTCGTTGCAGGTTGTGGCATAGTGGGTGGCATATCCCATGATTGGCATAGCCCACAGCCGACATGGCACAAGGTGCCTCTTGGAATAAAGTACATGGCGCAAGTCATGATTTACGCCATGGAGTTTGGTGTATCTTGACTTGCCCCAGTGTAACACAGTATTGGAATTGGGCCCTGGGTCCCTGGCACACCAGCAGTTTGCACAAGCAGTGGCTGATGCAGCTTGCACCAATCTCTCTGAGTAGAGCCCTATGATTCTGGTGGTGCACCAAATGTGTTTGCCACAACTTCATCTGATTTGTGTAGGTTGGATGCAGTTACAACAGTTTACCCAATTTACGGCAGCTTGAACCTAATATCTGGCACAGACTCTGTACAAATGGTCTACAGAGTGGATGGAATCTAGACCACAAAAAGATGGTTCAGCTTGCAGCAGTTTCCACACAGGATGGAAAATCCTTTTATATTGCCACAGGTGTAGTGCACCGTATCGTCACAGTTAATCCTGACATATATCCACATAATATATACACACATTTTGTTTCAACTAGAATTAATACTGAATGTTTTATTTGTTAAAGTACGTAGACCTTGAAATGTTATCCTTGCTGATTTGCATCATGCTGGCTGATCACTGAGGAGGGATACTGGGGAATATTTTTCATGACGTGCATAGATGTGGAGACAGTAACAGCATACGGCTCATATTTATTTATTTGTTCTTGTTAACTGGGTAAGTGCACTAGTCATTAGAAATACTTATTTTCAGGCCTGACCCGGGAGAGTACAAAGCAAAAATACAGGCAACTTGCGAAAGGTAATGTACATCTACAGTAGCCAAAAATCAGGTACTAATATTACATTCAGAGTGTAAGCAGAGATGCAATTCACTACAAGCAGTAGTAGTACATAAGTAACAACTGTAACAAGCAGATACAAACGACAGATCAGAGGTACATAACTAAATTCAGCAGGCATCAATCTCAAGACACCTCTCAGAAATGGACATATTATAAAGCCTGAAATAGTCATGTCCCAAAATAAGAAAGGACCTTTCTTATTTTATCAAGCAGACAACTATTCTGATGTTGCAGTTGTGCCATATTACATTGAAAGTAAAAGATGCTTTCAACTGTGAATTATGTTATGTGTCATAAACAGCTAAGAGACAAGTTAAATTCCATTGTTGATTACAGATACACATTTGTATAGACACATACAGTTCATAGTACTGAGATTACGGAGTGGCAGGCATTAATAAATCAAAGATATATGAGGCAATATTGTGTGTCAGATATCACATTAAACATAGAAACATAGAAACATAGAAGTTGACAGCAGATAAGGACCCCAAGGCCCATCCAGTCTGCAGATTCCTTTTTCTACCTTATGAATGTGCCACTGGCCTTTACTCTGTCAATGGCCTATCTATTTATACTCCTCTGAAAAACAGCAGGACAAGAGGACACAGCATGAGATTAGAGGGAGGCCAATTAAGCGGTAATGTGAGGAAGTTCTTTTTCACAGAAAGGGTGGTGGATGCAATGGCCTACCTCAGGAAATGGTGGATATGAATACAGTGCAGGGCTTCAAACAGGCATGGGATAGGCATAAGGGAGCAATACAGATGAGTATGAATAGATAGGTCATTGACAGAGCAAAGGCTGATGGCCAATTCATAAGGTAGAAAAAGAAATGGGCAGACAGGATGGGCCTTGTGGTCCTTATCTGCCATCAAATTCTGTTTCACTATGTTTGTTTTCCCTGCAAAACTGAAAAAGGTCCCTCGTCATTGCTGTGGTCCCCTTCCCCCTCCCCCTTCCCCTGCTCACCTTCCCACTGAGCACCCACCTTGCCACACCCCCTCTTACCCCTTACTTGCCTCTGGATCTCGATGCTGTCATCTTCTTTGGACTGGGACACGTCTGCACTCTCCAAAACCCAACTGTGAATGGAAGAATTAAAGGTAAGTGTGCTATTCAGCCATTCAATTGGATTTTCAACTTATTCTCATATCTCAGCCATTTTTTTGAATGTTTGCCCCAAATTTTCAACACGAGGTTCTTGGGACGCCACCTCATAAAAACTGTCATTGTCATTTTGTTACGCAGTCCAGAAAGGTGATTTCATGGTCATTACACGGAATCACCTTTCAGGACCAATTCATGAAATGACAGCACCACTATTCATGAGGTGGGGTCCCAAAAGCCCATGTTGCAAATTTCGTGAAAAAAATTCCAAAAAATGACTGTGCTACAAGCGTGCACTGTGCAGTTGCTACGCACAGACCTAATGTCGCTAATTTGTAATATTTTCACTTTACTTTTTTAATGTTGCCATTTTTGTACACTTCCTTCACAGCTGTACAGCTGTCATTTTCCATAACCTACCTGAACCATGTTTTTGCACCTGTTGCGCAAAATAGCACATTTGGTCTGCGCAATCACCTTTTGGGACAAATTGAACAAAATTACACTGGCACTGTTCATGAGGAGGGGTCCAAAAAAAGGCCATGTTGAAAATTTGGTGCAGCACCTCCAGCATATGGCCAAGTTACAGCTGGGTGCTGAATAATTTCTACGCACATGTGCAACCTTTGTCACTTGGTAGTGCTTCACAGCCCTATCGGCTCTGGCCAGAGTTTGTTTAATGATACTACAATAGAAAGAAAACATTTACAAGGCAGCTATTAGATGTTAGATTATATACTTTGTTCCTTCTGCACCTCATTTGCACAAACTGTGTACCTTTTCCATAATGTGCATGCCTGCTGTGGTTTTAAGGTACATTAGGTAAACAGTGTCAATGACTGAGGTGGTCTTCCTAACTAGAGTTTATCTATAGTGCAATATTTTACAATTTTAAATGGCACTGTGGTCTATCTGTCAGGCTTGGGAACTCAGAATCCTTGGTTCGTATCCCTCCAGAGCCACTTTTATTTTGTGTGACCCTATACAAGCAACACTGTTTAAGTGTTTCTGTGCATGGAACTGTAAAATGAATAAAGCAGACCCATTGTATCTCATTCCTTCTCAGGAATATCTTGGGGAAAAAACTGTAAAGAAAACGTATTGTAAAATTTGAAAGAAAATGTAGACCTGAAGATGAAATGGGCTTTATTGTACCCGTTCATTGTAATGCTTTAAATTATTAAGCACCTTGGCTTGTAAACAATACAGAGCAATTCAATTCCATTTCACTGAAACAGGCGTGTCATGAATTATAACACTGATAAACATCATTAGGATTCCAGCAATAGATACTGGTCAGCTCTCTGTTAACAACCTGAATTAGCATATTGTCCACAAGGGCATGCATTCCTCGCTGTGTAACACAGTTAAAATCCAACTCATAATATCAGGAGAAGTGATATGTTCATGAAGGCACAATAGTGTGTACAAGTTTAACATAACCAACCTCAAGCAATGTCTTTAATGCAAACTCACTAGCGGAACACTATTCCAGAATAATTTAGTCTGTGTTCAAAAACACAGTAATGCAAATACTTCTTCTGATTGTCTTAGTGAATACTCCCTAGTTTTCTACATCTGTAAAAACAATTCCTCAATGCCCCCCCCCAACCATCATGGCTAGAGATCTATCTGGCTTTGATGAATCTTCACTTGAAAACTGTAACTGACCTCCCCAGTATTGACCTGGCCCTTGACTAATCCGTCGACAGTTTTCTTAGTGTAACTGACCTCCCCAGTATTGACCTGGCCCTTGACTACTTTGTCGACAGTTTTCTTAGTGTACTCAATAAGCATTCCTTTCTCAAGCATGGTAGGGAGAAAGACTGCAGCTTGAAATGGTTTAGCAGAGACTTGAAGAAGGATATGAAATAGAGAGACAAGGCATGAGTCAGTTTAAGCTCTCTGGTCAGCTACAGAAAGTTTAGAAACTCCTGCAAATTAAACCTAAATAATGCTGGAGAAAGCTATCTAAAGAATTTTCAGTTCAAAAATCTAACCATAAAAACTTCTGGCTACAGGTTAATTGTCTTCTAAAAGCACATTCCATAGCTCTAGTTCATTGTAGAACCGCTGAAGGCAAAGTGATCTCTGACCCCCACTTATAAGCGAACATGTTTAACAACTCTTGTACAGACCTGGATAGGTTTATGACTCCCCAGAGTGGAGTATCAACTGGCCTTCCTAACATAGACCCTCCCACCATACAATTTCACTTTCAGCTAGTCAGTAAAAGAAGGTTCAACAGAACCCCTAGTTATGACAAATGAGAACTGAAACACTTTCAAATTGCTGCTAAAGTATTGCCACATCCCTAAGGAACCTACTTAACAAATCTTTCTCGGTTCCATGTCATAAGGGCAAATTTGGCATGCCGAACACCCTTATGGCAACCCCACATCACCGAAATTCAATTTTGGCAATGTTGGAACCCAGCACAAGCAAACCCGTTGCACAAAAACTTGGATTTTTACTTTATGCGGGGGGGGCTGCACCCACCCACATCCCCCTACTCAGGGAGGCTTCATCCCCTCCGCACCCCCCGCTTAAGAATTCTCAACTCCAGTGGGGTGCATGTAGGGGGCTGCAAGTAAAAAAAATAAAATAAAAAAAATACACTGTCTCAGGCTGGGCACAACAAAAAACACTGTTGCCTGATCCCAAACCCTGTAGCCCCACCATCCCAAGCAGGCATCTGTCCCGCCATGCCATTATGCCAGTTTGCCGGAACCCTGCAACACTACTCTTCACATACCATCCCACCCAATGTCCATCGGGCTTGCTCCCCCCACGTGAGTATACCCATAGAATATCCTGTCACCTTTTCACGACAACACCCATCCAGTTGCCTACCCCACACCCCCACCAACGGGGCACTAGCCGAAAGTGGGTCACCGTTTTGGCAGGCGCCCACTCACTAGTGCCCCATATAGAAACATAGACTTTGATGGCAGATAAGGACCACTTGGACCATCTAGTCTGCCCATTTCCCCTACCTACAGGATAGGCCGCCGATCCTAGTTAACCAACAGCCTATTTCTTCCTACCTCCCACAAGAATTGCCTTATGTCTGTCTCATGCATTCTTGAATTCTCCCACAGTTTTATACCCCACAACCTCCTCAGGAAGGCTGTTCCATGCATCCACTACCCTCTCCATGAAAAAATACTTCCTCACACTGACCCTGAACCACCCCCTCTATCTTTAAATTGTGGCCCCTTGTTCTTTGCACATCTTTTTTTCTGAAAGATGCTACCCTCTTGGACTTTGTTGACTCCACTGAGGTACTTAAAAGTTTCTATCATGTCCCCCCTCTCCCTTCTTTCCTCAAGGGTACACATATTAAGCTCCTTAAGTTTCTCCTCGTACAACTCCTCTTGCAGACCCTGTACCATTTTAGTTGCCCTCCTCTAGACTGCCTCTATCCTGTCTATGTCCTTGCGGAGATGGGGTCTCCAGAATTGGATGCAGTACTCCAGATGGGGTCTCACCAACTGTCTGTACAGCGGGATAACAACTTTCTGTTTTCTGCTGGCAATGCCTCTCCCTGTGCATCCCAGTATACCCCAGCCCTCCCTACTGCCTTCTCACATTGCTTGCTAACCTTAAGGTCATCTGATATGATTGCCCCCAGGTCCCTTTCCTTTTTTGTTGTTGTTACTACCTCTCCCCCCTCATTGTGTATTCTTCCCCTGGGTTCTTGTTTCCCAGGTGCATTATTTTGCACTTCTTTGCATTGAATCCTAGCTGCCATACTTCTGACCATTCCTCCAACCTTGCCAAGTCCATTCTCATCCTTTCCATGCCTCCTTGTGCATCAACCCTGTTGCAGATCTTTGTGTCATCTGCAAAGAGGCTTACTTTTCCTTCCAGTGCCTCTGCAATGTCACTTATAAAAACATTAAAAAGGACTGAACCCAGCACTGAACCCTGCGGTACCCCACTAGTAACTCCTCTTTCTTCGGAGTGGACTCCATTTACAATGATCTTCTGTGTCCTGTTTTCCAGTCAATGTTTTACCCAGGCTAAGAGATAAGCCCAGGAAATTAATGGGGGAGACTTTTTCAGATACATCAGGGAGAAAAGGAAGTGCTAGGATACAATAGTGAGGATAAAAAAGGGTGGGGACTGGATGGAAAAGGGGGAGGAACAGGCAGAAGCACTGAATGAATACTTCTGCTCAATGTTCATGGAAGAAAAGGGGGAACCACTATCACCATGGACTGGAGGGTGGGAATGGGGGGAGAGGAGGTGACAGAGTAAAGAATTAAGAAGGTACAGTCCTAGAGGGACTGAGGGCACTGAGGGTAGATAAGGCACCAGGGCCAGATGGTATCCACTCCAGAGTGCTGAGGGAGATGGCGGAGGTGTTGGTGAAGCCACTGTCAGATCTGTGCAGCACCTCACTGAAGTCAGGATGTGTGCCACTGGACTGGAGGATGGCAAATGTAGTGCCATTACACAAGAGTGGACCAAGGGATGAACCAGGTAATTATCATCCAGTAAGTCTCACCTCCATAGTGTGCAAACTCATGGAAACGATACTAAAGGAAAGACTGGTGTCATACCTGGAGGACAATGGCCTCCAGGATGTGAGGCAGCATGGGATTCATTTCAGGAAATCTTGTCAAACCAACCTGATTCAGTATTATGACTGGGTGACAGGTGAGCTGATTAAGGGCCATGCGGTGGATGTTCTTTACTTGAACTTCAGCAAGGCCTTTGATTCGATGCCTCATGGGTGGCTTGGGGGAAGCTAACTGGTGTCAGGGTAGGGGCAAAAATGACGAACTGGATTACAAGTTGGCTGAGTGGTAAGCTGCAACAGGTGGTGGTAGGAAGGGAGCTCTCAACTCCAAAGCCAGTGATGAGCAGGGTGCCACAGGGCTCTGTGCTAGGACCAGTATTATTTGGGCTCTTCATATCAGACATTGCACACAGGGTGGTGAGCAAGGTATGTGAGTTCACAGATCACACCAAAATGGGAGCAGTGGTGGATGGAGGGGAGAGATGGAATCAGCTGCAGGGGGACCAAAGCAAGCTAAAGGAGTGGTCGGAGTGGTGGCAGCTGGGGTTCAATGCAAAGAAGTGCAAGGTTATGCACTTCAGGGTGAAGAAGCCAATGAGAGAATACTGGCTGGGGTGTTAAGCTGGGGATCACTGAGGAGAAGGACCTAGGAGTAATGGTAACAGGGACCATGAAGAACTCTGCCAAGTGCAGGAGAGTGGCTGCAAAAGCGAACAAAATGCTGGGGTGCATAGCGAGGGGGGTTTCATCTAAATGAAGAGTGGTGATCTTGCCCCTCTACAGGTAACTGGTAAGGTCTTACTTGGAGTATTGTGTGCAGTTTTGGAGGCCATACCTGAAGTGTGATATCAGGCTTCTGGAGGGGGTGCAGAGGTGGGCAACGAAGATGATATGTGGAAGGGAGGGGAGAGACTATGAGAGCAGGCTGGGAGACCTGAATATGTACACCCTGGAAGATAGAAGGGGGGGACATGATAGAGACATTCAAGTATCTGAGGGGACTCAATAAGGATTGGGCAGATGGGGTCTTTAAGCTAAGGAGGGGTAGGGGTACCAGGGGGCATGGGCTAAGAACAGAAGGGGGGAAGATGTAGGAGGGAAATGAGGAGACGCTATTTCATGAAGTGGGTGGTAGCAAAATGGAATGCACTGCCAGAATGGGTGATGATATGTAAATCTGTGAAATGCTTTAAAAGGGCATGGGACAGGGAACAGGGGAGAGTGAGGGTGTGGGAGGTGGGGGTAGCAGTGGGATGACAAAGGGGAGGGGTGGGGCAGCTGCAAACTAGAGGTGCTAGCTGCACACTCGAGCAGACTTAGATAGACCGGGTGGTCTGTTTATGCTGGTATATATTCATATGTTCGTATGTACGTATCTTTGTATATGAACTCTATTTAGAACAGTGAGACAGGACAGCTATATTATTCTGCTTTAAAAATATGGAACAAGAACTTATGAGAATGCAGAAGGAACCACAAAGCAGGAAACCAATGTAGTGGCACTAGCTATAGTTTAGAGATTCATAGATTTATAGTTATGTGACAGCAGAAAAGGACCTTCTTGGCCTATCCCATCTGACCATCCTCCCCCCTTTACTTGCCCCCCTTGCCCATAGATTCCATAAATTCCACCATCCACTCCCTAGTCAGCCCCCTGTGATTGTCCCATGCCCTCTTGAATCCCTCTACAGTACTGGCCTTCACCACTTCCTCCGGCAGACTGTTCCAGGGTGCCAGCACCCTCTCAGTGAAGTACTCTAATGTCCCCTCACATTGCTCTTAAACCTACCCCTCCACCCTCAGTCTGTGCCCTCTAGTTCTAGTGCCCACCTTCCTTGTGAATAAGCCCCCCCACTTTAGTAATCCCCTTCACATACTTGAATGTATCTATCATGTTCCCCCGCTCCCTCCTGGTCTCCAGCAGGTACAAATCCAACACCCTCAACCTCTCTTCATATGGCTTCCCACTTAGCCCATGCACCATCTTGGTGGCCCTTCTCTGTACTCTTTCCATGCCATTTATATCCATGCGTAGGTGAGGTCTCCAGAACTGAACCCCGTACTCCAGATGTGGCCTCACCATGGATTTGTAGAGTGGCATCAGCACCTTCTGCCTTCTATTAGTTATTCCCCACCCTATGCATGCCAGCATTCTGTTCACTTTGCCCCCCGCCTTGCTGCATTGGGTCCCCACCTTAAGGCTGTTTGCGATTATGATTCTTAGATCATTTTCCTATTCGGCTGCTTTCATTTCCCCCCAGTGTATAGTTTTCTTGTGGATTATTCCACCCAATGTGCATCACTGTACATTTTTTGGAACTGAATTTTACCTGCCATGTTTACGACCACCCCTCTAGCCACCTTAGATCTTCTCTCATAGCCTCCACCCCCTCTGGGGTGTCCACCCTTTTGCAGAACTTTGTATCATCTGCAAAAAGGAAGACCATCCCCTGCAGCCTGTCTGCTATGCCGCTGATGTAAATGTTAAATAGGATGGGCCCTGGCACCGACCCTTGTGGGACCCTACTCATCACCCCTACCTCCTCGGAATGCACCCCATTTATCACCACCCTCTGGCTTCTACCTGTCAGACAGTTCTCCACCCACCTTGTTATTTTCTGTCCCTCCCCCAAACTCTCCAGTTTATTTATCAGTCTTCTGTGGGGCGCAGTGTTGAAGGCCTTTCTGAAGTTCAGAGAGGCCACGTCCACTGTCCCCCCAATCAACCACCCTTGTAACTCAATTGAAGAACCCTACCAGGTTCGTCTGGCATGACCTCACCCTTGTGAAGCTATGTTGATGGACGTCCTGCAGTCCACTATCCTCCAAGAAGCTAACCACCATCTCTTTCAATAAAGCCTCCATCACCTTACCCACCATCGATGTGAGACTGAATGGGAAACAATTGCTCACCTTCTCCCTGCTGCCACTTTTGTGAAGTGGCACCACGTCCACCCTCTCCTGGTCCTCTGGCACCCACCCTGTATCTAAGGACAGGTTAAATAACCTCGCTAGTGGTGCTGCCAGCTCCTTCCTTAGCTCCCTGAGCATCCTAGGATGCAGGGCATCCAAACTCATAGCTAGTCTACCCTCAATTTGCCCAACTCCTCCCTGGCCCTGTCTTCACTGATTGGACTAGGATCCACCCCTCTGCCCCCTTCCTTTCCCCCTGCCGCTGGTCCCCTTCCTTCTGCCTCTATCATGAAGACCGAGCCAAAGTATCTGTTCAGCACCTCTGCCTTCTCAAAGTCCACTTCCACCTGTACTTCCACCCACTCCCTTTACCCTTACTATTCCCTGTCTTGCCGTCCTCTTCTCCCCTATGTACCGAACAAACACTTTTTCACCCCTTTTAGCCTGCCTAGCAATTTTCTCCTCCATTTCTGCTTTTGTCTTCCTAATCTTCCACCCCGCCACCCTCTGCTTCTCCCTGTAAGTTTCCCTGTTCTCCTTCCCGCATCCTTTTAGATTCTCTGAACTTCCTTTTTCTCTCCCTTATTGCCTCTCTCACTTCCCTGTTGAACCAAAGTGGCTTCCTCCTTCTTCTGCTCTTCCTCACCTTCCTCACACAGTTCTCTGTGGCTTTAGTAGCCCCCACTTGATATCATTCCATAGTTCCTCGGCTCCCACTATCTCCCCCTTCCCCTCCATTTCATTTCAGAATATCTTCCTCATCCTTGGAAAATCTGCCTGCCTGAAGTCCAGGACCTCTGTGATAGTCTGATTCACTTTATACCCTCTCACCCTAAAGCCCACTGTGTTATGGTCACTTGCCCATGGCTGGCCCCCACTCCCACTTCCTCCACACTATCCCATTGTCAGTGACCACACAGGTACAGTGTATGTTACCTCCAGTGGGCTCCTGACCAGCTGCTACAGGAAGGCTCCTTGAGGACTCGATGATCTCTGCTCCTGTGTAACCCCCTGCAATCGGGGTTCCCAAAAGACTTCCAGGAGCTTGCTTGAATGCTCCAAGCCTGAATGGTGTTTGGCGTTTAAGCCATTTATCAGTGAGTGTTTTGAGCCTCTGGTACTGTCTCTTTAAGAGCTGTCTGCTTGCAGACATAATTAGTTGTATGGGGGGACTGTGTGCTTCTCTGCTTGAGTACCACTCGGAGCTGCTGCTAATTCACTCCATTTTGCAGTCACTAGAGTGCAAAGGAACCTACCTGAAAGATGTAACTGTTTGCCAGAAATCATTTAGAGTAATAATGAAAATACAGTTTGTCTAACCTGCTTTTTGCAGTCAGAACTGTGTTTTGCCTAGTTCCCCATTCTAGTTTTGAACTGCTGAACTGGACCAATCAGTGTGGGTTAAGGTAGCTCTAAAATGGTGCCTTGGACCGAATCAGAACTTGTACTTGTAATCTGAGCCAGCCACAAGAGGATTGTATGGGCAGTGACTCTGGGAGATGGTTTGGACTTCAGCGCTCTTTTGGACCAACAGGGGCAGTCTATTGTGAGTGACAGCCAATCCAGCTAAGAACTGGGAGGAACTCAAAGGAAGTGCCGGTTTTGTCTGCTGGAGTTTCAGTTGAGCTGTGGCAGTGAAGAAGGAAGGAGCTCCTGCTTTTTCGGTGTGCAGTTTTAGTCGGGAAACGTGTGTAAGGCCCAGAGTTCCTGTCTGCAGCTTGTGTAACTGCTTGTTAGGACTGAATCTGTCCCTGTGAAGAGAATCAAAGGATATCTGAAGAGTAGAAACCAGGCTCACCTGTAGAAGACTGGAGAAATTGCTGAATTGCACTCGGTCTGTTAGGAACTGAATCTGCTGTGTGTTCTCCCGGTATTGTGCAGTAATTGCGATCGGATAGAGAAGCAGCCTGCCTGGTATAGTACTTTCTTGTTACCATATAAATGTTTGAGGAGTGTTTGTAGCTCAAGTGAATCCTGCTGCCATTAAAGGACTTTTGCCTGTTGCAGTTTGTCATATAAATGTGTGAGGAGTCTGTGAGCTCAAGAGTAGCCCCTGCTGATGTTGAAGGACCCTATCTTGTTTGGAGGTCGTGAGTACTAATTCAGGGTCGCTCCCTGTTGAATTGCCACATTAAATCCAAATGGAATTACTGTACTGCTGACTGTTTAACTAATTTTTCTTTTCTCTGTGTGAAAAGTGCCCCACAGCTGCCACGGTTTGGCACTAGCTACTAGGCTTGGGTACCCAGGGACAAGTAACTGGTAGGGATAGGCCCTGCATGGAGCCATAGGTAGATGAGTAAAGTGATGAAGCTAATTAACCTGATTTCCCCCTGTCCAGTTACATCCCCTAAATAAATCAGAGCTGCTTGTTTCAGCAAAGTTATACTGCCTGAGGTTTTGTCTATGTTAAAGTATTTTACTGTGATTGTTGCCCTGTATCTTCTTATTTTACAGGGGTCCCAGTGCCTGAACCAGTCCTGGGGGTAAGTGTATACTGTGAGTAATTCTGATATACTGTGTGGGCCACTAGTGGGAAGAAAGGGGGGTTGCAGTGTCCCAGAGGGCTGTGACCAAGTTAGTTTAACTATTGCAAACCCTGACCTCTGGGTGGAGGCACCCACCATCGGATCCAGGCCCCTCAACCTGTTAGTGGCAAATCAGGCAGGGGTCGTAGCCCCTGGGATAGCACCATCTAGGGGTTACACCTGGATGACCTAGCTGCTGGAATACCCCAGTCTATATGTGGGAGGTTAAGGTCACCCACCAGCAGAATTTCCCCCTTCAGTGCCATCCCTTGAACTGCCCTCAGCATCTGCATCTCCACCTCCTTGCTCTGCATTGAGGGTCTGTACACCACTCGCAGCATTACTGATGCCCCAGTATTTTTCTCTAGTGTGACCCACAATATTTCTGCTTCCCCTGGCTCCTCCTGCGCTTTTGTCACCTTAATGCCCTCCCTGATGTACAGGACAACTCCCCCTTCCTGCCAGTCCTTTCCTTCTAGAATAACCTATACCCCAGAACCCGTACTTCCCAGGTCTGGTGCTCAGACCATCAGGTCTCTGTTATGGCTACACTATCCAGGCCCTCTCCTTCCATTATTGCTTCTAGGTCCACCGTCTTGTTTCCTAGGCTTCTTGCATTTATGGAATGTCCTTTCCACCATATGCCTCCCCTCCACCCCTATCATAAGTGATCTGTAACCTTCACCCATTTTTGAGGGAGTGCTTGCTAGTCTGTTCTTTCCTCCTGCTGAGCCCTAACCCAGCCTAGCCTTGTACTCCCCCTTAACAGTTTAAACCATTTCTCAAGACCTTATCAAGGTATCCTTGTAGACCTCCTCAGTACTCTTGCTCCCCTCTCACTCAGATGCAGATTCCAGTACAAGTCTTCATCCTCCCATGTGTCCCCCAATTTTCCTATGCACGTGAGCCCCTCCTCTTCGCACCATACCTGGAGTCAATCATTGAACTCCCTAATTCTTCTCTTCCTAGCAGTGCTGGCACAGGGAACTGGCAAAACCTCCAAAAAAGCCAAGGATTTAGCTTCTTCCAGGCATCCCTGTACCAGTGCCTTGAACCTTCTCTGTACCTCCTCCACTTCATTGCTTGCCAGATCATTCGTTCCCAAATGAATGATAAGATGTGGTTTCCCCACCAACCGAGCCCACTCCCTGTTCATTTGCATCACCCTCCCCACCTCCATCCCTAGTTTACAAAAGACCAACCTTTGCCGGTATGTAGGACCCCTCCTGATCCAATGTGTCCCCTTAATGATGGAGTTCCCAAAGACCATGGTATTCTCCACTACTAATGGATCTGGCCTTGTTTCCGACTGGACCCTTTTCCTCCTAACTGCATCCCGCTGCTCATTACTGCCTACCTGACTCCCTAGATTCCTCCTAGTTTCCTGCTTTTTCTCCCCTTGATGCTTGTCGTAGATCCGGCTTAGATGCTGACAAGCTTAGACTGATGGAACATTATAGGCTCTGTCAGTCATCAATCTCCCATAAGAAGGCAGAATTCCTGTCCAGGAGATTGTTTCTGACAGACTCGACCAGCTTAGCTGTTCTGAACAGTAGACAGACTGTGCAATCCAGACTGTCTACATGTCAGGAATGCTTTGTCGCAAGTGGAGTGCAGTGAGTTTGCTCGCTTCTCTGCTGATAAGGTTGCTAACATCAGGTCAGAGATTTGCTTATTGTGCCCTATGAGGGTTACTGGTGGTCGGAGCTAGGTTGTGACTCCTCTGTTCTGCTGGGAAAAAATTTGACCGACTGGCAATTGAGGATACCATGTAGATTCTCTGGAGTATGCGTCCAACTTGCTGTAGTTTAGATCCAGGCCTTACCTGCCTTTTAATGGGGTGTGTGGATGTGATATGCCCGGTTCTATCAGAATTAACCTAGTGCTTATTGGAGTTGGGGGAATTTTCCAGCTCCTTGAAGGAGGCTGTGGTTACCCCCCTCGTCAAGAAGTCATCTCTTGACCCAGAATCTCCTGCAAAATACAAGCCGATCTCTAACCTTCCCTTTATAGGCAAGGTTATTGAGAAAATAGTTGCTCAACATTTGGAGAACCATCTTACCATCCATGCTATCTACGATCCTCTCCAGCCTGGTTTCCGTGAGAGACACAGTACAGAGACTGCTCTGGTTCGGGTACTCAATGATCTCCTGATGGCTAGAAACCAGAAGAGCCATTCCATCTTGGTCCTTCTAGATCTCTCTTCAGTCTTTGACACTGTGGACCAAGGGGTACTTCTTGATTGCCTGTGATTCATCTGTGGCCTGTCTGGTACAGTCCTCAGATGGTTCCATTCTTTCCTCTCTGGCAGGTTGCAGAGGGTAGCATCAGGAATTTTTTTCTCTGGCTCCTATGCCCTGCCATGAGGGGTCCCACAGGATTCAGTGTTGTCCCCCATGTTGTTCTTGATGTGTATTCTCCCATTAGGAAACATTGTAAGATGGTACAGGCTGAGTTTTCACTGTTATGCAGATGATACTCAGCTGTACCGTCTTTTGTGCTCGACCAGGATAGTGTGCTCTGATTTTTTTCTGTTTTGCTGAAATCCAAGAGTGGATGAATTCCAGTTGGCTAAGATTGAACCCTGACAAGACAGAGGTGTTAGTCATGGAACCGAGTCACCAGATAGAGAGGTCAGTTACTGAGCTGCCTTTTGGGCTTTGGCTCAGGGGCTCTCGGCTCTTGACATTTGAATGGGTGCGGAATCTGGGGGTGATATTTGATGACAGACTGACACTTCATTCACAGGTGTCAGCTGTGGTCACGTCCTCTTTTTATCATCTGAGGAACATCATCCGGATTAAGCACCTTGTTCCATCAGGCGATCTTCCATCTTTGGTCCATGCCTTTGTGACCTTGCTCCTTGACTACTGTAACTCCCTATTTCTAGGGTTTCTTGGGGTTCATATCAGCCACTTGCAGCTAGTGCAGAATGCTGTGACCAGGTTACTGTCTGGGTCAATTTGATCCAGTCATATTTCACCTGTGCTGTGCGTTCTGCACTGGCTGCCTGTTCAGTGGAGGGATCACCTTCAAAGTTGGTTTGCTGACTTTTAGAGCCCTACACAATCTGGGTTTGAGTTACCAACAAGGGCTTCGAAGCCCCTACTCCTCCCTCAGAGCACTCCACTCAACTGATGAGGGATTGCTAGAGATTCTCAGGGTGTGTTTGAATACCTTGGGAGTGTGGGCTTTTCCTGCTCCATCCTTGTGGAATTCTCCACCTCACCGGGTATGAGAGTGCCAGATAGTGGAGAGCTTTAAAACTGCTTTAAAAACATATTTATTTGCATGTGCTTTCCCTGATTTTTAGTGCTGGATATTTGAACATTTGAATAGTTCTTATTAGTTTTTATCTATCTGTGTTTTGTTTATTTTAGAATTTGATGACTGTACAGCACTTTGACATTTATTGAAATTTTGCTTAAGAAAGAAACTTATTAATACCATCATTGATGAAAGAATCTGGCCCATTCTCTTGCAGTCCCTCCTGTGGGTCCCTAACTGTACCATCCTTGCCTTCCTTGGTTTCCTGTGCCCCGAGCTTTCCTCCTGCCTTCCCCTCTGCCACCTTCCCACCCTTTTCCTCCCCTTGATTCCCTTCTTTGCCTCACCGCACCCCCTGCATCTTCAGATTCCTTTCCTTGCTCATCTTCCAACCACCACTCCCAGTGTTTGTATCTGTTCCCTTCCCCCATCCACCTTCCTACCCATGTTTCTATCCTCCTTTTCACTCCTACCCCTCCCCGTCTCTTGGCCCATATCTGCCATCCCCCAATCCTTTCAGAACTCCCTCCTCCATTATATCTGCCAAAGGTATGTACCTGTTGAACACTGTAATATCCCTCCCAGCATGTGTTTCATTTCTCCCTGCTGGGGGGGTATGTGCCCTTCCTTGAGCCCTTGGAGTCCCCCTTCCCCTACTCCTCACTACTTGCCAGCCATTACTTCCCCCACCTCCTGGTCTGGGTCTCTGTCCTCCCTGACTCCTCCAGTCCTGCTGTGTTGCTCTATGACCCCAGTTAGTCTCTCCCCTTCCCTTTACCCATCTCAGCAGCCTCCCGCATCCCCCTGTTACCATTATAGTAATAGTTATAGTTCTCCCCTCTGTCTTTCCAAACCCTAACCATCCCCCTCAAGATTGTTTACCTCTGCTTCTAATTCCCTCAATCTGGTACATATCTGACAACACCCCAACCACCACAGTGTTTCCATGAACACCACTGCCCCACATCTGCTGCATCCATGATCCTGCCTACTCTCCTGCCTTCCACTGGAACCCCTTCCCCATCCAAAAAGATCCATGTCCCACCCTCTCCACCATCCTGAGTAATTCATTATGGCCCTAGTTTCAGAATCTCACCCCCCTTTCACTGATTAACCCAACTTATCTACTTTCAAATAGTCCTACATAAAGTAATAGAGTACCCACCAGTAGCTCCTGGCCCTGCATGAATGTTCCTTGCAGTTCCACCCTGTACACCGTATACTATAGTCTAAACTCCAGGTATTCCACTTAGCACATATCACTCTGTAATAGAGTTACTTAGTTGCAATTACTCTCCAATGGCCCCACATTCGCATTCCTTATAAAAAAGGCAATTTTCTCTAAATACCTCAATCTCAGTGCAATTTTCTCTGAATGCCCACCAACTTCCAGTACTAACTTTGATACAGTTGCTATCCTATGGCTCAAGATTCTGTTTTTTACCAGCTTTTTTTTCCATTTTTTTTCCTTTATTTTCTTTATTTATTTGTATTTTGGATGACACCTTTGAGCCAAGGGCTCTTTTACAAAGGTTCCACATCAAGGTGATAAGGACAATAAAGTACAAAACATAACATGGTCATTACAATGGAACTTACCAAAAAAAAGACAAGTAAGATTACAATAATAGCAGCCAAAGGCATTGTCAAGGAATTGTGTTGCAAGTTAATTATACAGTACAAGTCATAGGTGGCTCAGAGAAGCTTTGTTAGGAGTGGGTTAGTGGGAAAAGAGAAAGAAGATTGGTGGTGAGGGGATGGTATGGGAGAGAGAGAGGGAGGAGGGGAGAAATAGGGAGGGCATTGTGTTGGGTATGTGGTAGATGGGAAATAATGAGGGAAGAGGAATGCAGGGGATGAAAAGGAAGAGGAGATAGATTCATCCTATACCCAGTAATGGGGGGTAGGAGAGGAGGAGCTGAGGCAGTGAGGAGGAATGTTTGAGGGTAGTATGCCTTTAGGGGATTATAAGAAGCAATCACAGAAGGCACTAGCCATGAGGTGCTGATGTAGTTTACACTTAATAGCACCAATCGTGGCAACGTTGGAGATTTCTGTAGGTAGCAAGACTGAACCAGGTGGAGGCTCTGACAAGGTAGGAATGCTGAGTTTGACAGGTCTGGCAGCAAGGTATTGTAAAGGTTAGACTGTCTGATCTTCTAGTTAGGCAGCGGACACGCTGTGGGGTCAATATTGATTGGACTCCAGGGGGCATAAGGCCCAGTGATGTCTTCTTAGTTAGGATGCAGGTCTGGTACTTTAGCCTGTTGGATAGCTGGAGCCAGTTAGCCTACTCGTAAATGTCACATGTGTGAGAAAGGCGGGCAGCCGAAATAAGGAGTCTACATGCCTTATTAAGAGATACAGCAATGCGCCAGAGTGCAGTATCAGTAGCGGATCCATAGATAATGAGCCCATAGTCAATAGTTGAGATAACAGAGCTGTGGATAGTGAGGTTCAAGGCTTCAGCCATTAGGCAATGTTTATGCTTGTATAGTAGCCCTGTGTGGGAGTTCACAGTTTTAGCGATATTGTCAATGTGTTTGGTACATGAGAGAGAGCAGTCAAGGGTCAGGCCCAGATATTTAAACATATCCACCTGCGCAAGGGCGAAGCCTTCATGGTTGTTAATTATGGGCACATGGTCCTTGTACTTGTTATGGGTTCCATGGAACAACATTGTTTTAGTTTTTTGTGGTTAAGGATGAGTTTATGTGAGCAAAACCAGTCTTCCACTTACTAACATACTAAAATGCCAGCAGAATAGGCCTAATGGTCTTTCGTGTCTGCTCGCTTGGTCAGCCCCCACCCTGGGTGCTGACCTGGCTGTCCCCCTCGCCTTCTCTGGCTTCTCCATTCCCAGTTCCGGATATTCTTGCTGCATTGGATTTTGCTTCCAGAACCCTTCCTCTGTACCTGTCCCTCCTTTGAGAACCCTCACTGTCTCTGCCTCCACCAGCCCCCTAGGCAGTGCATTCCATGGCTC
Source organism: Neoceratodus forsteri (assembly GCA_016271365.2). Taxonomy (NCBI): domain Eukaryota; kingdom Metazoa; phylum Chordata; order Ceratodontiformes; family Ceratodontidae; genus Neoceratodus; species Neoceratodus forsteri. Next base: position 187,278,429 of record JADMNL010000032.1, read on the forward strand.
CACCACCCTCTCAGTGAAGTAGCACCTCCTCCTTTCTCCCCTGAATCTTCCCCCCTCCAGCTTCCACCCATGCCCTCTAGTGGCCCCTTCCTCCTTCCTTTGAAGCACCCTGACTGTTCCTCCCCTATTTACCCTCTTCATGTACCTGAAGACCTCTATCATGTCCCCCAGTCCCTTCTCTCTTCCAATGTGTACATATTTAGCTCTTTGAGCCTCTCCTCATAGGTCCTGTCCCCCAAGCCCCAAATCATTTTGGTTGCCCTCCTCTGGACCTCTCCAGGAGGTTAACATCCCCTTAAGGTGGCCTCCAAAACTGTAAGCAGTACTCAAGGTGCGGCTCACCAAGTAGTTATACAGAGGGAGTATCACTTCCTCCTTCTGGAGGTGATCCCCTCAGCGATGCATCCCAGCATCCTGTTGGCCTTGCTGCTGCCCTCCACAAGTCTCAGAGTTGTTCATCTTGACATCCACCACCACCCCAGGTCCCTCTCAGCCATCGAGACTTGTAGCATTTCCCCAGGGTGTACACTTGGCCTGGGTTTCTGGCCCCCAGGTGGAGTACCTTGCATTTCCCTGCATTGAACCTCAGCTTCCACTTTCTAGACCATCTTTCCAGAGCCTCCAGGTCCCCCTGTAGGGCCACCCTCCCCTCCTCCCCATCCACCACCGCCCCCAGTTTCGAGTCATCTGCAAAGAGACTCATCTCACTCCTGATTCCTGTCCCTATGTCAGAGACATAGGCATTGAACAGAAGGGGCCCAAGGACTGATCCCTGTGGGACCCCACTAATGACCCTCCTTGGGGATGAGACTATCCCGCCAACTATGACCCTCTGGGTCCAGTCCTGGAGCCAATTGGCTATCCATCTGATCATCTGGTTCCCCACCCCCATTTCTCCCAGCTTATCCAACAGGCCCACGTGAGGAACAGAGTCAAATGCCTTGCTGAAGTCTAGAAAGAGGACATCCACTGGTCTACCCAGGTCCAAGGCACTTGTCATCCAGTCATAGAACTCCACCAGGTTTGTCTGACACGATTTCCGGGATGAATCCATGCTGTCTATCATCCAGGCACCCTGACTTATCCAGGTCCCCCCTAGCCTCTCCTTGACAATGCCCTCCATCACCTTGCCCACCACCGATGTCAGGCTGACAGGCCTGTAGTTCCCTGCCACCTCCCTTAATCTCCCCTTGTGGATAGGGACTATATGCGCCACCTTCCAGTCTTGGGGCACCCACCCTGTCCTCATAAAGATGGTGAAAAGCTCTGCCAGGGGTTTCGCCAGGACATCTGCAAGTTCCTTCAGCACTCTGGGATGTAATTTATCCGGCCCCAGTGCTTTCTCCATCTTAAGGGAGCTGAGGGCTTCCCTCACTCTCTCTGTTGTGATTTCCACTTCCTGTACCTCTTCTCCTGCTTAGCCCTTCCCCACCTGCCAGTGATGCCTCCCTCTCCCCAGACCCCGATCGGTAAGGGTCCCTCCTCAGTATCTCCTGGTCTCCTCCCATGTATGATGCAGCACCCCATTTTCCCTGGTAAAACTGAGGTGAAGTACCCATTTAGTACCTCAGCCTGCTCCCCTGGTCTTGTGCCTATCTCTCCCTGATTTAATCCTGCTAATCTGCCCTTCACCCTTTGTTTTTCCCCAATGTATCTAAAGAACCCTTGTTCCTCTCTCCAATTTCCCTGGCCAGGTTCTGCTCCTTCCTTGCCTTAGCCGCCTCACCACTCTAGTGGTCCTTCTAGCCATCAGCTGCACCCCTCGATCCCTTTCACCCTTGAGCACTTGTATTGTTATAGGCTGCTTTCTTTCCCGCACCACCTCCTGGACCTCCTGGTCCACCAACAGGGTTTTTGGACCCTACCGCATTTCTTCTTACTCTTGCACAGGTGCTGGTAGCATCCTGCCCCTCTCCTGATGATTTCCACCTACTATCAGCGTCCATGTCTGACCCAATCCCATCCAAATGCTCCTAAGGATCCTTCCCATTTCTTAAAATCCGCCTCTGAAGTCACTTCTGGAAACTTTTCTATAGTTGAGACTGAAGTGAGGTGGGGTTAGTGTGGAAGTGAAGATGACTGCATCATCTGAATACAGTAACATTCTGTCATGGCAGAAGGCAGGAGATTGTTCAGGAATATGCTGAATAACAAGGGACCCAGGATAGAACCTTGGGTACTCCAGAGTGGATTGGGAGGGATGACTAAAAGCAATGTGTTTCTAAATATCCCAATCTCAATGCCCACCAAAATACAGTACTTACAATTACAGAAACCTAGATGCAATTCCACTTTTAAATGTGGTTTAGAGAACAACATAACATACTTCCACAGTATGGGTTGGCTATTCTGTTGATATTTGAGTTTTAATGTAATTAGGTTTTATGAGCCTATAGAAAAACCTATGACATTGTTTTGAAAGGTGCAGTATACAATGAACTTCATCACACAAGCTTATCCTACTCCCTACTGGTCCTCATATCAGGTGACATTAAGCCCAACCTCAGACTTCCCCACTCCTTCTCCCAATGACCTTCCCGAATGTCAACGTGTTACTTACATTAACATTCAAAGTCTCTTGCCCAAAATTGACCCACTCCAACCCCTCTTGGTCTCCCACCTCTCCTCTCTGATGTCCTAATAGTCTTGGAATCTCGGCTTTCTCCCAAGGTCCTCAACTCTGTCATCACCATTCCTGGTTACTCCCTCTCCCATCAAGACCATGTCAAGAGGGGTGGTGGTATCGCCATCTACCTTTCCTCCTCATCTCACAGACTCATCTCACACTGTGCCAAACTAACCTCCAAATTCTGGTTTGGAGTGCTCCCCTCCTATCTCTCATCCTCTCTCTCTCCTCTCCACCTTCCCCCACCCACTGTCTCAAATCTAATGACTCTCACACCTTGTCGGTCCCTCGCCGCTCCATCCTCATCAGTCAGACTGGTTTCTCCCATTGCTTCTCTAAAATCTGGAATTCCTTCCCCCGAAATACGGCACTCCTCCAACTACTCCCTTACCTCTGCCCTACACAATTACCTGTCCCTCAGCTATTCCTGCTTTAACCCTCCTTAATACCTATCCCCAGTTTCTGCCTTCCTACCCTGCACCCCCCCGGTAGGGTTCTCAACATCCTGAAGGGGAAATCAGGAAATGGCTACCCCTTCTCCTCATATTCAGTTCTTGCCTCTCCCTCTCTTCTCCACCTGCCCTTCTGGGTCACCCGTGCATAACCTATCCCATCCGTTTTACTACAACAGCACTTGCATACTACCTCGAGCCTGCTCCTGGTACACTCATGCACTTTAATGGTTCTGTCGATAATTACTGTTTTGTACATTTATATGTTCTTTGTATGATTTTGGACATGTAATATAATTTACCCAATGTTCCACTACTGTTTATTGTACAATTCATTGTGTTCCAACTGTTGCATAATCTTACAATGTTGCATTGCTTGTACTACCCACATAATATTGTAACTGATCATCCTTTACAACCCTATGTAACCCTTCCCCAGGTCACACTGACCAGACGAGCAACTTGTTGTTCAGTGTGCCCTCCTGGTGAAATATTTCAATAAATAAATAAAAATAAAATAAAATACAATCTATCCTAGTGCACTTTATCACCTCCCTTATGAGACCCTCATCCTGAAACTCTCCTTCCTTTTCTCTCTCACTCATCTTCATGGCAGGCATCTACTTCTGCCCAGGGATATCTTCTGCTTCTGTCACTGAACTACTAACCACTATTTCTTCTCATGCCTCCTCTGGCAAGGTACTCATCCTGGGGGATTTCAATATTAACTGGCTTTCATACTCTCATTTAAATCTGTCAAAACATGAAGTTCATGCACCTAACACAACTCATCTCTGTCCTTGCCCACCATAATTCATGATCCCAAAACCATTCGCTACTGGACTGGGTACTTACTACCCACCTGCACCACATCACTGATGCTGGTACCCTCACTGATGCACTCAGTGACCAGCAGGTTACACAGTGCTGACTCTGAGTGATGCCTGCAGCTATACAAATATGGTGGAAGGTAGAACTGATGGAGACCCTGGATGGGGTACTCACTACCCACCTGCACCACATCACTGATGCTGGTACCCTCCCTGAGGCACTCAGTGACCAGCAGGTTACACAGTGCTAACTCTGAGTGGTGCCTGCAGCTATGCATATATGGTAGGTAGGTAGAACTGACAGAGACCCTGGATTGGGTACTCACTACCCACCTGCACCACATCACTGATGCTGGTACCCTCACTGAGGCACTCAGTGACAAGCAGGTTACACATTGCTGACTCTGAGTGGTGCCTACAGCTATACATACATGGTGGTAGGTAGAACTGACGGAGACCCTGGACTGGGTACTCACTACCCACCTGCAACACAACACTGATGCTGGTACCTCCCTGAGGTACTCAGTGACCAGCAGGTTACACAGTGCTGACTCTGAGTGGTGCCTGCAGCTATACATATATGGTGGTAGGTAGAACTGACGGAGACCCTGGACTGGGTACTCACTACCCACCTGCACCACATCACTGATGCTGGTACCCTCCCTGATGCACTCAGTGACCAGCAGGTTACACAGTGCTGACTCTGAGTGGTGCCTGCAGCTATACATATATGGTGGTAGGTAGAACTGATGGAGACCCTGGACGGGGTACTCACTACCCACCTGCACCACATCACTGATGCTGGTACCCTCCTGATGCACTCAGTGACCAGCAGGTTACACAGTGCTGACTCTGAGTGGTGCCTGCAGCTATACATATATGGTGGTAGGTAGAACTGACGGAGACCCTGGATGGGGTACTCACTACCCACCTGCACCACATCACTGATGCTGGTACCCTCCCTGAGGCACTCAGTGACCAGCAGGTTACACAGTGCTGACTCTGAGTGGTGCCTGCAGCTATACATATATGGTGGTAGGTAGAACTGACGGAGACCCTGGACTGGGTACTCACTACTCACCTGCACCACATCACTGATGCTGGTACCCTCCCTGAGGCACTCAGTGACCAGCAGGTTACACAGTGCTGACTCTGAGTGGTGCCTGCAGCTATACAAATATGGTGGAAGGTAGAACTGACAGGGACTAAGACGGGGTACTCACTACCCACCTGCACCACATCACTGATGCTGGTACCTCCTGAGGCACTCAGTGACCAGCAGGTTACACAGTGCTGACTCTGAGTGGTGCCTACAGCTATACATATATGGTGGTAGGTAGAACTGATGGAGACCCTGGACGGGGTACTCACTACTCACCTGCACCACATCACTGATGCTGGTACCCTCCCTGAGGCACTCAGTGACCAGCAGGTTACACAGTGCTGACTCTGAGTGGTGCCTGCAGCTATACATATATGGTGGTAGGTAGAACTGATGGAGACCCTGGACTGTGTACTCACTACCCACCTGCACCACATCACTGATGCTGGTACCCTCCCTGAGGCACTCAGTGACCAGCAGGTTACACAGTGCTGACTCTGAGTGGTGCCTGCAGCTATACAGATATGGTGGTAGGTAGAAATGATGGCGATCCTGACTGAAAGAATGCACTAACTACTTTACGGCTTCAGAGTCTGAGGAGTAGACTTCAAAGCAGGGTTACACTGCATGTTTTATTTCTACTACAGGTATACTATTGTTGTCAGAGTGTGTAACCTTACCAGACAGCCTTATTGCTTGCCCGGTCCTGGCTGGTGGGTTGTCCTCTCTCTTATTTTGCCTGCAGGAATCGCCCAATGAAGTGGGTGAGGGTTGTGGAGGAGCTGCAGTATTGCCTGGGACACAGGCTTGATGGAGACACCGGTCGGATGGTGAAGGAGGACATGAGATTGCTAGCAGAGCTGTAGCTCACTGCCCTAAAAGGAGTGTACTCCAGCTTTTGCTGTCTCTGTTGTTCTTTTTGTTTGGCAGCACTGTATTTGCTGCTTTAATGTTACTGACTGATAGGTTGATAAGCTGTTGCTAATAAGTAGCATATTTCTTAGTCAAAGTGACTGCTTAATCCCTATACTGCATGATAACATACTTGTTATTGCACGGTGTACTGTGGATTTGTTTTATCATTTTTCTGTATTTTTACATTCTAATGCTTTCAATTTTGTGCACTTGACTAACACTAAACATGTGGTTTTGTGTTATAAAGCTGCATGACAGGAGTGGTCTTCAGCATCCAACTCTGGCTAGCTTTAGTAAGTTAGAGTACGCTGTCAAGACAGACACCGGCCTGAACACTGCTGAAAGTTTTTCTTGTTTATTTGAATTTAGCTCATATTTTGAGTACAACTAGTATTCCCTAACATTTTGAATAGCGTGCTTTCTCCGCTGATATTGTAAGTGAACTTTTTACTGGTATCTGTAAACTTCGCTTTTGTGCACTGGTCAGCTGGAACATAAAACCCATAATACTGTGAGGAGGCTTCCCAGTGTTGCAGGCCTTCTGACTTTAGTACTTCTATTGCTGTTAGTATGGAAGTAAGTGTATAGTAAAGTGGTATGCAGTTTTATTACAGTTTAGAAAACCTAGGAAGGAGTCTGGTAGTTTGATACAGATACTGATTGATGTGAGTGTTATATAACAAAACAAAACTTATAAGGTTCCTCTTTCTACTGCATAGTGCTTCACAAGGAGGATAGACTGTGGGTCGGTAAATGTGGAGCGAGCTGGAAAGCAGGAAGTGGGCAAATTTGCATGAGATCACTGAAGTTGCTGAAGCCTCGGCCTCCTGAATCACTTGAATCACCTAAATAGTTTGAATTTGCTGGAGTAGCACAGACTGATTGAACTGTATGAATAGAACAGGCATTTGATTACTGTCAGGAAGGATGACTGCCTAAATCATAAGGAAGATATCATCCTGAACAAGTATTTATTTGCAACCTGTATACATAACAACTCTGGACAGTTCTATTTTATCTCATAAATTGCTTAGAATAATTGAAATTATTAGTTAGGCTTTTATTTGAAGTTTTGTGTTCTCTTGCTTCCCACTGGCCATATGCTATTGGCCATTGGTCATTGGCTGTTGCTGTATCATATTGTAACGTTTTGTGCTACCTGGACCTGCAGCTGCTTTTTGAGTCCTCAGACCTGTATTTGTGAGCTAATAGAAAGCATACCTCTATTTTTTCTTGCTCATATGTAGTGACCTGAAAATATGGTACGTACAAGAAAACAGATTCTAAAAATGGGGGAGGAATTCTTAGATCCCTCCCTGGAACACACTTAGTGTTTCAGAGCTACAGGAAGTTGGAAAGCAGCTGTTAATATTCAACTTGTTTCTACTGAAAGTTTTAAAACCGATTTAATGTAATCATCATTCAGTTTACACTCAACCCCTGTTACATTCTGTTTCAGTTTAGAGATAGAAGGAAGGAAAAAGGTAGAAGCAAAAAGAAAATGAAAGCAGTCCCACATAAAAACATTTTAGTCTGCTAGTTCAGAATGAGTCCAGCAAGATTTTTAAAGACTTCACTACAACAAAAGGTTTGGACAGTTTAATTTGTGAGGAGGGCTTGGTAAGATTCACTTATGTTAGAAAAGGGATCAAGATATGATCTTACCAAATCAAAAGATAAACCAGGATTGGGGAATCATTGTTGTAGAAGCTTCTAAAAGCTTATATTATGAGCTTTCTGCCTGTACTGTGAACGGCTTGGTAGAGTCATTAGAATTCCTCCCCAAGTACCTTACTGATCTAATCCAGGTCCTGCCTGGCAATGTGATTTGAAACACATAGCGGGTGAGCTTCAGTAGACCAGAAATGGTCTTACACAGTTCACAGGGTTTAGCCAACTGGGTGCAGTCAGCCCAAAGGAACAAATAGCTACTGAACCAGTAGCTAATTACCCTACTGCTATGAGTAACGATCTCTGTTTAGCTGTCAGTAAGTCACATACTGCCTATCTGATGATTTTGGATCATTTAATAAATTTGAAATTTGAGATGGATTTAATGAAAGAGAATATTGCAATAAATGGATCCAGACTGGATGATGTGTTACAGAAGTTAAGGAAGATTGCTCCGATTGAGAGCATAAGTTCACCATCAATTATTATGGAAAATGTCCCTCAAACACAGCTTCATCATGATTTTTCCCCCTCTAGAGTTTCCCACTACACCACTCAAAGCAAGGGATGGTAAAGGTAGAGGTAAGGGAGACCAGGAAAATAAAAGCATGAGGAGGAAAAATAAAAGGAAAATAAATAAAAGCAGTTAGGAAAAGTGAGGGTCTTATCAACTGAGGAAAGTCTTCTGATTGAATTAGTATACAGGAAGCACAGGTAAAGCCCTCAAGTACAAACACTGACAATTTAAAACAAGGTAAACATTTTTTAATAATAGTTTTATTAGTGCATTTAACTTTTAACATCACAACTCTACTTCATACAATTCAGGTACATTGTCTTGTGAAAAGAAGAATAAAATACCTTTTCCCTGAGGACAAATAACATGAATACATTTGTCAGTCCTATTCATTATTATTATTACTGTAGTACTATAGCTCATACATTCTTCAGTATCTAAATCTTATTATACCTCACCACTCTGATTGTGATCTTAGCTCTTACATCTCTGTTGAGCTGTTTCTATTGAAATGTTAAACAATTATCAAATCAGATTATACATTTCACCAAAATGTACCAAGAAGTCTAAAAAGTAACTAATAGTCTTGAAAAGGAAAAGACAAGAAAGGTAGAAAGATAAGAGAGAAATAGGAAAGATGAGACTAGAAGAAAGATGGAAAGAAAAGGAAGGAAAATTAGAGAAGAAAAGGCCTGAAACTAGAGGTTGGGGAAGGTCAGTCCCTAAGAAGGGCCGGCCACAGGGTAGGAGTGGGTAACCCATTGTCCCTGTTGGACTGTACCCCCAGCAGCTTCATGTCCATCATAGACTGATGGGACCAAGACCATCATCCTTAGCCCATTACCCTTAATGTGAGCTTAGCTTACGGGGGCCAGCCAGGCAGCACAGATTCAATGTCAAACCATCTCTGCTAGAATTTGTAAAATATTTTTATGTTCTTTAAGGGCCTTATAATGCAAAAAGGGCAACCATCTCGCTTTAAACTTATCTAGACTTGTTCTCAATTTGGCAGTAAGATGTTCCATTTGTAATATTTTTAAGCAAGTTGTATACCATAAGTTTTCTGAAGTAACAATAGAGGAAAGCCAGCGTTTAGTAATAGACTTCAAGGCTGCTGCTAGTAATATTCGGAAAAAGAAGGTTTGTGATTTAGTCAATGTTGCCTGGGTCAGGAGGCCAAATAACCAGATTTCTGGAAGTGCTGGAAGTTGAGAATCAAAAATCTGGTTGAAATTCAATCATATTTGGTTCCAGTAGGACTTAATTTGATCACAAGTCCAAAAGATATGTATATGTGAGCCCACCTCACCACATTGTCTTCAGCATAAATTGGTGTTTGAAGTCTTTAGGTGTTATGAATGGTAGGGATCAGGAAAACCTGACCACCACTTTCCACCTGAATTCCCTTGACCATAGAGCAGCTGAGGTCTTATGTGCCCCATCCAGATGGAGGTCCAGTCCTCCTCCTTAACCTAATGTCAGACTCCCTTCCATTTGGCTGCAAGGTCCAGGGGGCAGAAGGAGTCATAAGTCTCCAGGGCCTGTACCAGCTTGAATACCAGACCTTTATTGACACCCTATGCAACCAAAATTCTCAACAAATCCAACAAGGGGTCCATGTCCAAGATCCTCTTGTGTATTCAACCCTTTTCAAAGAAGTAAGCTGAATTTGTAGGTATCTAAAGAAATCAAGTCAAGGTAAATTATATTCTGAGCTTAATTGCTAAAAGGATTTCAAAGATTCCATTACCAGAAAATGTTTCATCTGGTTCGGGCCTCTTCTATAACATCTGGCAAAACCCATATCCAGGTGAAGTGGACAAAATCTAAGCAGGCCCGGGGGGGGGGTAGAGGGACCAATTCTCAATGTTAATTTTGGTTTACCAGAGATAGCCAACCAAACCTGTTTTATAACTCCTGACCAAGGGATGTTAAAGGATACTCTGGAGAGTCCCCCCTCATCCATATAGAGCATGTCTGAAACCTGTGACAATGGGGTCGTGGTTCTTTCCAAGGAGGTCCACAAAGGAGGGTCCTCCCTTGCATGGAATTTCACCACAGCACCTAGCTAAGCTGCCCAATAATATTTTCTGAAAGTCTGGCACACCCAGACCTCCCTGTGCCTTGGCCTTCAATAAAGTAGACCATCTAATCTGTGGTGGGTGGTTTCTCCATATGAAATGTGAGATAGCAGACTTCAGCCCTTTCCAAAAGAACTGGGGAGTTACACTTTCCAACTGAATTCCTTGACCATAGAGCAGCGAGGTCTTATGTACCCCCATCCAGATGGAGGTCCAGTCCTTCTCCCTTAACTTGTTGACTTGGAGCCTTTGTAAATGAGCCCCCTGCTCAAAGGTATTAATCCGAATTTGAAATAAATAAATAAATAAATAAGAGCTGAGAAAAGGAAAAGAAATCTGGGAAACACATTCATGGGTATATATTCTAATCTACCAGACAGAGAGAGGGGCAGAGATTCCATCTGTGGTAATCCTCTTGTACCACTTGCAATAACTTAAGATAATTAACACTGTGAATTCTGGACATTTCCCTGGGTATCTGTATACCAAGATGTCAAAAGCTCTCTTTCACCCATTTATAATTACCATACCTGAGAGGAGGGATATGATCATTCACCTGGATCAGGAACATCTCAGTCTTCGCCTCATTGACTTTAAAACTGGAGATCACTCCATACTCCCTTACCGTGTTTTCTACAAGGGGACTAAAGTGTTCCAGGTCAGAAGCATATAGTAGTGTATCATCTGCATAAAGAGAAATTCAGATTTCTGACCCTTCCACCCAAATCACCCCGTGATTCCAATGTTGCTGGATCCAAGCCACCAAAAGCTCCATACTCAGAGCAAAAAGAAGGGGAGAGAGCGGGCACCCCTGCTTTGTCCCTTTTTCTATCCTAAATGATTCTGAAGTCATGCCATTATCTCTTATACAGGCTTTTGGATTATTGTATAGGTTAACTATCCATTTGAAAAACTTTTCTCCAGAGCCAAATGTCTTAAGAGTGCCTTCCAAATAGAGCCAATATAGCCTGTCAGAGGCCTTTTTCACATCTAATGCAATAACTGCACAAATATTTTCGGGGGTCTGGCCAATGAGATAATATTTAGCAGTTAGCTAATATTGTCATGAATGTGGTGCCCTGAATAAAACGGTTTGATCCAGGTGAACTAAAGAGGGAAGAAAGATTGCAATCTATTACTAATCAGTTAGGTAAAAATCTTATCGTCCTGATTAAGAAGGGATATAGAAACATAGAAGCTGACAGCAGATAAGGACCACAAGGCCCATCCAGTCTGCCCATTTCTTTCTACCTTATAAATGTGCCATCAGCCTTAGCTCTGTCAATGGCCTATCTATTCATACCATCTGTATTGCTTCATTATGCCTATCCCATGCCTGTTTGAAGCCCTGCACTGTATTCATAGCCACCACTTCCTGAGGTAGGCCACTCCATGCATCCAACCATCCTTTCTGTGAAAAGAACTTCCTCACATTATCCTTAATCGGCCTCCCTCAAATCTCATGCAATGTACTCTTGTCCAGCTATTTTTCTTATATTGAAACATGTTAGACTGATTCACCTTGTTAATGCCCTTAAGGTGTTTGAATGTTTTGATCATATCACTCTCTCTCCCTCCTTTGCTCTAGGGTATACATATTGAGCTCCATTAATATGTCCTCATATGTTTTCTGATTAAGTCCCTGCACCATTTTGTTCCCCTTCTCTGGACTGCCTCAATTTGGTTAATGTCCATCTGAAGGTAGTGGCTCCAGTACTGCATGCAGTACTCCAGATGGGGCTCTAACCAGTGTCTTGTAAAGAGGATTATTACCTCCTCTTTGACTTGTGATACCCTCTACTATACACCTCAACATCCCCCAGCCTTACCTACTGTTTAGTGGTATGCTTGGATGATTTCAGGTTATTGGTGATGATGATGATGCCCAAGTCTCTTTCTTCCCTTGTGACTGCCAGCAACTCCTCCTAGCCTATAGGTGTCTTCAGGGTTTCTCTTCCCTATGTGCATGATCTTGCACTTTTGCATTAAACCCCAGTTGCCACTCTTTCTACCATTTTGCTAGTTTATCCAGATCTCTTCTCATTCTATATTGGATGCTAACCCCCACAATCTGCTGGAGTGTTTATCTGGTTTAGGGATTAGGGATTAGGGAAATATGATCTTCTTCAGGAGTCTGAGTTGCTCCCAATTGTGGGCTGAATTACAGACCTTAGTTAATAAGGGTGTGAGTTCAGAGGCAAACTGTTTAAAAATTCTGCCAAAATCCATCTGGTCCTGGGGATTTTCCGCTTGGTAAAGACCTAATCATCGAAAGAATATCAGCTCCTGAGAATGGATGCTCAAAGGCAGCCTTCTGGTCCTCTGTCAGTGTGGGAAGTTCAACTCATTCAAGAAATTGAGTTATATCTTGAGTATGGTTGTTGCCCTTTCCTCGGTATAGCTTAGCATAGTATGAAGCAAATTCTTTGGCTATCTCCTTGGGTTGGGTGACCAGTCTCGGGATCCATTACTGAATTAATTTGGTAATATATCTATCAGCCTGTTGTTTCTTGAGCCTGAGGGCCAACAATTTGCCAGCTTCTCTCTCCTTCATAATATTTTGATTTGTAAACTGCAATGAGTTTAAAGCTCAAGGTCAACAATTGGATCAAGTGAATCCCTTGCAGTTCTAAACTTGGCCCATACCACTTTATCTTGAGATGTTTTATGCTTTGCCTCTAAGGTGGAGATTTCTTCTAAGCTTTTAACTATGTTGGCTTGGTATTGTTTATTCAGATAAGCTGAATAGCTAATACACTTTCCTAGAAGCACAGATTTCAGGCCATCTCAGCTATACTTCAGGGCTGAATCTGTTTCCCTATTTTCCCTTACATAATGACCAATGACATCTTTAATAGTCTGTCGAAAATTCCCCTCATTAATCAATCCTGGGTCTTATTTCCACCCCTCCTCACCCTCATCTGATCCCAGCAAACTGCGCCTGAACCATCAAATGGTCAGAGAAGGTGACCAGTTTAATAACCACTGTTTTAAAATAATGAACCTTTGTTTCTAGGTATAAATTCGATCCAGTCTGGAATATGTCTGAGAAGCTGGAGTGAAAAGGTGTAATCTCAGGTAGGGATACTGCCACCTCCAAACGCCCAGCATTCCCTGCCTCTATCAGAGTCCGAAGATGCCTGGAGGTGTTGGTTGGCCCTCCCTTTGTGGTGGATTCTTATCTAATATACAGTTTTCCACAACATTCCAATCCCCTAATAAACACAATTCTGCAGGAGGTAACTGGGCTATGTGATCAAACAGGAAAGTGAAAAAGGGATCAGTTGAGGGGGTAGGTGCATGCACCAAAACTATATTAATAGGTCTGCCCCTCAGTTCCCCAGAAAGGATAACCCATAGGGCATTACCCTCTGTCTGAACTCCTGTTACCTGCAATGGTAGGCCCCTTTTAATCAATATAACAGTTCCAGCCCTGGCTGATGTGGGGTGGGAGTCTGCATAGACCCTCAACCCACATCCTGCGCAGTTTGTCGGTTCACCCTTGGATAATTTGGGCTCCTGTAAACATCCAGTATCGCATCACACCCTTCGTAACTCCTGCAGAATTTTGGCAAGTTTCACCACACTGTTGATGCCCTTTACATTCATCATACAGATATTAAGCGTACCCATTGTGACATTTTAATTCAAACTTCATTCCCCAGTTACACCCTCCCCCGAGCCCCCCCAAACCTATAGAGATTAAAGAGAAAGACCCCTTAAAGTAGGTAGAACAGAATAGATATAACCATTTACCTTGTTTAAAACTACAGGGAGAACATGTAAACCAACATGAAAGTGACCCAAGGACATAAATTACCCCTGAGCAATTAACATGTCACTCACGGAGCCCTGTGAGTGGCTCCCCTAACCACACAGTGATGGTGAGCAAGTGAGGGAATTGTCTCTCGAAAGCCAAGAGAAAGAGAGGAGTAAAGTGCTATCTGTGCTGAGAGAGAGTCTCTGACCTACACCAAAGCTTCTAACCCTCCTCCTCTGCGACTCAATCAATATCTAGGCAGGGTGACCACGAATCCCCCCACCAGGTCAAACCAGTCATATAAACCAAATAATCCAAGCCATCCATATAAAGCGTGGTGTATAAAATATAAAATGAGCCACGAACCCTTAAGTGTTACCCCAAAGCCGGTGGCCAGATCCATGAACAAAATAAAATGCAGATCAAATAGCTTAGCACTTTGTCCATCTGGCCATCTGTGTACATGGAATAACTCAATCCAGACTTATCCAGCTGTATAATTATGTCAACCAGTGGTCTTATTGGACAATCAGCATCTCTGCTCACCCAGGCTCAGTGTCGTGTCTAGTAAACAAATGAACTGACAGCAAAATGTACAATCAAAATGGAAACATAATGAGAATGACAATCTATAAGTAAATTGGCAGTGTCCCTTACAGTCCAATGATCTTGTAGCCTTGCAATAAATCATTGCTATGAGCCACCTTGTGAGCGCAGGACTCTTCTTTACAAACAACAATCCATAAAGAGGGGAAAAAAACTTGAAAATAATTCAGAGCACCAGCATCCTCCAATGGACAGTAATTCTGTTGTTTCTGTACCAGGGAGAATGTTCAAATTTTCATGCTGGTGGCGCACAGGGGGAAGACATAGCGAGAGGGGCTATCATGATGGTGTAACTGCAGAATCCATCCCTTTGAAACTATGCTCTGACAACTCGTTCCAGTCCCCAGCCACACACAACACCAGTCCAGAAAGTACCATATGAGGATCATCTGTGGCACCATCAGCAGGTCAATAGTCAATGCCACCAAGTGATCCTTTATCAGTTAGTGGAGATCACAATCTAGTAGTAGGTAAAAGGACAAGAAACTCCCCTCTCCAGGAAATTGTCATCTGTTGGTATGTTTAGGTAGCAACCACTTGGTAATGTCCACATGCAGAGGGAGCAAAGTATCCACATGTCAGTTGCCTGGTTTCCTTGCCCCTGGGGTTAACTGCCATAACCTCTCCACAATCTCTTGGTCAGTTATTTCACTGATGTCCAGTATTGGGATATTTAGTGCAGTCAGCTTAGGTGTCACCTGCAGGAGGAATTTGAACACTTGAATCCCCTTGGAGTCTTTTAGCCAAAGACTAGCTGGATACCGCAAAAATGCCTTAAAACCCTTTTCTCTGAGGGCTTTAACTATTGTCAGAACCCTTTTCCGTTTCACCATCATGTGCAGTGGGAAGTCTTGATCAGTATAAATCCGCTGGCCATCGATGTTGAGATTTTTCTTGTCCCAGGCATGCTTTAGGATTTTTTCTTTTGTGGTATACTTTAGAAATCGAACAAGAATTGCTCATGGTGGTGCTATTGTACGATGCGCCTGTTCGACTTCCAATGAAAAGTCCTCTGTCAGGTCCAGTTCCTGATGTAGCCAGGAATCTATGAAAGCAGCCATGTCAGTGTGTTCGCAGCCCTCAGCAACACCCAAGATATGAATGTTCTGTCTCCATGCTCTTGCCTCTGCATCCTCTGCATCCTCTGCTCAGAGGGTAAGCTCTTTTTCCTGCAAATGTAGATAAGCTAATGAATGCCCGTAAGCAATATGTTCATTTTGCATCAAGTGCAGGTGTGTCTCTACTGTGGTGGTCCGGGCCTCAAGCTTTTGGAAAAAAAGTCTGCAGTCCAGAAATCTTTGCATCAATTCTGTATAAAATCTTCAGCATGAGGTTCCCATCCACTTGAGTGAATGTTGAGGCTGAATTTGAATTAGAATCTGAGCCAGAGTCCTCTTCACTGGCAGAGACCGTCTGCATGCAGAAATGTGACATGGCAGGGCTCACAGGCCGTGTAGTCAGTTGTCTCGGAGAAGATAGGTTCAGGGTACCCATTTCTTTTTTTTTTTTGATTTTTTCATCTCCGGAGTGCTTCACCAACTTGAAAGGAGCATACTAGGGTGAGACTTTCAATCAGATGGCAGAGGATACAGCATATGTAGTGACCAGGTGAGGGAAAGTAGCGAGGCTAAGCCACCATTCAGGTTGCACCGGAACTGGAAGTCTAGCAAAACAAGGTCATTTTATCTCTCAAGAAAAGACAATTGTAGGAGAACATAATGAACAAAGATAAGCTCCAATAACAGAAGGTGAAGCAGTCTCTTTGGGTAATTCTAAGGCCAAACTCTACCAGTTGGAAACTGATGGCTTAAGCTGCGTGTAAAGTTCTAGTGTCAGACAGGAGCTCAGCACAAAGGAAATTTGGCTTAATTGGGAAGCTGAGAGTTTACATTGCAATTACCCTGAGGTGAATTTTACTAGGGAAAAATTGGATATTTGTGAGTGTGCAATTTTAGCCTTATATGGTTTTAATGTCGTACACAACTGGTTCTATCCTGAATTAAGGGACACGATTGTGAACCTAATAAGAGCAGCTACAGGAGAAGACATTCTATGGTCAAATAGTGCACGCATTTGGAGTGAAAAGGATGTTAATAGAACAGACTGTTTATATATATGCCCTCCTCTCCCCTCTACCCAGTCCCCTTCTCCGATCCTCAAGGTGAGTAACTCTAACATTTCCCACCCTCCATCTGTTGCCTCAGCATTCAACTCCTACTTCACCACCTGTGCTTCCTCACTCCTATCTGCTTTCCCCACCACTTCCCCACTCCCTACCTCCCCCATGACCTCCAGTTACCTCCCTTCTCCTTCTCCTTCTTGCCAGTTACCCCAACTTCCTCTCTAAATGCCCTCCTGACCCTCAATCCTATGAAAGGCAGGTGCCCTGATGGACCTGACCCCAAGCTCCCTCAACTCTTTGCACCTGCCATTGCCTTTCTCATCTCCTCTGCTCTCAACCTCTCATTCTCTCTTGCCTCAGTCCCAGACTCCTGGAAGCATGCAACAGTCATCCCTTTCCCTAATGGTGGTGACACCTCCTGTTGTGTCAACTTCTGCCCCATATCTCTCCTTATAAACATATCCAAACTACAAGAGCACCTAGTTCTCAAATCTCCCCCTTCCTTGACTTCTCCTCTTTCTTCACCCCCTTCCAGTCTGCTTTCACAAACATCACTCCAGCACTTCCTTTTTCCTCAGGCTCACTGACTTCATCCATACTGGCATGAACCAAGGCCCCCTCACTGTTGCCATCTTTGTTGATCTACCAAAAGCTTGCAACACAGTCTCACACCCTCCTCTCCTTGATAATATCAAGTTAGCGGGTCCCTCAGACTTGGCAGCCAGCTGGTTCAGCTCCAACCTAGAAAGAAGAACTCAGAGAGAATTCAAGAATCACTATCCTCCCCCTCCACATCCACACAGACATCCTCCAAGGCTCCATCCTTGGCCCTGTTACTGTTATCCATATTCCTTAAAGACCTCCCCTATGCCTGCTTCTCTGCTTCCATCCACATGTATGCAGATGACATGATCCTGTTTGCATCTTGGTCTTCTCCATCAGAGTTAACATCCAGGTTTTAACTTGATTTTGACACTGTCCAGAAATGGTTCAGGTCAAATCAATGATTCCTAAATGTAAGAAAATGGCCTCCATGTGCTTCGGCTCTAGACATAGACTTTCTAGTCTCCCCTCCTACCCCACCTTCTACACCCTAGATTGGGGGTACAATTGACAATGTACCCTTATTTAAATACCTTGGTGTCTGGCTTGTCCAACATCTTGGTTTCTCTCAGGATGTAGAAGCCATTCACAGAAAACTCCACCCCATGCTCAGTACCCTATACAGGAATGAAAGCTGCATTCCTTTAACTTGCGCACTGAGATATCATCTCTAAGATGATCCTCCCCATTGTTGATTATGGCAACAATGTCTATGGTGCTGCACTAAAGTCCACCTTGGCCAGACTGGACCCCTCTTCTTCTCCTGCTATTTTGCCTCTGCCTGCCCTCTTCACACTCACTGCTGCTCTCTGTACTCTGTTCTCTCCCTTTCCCCCAGAAGATTGCTGTCTAACCCACTGCACCTCCTTCCCTTCTAAATTCTGGCTGGCTTCACTCCCCTCTTATCTCAGATCTCTTCTGTCCCCCATGTCCTCCTCCTCTAACTCTCTCTGTAACTCAAGCTATCACTCCCTTCTGCTCCCCTCTTGTAAATCCCTCAATGGCAGAATGCCTTCCCTTTCTGCTTTCCTAATATCTGGAATTCTTCCCTAACATTTCACTCTGCCTCCTCCAAATGCTCTCTTTCCTTGCTAATCAAAGTCCACACAGCTCCCTCCTGCAAATCTCATAGCTCAATGCCCTGCTTCCCTCTTTTTTAACTACCCACTACTTACTTATTCCAACTTCTACACTTGTCCTCTCCTCCTTATTTCAACCCGTCCCTTCCTTCCACCCTCCAACCCTCTCCCTCTCTATCTCATCCTTCTCCTTTCATCCCTCACCTCATTCACCTCCACTACTACCCCAGCCTCCCTCTCTCCCTCCCTCTCCTCTCTATCTCCTCCCTCATTTCATCCTCACCTCTCCTCCACTACTACCCCTATCCTCCATCCTCCCTCCCTCCCCTCCAACCCTCTATCTCCTCCCTCCTTTCATCCCTCGCTCCTCCTCCACTACTACTCCCATCCTCCCTCTCCAACCCTCTTCCTCTCTATCTCCACCTCCTTTCATCCTTCACCTCACTCCCTCCACTACTACCCTGTACTTCTCCCATTCTCCTCCTCTAACCCTCTCCTCTCTTCCTCCTCCTCCTTAATCCTTCTCACCTCACTCCTCCACCACTACCTCATACTACCTGTCCTCCTCCCTCCCTACCTCCAACCCTCTCCCTCTCTATCTCCCTCCCTCCTTTCATCCTTCACCTCATTCCCCTCAACTGCTACCTCAACCCTATTCCCATTCTTCCTTTTCATCCAGTTCCACCTCCCCACTCCTTCTCTATTCTCCTTCCCCTTCCTTATTTTATCCCTATTACTTTGTCCCCCTACCCCACCCCAATACTTGCTATTCCCACCTCTAATCCATTTTCCCCTTCTCTTCTGTTCCTCCAACAGACTTCCTCACTTTTATTCCCTCCTCTCTCTCCTCTCACTTCCCTCTCTCCTCTCTCTCTTCCCTCATGGACCACTCCAGTTGCTCCTTCCTGTGACCTTCACCTGATTCATTTATCACTTCCTCCCCTGTCCTGTTTCCTGATGTTACAGCCTGAGAGTGCCTGGTTCCCCACACTCCCGATGAAATCAACTTATATTGCTATTAATTACACCTATGATACTGTGTATTATTGCATGTTGTTGTGTCTCATTGCACTGCTGTGCTTTATAATTGTTATTATGTACTTATTTCCTCCCCCCTCCCCAGGACACAATTGGAAACAAGTTTTATGACTCAGTATGTCCCTCCTGACAAATTTCTTTTAAATAAACAAAATTTAAATAAACACTGAAAACGAATACATAAGCAAAGTTTGCGCCCAAAGCTCAAACCCAGAAGCATACCTGTACATAAGGTGGGAAAATTAGTGAAGGTTCCCATTTAATGCACTTTTTAAAGCTTTTGTTTCATCCTATTATATTAAAAACAAGTGGGCAGCAAACTACAGTTGCCCTGACTGTGGAAGTGAGCAAGGATGGCAAAGACAATGTTTGCCCTAGTTTTGGCAAAACAGTCTCAAACCATCACCTGCAGTTAATACAAATTTTAGGAAATTAACCTCAACGATGTTGGTTATATCTGTTAAATCACAACTTTGCAATACCACAGCACATACCATACACTATAATGTGTGTAGTAATTATGTTGCAGTTGTGCTGCCTTATATTTGAGGAGGAAACTGAAACAGACATTCTGTAAATTGAGTAAAACCACAAAATTAAACTAATATTGAAATAATGGGTGTGGCAATAAAGAACATGGTGAAACTTGTTTGTTTAGTTTCATGTGTCTGTTTAATGAAATAAATGAATCATCAAGTTTTCATTTATTTATTGAAATACTAGGATTACATTAACCTTTGAACCAGAGGTTCTTTTAAAAAGTTTCCGTATCAGGCAGAAAAATATGCAATCGAAACACAAGTTGGTTACAGAGTGTGGGGTTACAAATCCACAAGTAGTTACAAAAAACTTCTTGTTACACATGGAATAAGCAAGAAAGGACACTCACAACAGACATTAGAGGTACGGCAGCCATTAGGAGATAGACTTAGTCAAGGTGGAGTGCTACAGTGTGAGGGGAGCAGGAGGGTTGTGGCGAAGGGCAGGTAGAGACAGGTGATGGAAGTATGCAGAACAAACTGCCTAGTTTCAATCACATTTGTTTACGGCCAGGATGTGGATGTGCAGTTTGATTTGAAGGAGCAAGCTCTGTTTCATTAGTGATGTCTAAAGAAGATCATTGTGCTAGCAGGTGCTCTAAAGCTAAAGGATTTCTGGGGTTTGAGAGGTCTGGCAAAAAGGACAAAGAGTGTCGATCTGGAGATCCAATGGGTGCAACAGGGTGTAGGTGCCCCACTGAGAGCAGCGCTTCAGTGGTAGTGGGAGTAAGACCTACTCTAACCTTATGAGCCAGGAGACAGGTCTGGTACGTGACTCTACCTTTGAGGTGAAGACAGTTTGTTTGTTCATAGAGGTCACAGGTGTGGGTTCATTTATCAGCACCAGATACCAGACAGCAGGATTTATTTAGGGTGACTGTTAATCTTTTTAGGGTGGTATCGATGGCAGCCCCTTAGATGACAAGGCCATAGTGTATGACTGAAAGGATTGAGTGGGTTACAGCCAGTCTCAAAGCCTCAGGTGTTAGAGCAGTGGCGATGTCATACAGGATCTCAATCTAGAATGTAGCACCCTGTAACTTGACTAACATGCAGGTTGTAGGACAGAGCGGAGTCAGCTGTAATGCCAAGATATTTAAATTCCACTACTTGCTCTAGGGGCTCGTTATGATTGTTCTGGATGGATATGCTAGCGGATTTATGTCTGTTTTCTTGGTTGGAGAACATAGACTTTGTTTTTTTGTAATTCATGAGGAGTTCATGTTGAACAAACCAGGTTTCAATGTAGTTGAAGTTAGATGGAAGATTATTGGAAAGGGAAAGTGGATTTGTGTCCGTTGAAAACAGGACTGCATCATCTGCATATTGCATCATATTGGGGCCTATTCACAGACAAACGCACAAGAGGTGCTCAGAGTGTGCAGCTCTGCACCCAGGAAGTTCCAAGTGGGAGCCACATTCATGACCACCGGCTCAACCAGCTCCCCATGCGGCCCCACCCCGGTGTGCAAGCCGGAGGGCAGGCAGGTGTGGATCGTGATGGCAGCTAATTAGCTTCCCAGGCGGGACACTCAGTGGATCCCTTCTGTGCCTCTGGTGCCATGTTTCTGGCGGCATGCAGAGCATCAACCAAGCTGTTGTGGTGGTAACCCACCCACCTGACCCCAGACTCCAGACATGACCCAACGGCAGGGGCTGCTTTGCTGGTGGTGCTGATGCACCTCACCATGCCTGCCAAGTCCAGAGGCAGCCTTCCAGGGGGCATGTAGCCGGCCCAGTTGGTTTACGGCTGCCTCCCAGACATGGATCTGGCAACCCCCTTGAACGGCACTCTGTGGGGTTGTGCATGCCACAGAGTGCTGGCTCACCCCCTGCACTGCTAGTGGGCCCACCCCCACATGAAGTTCCATGATCAGCTAGGGTACTGGGTGCATGGGGGGGCGCATCTGTGTGGTGAATGTGATGGAGGGGGCACAGTGGGTGCAGGCAGCTGCACGGTGGCTATGCATCAGATTTAAATGATGTAGCAACCCCGCCATTTGTGAATAGTCCCAGTTGTTGTTATTACAGGTTTGTGGGAGATCATTAACAAAGAGATTGAAAAGTAGGGGCACATAATGGACCCCTTGGGGACCCAGGATCGAACTGGAAGATTTGGGGAAAGGGTATCGCCAATTTTCACTTGTTGAGTTCTCCCCCAAGGTAGCTGTTGCACCAGCTAGTGACCTCTTGTGAGAAAGTGTAGGAGCAAGGTGTGGTTAACATTAGCAAAAACCTTTGTAAAGTCTGTGCATAGGGACCTGACCAGGTGACCTCAGTCCAGGGCTTTTTGAACGTAGTCCATGTATTCCAGGAGGGCAGTCAGTGTACTATGGGCTTTCTTAAACTCATGTTGTTGTGGGTATTAAATGTTGTACTTGTGTTGGTATTCAGTTAATTGGTCAGATACAATTCATTCTAGGGCATTTGAGAGGGAGAGAAGGATGGTATAGGTCGGTAGTTATTATGTTGTGCCCTTATCACCACTCTTATGTACAGAAGTAACAATGACTGACTTCCATTGGTGAGAATTGACCTAGGGAATGTGATATGGTAGACTGAGGAGTCTACTCAGAGGTTTATGTGTATCGAACATGAGGTTTAGTAGTTTGCGGTCCAGTGTGTCACTGCTAAACCTTGTTTTGCCAAGGACTTTTTGGAGGTATATTTTGGACTCTTTGGATATAACACATCAAAAATAGATGGGGAGGGGTGTTGGGAAGAGGGGCAGTAGGATGACTTCTTTCTGGAAAGTCAGATTCAGAAAGGAAGTCAGAGGGAGGACCCCACTGAGGCCGATGAATACGGTGTTGAAGGTATCCACAATTTGTTTGTGATCTTGTGTAGTGATGCCATCAACCACTAGCATTGTTGGGAATACTTTATTGGGCTTGCCTGTCAGATTTGTTATCTTATCCCAAAAGTTCTGGCTATTATACATGAGTTAGTTAGCTCATCCTGATAATGTCTGATTTTAGCCTGCGTACTTCTCGAGTGCAAAGGTTATGTTTAGCTTCATGGTTCTGTATAACAACCTGTTTTTTAGTGGCAGTGGCACGATGCCAGAGGGTGTCCCTATGTTTCATCATATTGAGCAAGGCTGGGGTGATCCAAGGGTTTTAGAGGACCCTTGGTTTTACTTCTGCTGAAGGGGCAAATAGATCACATGCCTTGTTGAACTGTGTTATAAAGAAGCTTAGAGCATGTACAATGTTATTGAAAGTGTATAAAGGGGATCAGTTGCACTGGGCCAGGTGGTCCTGAAAGTCTGCTAACTTGCCTTTTTTAGTACACATTTATAGATGACTTTTGTTTGGAGTTTGAGCACCTTGTTTGACCAGAAACACGTTACAGGATTGATCACTCAGGGCATCAGGCAGGGTTAAGGTGCTGGCGATTCTTGTGTGGGTGGGTTGTGAGGATCAGGTCCAACAGGGAACAGTTACCAGTCCTGTTATTGAATTTAGTGGGGGTAGTGACCCCTTGGGTTAAATCCAGAGCTAAAGTGGCATCTTTGAATTGGTCAGTTTCAGGGATGAGCCAAATTACATTGAAATCCCTCATGACCACTACCTCTGTATGTTGGAAGGGATTCAATATAATCAAGGGCCATACTGAATCCAGATGCCTTGCCCTGGGGGGAATATATGCAGATATTATGACAAGTGATTTACCTTGACAGCTGAGGATTATTGTAATGGCAAGAGCCTGAGAGTTACTGACTGGATTAATTTGAGGGAGGGTCAACCCTTTGAGAATGTCCTTAACATAAATCGCACAGCCCAAACCCCTTTTCCCAATCCAATCAAGCCTAAAAAGGGAGTAACCAAGAAGGGAGATGGCATTATCAGAGACCTTGGGTAAGATCCTGGTTTCACATAATGTGAGAACGTCGGTTTATGCTGTGTAACTCAAACTTGAGTTAGTTAGTTAGTTAAAATGTTTTATTTTTAGACAGGATATAACTTTAGATCAAAAAGATCTATTTTCAAAGTTGTCCTGTAAACTTGAAGATCATCAAGCTTTGGCAGCAGACTGCAGATATTGATGGATGCAAGTTTTAGGAGTTTATTGTCATTACTTGGGTAATTGTGTGGCTGCTGCAGACTTAGATTAGGGTGGATATTACCAGATATAAGGAGGAGGAGAAGCAGAGTGATCCAGGTGAAATAGCACTTGATCACTCTCAGTGGAGTAACCAGCCTTTTAAAAAGTGGATGCACAAGTCAGTGGATCCACTGAATAGGCCGGGGGTCTGAGGCCTGCCTTGGCCCCCCGAAAATGTTAACATTTTTGATGCTGCATGGTGCATTTTGGGACCAATTGTGGGAGTATATAGTATCCTTCTACCATAGATTTTTTACATACCAGTCCCATTGTTGTGGCCCCTGGTGGCTGCATAGTTTCATTTTGGCAACTGCTGTTGATGCCATCCTTGCAGTGCAGGCATATAGTTAGGTACTAAGAACTTATGAAAATGATGAGTGCTTAGCAACCAAGCACTGAAGGTTGTTTAAACTGTTTAAGAATTATAATATGTAACAGGACTGGAACAAGCCGGGGGTCTGGGGGCTGCCTAGGCCCCTTGAACATTTTAGCATTTTTGTTGCATTCTGGTACATTTTGGGCCATTTGTGTGAGTTTTATAGTGCCCTATGACCATTGCCTGACATACTACTGCAATTCCGCTTTACTAGCCACTGGTGGCTGTACACGTAGATTTGGGTGCATTTCATATTTATTCAATAGACTTCTCCTGCCCATTACTTATTACTGAGAACTTTGCATGGAAATATGCTCTATATCCCTTACAGTTCATCTGACCCTTTTGCTTACTCCCTACTTCTTGTCATAGTCTTCTGTTTTGACATCACAATCTTACATACCAAAAAATTCCGAGCACACCAAGAACCTCAAGAATGGGACACCAAACTGTTACTAAAAATATTCCATATTTATTAAAGAACAAATGTTCAAGCAACTAGTTCTGCCTAACGCATTTCAGAAAAACATGTCCTTTCTGCACCAGAAGACATACGAAGAAAGACTAAAGGAGCTTAATATGTACACTCTTGAAGAAAGAAGGAGAGAGGGACATGATAGAAACTTTCAAGTACCTCAAGGGAATTAACAAAGTCCAAGAGGGTAGCATCTTGCCCTGATGTTACCCTATTTCTCTTCATGTACCTGAAGACCTCTATCATGTCCCCCAGTCCCTTCTCTCTTCCAATGTGTACATATTTAGCTCTTTGAGCCTCTCCTCATAGGTCCTGTCCCCCAAGCCCCGAAATCATTTTGGTTGCCCTCCTCTGGACCCTCTCCAGGAGGTTAACATCCCCTTAAGGTGGCCTCCAAAACTGTACGCAGTACTCAAGGTGCGGCCTCACCAAGCAGTTATACAGAGGGAGTATCACTTCCCTCCTTCTGGAGGTGATCCCCCTAGCGATGCATCCCAGCATCCTGTTGGCCTTGGCTGCTGCCCTCCTACAAGTCTCAGAGTTGTTCATCTTGACATCCACCACCACCCCCAGGTCCCTCTCAGCCATCGAGACTTGTAGTATTCCCCCAGGGTGTACACTTGGCCTGGGTTTCTGGCCCCCAGGTGGAGTACCTTGCATTTCCCTGCATTGAACCTCAGCTTCCACTTTCTAGACCATCTTCCAGAGCCTCCAGGTCCCCCTGTAGGGCCACCCTCCCCTCCTCCCCATCCACCACCGCCCCAGTTTCGAGTCATCTGCAAAGAGACTCATCTCACTCCTGATTCCTGTCCTTATGTCAGATACATAGGCATTGAACAGAAGGGGCCCAAGGACTGATCCCTGTGGGACCCCACTAATGACCCTCCTTGGGGATGAGACTATCCCACCAACTATGACCCTCTGGGTCCGGCCCTGGAGCCAATTGCCTATCCATCTGATCATCTGGTTCCCCACCCCCATTTCTCCCAGCTTATCCAACAGGCCCACGTGAGGAACAGAGTCAAATGCCTTGCTGAAGTCTAGAAAGAGGACATCCACTGGTCTACCCAGGTCCAAGGCACTTGTCATCCAGTCATAGAACTCCACCAGGTTTGTCTGACACGATTTCCCCGGGATGAATCCATGCTGTCTATCATCCAGGCACCCTGACTTATCCAGGTCCCCTAGCCTCTCCTTGACAATGCCCTCCATCACCTTGCCCACCACCGATGTCAGGCTGACAGGCCTGTAGTTCCCTGCCACCTCCCTTAATCTCCCCTTGTGGATAGGGACTATATGCGCCACCTTCCAGTCTTGGGGCACCCACCCTGTCCTCATAAAGATGGTGAAAAGCTCTGCCAGGGGTTTCGCCAGGACATCTGCAAGTTCCTTCAGCACTCTGGGATGTAATTTATCCGGCCCCAGTGCTTTCTCCATCTTAAGGGAGCTGAGGGCTTCCCTCACTCTCTCTGTTGTGATTTCCACTTCCTGTACCTCTTCTCCCTGCTTAGCCCTTCCCCACCTGCCAGTGATGCCTCCCCCTCTCCCCAGACCTGCCGATCGGTAAGGGTCCCCCCTCCTCAGTATCTCCTGTCTCCTCCCATGTATGATGCAGCACCCCATTTTCCCTGGTAAAAACTGAGGTGAAGTACCCATTTAGTACCTCAGCCTGCTCCCCTGGTCTTGTGCCTATCTCTCCTGATTTAATCCTGCTAATCTGCCCTTCACCCTTTGTTTTTCCCCAATGTATCTAAAGAACCCTTGTTCCTCTCTCCTAATTTCCCTGGCCAGGTTCTGCTCCTTCCTTGCCTTAGCCGCCCTCACCACTCTAGTGGTCCTTCTAGCCATCAGCTCGTCTCCTCGATCCCTTTCACTCCTTGAGCACTTGAATTGCTTATAGGCTGCTTTCTTTCCCCGCACCACCTCCTGGACCTCCCTGGTCCACCAACAGGGTTTTTGGACCCTACCGCATTTTCTTCTTACTCTTGCACAGGTGCTGGTAGCATCCTGCACCCCTCTCCTGATGATTTCCCACCTACTATCAGCGTCCATGTCTGACCCAATCCCATCCAAATGCTCCTTAAGGATCCTTCCCATTTCCTTAAAATCCGCCCCCCTGAAGTCACTTCTGTGAAACTTTTCTATAGTTGAGACTGAAGTGAGGTGGGGTTAGTGTGGCAAGTGAAGATGACTGCATCATCTGAATACAGTAACATTCTGTCATGGCAGAAGGCAGGGAGATTGTTCAGGAATATGCTGAATAACAAGGGACCCAGGATAGAACCTTGGGTACTCCAGAGTGGATTGGGAGGGATGACTAAAAGCAATGTGTTTCTAAATATCCCAATCTCAATGCCCACCAAAATACAGTACTTACAATTACAGAAACCTAGATGCAATTCCACTTTAAATGTGGTTTAGAGAACAACATAACATACTTCCACAGTATGGGTTGTGGCTATTCTGTTGATATTTGAGTTTTAATGTAATTAGGTTTTATGAGCCTATAGAAAAACCTATGACATTGTTTTGAAAGGTGCAGTATACAATGAACTTCATCACACAAGCTTATCCTACTCCCTACTGGTCCTCATATCAGGTGACATTAAGCCCAACCTCAGACTTCCCCACTCCTTCTCCCAATGACCTTCCCGAATGTCAACGTGTTACTTACATTAACATTCAAAGTCTCTTGCCCAAAATTGACCCACTCCAACCCCTCTTGGTCTCCCACCTCTCTCCTCTCTGATGTCCTAATAGTCTTGGAATCTCGGCTTTCCCCCAAGGTCCTCAACTCTGTCATCACCATTCCTGGTTACTCCCTCTCCCATCAAGACCATGTCAAGAGGGGTGGTGGTATCGCCATCTACCTTTCCTCCTCATCTCACAGACTCATCTCACACTGTGCCAAACTAACCTCCAAATTCTGGTTTGGAGTGCTCCCCTCCTATCTCTCATCCTCTCTCTCTCCTCTCCACCTTCCCCCACCCACTGTCTCAAATCTAATGACTCTCACACCTTGACGGTCCCTCGCCGCTCCATCCTCATCAGTCAGACTGGTTTCTCCCATTGCTTCTCTAAAATCTGGAATTCCTTCCCCCGAAATACGGCACTCCTCCAACTACTCCCTTACCTCTGCCCTACACAATTACCTGTCCCTCAGCTATTCCTGCTTTAACCCTCCTTAATACCTATCCCCAGTTTCTGCCTTCCTACCCTGCACCCCCCCGGTAGGGTTCTCAACATCCTGAAGGGGAAATCAGGAAATGGCTACCCCTTCTCCTCATATTCAGTTCTTGCCTCTCCCCCTCTCTTCTCCACCTGCCCTTCTGGGTCACCCATGTGCATAACCTATCCCATCCGTTTTACTACAACAGCACTTGCATACTACCTCGAGCCTGCTCCTGGTACACTCATGCACTTTAATGGTTCTGTCGCATAATTACTGTTTTGTACATTTATATGTTCTTTTGTATGATTTTGGACATGTAATATAATTTACCCAATGTTCCACTACTGTTTATTGTACAATTCATTGTGTTCCAACTGTTGCATAATCTTACAATGTTGCATTGCTTGTACTACCCACATAATATTGTAACTGATCATCCTTTACAACCCTATGTAACCCTTCCCCCAGGTCACACCGTCAGACGAGCAACTTGTTGTTCAGTGTGCCCTCCTGGTGAAATATTTCAATAAATAAATAAAAATAAAATAAAATACAATCTATCCTAGTGCACTTTATCACCTCCCTTATGAGACCCTCATCCTGAAACTCTCCTTCCTTTTCTCTCTACCTATCTTCATGGCAGGCATCTACTTCTGCCCAGGGATATCTTCTGCTTCTGTCACTGAACTACTAACCACTATTTCTTCTCATGCCTCCTCTGGCAAGGTACTCATCCTGGGGGATTTCAATATTAACTGGCTTTCATACTCTCATTTAAATCTGTCAAAACATGAAGTTCATGCACCTAACACAACTCATCTCTGTCCCTGCCCACCATAATTCATGATCCCAAAACCATTCGCTACTGGACTGGGTACTTACTACCCACCTGCACCACATCACTGATGCTGGTACCCTCACTGATGCACTCAGTGACCAGCAGGTTACACAGTGCTGACTCTGAGTGATGCCTGCAGCTATACAAATATGGTGGAAGGTAGAACTGATGGAGACCCTGGATGGGGTACTCACTACCCACCTGCACCACATCACTGATGCTGGTACCCTCCCTGAGGCACTCAGTGACCAGCAGGTTACACAGTGCTAACTCTGAGTGGTGCCTGCAGCTATACATATGATGGTAGGTAGAACTGACAGAGACCCTGGATTGGGTACTCACTACCCACCTGCACCACATCACTGATGCTGGTACCCTCACTGAGGCACTCAGTGACAAGCAGGTTACACATTGCTGACTCTGAGTGGTGCCTACAGCTATACATACATGGTGGTAGGTAGAACTGACGGAGACCCTGGACTGGGTACTCACTACCCACCTGCAACACAACACTGATGCTGGTACCCTCCCTGAGGTACTCAGTGACCAGCAGATTACACAGTGCTGACTCTGAGTGGTGCCTGCAGCTATACATATATGGTGGTAGGTAGAACTGACGGAGACCCTGGACTGGGTACTCACTACCCACCTGCACCACATCACTGATGCTGGTACCCTCCCTGATGCACTCAGTGACCAGCAGGTTACACAGTGCTGACTCTGAGTGGTGCCTGCAGCTATACATATATGGTGGTAGGTAGAACTGATGGAGACCCTGGACGGGGTACTCACTACCCACCTGCACCACATCACTGATGCTGGTACCCTCCCTGATGCACTCAGTGACCAGCAGGTTACACAGTGCTGACTCTGAGTGGTGCCTGCAGCTATACATATATGGTGGTAGGTAGAACTGACGGAGACCCTGGATGGGGTACTCACTACCCACCTGCACCACATCACTGATGCTGGTACCCTCCCTGAGGCACTCAGTGACCAGCAGGTTACACAGTGCTGACTCTGAGTGGTGCCTGCAGCTATATATATATGGTGGTAGGTAGAACTGACGGAGACCCTGGGCTGGGTATACACTACTCACCTGCACCCACATCACTGATGCTGGTTCCTCCTGAGGCACTCAGTGACCAGCAGGTTACACAGTGCTGACTCTGAGTGGTGCCTGCAGCTATACAAATATGGTGGAAGGTAGAACTGACAGGGACTAAGACGGGGTACTCACTACCCACCTGCACCACATCACTGATGCTGGTACCTCCCCTGAGGCACTCAGTGACCAGCAGGTTACACATTGCTGACTCTGAGTGGTGCCTACAGCTATACATATGGTGGTAGGTAGAACTGATGGAGACCCTGGACAGGGTACTCACTACTCACCTGCAACACATCACTGATGCTGGTACCCTCCCTGAGGCACTCAGTGACCAGCAGGTTACACAGTGCTGACTCTGAGTGGTGCCTGCAGCTATACATATATGGTGGTAGGTAGAACTGATGGAGACCCTGGGCTGTGTACTCACTACCCACCTGCACCACATCACAAATGCTGGTACCCTCCCTGAGGCACTCGGTGACCAGCAGGTTACACAGTGCTGACTCTGAGTGATGCCTGCAGCTATACAGATATGGTGGTAGGTAGAAATGATGGCGATCCTGGACTGAAAGAATGCACTAACTACTTTACGTGCTTCAGAGTCTGAGGAGTAGACTTCGAAAGCAGGGTTACACTGCATGTTTTATTTCTACTACAGGTATACTATTGTTGTCAGAGTGTGTAACCTTACCAGACAGCCTTATTGCTTGCCCGTCCTGGCTGGTGGGTTGTCCTCTCTCTTATTTTTGCCTGCAGGAATCGGCCCAATGAAGTGGTGAGGGTTGTGGAGGAGCTGCAGTATTGCCTGGGACACAGGCTTGATGGAGACACCGGTCGGATGGTGAAGGAGGACATGAGATTGCTGGCCAGAGCTGTAGCTCACTGCCCCTAAAAGGAGTGTACTCCAGCTTTTTGCTGTCTCTGCTGTTCTTTTTGTTTGGCAGCACTGTATTTGCTGCTTTAATGTTACTGACTGATAGGTTGATAAGCTGTTAAGCTAATAAGTAGCATATTTCTTAGTCAAAGTGACTGCTTAATCCCTATACTGCATGATAACATACTTGGTTATTGCACGGTGTACTGTGGATTTTGTTTTTTATCATTTCTCTGTATTTCTTACATTCTAATGCTTTTCAATTTTTGTGCACTTGACTAACACTAAACATGTGGTTTTGTGTTATAAAGCTGCGCATGACAGGGGAGTGGTCTTCAGCATCCAACTCTGGCTAGCTTTAGTAAGCTAGAGTACGCTGTCAAGACAGACACCGCGTCTGAACACTGCTGAAAGTTTTTCTTGTTTATTTGAATTTAGCTCATATTTTGAGTACAACTAGTATTCCCTAACATTTTGAATAGCGTGCTTTCTCCGGCTGATATTGTAAGTGAACTTTTTTACTCGGGTATCTGTAAACTTCGGCTTTTGTGCACTGGTCAGCTGGAACATAAAACCCATAATACTGTGAGGAGGCTTCCCAGTGTTGCAGGCCTTCTGACTTTTAGTACTTCTATTGCTGTTAGTATGGAAGTAAGTGTATAGTAAAGTGGTATGCAGTTTTATTACAGTTTAGAAAACCTAGGAAGGAGTCTGGTAGTTTGATACAGATACTGATTGATGTGAGTGTTATATAACAAAACAAAACTTATAAGGTTCCTCTTTCTTCTACTGCATAGTGCTTCACAAGGAGGATAGACTGTGGGTCGGTAAATGTGGAGCGAGCTGGAAAGCAGGAAGTGGGCAAATTTGCATGAGATCACTGAAGTT
The DNA here is from genome assembly GCA_016271365.2 of Neoceratodus forsteri. Classification (NCBI taxonomy): domain Eukaryota; kingdom Metazoa; phylum Chordata; order Ceratodontiformes; family Ceratodontidae; genus Neoceratodus; species Neoceratodus forsteri. The sequence goes on from JADMNL010000032.1 coordinate 187,310,211, forward strand.
GCTGAAGCCCTCGGCCTCCTGAATCACTTGAATCACCTAAATAGTTTGAATTTGCTGGAGTAGCACAGACTGATTGAACTGTATGAATAGAACAGGCATTTGATTACTGTCAGGAAGGATGACTGCCTAAATCATAAGGAAGATATCATCCTGAACAAGTATTTATTTGCAACCTGTATACATAACAACTCTGGACAGTTCTATTTTATCTCATAAATTGCTTAGAATAATTGAAATTATTAGTTAGGCTTTTATTTGAAGTTTTGTGTTCTCCTTGCTTCCCCACTGGCCATATGCTATTGGCCATTGGTCATTGGCTGTTGCTGTATCATATTGTAACGTTTTGTGCTACCTGGACCTGCAGCTGCTTTTTGAGTCCTCAGACCTGTATTTGTGAGCTAATAGAAAGCATACCTCTATTTTTTCTTGCTCATATGTAGTGACCTGAAAATATGGTACGTACAAGAAAACAGATTCTAAAAATGGGGGAGGAATTCTTAGATCCCTCCCTGGAACACACTTAGTGTTTCAGAGCTACAGGAAGTTGGAAAGCAGCTGTTAATATTCAACTTGTTTCTACTGAAAGTTTTAAAACCGATTTAATGTAATCATCATTCAGTTTACACTCAACCCCTGTTACATTCTGTTTCAGTTTAGAGATAGAAGGAAGGAAAAAAGGTAGAAGCAAAAAGAAAATGAAAGCAGTCCGACATAAAAAACATTTTAGTCTGCTAGTTCAGAATGAGTCCAGCAAGATTTTTAAAGACTTCACTACAACAAAAGGTTTGGACAGTTTAATTTGTGAGGAGGGCTTGGTACGAGATTCACTTATGTTAGAAAAGGGATCAAGATATGATCTTACCAAATCAAAAGATAAACCAGGATTGGGGAATCATTGTTGTAGAAGCTTCTAAAAGCTTATATTATGAGCTTTCTGCCTGTACTGTGAACGGCTTGGTAGAGTCATTAGAATCCCCCCCTCCCCAAGTACCTTACTGGATCTAATCCAGGTCCTGCCTGGCAATGTGATTTGAAACACATAGCGGGTGAGCTTCAGTAGACCAGAAATGGTCTTACACAGTTCACAGGGTTTAGCCAACTGGGTGCAGTCAGCCCAAAGGAACAAATAGCTACTGAACCAGTAGCTAATTACCCTACTGCTATGAGTAACGATCTCTGTTTAGCTGTCAGTAAGTCACATACTGCCTATCTGATGATTTTGGATCATTTAATAAATTTGAAATTTGAGATGGATTTAATGAAAGAGAATATTGCAATAAATGGATCCAGACTGGATGATGTGTTACAGAAGTTAAGGAAGATTGCTCTGATTGAGAGCATAAGTTCACCATCAATTATTATGGAAAATGTCCTCAAACACAGTTTCATCATGATTTTTCCTCTAGAGTTTCCCACTACACCACTCAAAGCAAGGGATGGTAAAGGTAGAGGTAAGGGGAGACCAGGGAAAAATAAAAGCATGAGGAGGAAAAAATAAAAGGAAAATAAATAAAAGCAGTTAGGAAAAAGTGAGGGTCTTATCAACTGAGGAAAGTCTTCGTGATTGAATTAGTATACAGGAAGCACAGGTAAAGCCCCCTCAAGTACAAACACTGACAATTTAAAACAAGGTAAACATTTTTTTAATAATAGTTTTTATTAGTGCATTTAACTTTTAACATCACAACTCTACTTCATACAATTCAGGTACATTGTCTTGTGAAAAAGAAGAATAAAAATACCTTTTTCCCTGAGGACAAATAACATGAATACATTTGCCGTCCTATTCATTATTATTACTGTAGTACTATAGCTCATACATTCTTCAGTATCTAAATCTTATTATACCTCACCACTCTGATTGTGATCTTAGCTCTTACATCTCTGTTGAGCTGTTTCTATTGAAATGTTAAACAATTATCAAATCAGATTATACATTTCACCAAAATGTACCCAAGAAGTCTAAAAAAGTAACTAATAGTCTTGAAAAGGAAAAGACAAGAAAGGTAGAAAGATAAGAGAGAAATAGGAAAGATGAGACTAGAAGAAAGATGGAAAGAAAAGGAAGGAAAATTAGAGAAGAAAAGGCCTGAAACTAGAGGTTGGGGAAGGTCAGTCCCTAAGAAGGGCCGGCCACAGGGTAGGAGTGGGTAACCCATTGTCCCTGTTGGACTGTACCCCCAGCAGCTTCATGTCCATCATAGACTGATGGGACCAAGACCATCATCCTTAGCCCATTACCCTTAATGTGAGCTTAGCTTACGGGGGCCAGCCAGGCAGCACAGATTCAATGTCAAACCATCTCTGCTAGAATTTGTAAAATATTTTTATGTTCTTTAAGGGCCTTATAATGCAAAAAGGGCAACCATCTCGCTTTAAACTTATCTAGACTTGTTCTCAATTTGGCAGTAAGATGTTCCATTTGTAATATTTTTAAGCAAGTTGTATACCATAAGTTTTCTGAAGTAACAATAGAGGAAAGCCAGCGTTTAGTAATAGACTCAAGGCTGCTGCTAGTAATATTCGGAAAAAGAAGGTTTGTGATTTAGTCAATGTTGCCTGGGTCAGGAGGCCAAATAACCAGATTTCTGGAAGTGCTGGAAGTTGAGAATCAAAAATCTGGTTGAAATTCAATCATATTTGGTTCCAGTAGGACTTAATTTGATCACAAGTCCAAAAGATATGTATATGTGAGCCCACCTCACCACATTGTCTTCAGCATAAATTGGTGTTTGAAGTCTTTAGGTGTTGCGTAATGGTAGGGATCAGGAAAAACCTGACCACCACTTTCCACCTGAATTCCCTTGACCATAGAGCAGCTGAGGTCTTATGTGCCCCCATCCAGATGGAGGTCCAGTCCTCCTCCCTTAACCTAATGTCAGACTCCCTCTTCCATTTGGCTGCAAGGTCCAGGGGGCAGAAGGAGTCATAAGTCTCCAGGGCCTGTACCAGCTTGAATACCAGACCTTTATTGACACCCTATGCAACCAAAATTCTCAACAAATCCAACAAGGGGTCCGTTCCAAGATCCTCTTGTGTATTCAACCCTTTTTCAAAGAAGTAATGCCTAATTTGTAGGTATCTAAAGAAATCAAGTCAAGGTAAATTATATTCTGAGCTTAATTGCTAAAAGGATTTCAAAGATTCCATTACCAGAAAATGTTTCATCTGGGTCGGGCCTCTTCTATAACATCTGGCAAAACCCATATCCAGGTGAAGTGGGACAAAATCTAAGCAGGCCCGGGGGGGGGGTAGAGGGACCAATTCTCAATGTTAATTTTGGTTTACCAGAGATAGCCAACCAAACCTGTTTTATAACTCCTGACCAAGGGATGTTAAAGGATACTCTGGAGAGTCCCCCCTCATCCATATAGAGCATGTCTGAAACCTGTGACAATGGGGTTCGTGGTTCTTTCCAAGGAGGTCCACAAGGAGGGTCCTCCCTGCATGGAATTTCACCACAGCACCTAGCTAAGCTGCCCAATAATATTTTCTGAAAGTCTGGCACACCCAGACCTCCCTGTGCCTTGGCCTTCAATAAAGTAGACCATCTAATCTGTGGTGGGTGGTTTCTCCATATGAAATGTGAGATAGCAGACTTCAGCCCTTTCCAAAAGAACTGGGGAGTTACACTTTCCAACTGAATTCCCTTGACCATAGAGCAGCCGAGGTCTTATGTACCCCCATCCAGATGGAGGTCCAGTCCTTCTCCCTTAACTTGTTGACTTGGAGCCTTTGTAAATGAGCCCCCTGCTCAAAGGTATTAATCCGAATTTGAAATAAATAAATAAATAAATAAGAGCTGAGAAAAGGAAAAGAAATCTGGGAAACACATTCATGGGTATATATTCTAATCTACCAGACAGAGAGAGGGGCAGAGATTCCATCTGTGGTAATCCTCTTGTACCACTTGCAATAACTTAAGATAATTAACACTGTGAATTCTGGACATTTCCCTGGGTATCTGTATACCAAGATGTCAAAAGCTCTCTTTCACCCATTTATAATTACCATACCTGAGAGGAGGGATATGATCATTCACCTGGATCAGGAACATCTCAGTCTTCGCCTCATTGACTTTAAAACTGGAGATCACTCCATACTCCCTTACCGTGTTTTCTACAAGGGGACTAAAGTGTTCCAGGTCAGAAGCATATAGTAGTGTATCATCTGCATAAAGAGAAATTCAGATTTCTGACCCTTCCACCCAAATCACCCCGTGATTCCAATGTTGCTGGATCCAAGCCACCAAAAGCTCCATACTCAGAGCAAAAAGAAGGGGAGAGAGCGGGCACCCCTGCTTTGTCCCTTTTTCTATCCTAAATGATTCTGAAGTCATGCCATTATCTCTTATACAGGCTTTTGGATTATTGTATAGGTTAACTATCCATTTGAAAACTTTCTCCAGAGCCAAATGTCTTAAGAGTGCCTTCGAAATAGAGCCAATATAGCCTGTCAGAGGCCTTTTCCACATCTAATGCAATAACTGCACAAATATTTTCGGGGGGGGGGTCTGGCCAATGAGATAATATTTAGCAGTTAGCGAATATTGTCATGAATGTGGTGCCCTGGAATAAAACTGGTTTGATCCAGGTGAACTAAAGAGGGGAAGAAAGATTGCAATCTATTACTAATCAGTTAGGTAAAAATCTTATCGTCCTGATTAAGAAGGGATATAGAAACATAGAAGCTGACAGCAGATAAGGACCACAAGGCCCATCCAGTCTGCCCATTTCTTTCTCTACCTTATAAATGTGCCATCAGCCTTAGCTCTGTCAATGGCCTATCTATTCATACTCATCTGTATTGCTTCATTATGCCTATCCCATGCCTGTTTGAAGCCCTGCACTGTATTCATAGCCATCACTTCCTGAGGTAGGCCACTCCATGCATCCAACCATCCTTTCTGTGAAAAAGAACTTCCTCACATTATCCCTTAATCGGCCTCCCTCAAATCTCATGCAATGTACTCTTGTCCAGCTATTTTTCTTATATTGAAACATGTTAGACTCAATCACCTTGTTAATGCCCTTAAGGTGTTTGAATGTTTCAATCATATCACCTCTCTCTCTCTCTCTCCCTCCTTTGCTCTAGGGTATACATATTGAGCTCCATTAATATGTCCTCATATGTTTTCTGATTAAGTCCCTGCACCATTTTGGTTCCCCTTCTCTGGACTGCCTCAATTTGGTTAATGTCCATCTGAAGGTGCGGCCTCCAGTACTGCATGCAGTACTCCAGATGGGGCCTAACCAGTGTCTTGTAAAGAGGGATTATTACCTCCCTCTTTTGACTTGTGATACCCCTACTGATACACCTCAACATCCCCCTAGCCTTACCTACTGTTTAGTGGTATGCTTGGATGATTTCAGGTTATTGGTGATGATGATGATGCCCAAGTCTCTTTCTTCCCTTGTGACTGCCAGCAACTCCCCTCCTAGCCTATAGGTGTCTTCAGGGTTTCTCTTCCCTATGTACATGATCTTGCACTTCTTTGCATTAAACCCCAGTTGCCACTCTTTCTACCATTTTGCTAGTTTATCCAGATCTCTTCTCATTCTATATTGGATGCTAACCCCCACAATCTGCTGAGTGTTTATCTGGTTTAGGGATTAGGGATTAGGGAAATATGATCTTCTCTTCAGGAGTCTGGAGCTGCTCCCAATTTGTGGGCCGAATTACAGACCTTAGTTAATAAGGGTGTGAGTTCAGAGGCATACTGTTTAAAAATTCTGCCAAAAATCCATCTGGTCCTGGGGATTTTCCGCTTGGTAAAGACCTAATCATCGAAAGAATATCAGCTCCTGAGAATGGATGCTCAAAGGCAGCCTTCTGGTCCTCTGTCAGTGTGGGAAGTTCAACTCATTCAAGAAATTGAGTTATATCTTGAGTATGGTTGTTGCCCCTTTCCCCCGGTATAGCTTTGCATAGTATGAAGCAAATTCTTTGGCTATGTTCTTGGGTTGGGTGACCAGTCTTGGGGGATCCATTACTGAATTAATTTGGGTAATATATCTATCAGCCTGTTGTTTCTTGAGCCTGAGGGCCAACAATTTGCCAGCTCTCTCTCCTCCTTCATAATATTTTTGATTTGTAAACTGCAATGAGTTTAAAGCTCGGCGGGTCAACAATTGATCAAGTGAATCCCTTGCAGTTCTAAACTTGGCCCATACCACTTTATCTTGAGATGTTTTATGCTTTGCCTCTAAGGTGGAGATTTCTTCTAAGCTTTTAACTATGTTGGCTTGGTATTGTTTATTCAGATAAGCTGAATAGCTAATACACTTTCCTAGAAGCACAGATTTCAGGCCATCTCAGCTATACTTCAGGGCTGAATCTGTTTCCCTATTTTCCCTTACATAATGACCAATGACATCTTTAATAGTCTGTCGAAAAATTCCCTCATTAATCAATCCTGGGTCTTATTTCCACCCCACCTCCACCCCTCTCCTGATCCCAGCAAATCTGCGCCTGGACCATCAAACAGTCAGAGAAGGTGACCAGTTTAATAACCACTATTTTAAAATAATGAATCCCTTGTTTCTAGGTATAAATTCGATCCAGTCTGGAATATGTCTGAGAGGCCGGAGTGAAAAAGGTGTAATCTCAGGTAGTGGGATACTGCCACCTCCAAACGTCCAGCATTCCCCGTTCCTCTATCAGAGTCCGAAGATGCCTGGAGGTGTTGGTGGGCCCTCCCTTTTGTGGTGGATTCTTATCTAATATACAGTTTTCCACAACATTCCAATCCCCTAATAAACACAATTCTGCAGGAGGTAACTGGGCTATGTGATCAAACAGGAAAGTGAAAAAGGGATCAGTTGAGGGGGTAGGTGCATGCACCAAAACTATATTAATAGGTCTGCCCCTCAGTTCCCCAGAAAGGATAACCCATAGGGCATTACCCTCTGTCTGAACTCCTGTTACCTGCAATGGTAGGCCCCTTTTAATCAATATAACAGTTCCAGCCCTGGCTGATGTGGGGTGGGAGTCTGCATAGACCGCTCCAACCCACATCCTGCACAGTTTGTCGTGTTCACCCTTGGATAATTTGGGCTCCTGTAAACATCCAGTATCGCATCACACCCTTCGTAACTCCTGCAGAATTTTGGCAAGTTTCACCACACTGTTGATGCCCTTTACATTCATCATACAGATATTAAGCGTACCCATTGTGACATTTTAATTCAAACTTCATTCCCCAGTTACACCCTCCCCCGAGCCCCCCCAAACCTATAGAGATTAAAGAGAAAGACCCTTAAAGTAGGTAGAACAGAATAGATATAACCAATTTACCTTGTTTAAACTACAGGGAGAACATGTAAACCAACATGAAAGTGACCCAAGGACATAAATTACCCTGAGCAATTAACATGTCACCACGGAGCTCCTGTGAGTGGCTCCCTAACCACACAGTGATGGGGAGCAAGTGAGGGAATTGTCTCTCAAAGCCAAGAGAAAGAGAGGATTAGTGCTATCTGTGCTGAGACAGAGTCTCTGACCCACACAAAGCTTCTAACCCTCCTCCTCTGTGACTAATCAATATCTAGGCAGGGTGACCACGAACTTCCACCAGGTCAAACCAGTCATATAAACCAAATAATCCAAGCCATCCATATAAAGCGTGGTGTATAAAATATAAAATGAGCCACGAACCCTTAAGTGTTACCCCAAAGCCGGTGGCCAGATCCATGAACAAAATAAAATGCAGATCAAATAGCTTTAGCACTTTGTCCATCTGGACATCTGTGTACATGGAATAATCAATCCAGACTTATCCAGCTGTATAATTATGTCAACCAGTGGTCTTATTGGACAATCTAGCATCTCTGCTCACCCAGGCTCAGTGTCTGGTTCAGTAAACAAATGAACTGACAGCAAAATGTACAATCAAAATGGAAACATAATGAGAATGACAATCTATAAGTAAATTGGCAGTGTCCCTTACAGTCCAATGATCTTGTAGCCTTGCAATAAATCATTGCTATGAGCCACCTTGTGAGCGCAGGACTCTTCTTTACAAACAACAATCCATAAAGAGGGGAAAAAAACTTGAAAATAATTCAGAGCACCAGCATCCTCCAATGGACAGTAATTCTGTTGTTTCTGTACCAGGGAGAATGTTCAAATTTTCATGCTGGTGGCTCACAGGGGAAGACATAGTGAGAGGGGCTATTATGATGGTGTAACTGCAGAATCCATCCCTTTGAAACTATGTCTGACAACTCGTTCCAGTCCCCAGCCACACACAACACCAGTCCAGAAAGTACCATATGAGGATCATCTGTGGCACCATCAGCAGGTCAATAGTCAATGCCACCAAGTGATCCTTTATCAGTTAGTGGAGATCACAATCTAGTAGTAGGTAAAAGGACAAGAAACTCCCCTCTCCAGGAAATTGTCATCTGTTGGTATGTTTAGGTAGCAACCACTTGGTAATGTCCACATGCAGAGGGAGCAAAGTATCCACATGTCAGTTGCCTGGTTTCCTTGCCCCTGGGGTTAACTGCCATAACCTCTCCACAATCTCTTGGTCAGTTATTTCCTCACTGATGTCCAGTATTGGGATATTTAGTGCAGTCAGCTTAGGTGTCGCCTGCAGGAGGAATTTGAACACTTGAATCCCCTTGGAGTCTTTTAGCCAAAGACTAGCTGGATACCGCAAAAATGCCTTAAAACCCTTTTCTCTGAGGGCTTTAACTATTGTCAGAACCCTTTTCCGTTTCACCATCATGTGCAGTGGGAAGTCTTGATCAGTATAAACCCGCTGGCCATCGATGTTGAGATTTTTCTTGTCCCAGGCAAGCTTTAGGATTTTTTCTTTGTGGTATACTTTAGAAATCGAACAAGAATTGCTCATCGGTTGAGTTGCTATTGTACGATGCGCCTGTTCGACTTCCAATGAAAAGTCCTCTGTCAGGTCCAGTTCCTGATGTAGCCAGGAATCTATGAAAGCAGCCATGTCAGTGTGTTCGCAGCCCTCAGCAACACCCAAGATACAGAATGTTCTGTCTCCATGCTCTTGGCTCTGCATCCTCTGCATCCTCTGCTCAGAGGGTAAGCTCTTTTTCCTGCAAATGTAGATAAGCTAATGAATGCCCGTAAGCAATATGTTCATTTTGCATCAAGTGCAGGTGTGTCTCTACTGTGGTGGTCCGGGCCTCAAGCTTTTTGAGAAAAAGTCTGCAGTCCAGAAATCTTTGCATCAATTCTGTATAAAATCTTCAGCATGAGGTTCCCATCCACTTGAGTGAATGTTGAGGCTGAATTTGAATTAGAATCTGAGCCAGAGTCCTCTTCACTGGCAGAGACCGTCTGCATGCAGAAATGTGACATGGCAGGGCTCACAGGCCGTGTAGTCAGTTGTCTCGGAGAAGATAGGTTCAGGGTACCCATTTCTTTTTTTTTTTTGATTTTTTCATCTCCGGAGTGCTTCACCAACTTGAAAGGAGCATACTAGGGTGAGACTTTCATCAGATGGCAGAGGATACAGCATATGTAGCGACCTGGTGAGGGAAAGTAGCGAGGCTAAGCCACCATTCAGGTTGCACCGGAACTGGAAGTCTAGCAAAACAAGGTCATTTTATCTCTCAAGAAAAGACAATTGTAGGAGAACATAATGAACAAAGATAAGCTCCAATAACAGAAGGTGAAGCAGTCTCTTTGGGTAATTCTGGGTCAAACTCTGACCAGTTGGAAACTGATGGCTTAAGCTGCGGTAAAGTTCTAGTGTCAGACAGGAGCTCAGCACAAAGGAAATTTGGCTTAATTGGGGAAGCTGAGAGTTTACATTGCAATTACCCTGAGGTGAATTTTACTAGGGAAAAATTGGATATTTGTGAATGTGCAATTTTAGCTTTATATGGTTTTAATGTGGTACACAACTGGTCTATCCTGAATTAAGGGACACGATTGTGAACCTAATAAGAGCAGCTACAGGAGAAGACATTCTATGCTCAGAATAGTGCACGATTTGGAGTGAAAAGGATGTTAATAGAACAGACTGTTTATATATATCCTCCTCTCCCTCTACCCAGTCCCTTCTCGGATCCTCAAGGTGAGTAACTCTACCATTTCCCACCCTCCATCTGTTGCCTCAGCATTCAACTCCTACTTCACCACCTGTGCTTCCTCACTCCTATCTGCTTTCCCCACCACTTCCCCACTCCCTACCTCCCCCATGACCTCCAGTTACCTCCCTTCTCCTTCTCCTTCTTGCCAGTTACCCCAACTTCCTCTCTAAATGCCCTCCTGACCCTCAATCCTATGAAAGGCAGGTGCCCTGATGGACCTGACCCCAAGCTCCCTCAACTCTTTGCACCTGCCATTGCCTTTCCCATCTCCTCTGTTCTCAATCTCTCATTCTCTCTTGCCTCAGTCCCAGACTCCTGGAAGCATGCAACAGTCATCCCTTTCCCAAGGTGGTGACTCCTCCTGTTGTGTCAACTTCTGCCCCATATCTCCTTACAAACATATCCAAACTACAAGAACACCTAGTTCTCAAATCTCCCCTTCCTGACTCCTCTTCTTCACCCCTTCCAGTCTGCTTTCACAAACACCACTCCACCACTTCCTTTTCCTCAGGCTCACTGACTTCATCCATACTGGCATGAACCAAGGCCACCTCACTGTTGCCATCTTTGTTGATCTACCAAAAGCTTCAACACAGTCTCACACTCTCCTCTCCTTGACAATATCAAGTTAGCGGGTCTCTCAGACTTGGCAGCCAACTGGTTCAGCTCCAACCTAGAAAGAAGAACTCAGAGAGAATTCAAGAATCACTATCCTCCCCCTCCACATCCACACAGACATCCTCCAAGGCTCCATCCTTGGCCCTGTTACTGTTATCCATATTCCTTAAAGACCTCCCCTATGCCTGCTTCTCTGCTTCCATCCACATGTATGCAGATGACATGATCCTGTTTGCATCTTGGTCTTCTCCATCAGAGTTAACATCCAGGTTTTAACTTGATTTTGACACTGTCCAGAAATGGTTCAGGTCAAATCAATGATTCCTAAATGTAAGAAAATGGCCTCCATGTGCTTCGGCTCTAGACATAGACTTTCTAGTCTCCCCTCCTCCCACCTTCTACACTCCAGATGGGGGTACAATTGACAATGTACCCTTATTTAAATACCTTGGTGTCTGGCTTGTCCAACATCTTGGTTTCTCTCAGGATGTAGAAGCCATTCACAGAAAACTCCACCCCATGCTCAGTACCCTATACAGGAATGAAAGCTGCATTCCTTTAACCTGCGCACTGAGATATCATCTCTAAGATGATCCTCCCCATTGTTGATTATGGCAACAATGTCTATGGTGCTGCACTAAAGTCCACCTTGGCCAGACTGGACCCCTCTTCTTCTCCTGCTATTTTGCCTCTGCCTGCCCTCTTCACACTCACTGCTGCTCTCTGTACTCTGTTCTCTCCCTCTCCCCGAAGATTGCTGTCAACCCACTGCACTGCCTTCCTTCTAAATTTGGCTGGCTTCACTCCCCTTATCTCAGATCTCTCTCTCCCCATGTCCTCCTCCTCACTACTCTCTCTTAACTCAAGCTATCACTCCCTTCTGCTCCCCTCTTGTAAATCCCTCAATGGCAGAATGCCTTCCCTTTCTGCTTTCCTAATATCTGGAATTCTCTTCCCCTAACATTTCACTCTGCCTCCTCCAAATGCTCTCTTTCCTTGCTAATCAAAGTCCACACAGCTCCCTCCTGCAAATCTCATAGCTCAATGCCCTGCTTCCCTCTTTTTTAACTACCCACTACTTACTTATTCCAACTTCTACACTTGTCCTCTCCTCCTTATTTCAACCCTCCCTTCTTCCACCCTCCACTCTCCTCTTCTCATCCTTCTCCTTTCATCCTCCACCTCATTCACCTCCACTACTCCCCATCCTCTCTCCTCCCCTCTCCTCTCTATCTCCTCCCCTCATTTCATCCTCACCTCATCCCTCCACTACTACCCCATCCTCCATCCTCCCTCCCTCCCTCCAACCCCTCTCCTCTCTCTCCTCTCCTCCTTTCATCCTCGCCTCACTCCCTCCACTACTACCCCATCCTCCTCTCCAACTTTCTTCCTCTCTATCTCCCACCTCATTTCATCCTTCACCTCACTCCCTCCACTACTACCCTGTACTACCCCATTCTCCTCCTCTAACCCCTCTCCTCTCTATCTCCTCCTCCTTCTTTAATCCTTCACCTCACTCCTCCACTACTACCCCATACTACCCTTCCTCCCTCCCTCCCTACCTCCAACCCTCCCTCTCTATCTCCTCCCCCTCCTTTCATCCTTCACCTCATTCCCCTCAACTGCTACCTCAACCCTATTCCCATTCTTCCTTTTCATCCAGTTCCACCTCCCACTCCTTCTCTATTCTCCTTCCCTTCCTTATTTTATCCCTATTACTTTGTCCCCCACCCCACCCCAATACTTACATTCCCACCTCTAATCCATTTTCCCTTCTCTTCTGTTCCTCCAACAGACTTCCTTCACTTTTATTCCTCCTCTCCTCTCTCACTCTCTCTCTCTCTTCCCTCATGGACCACTCCAGTTGCTCCTTCCTGTGACCTTCACCTGATTCATTTATCACTTCCTCCCTGTCCTGTTTCCTGATGTTGTATAGCCTGAGGTGCCTGGTTCTCACACTCCGATGAAATCAACTTATATTACTGTAATTACACCTATGATACTGTGTATTATTGCATGTTGTTGTGTCTCATTGCACTGCTGTGCTTTATAATTGTTATTATGTACCTATTTCCTCCCCCCTCCCCAGGACACAATTGGAAACAAGTTTTATGACTCAGTATGTCCCTCCTGACAAATTTCTTTAAATAAACAAAATTTAAATAAACACTGAAAACGAATACATACAAAGTTTGCGCCCAAAGCTCAAACCCAGAGCATACCTGTACATAAGGTGGGAAAATTAGTGAAGGTTCCCTATTTAATGCCTTTTTAAAGCTTTTGTTTCATCCTATTATATTAAAAAACAAGTGGGCAGCAAACTACAGTTGCCCTGACTGTGGAAGTGAGCAAGGATGGCAAAGACAATGTTTGCCCTAGTTTTGGCAAAACAGTCTCAAACCATCACCTGCAGTTAATACAAATTTTAGGAAATTAACCTCAACGATGTTGGTTATATCTGTTAAATCCACAACTTTGCAATACCACAGCACATACCATACACTATAATGTGTGTAGTAATTATGTTGCAGTTGTGCTGCCTTATATTTGAGGAGGAAACTGAAACAGACATTCTGTAAATTGAGTAAAAACCACAAAATTAAACTAATATTGAAATAATGGGTGTGGCAATAAAGAACATGGTGAAACTTGTTTGTTTAGTTTCATGTGTCTGTTTAATGAAATAAATGAATCATCAAGTTTTCATTTATTTATTGAAATACTAGGATTACATTAACCTTTGAACCAGAGGTTCTTTTAAAAAGTTTCCGTATCAGGCAGAAAAATATGCAATCGAAACACAAGTTGGTTACAGAGTGTGGGGTTACAAATCCACAAGTAGTTACAAAAAACTTCTTGTTACACATGGAATAAGCAAGAAAGGACACTCACAACAGACATTAGAGGTACGGCAGCCATTAGGAGATAGACTTAGTCAAGGTGAGTGCTACAGTGTGGAGGGGAGCAGTGAGGGTTATGGCGGGAAGGGCAGGTAGAGAGCAGGTGATGGAAGTATGCAGAACAAACTGCCTAGTTTCAATCACATTTGTTTACGGCCAGGATGTGGATGTGCAGTTTGGATTTGAAGGAGCCAAGCTCTGTTTCATTAGTGATGTCTAAAGAAGATCATTGTGCCAAGCAGGTGCTCTAAAGCTAAAGGATTTCTGGGCTTGAGAGGTCTGGCAAAAAGGGACAAAGAGTGTCGATCTGGAGATCCAATGGGTGCAACAGGGTGTAGGTGCCCCACTGAGAGCAGCGCTTCAGTGGTAGTGGGAGTAAGACCTACTCTAACCTTATGAGCCAGGAGACAGGTCTGGTACGTGACTCTACCTTTGAGGTGAAGACAGTTTGTTTGTTCATAGAGGTCACAGGTGTGGGTTCATTTATCAGCACCAGATACCAGACAGCAGGATTTATTTAGGGTGACTGTTAATCTTTTTAGGGTGGTATCGATGGCAGCCCCTTAGATGACAAGGCCATAGTGTATGACTGAAAGGATTGAGTGGGTTACAGCCAGTCTCAAAGCCTCAGGTGTTAGACAGTGGCGATGTCTATACAGGATCTCAATCCTAGAATGTAGCACCCTGGTAACTTGACTAACATGCAGGTTGTAGGACAGAGCGGAGTCAGCTGTAATGCCAAGATATTTAAATTCCACTACTTGCTCTAGGGGCTCGTTATGATTGTTCTGGATGGATATGCTAGCGGATTTATGTCTGTTTTCTTGGTTGGAGAACATAGACTTTGTTTTTTTGTAATTCATGAGGAGTTCATGTTGAACAAACCAGGTTTCAATGTAGTTGAAGTTAGATGGAAGATTATTGGAAAGGGAAAGTGGATTTGTGTCCGTTGAAAACAGGACTGCATCATCTGCATATTGCATCATATTGGGGCCTATTCACAGACAAACGCACAAGAGGTGCGTATCAGAGTATGCAGCTCTGCACCCGAGGAAGTTCCAAGTGGGAGCCACATTCATGACCACCGGCTCCAACCAGCTCCCCATGCGGCCCCACCCCCGGTGTGCAAGCCTGCGGAGGGCAGGCAGGTGTGGATCGTGGATGGCAGCTAATTAGCTTCCCAGGCGGGGACACTCAGTGGATCCCTTCTGTGCCTCTGGTGCCATGTTTCTGGCCGGCATGCAGAGCATCAACCAAGCTGTTGTGGGTGGTAACCCCACCCACCTGACCCCAGACTCCAGACATGACCCAACGGCAGGGGCTGCTTTGCTGGTGGTGCTGATGCACCTCACCATGCCTGCCAAGTCCAGAGGCAGCCTTCCAGGGGGCATGTAGCCGGCCCAGTTGGTTTACGGCTGCCTCCCAGACATGGATCTGGCAACCCCCTTGAACGGCACTCTGTGGGGTTGTGCATGCCACAGAGTGCTGGCTCACCCCCTGCACTGCTAGTGGGCCCACCCCCACATGAAGTTCCATGATCAGCTAGGGTACTGGGTGCATGGGGGGGCGCATCTGTGTGGTGAATGTGATGGAGGGGGCACAGTGGGTGCAGGCAGCTGCACGGTGGCTATGCATCAGATTTAAATGATGTGTAGCAACCCCTGCCATTTGTGAATAGTCCCAGTTGTTGTTATTACAGGTTTGTGGGAGATCATTAACAAAGAGATTGAAAAGTAGGGGCACATAATGGACCCCTTGGGGACCCAGGATCGAACTGGAAGATTTGGGGAAAGGGTATCGCCAATTTTCACTTGTTGAGTTCTCCCCCAAGGTAGCTGTTGCACCAGCTAGTGACCTCTTGTGAGAAAGTGTAGGAGCAAGGTGTGGTTAACATTAGCAAAACCTTTGTAAAGTCTGTGCATAGGGACCTGACCAGGTGACCTCAGTCCAGGGCTTTTTGAACGTAGTCCATGTATTCCAGGAGGGCAGTCAGTGTACTATGGGCTTTCTTAAACTCATGTTGTTGTGGGTATTAAATGTTGTACTTGTGTTGGTATTCAGTTAATTGGTCAGATACAATTCATTCTAGGGCATTTGAGAGGGAGAGAAGGATGGATATAGGTCGGTAGTTATTATGTTGTGCCCTATCACCACTCTTATGTACAGAAGTAACAATGACTGACTTCCATTGGTGTGAGAATTGACCCAGGGAATGTGATATGGTAGACTGAGGAGTCTACTCAGAGGTTTATGTGTATCGAACATGAGGTTTAGTAGTTTGCGGTCCAGTGTGTCACTGCTAAACCTTGTTTTGCCAAGGACTTTTTGGAGGTATATTTTGGACTCTTTGGATATAACACATCAAAAATAGATGGGGAGGTGTTGGGAAGAGGGGTAGGATGACTTCTTTCTGGAAAGTCAGATTCAGAAAGGAAGTCAGAGGAGGACCCCACTGAGGCGGATGAATACGGTGTTGAAGGTATCCACAATTTGTTTGTGATCTTGTGTAGTGATGCCATCAACCACTAGCATTGTTGGGAATACTTTATTGGGCTTGCCTGTCAGATTTGTTATCTTATCCCAAAAGTTCTGGCTATTATACATGAGTTAGTTAGCTCATCCTGATAATGTCTGATTTTAGCCTCATGCTTTTCGAGTGCAAAGGTTATGTTTAGCTTCATGGTTCTGTATAACAACCTGTTTTTTAGTGGCAGTGGCACGATGCCAGAGGGTGTCCCTATGTTTCATCATATTGAGCAAGGCTGGGGTGATCCAAGGGTTTTAGAGGACCCTTGGTTTTACTTCTGCTGAAGGGGCAAATAGATCACATGCCTTGTTGAACTGTGTTATAAAGAAGCTTAGAGCATGTACAATGTTATTGAAAGTGTATAAAGGGGATCAGTTGCACTGGGCCAGGTGGTCCTGAAAGTCTGCTAACTTGCCTTTTTTTAGTACACATTTATAGATGACTTTTGTTTGGAGTTTGAGCACCTTGTTTGACCAGAAACACGTTACCAAGGATTGATCACTCAGGGCATCAGGCAGGGTTAAGGTGCTGGCGATTCTGTGTGGGTGGGTTGTGAGGATCAGGTCCAACAGGGAACAGTTACCAGTCCTGTTATTGAATTTAGTGGGGGTAGTGACCCCTTGGGTTAAATCCAGAGCTAAAGTGGCATCTTTGAATTGGTCAGTTTCAGGGATGAGCCAAATTACATTGAAATCCCTCATGACCACTACCTCTGTATGTTGGAAGGGATTCAATATAATCAAGGGCCATACTGAATCCAGATGCCTTGCCCTGGGGAATATATGCAGATATTATGACAAGTGATTTACCTTGACAGCTGAGGATTATTGTAATGGCAAGAGCCTGAGAGTTACTGACTGGATTAATTTGAGGGAGGGTCAACCCTTTGAGAATGTCCTTAACATAAATCGCACAGCCCAAACCCCTTTTCCCAATCCAATCAAGCCTAAAAAGGGAGTAACCAAGAAGGGAGATGGCATTATCAGAGACCTTGGGTAAGATCCTGGTTTCACATAATGTGAGAACGTCCGGTTTATGCTGTGTAACTCAAACTTGAGTTAGTTAGTTAGTTAAAATGTTTTATTTTTAGACAGGATATAACTTTAGATCAAAAAGATCTATTTTCAAAGTTGTCCTGTAAACTTGAAGATCATCAAGCTTTGGCAGCAGACTGCAGATATTGATGGATGCAAGTTTTAGAGTTTATTGTCATTACTTGGGTAATTGTGTGGCTGCTGCAGACTTAGATTAGGTGGATATTACCAGATATAAGGAGGAGAGAAGCAGAGTGATCCAGGTGAAATAGCACTTGATCACTCTCAGTGGAGTAACCAGCCTTTTAAAAGTGGATGCACAAGTCAGTGGATCCACTGAATAGGCTAGGGTCTGAGGCCTGCGGCCCCAGAAATGTTAACATTTTGATGCTGCATGGTGCATTTGGGACCAATTGTGGAGTATATAGTATCCTTCACCATAGATTTTTACATACCAGTCCCATTGTTGTGGCCCTGGTGGCTGCATAGTTTCATTTTGGCAACTGCTGTTGATGCCATCCTTGCAGTGCAGGCATATAGTTAGGTACTAAGAACTTATGAAAATGATGAGTGCTTAGCAACCAAGCACTGAAGGTTGTTTAAACTGTTTAAGAATTATAATATGTAACAGGACTGGAACAAGCCGGGGGGTCTGGGGGCTGCCTAGGCCCCTTGAACATTTTAGCATTTTTGTTGCATTCTGGTACATTTTGGGCCATTTGTGTGAGTTTTATAGTGCCCTATGACCATTGCCTGACATACTACTGCAATTCCGCTTTACTAGCCACTGGTGGCTGTACACGTAGATTTGGGTGCATTTCATATTTATTCAATAGACTTCTCCTGCCCATTACTTATTACTGAGAACTTTGCATGGAAATATGCTCTATATCCCTTACAGTTCATCTGACCCTTTTGCTTACTCCCTACTTCTTGTCATAGTCTTCTGTTTTGACATCACAATCTTACATACCAAAAAATTCCGAGCACACCAAGAACCTCAAGAATGGGACACCAAACTGTTACTAAAAATATTCCATATTTATTAAAGAACAAATGTTCAAGCAACTAGTTCTGCCTAACGCATTTCAGAAAAACATGTCCTTTCTGCACCAGAAGACATACGAAGAAAGACTAAAGGAGCTTAATATGTACACTCTTGAAGAAAGAAGGGAGAGAGGGGACATGATAGAAACTTTCAAGTACCTCAAGGGAATTAACAAAGTCCAAGAGGGTAGCATCTTCCAGAAGAAGAGATGTGCAAGAACAAGGGGGCACAATTTGAAGATAGAGAGGGGATGGCTCTGGGGTAATGTGAGGAAGTATTTTTTCACTGAGAGGGTTGTGGATGCATGGAACAGCCTCCCTGAGGAGGTCGTGGAGTCAAGAACAGTGGGGGACTTCAAGAATGCATGGGACAGGCATAAGGCAGTCCTAGGGGTGAGAAAGAGGAAGTAAGCTGTTGGTTAACTAGGATCTGCAGCTTATCTGTTAGGTAGGAAAATGGGTAGACTAGGTGGGCCAAGTGGTCCTTATCTGCCATCAAATTCTATGTTTCTTTATCTAAGGCCTTTGATAAAGGACATGTTTGTCTGAAATGTGTCAGGCAGTACTAGTTGCTTGCATGTTTGTTCTTTAATCAATATGGAATATTTTTGGTAACAGTTTGGTGTCCCATTCTTAAGGTTTTTGGTGTGCTCAGAAGTTTTTGGGTATGTATAATTAATCTGTTCCTCACCACCCAAATTTCCTTGTGCACACTCTATTCTGGTTGCATGACATTTCAATCTGTTGCCATGGGAGTAATTGGGATGTCACAGGTAGAGCATTATGACCTCAGGCAGGGAGAAAGCAATCGGAATAGATGACTTCTTCAGGACCAGAGATCCCATTTTCATGCAGATAGCCTCAGTAATAAATAATGAGAGATGAGAAATACAGAACTAATGTGAAATACAAGCTGAACTGTGTCTACATAATATGTTTTGTTAAAGTTGGCCGAATGGCATCAGCTGCTCTTCAAATGTGCCAATAAGAATTCAGTATTCACCACATCTTTTCTGCATAGTCACAAGCTTGTTTGAGCACAGCATAAGGTGATTTATCAGTAAACCAATACTACTACCGCCATCACCAAAGCAACAGAAAACTTAAGAGCATTACATTTCAGCAAAGTAAAAGGGCATATGTGTCATTCTCCAACCAATACAAGTGCAAGTAGGAGGCACTGTAGCAACTGACCTGAAAACACTTAGGGCCAGATATTCAAAGCAGTTGCTCATGGAGCAACAGAGTTGTGCCAGCGCAAGTGCGGCAATGTGCCAAAGAGCGATATTCAGTGGGAGCCATTGCGCAGTGCAATACTCATTGCACCAATGTGTAATGCTAATGAATGCTTGCACAAGTGCAGGGGGCATGCCCATGAATATGTGGTGCAGTGTGATATTCAATGGGGGAACCATGGTGCAAGTGCAGAGCAACTGCCTGTTGAGCCGAGCAGACTTAAGCCTACAAATACAGGGCGTAAGTACCCCAAGAGCAGATATGCAAGGAGTGAGGGAGGAAGAGAGAGAGACAGAGACAGAGACACAGACAAAGACAGAGTGAGTGAAACAAGAGGGCGGAGGGAAAGGACCAAGGAGTGCAGGGGAGACAGAGCCTGTGTGGAGATGGAGACCTGCAGAGGGAGCCACAGGGGAGTGGGTGTGAGGTTGCACTGGAGAGTGCAGCAGAGGCAGTGGTAGTGAGAGGGAGAGGCAGGCAGGGTGCCAGGCATTGCACCAGGGAGCCAGACAGTGAATAGCAGCTGACCGCCCAGGGGGAGATGGAACAGCAGGCACCATGGCCAGTGCAACCATTCTGATGGAGGTTGTAGTGATGGGTGTGAGGAGGCAGGAGGAACAGCGAAATGGCCTTTGGAGGGCCCATCAGTGGTATGCCCGGAACAGGTGGTACTGTGCCTGTACCACCTTCGAGATGCACAGCAATGCAGAGATTGTGGGCCAGTATCACCTGAACTGGGCAATTCTGAGGCAGCTCTGTGAGCTGTGCAGTGAGGAGATGCAGGCATCCACTAGATGGAGCCATGCCATGTCAGTGGAGACAAAGGTATCAGCTGTCATGTGCCTGCTCACCATGGGCACCTTCCAGAGACCAACAGGGGACACAACGGGCATAACCCAGTCAGCCACGTCTCAGCTCCTCACACAATTCCTCAACACTCCACTGCCACAAGCTTTGGAATATATCCACTTACCCAGCAAACAGGCAGAGTGTGCAACAGCAATACAGGACTTCTACAGGGTAGCACACATGCCTGGCATGCTAGGAGCCATTGACTGCACCCACATGGGCATCTGTATGCCACCTGGACCTGAGGGTATGGCATACATGAACAAGAAGGGGGTCCCCAGTATCAACTGCCAGGTGGTGTGCAATGCCAAGGGGTGCATCACCAATGTCTGTGCCACACACACTGGGAGTGCACACAATGCCTTCTTCTGGCACAGCAGTGTGCTGTGCCACAGGTTCGAGCATGAGGATATCCTCACAGGCCACCTAGTGGGTGAGTATGGGATAGGCAATGGGGCTGGGCAGACCAAGGGATGTGGGAGACCAGGGTGGATGAGGTGCTGAGTGCGCCAGGGATGGGCACGGGCCACAGCAACACAGGACACAGGACTAACCATGCCAATCACCATACAGGTGGCAGCGGATACCCACTACGGCCATGGCTGCTCACCCCCTACTGGCACCTGTCATCCCCAGTGGAAGAACAGTACAATGAGGCACACGCCAGCATGCGGAACATCACTGAGCATGTATTTGGGATGCTGAAGGCACAGTTCCATTGCCTGGACAGATCTGGCAGTGCCCTACAGTACAGCCCTGTGAAGGCCTGTGGGCTATTCCTGGTCTGTTGCATACTGTGCAACATGGCCATTGACTGTGGGATAGCTGTAGAGATGGAGGAGGGAACTGTAGTGGGGATGATGAGCACAATGGGCCAGAGGGAGGTGGGCAGCCCCTTCCTGGGTGGAGGGACCCCCAGCTCCTGTGAATGGCTCACCACCACAGGGACACCATCACACAGGAGCACTTCAGTGAATGCAGGTAAGTAGTGACACACACACGCACTGCCCACACACAGGGACAGCACACAGGTGAGGGCATGCATGGCAAAGGGCATGCACAAACAGGTGTGTGGCGCAGGGGTGGGGGAGATGGTGCCACACAGTCACACATAGCAGCAAATGGCAGGTCCCAGCAACACACACACACATGCACCAGTGTGCCCAGGCACTGGTACATGGCAGGGATCAGATGCTGTGCACCGGTGCACAGGCACAACCTGTGCTGTTCCACCCTCATCATGCTCACGCCACATGGGCCAGCAGCCGGGCACGCATCAGCATAGGCAGTGTGTGACAAGACACACAGGTGCTACACCTGCGGACCATGCACACATGCACAGACACAGCCCATGCACGCACAGGGCAGCAGCAGCAGAGTGCAGGCAGGGCCACATGCACCTCAGGTCCTCCATGTGGTACCATGGCCGCCACTGACATGGGGGGGTGGCCGTGCCAGGGCTGACTGGCTGCCACAGGCTGCACATTGGCCACAGGGGGTGTCTGCAATATCACCCCTAGGGGTTGACCCATGGGACCATGACTGGGTTTGCGCAGGAATGCATAGGCACCCAAACAGGCCTGCACCAGATGTGCCAGGGATGCTGACCGCAGAGCCTGGCATTGACATGGATGGTGTCGCACAACGCCAGGACCATGGGGTGGACCGTGCACCATGTAGCATGTTGAGTGGTCTGCCTTGCCCGGTGGCGGCCAGCAGTGCAAGGCCATCCCTGATCACACTGGCAATGTGATCCTTGGATGCGGTCGTGTCCTCCTGCAAGCACTGAATAGCCTCCAGGAGCTGCGCAGGGCCTTGCTTATGCTGCTCTGCCACCTGGCGTACCTCCACGTGCAGTGCATGCACCCCAGCCACCTGCAGCACCTGTTGATCCATGGATGCCTGCAGCAATCGAGTGTGTTATGCCAATGGGTTGGGGCCCGGGGGGCCTGGGTTGTGTGCTGGCCCACTGGAGGTGTATGACCACGCTGTGTAGCCCCCCGCTCAGGTGGATGCTGCACAATGGGGTCTGCGTGTGCTTGGTCCCTGTCATACACCCCAGCAGTGGACACTGCATCCAGCTGCCCCATCCCCTGCTGCCTGCTGCTGCCACCCCTCCAGGACCTATGTGCCACCCAGCGCCTGTGCATCCGCATCACCACCACCACATGGCAGTGCTGTAGCATTGCCCATGGCAGCACCCACAGTGGCAGCAAGCAGTGGTCCCACTACTGGCAGGCCATGTGGCGTGCCACCCAAGGTAGCATCTGGTATGGGTGCATCCACCTCGGCACCACCACCACTGACCAGGAACACGGTCATGTAGTCATCAGTGTCAGACCCCACCCCCGATCTGTGTCTCTGTGTAGAGCATGTCATGGTTGGCATCCTACCGGAACACAGCCAGGGCCTCGTCTGACCGCACACCCAGGTCATCCAGCTGGACAGCAGTGGTGTGCTGCAGCTGATCGGGCCCCTGGATGCCTATGGAGGTAGAAGGCACGGCATCTGGGGCTGGGCCCACCAACACGGCTGCAGCTGGAGCTCCGTCCACTGCATGCTAGCATGCAGGTGCTGTAAGGGAAAACAGGTGTGTTAGTGGTGTATAACCGCAGGCCCAAACCCCTCTGCCTGCAGTGCATGCCCATCATACATACCATGCAGTGAAGGGCTTCCACTTGTCTGGAATCCACCACCTGGCACACCCTCGACTGTGCTACATTGCATGGTGGCTGCCACCAGTCCCTCCTGCAGTGTGAGCTGCACCACAGCAGCTGGCCCCCCTCCAGTGGCTGTTCAGGCCACTCGTATGACTGCCACCTTTTCCTTAATGCGGTGTTTGTCAGAGCCCACCTTCTTTTGGCACTCCTGCACCTACCGCTGGTGGCTGCCCTGCTGGTTCACACTCACCGCCACCTCCACCCAGGCCATGGCCCTGGCCTGTGGTGTGCCTGTGGCCCCACTCAGCAGTGGTTCCCTATCCAAGTATGCCTCAAACAAGGCATCTGCCTCTGCCTTTGTGAAGTTGGGCCTGCATTTCCATGCAGGACCACGTTCCTCAGCCTCCATGCATTCTGACCTTGTGCTACCTGTGGATATGGACAAGTGTGTTAGTGGCAGCAGTAGCCTACACTATCCTCCCCCTGCTGTGCTGGCATGCAACATGCGCAACCTACCACAAATGGTTGCATTACCAGTCCATGGCCTGCGCTGCTCTGCAGTGCCTTTATAGTGCAAGACATGCAAATGAGCTTATGCGCAATGGTAGTGACATGCTAATATCCTGACTGCACCACGCATTGGCTGATGAGCTAATTTGCATGTGTTGGCTCAAAATCACGACATTGTGCCTTGCGCAATGGGATTGCTCTGGTGCACCCTGCGGTGCAGTTCGCAAGCATGCTCACTGCGTGATCCACAATAAGCATGTGCAGACCACCGTTCCACCATCTATTGTGCAGCCTACGCTCTGTGCACAATAGGGACACTGCAGACTGTGCTGTGCCTCCTACTGCGCACTTGTGCACTGTGCGCCGGGTGTTCCATGACCCCATTTGGTGACCTCTGCCCCTGGATAGCTCCACACCCATGACCCCGGTAGGCCATGCCCAGTCGGCGCAATACCGTGGATGCGCGATTGCATTGCATGGTCCATTGCCACAAGGCCCACTTATTGGGCGCATGCACAGTCCACGTGCTCTGCATTCCACCATTTTCTCCTGTTCAGTGCATGCAGGAATGGCGCAGCAATGGAGACACCATGCTCGAGCCACGAACTGGAGCCAGATGGAGCTTGACAACCTGGTGGTGTGTGTTCTGCCACAAGTACCCCAGCTCTTTGGGTAGGTACCACTGCACCAGCCCAGAGTTGCAGTGTTGCAGGCAATAGCGGCTGCACTGTCATGCGCACGGGGATCCACAGACCAGGGAACAGTGCCACCACCACTTTGGGTACCTGCAGTGGAGGGACCCAGACCACTTCCGGTGCCTGTAGGCATGTACCCAGCATGGGGCTGTGCCTCAGCCTTGTGAGTATGCCTCCCATGCATGTTTGGCCTGGTGCTGTACTGTGGTGTTGCCCGTGCTACCTGGCAAGTCCTACAGGTTGGTGTGCTGCCGCTCTGCACAGTACACCCCGGCATTGGCCTGCACCACTTGTACTTTGCAGCCACCCTGTGGGTCATGTCAGGTGGGGGCTCACCCTTTGCATGGGGTTAGGGGTGGTGGGCAGTTGCATTGCTTGTTTCCTGATGTGTGTCGGTTCCTTTTCCATTCCCAGCCCATGAGGACATGTGTCATGCAGTGCTGGCCGCTATCTGGGCCACAGAACAGCAGGATGGTGGAGATGCCAGAGGAGGAGGAGGATGTGGAGCAGCAGCACCACCACCTGTGGGGCCACAGCGGGCATTTAGGCACTGACATCACGCCGCTCAAGGTCTGTACAGGGGCGGGTGTGGCGGCCTGTGCTGTGTGGTGTAGCAGCTGTCTGTGTGGCACTGTGGGTGTTCACCGCCACTGTGGTGCATCCATCGGGCACATGTGCCTGCTGCTGGTGGGGTGGTTGTGTGCACGGATGCCTCTGCATGTGCTGTGCTGTGGAGGAGGCACTATGCCATGCAATAGCTGAGTTGCAGTCAGATGGCCACCGTGCAGTATGTACCACTGCTGTGCACTGTTGTGGCATGCTGCATCCCAGCAGGTGTAGGGTCACACCCCTGTGGGTCACCTGTATGGGCCCCTCCAATGGGTGTGCTCCCCCTGCTCAGTCAGCGCTCTGGGTGGGCAGTGTTCCTTGGACATTCGCACTGATAGTCTGTTCTGTCCCATTTCCTAGGTGTCCGTCACTGACCCCGTATACCCCTGTACTGCAGGATACTGCTTCAGCTGGTGCTGATCACGTCAACCACCATGAAGGCAGTTGTGCAGATCAGTAGACAGGTGCTGGCCATGCGGATCCAACTCAGGTGGCAGGGGGTGGCAGGCCGAGGACACCACTAGATCCTTTCTTTTCACCTGTCTCCTCCATTCCTCACCCACCTGACCCCCTTCCCATTGTACAGTCCCTGTTGCCTGTTCCTCTCGCTATCCCACCCTTCCCACCCCTTGTTTATGTATTCATCCTTAATACAGCTATTTTGGCTTACTTGCCTGTGTCTGTGTCTGCTTTGTAGCTGGCATGTGGAGCCAGGCTGCAGTGCCATGGTGTGCATCTGTGTGGTGTGCCTGTGTCGCTGTGTAGGCATGTACTGTGGTGTCCTGTCCCTTAGTCAGTGGCTGTGCCTCAGGGTGGCCTTGGGGCATCTGTGCTACCTGTGTGGCATGTGTGTCCATGGCAGCATGGTCCTGGGTGTAGCCTGCTGGTTCAGGGTGGGTGGGGGCACAGCATGGGGGTGGGTGCTCCACTGTCAGCCCTCTGTTGGCCATGGAACCACCTGTTGCCCACTTTGTAAGCCATGGGTGTGTTCTGGGGTGGGTTGTCTGGGTGCCTGTGTGTGCCCTGTGGGTGGTGAGTGCCTGTGGCCTGCCACTCTGCATGCCTCACATTGTTCCTGGGTGTCATCCTCTGCTTTGGCCCATGCCTTTCCACTGCTGTTGTGCCCCCACCGGTGCCTGAGGCTTGTCTTTGTTCACCACGGCGCTTGTCTGGCTGCACTCTGGCTCTTCTCTAGCTGTGCTATTGTGCTGCTCTGATCATGCCTTGGTGCATGTCTGGTTGCACCTTGGCACATGTCTACGTGCACCATGGCACATGTCTGGCTGTGCTCCAGCTCTTCTCTGGTTGCACTATTGTGCTGCTCTGATTGTACCTTGGTGCATGTCTGGTTGTGCCTTGGTGCATGTCTAGGTGCGCCATGGCGCAGGTCTGGTTACGCTCTGGTGCATCCATGCGACATTCAGCCAGGTTGTGCTGGCACATGTCGCCTTGTGCGATGTTTGAATATCATGCTTTTTTCTGCTATGGTGCATCAGAATTGCACTGCTCTGGACTTGTGCCACCCTTGGGCATAGTTTTGAATATCTGGGCCCTAGTCTACAATTGCCTAACAAGCTGAGCCACACTATGCACATTCTGCTTGTTTAAAATCCGTAATCACAGAAGGCTAGGTTCCACTGCTCATTGCAACATCTGAGGGTCCACTAGTTAAATTCAGATCTCATTAGCATTGCCTCCCAGTCCAGAACACACACTTAATAGTGTCAGAACATTGAACATTATACTCAAGGCCCCTACTTTTCTGCAGCACAGTGGGACCAAGTTCTGCGGCAAGACTACCATTTGCCGCAGAACTTCTGCAGCGGTGGTTTGTATTTTCTACGGAAGTTCTGTGGCATTAACAAACTACCACATCACAGTGTAAGCTTGTCATCCTGACTTCACTTTCATGGCTGTGGTTATAGCAATCAGCATGGTGGAAAGCACAGTAACACTAGTTCAAAAAAATAACAGACTTATAAAAATAATTTTATGCCTAAAAAAGCAAAACAAATGTCTCTTTCCCTAAGGTCCTAGCCTGTTGCATAAATTACATATGCAGAGAGGATCTTAAGTGATAAATAAGGTATTTCTATATGCATGCTATCTATCCCACTAATGAGGTCTCCACTGTCTATCACTTATATATTTGTGTGTGCTTTCTACACCACTCATGAGGTTCCCACTGTGTATCACTTATATATTTATATGCAATCTGTAACATACATACAAATATATCTGTGTGTGTGTATGTGTATGTGGTGAGAGAGAAAGAGATACTGTATATGTGTGTGTGTATACATATATATACAGTTATATATATATATATATATAATTTTTTTTTATTACAATGAACTTGCATCCTCATTCATACAGGTCCCATTGGAAATGGAATAGAGGAGTTATTGCAAAACTAATTTTTCATGTCAACCTGCTTTCCCTGATGCACTGCGTAACACCATCAGGCCATGACATGCATGTGAACCAGTTGTGATATAGAGCGTTCCAACCCATCACAATGTGTCCACCATGTGACAGAACACTGCACCATACCTTCCCAGGCTCCGAGCAGTGATGTGTTCCACCAATCCTTGTGCTGCCCAGCCAACTCCCAGAGCTACAGTAATCTCTGAACCTGAGTTGCCAGCACAGAAACACAGCATGCTACCCTCTGGCCCAACAGCTGTCTATGCACACAACATTTCTCCGTAACTTTTAGGTGATTCTATCAACCAATGACAATATGTAATCAATAACCCTGGCAAAAATGCATACAGGGCAGTTATTTATTTAACAGGTCTATTCTTTCAACAGGTCTACACATTATTATATTCCACTTTTCGGGGCATAATTACTTTATTTTTCCTAAAAATGACAGTTAAATTAATTTTACCAGTTATTCATTTCAGATGGTGTCCCTATACCTTAAAGGGACAAATAGGTTTGTACAAAGTGAGGTATGGACTTAACAGGTCTGTACTATTGACAAGGTTTTGTTTAAGTTGGCCCTAGTGCAACAATGTAAGACTGAAAATTGTATTAGGCTGTAGTGCAGGTTGAGCAAATATCACCATGCCTGATGTGCTGTGCCATGTGGTCGATAAGTGACTGTTCATTTCTGTTGCAGAATTCAGTCATTTCATTAGCTAATGCATGATGTTATAGCAATGATATCACCACATTCTGAGCATGTAGGGGGTTTGGATATAAAAAGAGGGGAAGGGAACCAGATTCTATGGATAAAGAGAAATATTAATAAAAAATCACCAAGAAGAGAGAATTCTGCAGTACCGCAGAAGTTCTGCGGTAGATTGCAAGTTCTGCACAAAATTCTGTGGCCGCAGAATTCTAGGGGCCTTGATTATACTCTAGCACTACAGCCATATACGGTACTTTATGGATATATATATGTATATATACTGTATATATTCATTCACTAAAAATAATATCAAATTCAAACAGCTACTGTGTGTCCTGCCCTTTCTCTTCACAAGGCAGCAGTCTGGATTGCTGAGGGAGACAAGAAAAGATGAACCCTAGTCTACTCTGGATAACAAATATATTGAGGATGTGCAATTGCATTACAGGCACTGCAGCAAAATATATTATGGGTCTAGTGCACCCAGCTGGGAAAATGGGTAGAAGCAGGACTGCACTGAAAATGAGATGGTGGATCTCAGTTGGGATATCCTAGGGAAATAAGTTGTCAGAAACACTAAGCATCCATGGCACCCAGTGGCATCCCCTTCCAAACCCTATTCCAGTCCAGGCATCCCAGACATATAGTGGCACATCCTACCATAATCTATCCCAGTGTAAACATTTCTGCAAGCATTGCTGGTATCCATAATACCCCCTGACCCAAGCCAAGTATACTGGCTGTACAGTGGTACCCGTCCCTCCAGGTGGTGGCCAGCAAGAACCCTCAAGTCACCACTACAGGCAACTGCCATCTGGATAAAATAATTGCAAACTTGTGATTCACTAAATACACTGAACCTTTTGTATTAATTAAATTGCAAGTCTGCAATATTGTTTTCCAGGTGCAGACAGCTTACTGAGAAGGGTTATTGCTGGCTGCCATTCGGAGGTCTGGTCAATGGGTGGCACTTTGTGGGATCTTATGCCATTGTAGGTTGGCTCCTGGTGCCAGACTCAGCAAAAAAAGGGATGTTTTTTGAAAGCCTACTGACACTGGGGTGGGTTCCTAGTGTCATAATGTGTGTGGGGAGGATGAAAAGGGTGGGTGCAGCAGCACCTGCCTGAGGGGAAGGAATTCATATGACTGTAATATTTATTATTTTCCTGGCACAAATGTGGGTTCCCTCTGTTGGGGACTAGGGTGGTAAAATGGGTCACACAAACTGGTTGTGTGGAAGGACACAGAGGGACAGGCGGTGGGTCAGAGGAAGAAGGTGACCTAACCTTACCGTACCCAGTGGCCCTGTAGAAGTACTGCCAGCTTCTGCTTGCTTCACCTCCTTGGCTTCTGCAAGTTCTGCTTGCACATTTGCTTCTTCGTGGAGCAAGTTTGCACAACTTCTTGGAGTCCGACTTCGAGACTGACCAAGGTCTGAGGGACTGGGAGTAGTAAGTTAGTCAAGTTCAACTCAAATTGACCCGATGACGAGTCCCGACTCCATCTCTCTGGTGTTTCTATTAGGAAGAAACAGAACATTTAATAAAAATGAGAAGCTGCACTTAGAATGTGCTGCTCTATCAGCAGTGGTTATATTGGAAATCTTTACATCTCTAATTTTTAGGTTTAGATAGCTGTCATTCCTAGAAGGCAGAGCTCCCATAATAGCATTAGTGCAGAAAGGTGTCAGAGGAGTTGAACACTTCCATAGTTTTGTAAGAACTGATGAACATGTTTGGGATCCCATGAGTTCCTGCTAAATGTAACCCCCTGCTGCTATGCAAATACACCCTAGAACAAACAAAACTTAAATAACCCCACAACTCAGACAAGATAGATAGAAAGACTGACAGACAAATTTATAGTCATTTGTAGTTGAAGGGATGTCACCTCGAAGTTTCATTCAGGGCAACTGTGGGTGGATGTGACTGCCTGGACCACTACCACAGCATCTCTCCAGTCAGAACGCACTGCGTCTCTCAACTCCAGGCACTGACCAACCATTTCAACCCAGTCTAGTAATGGACAAATGGACGGCTGTGAGCAAGCTACTTGCCACAAATAAAGCACACAAACAAAAAGTTGCAGCAGAGAGAGAGCATTGCATCCAGACTGCTTGGACTTGAAGGGAGGAAGTCTCTTGGAGAAAGTCAGTGCCTGGTGCCACTGCTGCTGCTCGCAAGCTCCTACCCAGTACTACAGAAAGGATCTTGGCATGACTCCCTTGTAGCTGCAGCATCCCAGAAACAGTCCTGTGGTTATGGTATCAGTAGCAGCAGTGCCCCTGTAGATGTGTGAAACCTGCTCCATCCCTCAGCCCCACCAGGTACACACTCTGGACTGGGCTGCTTGCTTCACCTGCTGCTGCATTCAGCCACCTATAGCCTAGACCATGGGACCCTGCAGCCATCTGTTTCAAGTCGGCATTTCACCATTCATATTAAGCAGGACACCACTCTTAATATTGTCCGTGAGTGGTGAGTCAAGTCTCCCTTTTTTGGCTGTGTTTTTACATACCTATGGCTTCTGGTGATCTCCCATCTCCAGTTCCACAATGATAAGAAGACTCTCTCGTGTACAGCAGCTCAAAAAATGTCAGCATTTACTTTCGGCTTACTGTAACTGGCCCCGAGTGAGCAGCACTGCAGCAGGTGGGAAAAACTACCGCAAGTGGTTGGCGGAGCAAAGACACATGTGGACAAAGCTGTCTAAATTCCTATTGCTCATGCCAGATGCTGCTGCTGCCAGAACCAGGATGTCTGAGCAATCAGGACTGTAGAACACCCGACTCACCCCACCCCTTCCGTGCCTAGGACTGAAGGACCGGATCCGGGACCAATATAAAAAATAAATAAAAACGATTTTTCCTGGATTTTTCTAGATGCATAAGCAATAAGTATGCATGGTTATGCCACTGATCATGCTGGTTGTGGTGTGGCACCTATGTCTGGCCGAATTTTTTAGTTTAGGGATGTGGTTTATGGTAAAGATAGATCAGAGGAAAGGATACACTAATACAGTGATGTTTGGTGATGGGAAACTAATAAGTGAGAAGTGATCTGAGGAGCACAAAAGCAGGGTATATAGGGGTTCTGGGCCTTGGGGAGTTATTCGGGAGTTAATACTTTATTTGTTTATTTTATTTATTTATTCAGTCTTGGATTACAATACCTTTGAGTGGGAGACTGCTCTTTTACAAAGGTTCCACGTTGTAAAGGGTGGGCATACATTGTGGGTTTAGGAGTATCTAGCTAGGTGAGTAAACATTGACAAAAATACATTGTAAATAGGAAAGAGAGATGGTTTAACACTAGAATAACTCAGGTAACAGTAGCAGCCTAGGTGGCATTGTCAAGTAAAAGACAGTAAGCAGCTATCCAGAAAGGAGAGTAGGGGGCACTGGAGTGGGGGGCATGATGACTATTTAGGGGGAGGTGGGGGAGGAGAGTGCTGGGTATTGCAGGGCAAAAATGGGGACAATTCAGGGTAGAAGTTCAAAGTAGGAGTAGCAAGGAGATGGCAATAACCTGAAAGGTGAATAAGGCTGGGGTCAGAAGTGGGTGTGTAAGGGGTAATTAGAAAGTACAGTCACAGGAGCTTTTCTTCAGTAGGTGTTGTCTTAGCTTGGTCTTGAATAGCCCCAATCTCGCATGGTGTTATGTTCAGTGCCGAGGTTACTGAGCCAAAGTGGTGCCCAGTAGGCATATGACCTGTGCCCTTGGGAGGTTCTGCAGCAAGGGATGATGAGAACCTGATGATCAGAGTTCCTGGTGTGGTGTGGGCCTGTGAATAAGCTTAATAGGCTTGTGACTCCAGGAGGCTGAAGTCTGAGCAGTGATTTTTTAGCCAAGAGGCAGGTTTGGTGTTGTATCCTGTTTTCAAGTTATATAAGTACTAATATGAGAGTTTAAAGTGAGGGGGGCTATGTAGCAAGCTGGCAAGGCCAAGCAGAGAAATAGAGCAAATTTGGTCTTAATGACCATGGTTAATAACACTGAAGTTGAATAAGAAGGCAGAATTTGACAGAAGATTGGATGGTAAGCCAAGATTGTGTTAGTGTAAGTGCAGTGTGCTCAGCACTGCCTCTAGTGGTGAACAGTATATAGAGGCTAATGGGGAACTGCACACTTCAATATTTTATGATAATTACAATCATGTGACCCATGGCTAGCTATATTCATGTGACCAGCAGCTAACTATATAAGGAAGTGTCCAGATAGGCTGGGTGGGGAGCCAGCGCACAGCACTGGTGGGAATAGCTGAAGAGCTGCGGCGCAGAGTCTGGGCAGACACTGTGTACCTGTATGCTTTCAGACGGCTGGGTAGCAGGAGCTGGGGCCAAGGTTCGACCAAAAATCCCAAGCCGCAAAGCTGCGGTGAATCTTGATTGCCCAAATCAGGGCTGGAGTGCCTGCAGGGAAAGGAATGAATGTGCCTACTCTTCCCCAGGACCCTTAGAATTTAATGGAACTCTCTTGTTGGCAGTCCTGATAAAAAATTCAAATAAACAAATAAACTGAACAAATAAACACAGAAACTGGACCAGCTCCAACTCATTTTGGCACTTAAGAGAACTGACTTAAAAACAGCGGGAAACAATGTCCTCCTCTCTCAGTTTTTACTAGAAATATGTGAATGTATTGAATTGTTTTAATAAAAAAATGGATATTACAGTATAAATTGAGAACACATGATTGCATTATGTAATTGGGCAGGACATTCTGCAGCTTAAAACTGTTCTGAAACTCAAAAGGCAAAGTTGAGAGTCTGGGAGTCTGAGAAATTCCAGTGAACAGAAGTGCAAAAAAAATATATGTATATTATAGTGGCACGGTAGCGCTACTATAGTTAGGGTTGAGTACTTCATTTCAGGTTAAAGTGTAACATTTTGCAGCTTAATAACTTTGCCATGGTAAGATAGATTTGCTTGAAATTTGGCAGTCATGGAGCGGTACCATAGATCTCTGGATCTACCATGTTTTGTAATGGTCAGATATATGGTTGCTGAGCTATAAAGTGCAATAGAAACTCGCATTTACACTTTTTTGTGCATTCTTTGCTTGCTCCTACAGGTCGCACAGATTGCGCGACCAGTTTGGAAACTTCAAGGAACATGCGGCCAGGGTCCCCGATGGGCCTTTCAAAGATTTTGTGAGAAAATATTAAACGGTTCTAAAGTTATTCAAAAGACAAGTTTCCCATTATAGTCAATGGGAAACGTTAACAAAAAGTTTGACAGTGTCGCAAATGCAGTTTTAAGTGTCGCAAATTACCCCTGTAGTGTCGTGAGTCAAACATTTTTTTTCCAGTTACTGGTCACAGAAATGCTTGGCATTTAAATTTGGGACCCTGTAGGGACACAATTCTTTTTGTGTTCACCTAATCGAGCCCTGAGGATGCTAGCCATGTCTTTTTTGAGGGGTTAAACACCCCAGAAATATGCTTTTCAAATTTTTGTAAACTGTAGTGTCGCGCTTGTGACACTTTCGTGATTTCTTTTGCGAAAGTGACATGGTTTGCGACACTACTTTACGACACTATGCCCAAAATAGTAGGAAATCTTTACCACCCTGCTGCAAAAGAACGGTTTAGTCTTTTGGGCTAAAATTTGGAAGGAAGAATGCCAGGATCCTAGAGATGTGCCTTTTGGTGGTTTGGTGACAAAATATTAGAGGGCTGCAAACTTACAGCAATCCAAAGTTGATGTTTTTTCCCATAGGCTAACATTACGGCATCAGCCATGCCTTTCAGGGCCTGTATCCTGGAAACTCTTCAAGATACGGATTTTTTGTCAGAAAAATGCTTAGCCCCCACATGGGGGCTAAGTACAAAATTAGCCAGGAAAGTCATAAATTATATGAAATTTTAATTTTTTATCTATGTCATACAGTTCCTGAGATATAAGCAGTTTAGTATTCCAAGTCTTCATTTTCTGCTCCGATGCCCATTATTAAGCATACATTCTTTGTATTCACTGTGTTTCTCAATGCAGCTTTTGGGGGGAAAAAGGGTGTACATTTCCATTACTGTTACAGTTAGCGTTTCCACTTGTGTTTCCATAACTGTTACATAGAAACATAGAAACATAGACTTTGACGGCAGATAAGGACCGCTAGGCCCATCTAGTCTGCCCATTTCCCTACCTACAGGATAGGCCGCAGATCCTAGTTAACCAACAGCCTATATCTTCCTGCCCCCCACAAGAATTGCCTTATGTCTGTCCCATGCATTCTTGAATTCTCCCACAGTTTTAGACCCCACAACTTCCTCAGGAAGGCTGTTCCATGCATCCACTACCCTCTCTGTGAAATAATACTTCCTCACATTGCTCCTGAACCGCCCTCCTTCTATCTTTAAATTGTGTCCCCTTGTTCTTGCAAGTCTCTTTTTCTGAAAGATGCTACCCTCTTGGATTTTGTTGATTCCTTTGAGGTACTTGAAAGTTTCTATCATGTCCCCCCTCTCCTTCTTTCCTCAAGGGTATACATATTAAGCTCCTTTAGTCTCTCCTCATACGGCTTCTCTTGCAGACCCTGCACCATTTTAGTTGCCCTCCTCTGGACTGCCTCTATCCTGTCTATGTCCTTGCGGAGATGGGGTCCCCAGAACTGGACATAGTATTCCAGATGGGGTCTCACCAACTGTCTGTACAGAGGGATAACAACTTCCTGTTTTCTGTTGCTGATGCCTCTCCCTATACATCCCAGTATACCCCATACCCCAACTGTAAACTGTTTGCGTTAGTGTTCCCGGCTAAGCCACCGTGTGTCACCCTTTGCATTTTTGTTTGCGCTTGTGTTTGCATTACTGTTACCATTTGCATTTTCATACTGTTTTTGTTTCAGTTTCATTTTGCATCACCCTGTGCATTACCATTTGCGTTAGCGTACGTGCTTCTGTTTGCATTTCCGTTTGCATTTCTGTTTCCTTCGGCATCATCGTTGGTGTTACCGTATTTGCGTTTCCAATTGTGGTACCATGACCGTGCGCGTTACCATTTGCATTTGCGTATGTGCTTGCGTTTCTATTTGCGTTACTGTTCACTTTGGCATCATCATTGCTGTTACCGTAACTGTTTTCATTTCCAATTACATTACCATTACTGATTGCGTGTTCGTCACCATTTGCGATTCTGTTGGCATTACCATTTGTGTTTTCGGTAGCATTTCTGTTGTCGATTGCATTGCTCTTTCCTTCTGCATCACCATTGCCTTTACCGTTTGCATTTCTGTTTGTGTTTGTGTTACCATTTGCATTTCCGTTGGCGTTAGCATTTGCATTACTGTTTTCGTTAACATTTGCATTTCTGTTGCCATTAGCATTTGCGTTATTGTTTGCATTACCATGTCTGCTTTCATTAACATTTGTGTTTGCATTTCTCTTACCGTTTGCATTATTGTTTATGTTTGCATAACCATGTGCATTACCATTTGCGCTTGTGTAACCCCTTTGTTACCCAGGGTTACTAGAATCCCAGTAAGACCTAGTGGTAGGCAGGGAAGGCAGCTTGTGAAACTCCAGTTAAATGGGTTTCACACTGTCTCACTCTGTCTTCAGTCACAGCTGAGACTTGAGAGATGACATCATAATAGAACTGTCGCAGCTGCATGAGCCACATTTGGAATATTCAGCTCAGAGTAAGCTTAGAACATTGGAAATTCAAAGTCAGTCTTCAGTTTGTCCTTAAGCAAACAAAAAGGACACCAGTAGTTGTCTGTTTACCCCCCTTCCTCTGAGGGGGGTGAGGAAAAGTTCTCTGTGGGTTCAAGGGGCAATCCCCTTCTCCCACCCTGGGAAGGAAGCTGCCTGTTTTAATTTAAGTTCAGTCTGTTCATGTATAACAGCAAAGGTAACAGTTCTTCGCCTGTGGGGCACCTGCAACGTATGGGTGAGTGTTTGGCTCCATTGGAAGGGGCAAACATCTTCTTTTCTTCAGTTGGATTTCAAGTAAATGTGGACTGCTATTTGGGAGGACTATGTCAACTCGGACAAACAAATAGAGTAGTCATCTGTTTAAAGTGTTAATGGATTTAAAGTTCACTGTAGAGGGGGTGCTTCAGATCATCCACCGTTCAATCTACATTTTAAAGTTTAAAGTTCTGTGTGTCCAGAGAAATGGCCGAGTATGGGCTGTGGGAGCTGGAGGTGGGAAAACCCCCCATCTTTAGTAACCAGGTCCACCTTTACGGATTTCTTCTGTGTTTTTGCTACTTGCCTCATGCGCTTGGCCAGTGGTGGGGTGGGTACCCAGACGTGGGTCGCAACTTGAAAATCTCTCTAGGAGTCGCAGACTCTAAGTGGTGTGGGGAGCCACAGGATGGGAAAATTACTCCTTGTCGGATGGGAGTACTCCTTGTTTGATGGGAGTTTCGATTGGAAGTATGAAAACAAAATCTCTCTAGGAATCGCAGACTTCAAGTGGTGTGGGGAGCCACAGTTTGGGAGCCTTCTTGTCTGATGGGATGTCTTTCCAAGTAGAGTTTGGGTTCATTCGCCAAGTGGACCATCAGTCGAGTGGCCGGCAGGGGAGCTGGGCCAGTCGGGCTTGTGTATCCAATGCGCATGCAAAGTCCGGGCTGAGTGCCTGGTGGGTCCAAAGCCAGACAACTGTTGTATTGTGTTCATTCCTCAAATGGACCTCTGTGTTTAACCTCTAATCTGCATTACAGTTCGTGAGCCTTTGGGGACCATGCAGTGCTTTGTTTATGTTCAGTGAGTTAATAAATAAAGCCACACTGAAAAATCCCAATTCTAGTTCTGGACATTACAGTTATTGCTTCCTGTAGTTGGATTTACTTGGGTGCCCCTGTGCAGAGTAGCCAAACCTAGGTCTCTTGTGCCAGATAACCTCATCCTTCCCCGAACCCGTAGATACCATATGTATATCCATGTTACAAAAATGGACATATGGGTTACAAAAATGGACATATGGGTTACACTTGTGTTTGCGTTACCGTTACTGTTAGCATTACTATGTAACCAAAACCACATTCCATTCACTATTTATAGTGCTCATTCTCAAAAAGAAGGGAAATTCATGGCAAAAAACTCTGTTTAATGCATCAGTTAGGGTTGTTCCACAGTGACAAAAGCAAGGAAATTTGGTGTTAGGGTTGCCACCCTTTACACGCAACACCCAACCCATCCCCACCTACAGGCATCGGGATGTGCGTTGGGGTCATCGGTCCTAACTCTCACCCCATTCTCCTACACTGCGCCACCTCAGCTTATTTACATATGGAATGGGATGAGAGGGCCGACAACCCCAATGCACACCCCAATGCCTGTTGGTGGGGACAGGGTGGGTGTGCAGTGCAAAGGGTGGCAACCACAACACAGACTTTCCTCACTTTTGTTGCTGTGGAACAACCCTAACTGATGCATTAAACAGAGTGTTTTGCCGTGAATATATATATATATATCCAGCTGTAAATTTCGGCATTATTTTAACTCAGTAAAGGTGATGTTATGCATTACAAGTGAATTGTTGGACTTTTTATGTATCCCTGGTGTCTAGTGGCACCCCAGACCCTACGCTTGCTTTCCCCATAATAATCTCATACTCCCTGGTATTTAGAGGTGCCCCCACCCTCTGTTGTTTGTCCTCATAATAAATTTATTTTCCCTGGTGTCTAGCTGCACACCCCACCCTCTGATTGCAATGCCCCTTGTTTTGCCTATCTCTGGTGTCTAATGGTACCCCACACCCTTGGCTTGATACCCCAGTGATGAGTACATGTTCTCTCATGTCTAGTGGTGCCCCCACCCTGTGGTCAATGCCCCCATTAAAATGATGACTTTCCCTGGTGTCTAATGACATCCCCAGCCTGTGGTCACTGTCCTCACTGAAGTGTTGTCTTTTCCTGGTGTCTAGTGGCCCCCCAACTGACCACCATCCTACCTGTAATAAAGAAAATCGTCCCATGATGTTTTTTTAAACCTGTAAATAAGAAAGCAGTTTCACGCAGATCTGACCCCCCACCCTAACCTCCAACTCAGCATACACCACCCCACACCTCACAAATCCCCCACACACCATCATTCATCTGAACTGGACCGAGGGTGAAGATCCACTCTTAGATTGAAGATAAAGAATAAAAGTACTGGTGGTTCAGCAGTCCCCTCCCTAACCCCAGTTTCTGTACCTTTATGTAGACTAAAAGCTTTGGTAGTCCAGCGGTCCCCCCGCACCCCCAGTATATAAAAAATAAATGAAGTCTTGGTGGTCTAGTGGTCTCTTCCAACTGTTCACTGATTGCCATCCCGACATAACCTACAATACCCTGATATTCTAGTGGCCCCCAATCTCAGCAGGAAGTGACCTACCACCCCAACTTGACCCAAGCTGGTGACTGGCACACCCCTCCTCACAGCACCACTACTAGCCACCACCTGAACTGTTACTGAGTACATACAGTAGACACTACACGCTCATTGCCTTACCGGTCAACCAATGAGTGTATGCTGTCTACTCTAACGTGCTCAGTGACAGTTCAGTCTGTACTCTGCCATGTGGTGTGAGGAGGGCTGTGCCAGTTACTGGCTCAGGTCGAGGTGGGGGGACAGCAGTTTGGTGGGTCACTACCTTGCTGGGTGGGGGGGCCACTAGAATACCAGGGTAAAAGCACAATGATTGAGGCTAGGGAGGGATAGCTGGACCATCAGTACTTTTATTCTACATAAAGGTATGGATATCAGAGCTAGGGTGGGATCACTGGACCACCAGTACTTTTATTCTACATAAAGGTATGGATATCAGGGCTAAGGTGGGATCACTGGACCACCAGTACTTTTATTCTATATAAAGGCATGGATATCAGGGCTAGGGTGGGATCACTGGACCACCAGTACTTTTATTCTACATAAAGGTATGGATATCAGGGCTAAGGTGGGATCACTGGACCACCAGTACTTTTATTCTACATAAAGGCATGGATATCAGGGCTAGGGTGGGATCACTGGACCACCAGTACTTTTATTCTACATAAAGGCATGGATATCAGGGCTAGGGTGGGATCACTGGATCACCAGTACTTTTATTCTACATAAAGGCAAGGATATCAGGGCTAGGGTGGGATCACTAGATCACCAACGCTTTTATACTTCATAAAGGCATAGGGATCAGGACAGGGAGCAACTGCTGGACAACCAGGGTACAGAGCCCTTGACAGTGTGTGGATGGGGTGCAGGGCACACTCCCCCATCTGCACATGTTAATGGCTGGGTTTCAGAAGCGTTAAACTGCACCACTGCTGGGGGCCATTTAGTGCTTCTGAAAATGTTCAGTATTGTGCAGTGCCACATTTGTATGAAGGATCCCTCATTTGCATAGGCACAGCACAATACTCTGTGATATGGTGCTGTCGGGAGTGCACCGCGCAGAAGTGTCCTTTAAATACAGTCATGCTCCCCTGACAGCAGCACTATTCCAGGTTAGGGCAGCACAAACCCAGTCTGTGCCTTGCTAACCTTTTGAAAATGGGGCCGTACATTCAGTATGGTACTTTACATGTTCTTGGCTAGTAGTCAGTGTGTTCTAAACTTTACTATACCAGGAAGGAACTCAAACAGTATCACTGATGTTTGGGGAACAAGTTGAAAATTCCCTGTCACAGCACTTTGTGTGCAACAGGAGAATACTTAGCTCATGACTTGAGAAATGGCTCCTGTCACCAAAATGGGATCTATGATTTTTGGGGTACCCAGAAAAATGTATTTCTGGGCTGTTTCTCAAAAAATAACCACCAGAATCTAGCAAATGGGTCCTCTTTACTTACGGAGATTTTTTTTTTTTAATCATAATTGTTATTTAATTTTTTGTTCAGAAACAGCACAAGATGATAGCCATCATGACTCAAAATCTTTTTGGGGGGACCAGAAAAACACTAATTTTACAAAAGCAAAATGATCACAAAAACAAAATGCTGGTGTTGTATCAGTTATACTAAAACCAGACTGAGCATTCTCAGAAACAAAATTTCAAAACCTTACATAGAAACATAGAAACATAGAATTTGACGGCAGATAAGGACCGTTTGGTCCACCCAGTCTGCCCATTTCCCTACCTAATGGATAAGCTGCAGATCCTAGTTAACTAGCAGCCTACTTCTTCCTACCCCCAACCCCTAGAATTGCCTTATGACTGTCCCATGCATGCTTGAATTCCACCACTGTTTTTGACTCCACAACCTCCTCCGGAAGGCCGTTCTGTGCATCCACAACCCTCTCTGTGAAAAAATACTTCCTTAAATTACCTCTGAGCCACCCCCTCTATCTTCAGATTGTGCCCTCTTGTTCTTGCACACCTCCTTTTTGAAAGATGCTACCCTCTTGGACTTTGTTGATTCCTTGAGGTACTTGAAAGTTTTCTATCATGTCCCCTTCTCCCTCCTTCCTCGAGGCTATACATATTAAGCTCCTTAGAGTCTCTCTTCATTATGTCTTCTGGTGCAGACCCTGCACCATTTTAGTGCCCTCCTCTGGACAGCTTCCATCCTGTCTATGTCTTTGCGGAGATTGGGTCTCAGAACTGCACACAGTACTCCAGATGGGGTCTCACCAGCTGTCTGTACAGAGGGATAATAACTTGTTTTCTACTGGTGATGCCTCTCCTTTGCATCCCAGTATCCCCCAGCCCTCCTTGCTGCCCTCTCACATTGCTTGCCACCTTTAGGTCATCTGATATGACTACCCCAGCTCCTTTCCATTTTTGTTGTTGCTAGTATCTCACCCCCCATTGTGTACTCTTCCCCTTGGTTTTTGTCTCCTAGGTGCATTACCTTGCACTTCTTAGCATTGAATCTAAGCTGCCATATATTTGACCATTCCTCTAACCTTGCCAAGTCCCTTCTCATCCTTTCCACCCCACCTTGTGCATCAACTCTGTTGCAGATCTTTGTGTCATCTGCAAAGAGACATACTTTTCCTTCCAGTCCCTCAACAATGTCCCTTATAAAGATATTGAAGAGGACCGGTCCTAATACTGAACCCTGTGGTACCCCACTAGTAACCCCCCCTTTCTTCAGAGTGGACTCCATTTACTATTACTCTCTGTGTCCTATTCTCCAGCCAATTCTTTACCCAGGCTGTCATCTTGGGACCCACTCCCGAGGCTGGCTAACTTGTATATTAATATTTTGTGTGGGACTGTGTCAAATGCCTTGCTAAAGTCTAGGTAGACCATGTACACAGCCCCTCCCTGATCTACTACTTTGGTCACCCAGTTAAAGAAATCTATCAGATTCATCTGGCATGACCTTCCTGCTGTGAATCCATGCTGCCTTGGGTCCTGTGCCCCTCTGGCCTCTAGATACTCGACAATTCTTTCCTTCAGAAGTGATTCCATCATTTCCCATATCACTGAGGTTAAACTAATAGGTCTGTAGTTTCCTGCTCCTGCCTTGCTCCCACTTTTGTGAAGGGGAATCACATCTGCCCTCCTGCAGTCCTCAGGTACCACCCCATCCTCCCATGATTTGTTAAAGAGGGTAGTCAGTGGTGTCACTAGTTCTACCCTTAGTTCTTTTAGAATTCTGGGATGAATCCCATTAGGCCCCATTGCTTTGTCCACCTTCAGTTTTAAGACTTCTTTCAGAACCCTTTCTTCTGTAAATGGGCTGGTATCAACTTCTGTATCCAGAGTGTTTCTATTGTTTGTTTTAGGGACCTCCCTCTCATTTGTAAATGCTGAGCTAAAATATTTGTTTAGTGTCTCTGCCTTTTCACAGTCACCCTCTGCCCACCCCCTCCCTTTTATTAAGCCTCACTATCACTCCCTTACAACTCTGAAACTGTAGGTAGGGAAATGGGCAGACTAGGTGGGCCAAGCGGTCCTTATCTGCGTCCAAGTCTATGTTTCTATGTTTCTGTGTTAATTAATACTTTTTCAACAAAACCTTCAAATGCACACCCCTTGGTAAAAATCCCTTCAGCCCTGAAAGACTTGGAACAAAATATTCTCTATTACCTAGGCTGCAGAGAAGAGCAAAAAAATGGCAAAAAATGGCAAAAAGTGATGCTTTTTCTGTTTTTACAACACATCCAGATCTCTGAAACCACATGAGCTACCATCACAAAACTTCCCCCACTGGGGAACCAGACACCCTGACAATGTATGCCAAAAGTGGGGGCAATTTCATCAAACAGTGCCAGAGTTATTAAGGAGCAAAGACAGGGGTTGAACACTGAACACTCCACTCAGTCCTACCTGTGCTCATGCTACATTGCAATCATACTATATTTATGCATAGATATTCTTTGCAAAAAAAACAGTGTTAATGTACCAGTTAAGGTTCAAGTTAATTCCACAAAAGTAGAGATATGTGGCATTAGGGTTTCCAACCCAAACTCCAACCCCGCCAAGCAGCAAACAAACAAGACCACCCAAGTAACCACAAACAACCATCATCTGGTAAGAAAAAATGTGCTACTGTTTTCAGATTACACCAGTGCTGTAGTTCTGATCTGCTACCTTTGTGGAATTGTACCGTATCTACAGCATGCACAACACAAGAAATATGTTACACACTTAGATAATACTTTATTCTGATGACTGTTACTTTATTGGAAAAACAATAAAAACTTATGATGGTAAAATAAGACATACAGACTCGCTTGTCACTGCAGCTAGAAATCCACAATACTCAAATCACAACATTGCTGCTGTGCACAGAAGCACAGGCCCCTGCAGCCACAGATACAGTGCAACCCTAATTATCCAAACCCCAATCATCCGGAAATCCCTATCTAATGGACTGGGCCCCTGTTACCAGATGTTTTACTAAATGTTAGAATGGGAACTGGATAGTTGGGATTTGATAATCAGTGTTGTACTGTTTATTTTGTACTCTGCTGTTCTGCTGCTCAGCTGTATTCTGCCACAAGGTGTCACTCAAGACTGTTGTGGCCGACTGCAGTGGAAGCAATCTGAGAGAGAAAACCATACTGTCGGTTATAAATGCAAGTGTGGACCACACCTTCTAACTCAACCCTCCCATGTTAATCTGCATTTCCCCCCAACTAACTGAATGACTGCTGACACAGGAACAGTAGCAGCTGATCACTTGCACACA
Source organism: Neoceratodus forsteri (assembly GCA_016271365.2). NCBI lineage: Eukaryota > Metazoa > Chordata > Ceratodontiformes > Ceratodontidae > Neoceratodus > Neoceratodus forsteri. Next base: position 187,353,179 of record JADMNL010000032.1, read on the forward strand.
TGCACAGTCCATGCTGTCTGGTTTCACAGCGCATTTCTGAGTTTTAATTTGTGTTCCTTATAGCTACTGAATGAGGAGCACATTGAGCACTTCCACAGGGAGTAAAGAGAGGTCAGTGCGGATCTATGCCCAAACTGAATCATAGTGATGTTTTAATCATGTCCAATTTTCCCTTGCAGTCCAATGTAACAAAAAAAGGGAGGTTAGTAGAAAAACTGGTGTTGGAGCTTGTGAGCAGAGTTTGCCCTTCTTCAGCGAGTAAAGAGAGGTTAGTGGAGAGAGGTTAGTGGAGAATAACCTATGATCTATGCCAAGTCTGAATCATACTGATGTTTTATTGTCCAGTTTTTAGTTTGCAGTCTGGTGTAACAAAGAAACAGGGGTTAATGGAAAAACTGGTGTCGGAACTTGCCATCGAGAATAATTAATAATTTTTCACCCTCCACTAGTATTCCACACTGTTTGTCTTCTCGGTGCATTTCTGAGAAAAAAAATACAGTAAAATACCTGTAAAAAGAATGTGTCTGCTGATATTGAAGCTGGGTGGAGGGATGCAGACCAGTGGAGCAGCAGTTAGCGTAGATAAACTAGAGTTTGAGCTGGTGGTGTTGGAGCTGGGTGGAGGGATGCAGACCAGTGGAGCAGCAGTCAACGTAGATACACTAGAGTTTGAGCTGGTGGTGTAGGAGCTGGGTGGAGGGATGCAGACCAGTGGAGCAGCAGTTAGCGTAGATAAACTAGAGTTTGAGCTGGTGGTGTTGGAGCTGGGTGGAGGGATGCAGACCAGTGGAGCAGCAGTCAGTGTAGATAAACTAGAGTTTGAGCTGGTGGTGTTAGAGCTGGGTGGAGGGATGCAGACCAGTGGAGCAGCAGTCAGTGTAGATAAACTAGTTTGAGCTGGTGGTGTTGGGGCTGGGTGGAGGGATGCAGACCAGTGGAGCAGCAGTCAGTGTAGATAAACTAGAGTTTGAGCTGGTGGTGTTGGAGCTGGGTGGAGGGATGCAGACCAGTGGAGCAGCAGTCAGTGTAGATAAACTAGAGTTTGAGCTGGTGGTGTTAGAGCTGGGTGGAGGGATGCAGACCAGTGGAGCAGCAGTCAGTGTAGATAAACTAGAGTTTGAGCTGGTGGTGTTGGAGCTGGGTGGAGGGATGCAGACCAGTGGAGCAGCAGTCAGTGTAGATAGACTAGAGTTTGAGCTGGTGGTGTTGGAGCTGGGTCGAGGGCACAGTGAGGCCAATAAGTATAGTACTGTAAATGCTGTTGAAAATGTGGAATCTCGATCATCCAGACTCCCAGTTATCCAAACTGATCTGATGTCTCCCAGGCAGTTTGGATAATCGGGACTCTACTGTACCAATCTATGATCCACAATTACAAGAGTTCTTTTGTCTGTAAAAGGTTAGGCCCCATGAGGCCAGCCCTTCTGTAACCTCATATACTCATGCACACTGCAAGGCATACACACTGCTGACTGGCCTGTGCTTCAGAAATTGCAGGTTTAAGACATGCAAACAATCTCTGACAGCAGAAGCACAAGTGCCACAAAATCCATGATACCAAAATTGCAACAGTACTTTTGTGTGCAGAAGCACAGGCCTCTGAGGGGCCTGCACCTTTTCAGTCACAGGTGTCAGACATACTCACCAATATTTGGGTCCAGAAGGGAAGGCCAGCAATTGTAAGTACAGTTACAATGCGGGTATCTTGGTTTTAGCAGAAGATCTAGAAACTGTTCAGGGTGGGAGCAGTTTTTCAGTTATGCAGCTGCATATAGAAAATCATGCACTACAGGACCATGCTGTCTAGCAAGATACCTGTGGCTGAAAAACTGCAGACCTGATGGAATTGTGGAAGCACACATCCCTCTGGGCCTTAGAAATATAGAAACACAGACTTTGATGGCACATAAGGACCGCTTGGCCCACCTAGTCTGCCCATTTCCCTACATACAGGATAAACCGCAGATCCTAGTTAACCAACAGCCTATTTCTTCCTACCCCCCATAAGAATTGCCTTTTGTCTGTCCCATGCATTCTTGAATTCCCCCACAGTTTTAGACCCCACAACCTCCTCAGAAAGGCTGTTTCATGCATCCACTACCCTCTCTGTGAAATAATACTTCCTCACATTGCCCCTGAACCGCCCTCCTTCTATCTTTAAATTGTGTCCCCTTGTTCTTGTACATCTCTTTTTCTGAAAGATGCTACCCTCTTGGACTTTGCTGATTCCACTGAGGTACTTAAACATTTCTATCATATTCCCCCCTCTCCCTCCTTTCCACAAGAGTATACATATTAAGCTCCCTTAGTCTCTCCTAATATGGCTTCTCTTGCAGATCCTGCACCATTTTGGTTGCCCTCCTTTGGATTGCCTCCATCCTGTCTATGTCCTTGCAGAGATGGGGTCTCCAGAACTGAATGCAGTACTCCAGATGGGGTCTCACCAACTGTCTGTTCAGAAGGATAGAAACATAGAAACACAGAAGCTGATGGCAGATAAGGACCACAAGGCCCATCCAGTCTGCCCATTTGTTTTTCTACCTTATAAATGTGCCATCAGCATTTGTTCTGTCAGTGGCCTATCTATTCACAGTCATTTGTATTGCTCCCTTATGCCTATCCCATGCCTGTTTGAAGCCTTGCACTGTATTCATAGCCACCACTTCTTGTGGTAAGCCATTCCATGCATCCACCACTCTTTCTGTGAAAAAGAATTTCCTCACATTCCCCTTAATTGGCCCCTCTAATCTCATGGTGTGTCCTCTTGTCCTGCTATTTTCTTATATTTAAACATGTTAGACTCTTTCACCTTGTTAATGCCTTAAGGTGTTTGAATGTTTCGATCATATCACTCTCTCCCTTCTTTGCTCTAGGGTATACATATTGAGCTCTGTTAATCTGTCCTCATATGTCTTCTGATGCAGTCCCTGCACCATTTTGGTTGCCCTTCTCTGGACTGCCTCAATTTGGTTAATGTCCTTGTCGAAGGTGTGGCCTCCAATACTGCACGCAGTACTCAGATGGGGCTAACCAGCGTCTTATGAGAGGATTACTTACCTCCCTCTTACGACTTGTGATACCCTACTAATACACCCTAAACCCCCTAGCCTTTACCTACTGCTTTAGAGGTCTGCTTGGATGATTTCAGGTCATCAATGATGATGATGCCCAAGTCTTTTCTTCCTTTGTGACTGCTAGCTCCCTCCAGCCTATAGGTGGCATCAGGGTTTCTTCCCTATGTGCATGATTTTGCACTTCTTGCATTAAATCCCAGTTGCCACTCTTCTGACCATTTTGCTAGTTTATCCAGATCTCTTCTCATTCTGCCCACCCCATCTGGATCATCTACTCTATTGCAGATCTTGATGTCATCTGCAAACAGACAAGCATTACCTCTAGTCCATCTGCAAGGTCACTAATGAAAATGTTGAAGAGGACTGGCCCCAAGACTGATCCCTGAGGTACCCCACTTGTGACTTGCATCTCTTCTGACTGCATACCATTTACCACCACTCTCTGTTTTCTGCCCGTCAACCAGTTTGCCACCCAGTTGACCAACTTCTGACCCACCCCGAGCCTACCCAGCTTATTTATCAATCTTCTATGTGGAACAGTGTGAAAAGCTTTGCTGAAGTCAAGGTAGGCAACATCAACTGCTCCCCCTTGGTCCACCACTCTGGTTACCCAGTCAAAGAAATCTATGAGATTAGTTTGACAGGACCTTCCTTTTGTAAACCCATGCTGTTTTGGACCCTGTGCCCCTATGGATTCCAGGTGTTGCACTATCCTTTCCTTAAGGAGTGCCTCCACAATCTTGCCCACTACTGAGGTAAGACTGACTGGTCTATAGTTTCCTGCCTCCTCCCTGCTACCACTCTTGTGGAGTGGGATCACATGAGCCCTTCTCCAGTCTTCTGGGACCTCTTCTGTGCTCAGAGACTCACTAAACAGTTCTGCTAATGGCTCTGCTAGTTCCACCTTTAGCTCCTTAAGAACCCTGGGATGTATGCCATCAGGTCCCATTGCCTTATCCACCCTGAGCTTAGCAAGCTCTTGTAGGACCCTTTCTTTTGTGAAGGGAGTAGTGCTCACCTCCCCCACCGTGTCCATGATGCTGAGCTGTGGGCCCTGCCCTACCTTCTCTTCAGTAAATACTGAGCAAAAGTATCTATTTAGGATAGATGCCTTTACAGGGTCCTCCTCCTCACATGCTCCCTTTGCTCCATTAGCTTAGCAATACCCCTCTGGACTTTCTCCTTTCACTAATGTATCTATAGAAAGTCTTGTCACCTTCTTTTACTGTTTGTGCTAGTGTTTCCTCAGTTTGGGACTTTGCCTGCCTTACTGCCTTCCCTGCTTCCCTTAGGGCAGTTTGGTACATGCCTCCCTATCTTCATCCAGCTGTGTTCCTTATATTTTCTGAAGGCCAGCCTTTGCTCTGACCTTTTCTGCTACTGTATTTGAGAACCAAAGTGATTTCCTTCTTCTTTTGCACTTCCTTTTCTGTCTAACACAGTGGGATGTTGCTTCAAGTATTGCATCCTTAATGCTTGCCCACTTTGCCTGTCCCCTCACCTGTGTTTCTTTTTCCAGGACTAGCTTAACTCTGTTGGCCATCTTATCAAAGTCAGCTCCTCTGAAGTCCCATATTTTTGCCTTGGAATGGGATGATTTAGATGTAGTAGCCAAATTGAACCATACCATGTGATGGTCACTGGCCCCAGGTGACCTTCTACCTGGAGATCTGTGATCCCTTCCTTGTTAGTCAGTACTAGATCTAGGATAGCCCTGTCTCTTGTGGGTTGCTGTACCAGTTGTTTGAGACCCTCCCCCTGCAGGGAATCTATTATGTGTCTAGTTCTGGCAGATGTTCCTGCTGGTATTGACCAATCTGTATCCGGCATGTTGAAGTCTCTCATTATCAGAACCTCCCCTTTAGCTGTCATGTTTTGTATATCTTCTAACAGTGATGTGTCTATGTCCTCCCACTGGTCTGGGGGCCTGTAGCCAACCCCAGTTCTTATGGCTGTCCCATTTCCTGTTTCCAGGGTGACCCACAGTTCTTCTGGCTCCTTATGTGCATTCTGAATTTCTGTAGCTTTGATATTTTCATTGACATATAGGACCACTCCTCCCCCCCTTTTTGCACCTCGGTCTCTTCTGAACAATACATAGCCAGGTACTGAAGTCTCCCAAGTGTGGTTACTGGTTAACCATGTCTCACTAATTGCTACTATCTCCAGTTTAGCCTCTGACATTATTGTCTGCAGGTCTGGGATCTTATTTCCCAGGCTGTGAGCATTTGAGTACATCATTTTCCATTGGCCAGATTTTAGTGTGTTAGTTGTTGGGTGAGGTTTAGCATTACCTCTGTGCGTCGTATGGGGAGACAAACCTTTTTTCTTACCTGGTGATGCAAATGAACTGCAAACATGCTGAATCCCTGTTTGACCACTAGCTGAGGGGTGAAGGGTGCTCTTCCCATTCGACGTATAGGGTGCTGCACCCCTCTCCCCATTTGCTAGTTTAAATATTCTGCAAATACATCAAACTTCTGCCCCAATGCACTGACTCCCTCCTGAGTCAGATGCAGTCCATCAAATTTAAAGAACTTTCGCTCCCAGAACTGTTGCCAGTTCCCTACAAATCTGTGTCCTTTTTTCTGGCACCAGCCCTTGAGCCACGTGTTTAGCTCCCCTATCTCCGCTTCTCTGACCTTCCGTCCATCTGTTCCCCTCTCCCAGACTGGCAGGATCTCAGAGAAGGAGATGCCAGACAAAATAGATGAAAATTTGTCACCCAGCCTGGTCAGGTGTTCCTTGGTCTCCACAACTGACCGGCTGGCGAGATCATTAGTCCCTATGTGTACTAGGACATCAATGTTTTCTCCTGCTTTGTGAACAATTTTAGCAATGCGGTCAGTGTCTCTCTATGCTAATGTACCTGGGAGACATCTGACCATTACCCCTGGCTGGAGATGGGTATCAACTCCCCAAATCATGGAGTTGCCTTTGATCAGAAGTTTTTTTGATTTCCTTTTTGCTTTCTTTGTTTTTGTTCCTGATTTGGGTGAGTTTTGTTGTGCTAGCTCCTGTGCTGCAGTGTCTTCTGCCTCTTTGTTTGATTTCAGAGATAGAGGCAGATACCTGTTTGTAGTGTTTATATGTTTTTTGGAGGTAATATGCTGGAAAGCAGAGAGTGATGGGGCACCCAATTTGCCCCTCCTAACCACCTGCCAACCTCCTGAACCAACTACCCTCTGTGGTCGAGGTTTTTCTGTTGGATGTTGGGGAAATGGCAGGTGGTTCTTATAATGTATTTCCTCTTGAATATGAAATTTGAGGCGTGCAATCTCTGCCCATGCTGCCTGGAACTGAGCCCTAAGATCTCCAAAGGCTCAGCATGTAGGACAATGTCCTAAATCCTGTAAGACTGTCCTTCTGAAAATTGTTCCACAGTACCTTCAGTTAATGATATCCATTCCATATAAGCTGCTGGGTTTAGAACCTAGTCAGAGTAATTAGAAGGAAAAAAAATGCAAGTAATGGTTTGATTGTGTTTTGTTTAACTTGTTATAACAAGTTAAATTACTAGTGCCCCTGTAAATGAGCTCACCTTGTGGAGGTTCCACTGATCCACCCGTTCCTGCTCTGCCACAGGAAATTTCACAACTGTGGTACCCTATAAAAGGAGTGTAGTGTGGGGTGGTTGGGGATGGGGGTTGGTGGCTGGGCTCTTCCCCTGCCGAAAAGGAAGAACCACAGACGAAAGAACAAGGAGGTAAGAGCAGAAACAGTCAACAACAAATGCAGTAACCCTGAAAGCTTATCCTAATGTTAGATAAAACTGTAAAACTTGTAAAACACCACCTGTAATAATTTCAGAGAAGATATATGCTGTAAGAAACACTTTGCTACAGAGAATAATAAAACAATGAAATGTTAGCAACAAACAGTAGCAATCCCTGTGAGTAAAAAATTAAAACAACACCACACAGTAAATCTGCTTAGCCAAAATAAGTCTTAATTCTTTTCCCTTGCTCTGGTAAGTTTCTCTACTCTGCCTTTCAAGCAGTCTTAGAAGGAAATAGCTCAGGTGAAGCTAGGTGCCTTGGCCAGCAAACCAAGTCTTCTACCTCCAAGATATCAACTAACCTGACTTTTTAACCCTTCTTTCTGTTGGAAATTATTGACAGTTTGCCAGCTCCACTCCCCACATACACACCTAATCCTTTGGAAGAGCTGTGGGAGGAAAGCAATTAGCTCCTTCAATGTGAGAAGGAGACTGATAGCAACTTCCTGTCTTCTGCTGGTAAAGCCTCTCCCTATACATCCCAGTGTAACCCTCTTGTTCCCAGGGGTTACTAGAATCCCACTTAGATTCAGTGGCAGGCAGGGAGTGGCAGCTTGTGAGATGCCAGTTAAATGAATTTCACACTGTCACACTCTGGCTTCAGTCTTAGCTGAGCAGGAGGATGATGTAATCATAGAACTGTCGCAGCAGCATGAGCCACAATGGAATGCTAGCTGCAGGGGTTAGCAGTAGAATGTTGAGTTAGAGTGGGTAGTCTGGAGAGAGAGTCTGTAGAGTGAGGAGTGCTGCAGAAGGCAGCTCCTTGGTTTTAGCTCTGAAAGACAGCTACCTCTGGGGATTGGGTAGTGTATTCTCACCCTAGAAGAAGAAAACAGAAGACCAGTGAGTGAAGTGGTAGAGACCATTCCTAAAGAGTTTTCCAGTGCCCCATCCCCAGAGGGATGGGAGGATGTCCTGCATTCTGGGGCAATCCCCTGGTCCAGCCTGGATTGTGTTGAAGCTGCCTGAGATTCACTTGCTCTGTGAGTACCCGAGACTTTTTATGGGTAAAGCCCTGGGGCACCTGAATTCCTGTGGTGAGTTTTTCTCTGACAAAGGGACTCTGTCACCAAGACTATGTTTCTGTTAAAAGTGTCTGCCTACAATGGGGTCCGGAGAGAGATTAGCCAAGTACAGAACTTTTTGTTCGTTCTGATTTAAAAGCATCTGCTAAAGTGGGGGTCTAGTGTAAAGACATTGCCAATTACAGAACTTTTAACTTCAGGACACCCCAGAGGTGTGAGAAGTAAAGTGTTAAATGTGAAAGACATTTCAAGATTGCGTCTACAAGAGTTTTCTGAAAAAGGTGTTATTAACTAGATGAATGGCCGAGTATAATTTTTGAAACAAAAGGTGGGAGACCCCGCATCTGGAGTAACCATGTTTACCACTCCAGGCTCAGTTTGGGCACCTTTATTTTATCTCAGTGCACTTGGCCAGTGCCTGAGGAAAATACCCAGACATGGGATTTTGGATTTTCTGTGAGCCGGACTGTGATCTGTGGAGAGAGGTTCCAAGATGGCGGCCACGCTGGGCTAGACACTGTATTGTGCTCGTTTGTTCGCTTGCTTGAGTTCTCTGAATGTCTCCTAATGCTTTATTTTATGTTATTTGTCGTTTAATTTAGTTTTAGTTTTATCGTTTAACTTAATTTTATCGCTGGTTGCTTGCCGTGTTTTTATCGCTTTATTGCTTTCATCGTTCCCGGAGACTGAAGCGGTCTGGCAACTTTGCGTGTCTGTTTGAATGGAGGTGTCGTCCTGAGTGGGATGAGCGATACGGCTGCTGTTTTGTGAATGAACGTCTGTCGGTGGAGCTGGATCAAGTGTTTGGATCGGACTGTAACCCTGTGAGTTACAGACGAAGAGGTGGAATTTTTGGGATTACTAGTAGAAGGAGCGGAGGACTGTAGACTTTGATCGGACTGTGAGTCGTAGATTAATGTATATGAGGCTGGTGGGGTTCTGGGGAGAAGAACCTGAATCTGTTGATTTTGATGCAGTGAGATTGTGAAAAGATTGAGAGAGGAGCCTACATTTGTGGGCTCCCGCTGTGATCGGAGTTTTGGCTTTGGACTTTCTAAGATAGTGTACTGTGGGGGAGCTGCCTGGAGTGGTTGCTGTCGGCTGGGCTCAGGGCAGGTGACACCAGCTTCAGGCCTGCTGGAGGCTGGGTGCGAATTGCCGGTGTCTCTTGGACTTACCGGAGGGGTCTACTGGTGGGTGGATACTGTTCCAGGGTCATTGCTGTTAACCCTGCCTGGGTCAGTAGCCTCCTTTAGGGTAGTTATTCTCCCTCACACTATTATTGCTGTGCTATCAGTGCTTTTAGGATTAGAACTGCTCTTAAATTTTCTGCTTACCTGCACATTGGCTATAAGGCAGTGAGATTGCCCATTTCTTCTCTGATCTCCCGGGTTGTGAGACAGCCTGGGATTCTGAAGATTTGAAGACACCAGCTGCCTTAAGATCTTTCTATGCTCTGACTCCCAAATGTGTTTTTTTTTCTTTGGGTAGTGAGAGTGTCTGGGGAGTTAAAGACTTCGGCTGCTTTGCATTTACTCTCACACTTTAGTGAGAGTTTTTGCTTGGAAATAATATTTTGCACTTATTGGTATCATTTTCAGTTCTGAAGATTTACATACTACAAGATAATGCATATGGGGCACAAAAACCCTGGCACAATATATCAGTTGGGGAGGTGAGGATATAGCATGTACCAAGCAGGAAAGGGATCTTGGGGTTATCATCTCTGATGACCTCAAGGTAGGGAAACAGTGTGACAAGGCAGCAGGTAAAGCAAATAGGATGCTAGGATGTATAGGCAGGGGCATCACCAGCAGGAAAAGGGAGGTCATAATTCCGCTATACAAGACACTAGTGAGGCCCCACCTGGAGTACAGTGTACAGTTCTGGAGACCATACCTACGTAAGGACATAGACAGGGTAGAGAAGGTTCAGAGGAGGGCAACAAAGATGGTGCATGGATTGCATCACAGTTCCTATGAAGACAGGTTGAAGGAACTGAACATGTACTCCCTGGAGGAGAGGAGGGAGAGAGGGGATATGATAGAGACATACAAGTATCTTACAGGGAGGAACAGGGTGCAGGAAAACACTATTTTTAAGCGAAAAAGATGTTCCAGGACTAGAGGGCATGGGATGAAGTTGGAGGGAGGACGATTCAGAGGAAACGTGAGAAAAAGTTTTTTCACAGAACGGGTGGTGGACAAGTGGAACACCCTGCCAGATGAAGTGGTGGGGGCTGAAACAATCACGGGATTTAAGAATGCATGGGATAGACATAAAGGAATTCTGGAGGTCAGGGGTAAGGGGCCACAGACTTCTAGGAAAACAAACTGAACTTACAAGCTCAAATGGGCAGACTGGGTGGGCCATAGGCCCTTATCTGCCGACACTGTCTATGTATCTATGTATCTATGTATCTATCCACCTCTCCATGATTTATATTATGTAGACTCATTCTGACTCAGACTCTGATGTTGGGTTTAATAATTTAAATTTCAGCGTTTTTAGTTTTTATTTTATTTTGTATATATTGGGGGTGGGGGTAGAGGTAGAGAGTGTATGAAGTTATAGTATGTTACCCTGTTCATGGGGTATGAGCTCCTGAGGGGATTTTGTTGTCCTTATAGTGGTGAGAAAACAAATAGGATATGACAATTGTATCTCCCCATACCTGCTGTAGCATTATGTTTTCATTAATTTGCTTGTTTATTATTTGTTGTCATAGTTTTGTTGTTTGTTTTTTAGTATAGTATTATTTGTTCGTGTGAGGGTGGGTTGGGTTTGAAGGTGAGATAGTTAATTTGATTAGTTTATTTGTTTGGTTATTTATTGATTGTTTTAAGATGTGTTGGGAGGGCCTTACGATGGTCAGGCACTATTCTCCTGCTCTGCTCAGGAGCCTCCGTCCTTTTCACTGTCTCTGTTTATCTGCTGATGTCTTCAGTAAATGTCGTGCAGCGGGGATATTGCGAAGGCATTCGAGGGATGGATGGGCTGGACAGAGTGGGAGATTGGAAAGGAGCGGGCAGATAGGGGTAGTTGGGACGAGGAGACGCCCTGGGGTGAAATGGGATCAGGAGAGGGGTCCTTCCTGCCTGATTCCCATACCCAAGGGCTCCGCAGATTGTGGGCAGGTACTGCGCTCCTCCCTGAAAACCCATCCAACCCGGGCGGTGTTATGTAATGCCAGGTCCATTAGGAACTAGACTGCAATTATTGCAGATCTTGTTGCAACATCTGACCTGGCATGTATCACCGAGACCTGGCTTGATGAGAATGCAGGTCCTATACTAGCCTCTGCTGCTCCGGCTGGGTTCTTGGTGATACACCACCCGAGATTGGATCATAGGGGCTGGGGAGTAGCCATCTTTTTTAGAATGGACCTGAGTCTTGTGGATGTGCCAGTGGGTGACACTCAATCCTTTGAGTGTATCCTGGGAGCAGGTGCAGGGTTCAGGATTCTCCTCATCTACCGTCCACCCGGTGATGGTGGAGGATTCCTGAAGGAGTTTGCGGACTTCATCGTTGACATGGCATTGGAGTCACCCAGATGGTTAATACTGGGCGACTTCAATGCCTGGGTAGACGATGAACTCTCGCATTTTGGAAAGAATCTCCTCCAACTTATGAGTATGTTGGGCCTTTCACAGGTAGTTACCTCTGCTACCCATATAAGGGGTCACTCATTGGATCTAGTGTTTCTACTGGTTTTGGAGGTTATGCATATGGGGGGTAGAACCAAATGAGTGGACAGATCATCACACCATAAGATTCAGCTTCAGGGCACCCCCAATAGGCCTGCTTCTATGGAGATGGTCCAGTATTGTCCTTTAAGGGGAATCACCCCAGAGGGTCTATTAGTGGTACTGGACCTATCGGATATTTCAGGTGAGTGCATGGGTCCAGAGGACCTCATTCTTTCCTATAATAAGGCTGAGGGTGAGACCCTGGACTTAGTTGCTCCTGTACGTGTTCGCCCACTCACTCAGTGCCCAAAGACTCAATGATTCAATGAATCTTTAAAGGAACTGAGGAGAGTGGGGTGAAGGCTAGAGAGGGCTTGGTGGAAATCCGGCCTAGATGCTGGCAGACTTAGGTTGATGGACCACTATGGTAGCTATCAATCAGCAATCACCCATAAGAAGGCAGAATTCCTGTCCAGGGAGATTGCTGCTGCACGGAACTGACCAGCTCAACTCTTTTGGACTGTCGACAGACTGTGCAATCCACTCTGTCTACAGTCCGGAAGATATTTTTCACAAATAAAGTGTGATGAACTTGCTTGGTCCTTCATAGATAAGATTGCCAGCATTAGGTTGGACATCGGCCAAGCTCCCTCTTTAAGGGTTTGCGATGATCGGCAAGAGGAAAAAAACACCTATGTTACCTGGTCTGACTCTGGTAAGCTGGAGTTCATGGATATTGTGAGGATTGTCCAGACTGTATGACCAACCAGCTGTAGTTTGGATCCAGGCCCTGTGTCACTATTATTAGGTTGCATAGCTACTATCTGCCCAATCCTTGCTGAAATTATCTGGAAATCTTTGGAGCAGGGGTCTTTACTGATCCCCTAAAGGAGGCGGTCGTTCGACCACTCCTTCAAAAATCTTCATTGAATCCAGACTGTTAAGTTAATTACAGATCTGTCTCTAACCTGCCCTTTGTGGGTAAGGTTATTGAAAAGGTGGTTGCGCTACAACTGGATGACCATCTTATAAATCACAATGTCTATGATACTCTTCAGTTGGGGTTTAGGAAAAGACATAGCACTGAGACCGCCCTTGTCCGAGTTTTAAATGATCTCCTGATTACGAGAGATTGAAAGGCTCATACTATTCTAGTCCTTCTTGATCCCTCCACAGCATTTGATACTGTGGACCATGGCGTGCTTCTGGAGTGCCTGCGGCTTTATTGTGGACTGACTGGTACAGTTCTGCATTGGTTTTGATCCTTCCTCATGGGTCGGAGGCAGAGGGTTGTCACTGGAATTTATTCCTCTGACACCATCTTCCTTTTACCATCTTAGGAATATCCTCTGGCTGATCTTCCTATCTTGGTCCATGCCTTTGTGACCACTCACCTTGATTATTGTAATGCCCTGTACCTAGGTCTACTGGGTTTTGATATCCACCACTTGCAGCTGGTGCAGAACGCAGCAGCCAGGCTTCTGACTGGGTCATCTAGAAGTAGTCATATTATGCCTGGGACTGCACTGGCTGCCGGTTCAGTGGCGGATCACCTTCAAGATTGGGTTACTGACCTACAAAGCCCTACACGAACAGGGACTGTGGTATCTGCAAGATCTCCTTACTCCCTACTGTCCCTCTCGCTCACTCCAATCCACCAACAAGGGATCACTAGAGATTCCCAGGGTTCGTTTAAAGACATCTGAGGCACATGCATTTTCTTACACTGCCCCCACTCTGTGGAATTCTCTACCTCATCGGATACGAGGCTGCCTGACAGATGAGAGTTTTAAATCAGAGCTAAAACTTTTTTTGTTTTTTAAAGCATTTGGAGAATGATTTTATTGTTGTTATTGATAATAATATGTTTGTAATTTTAAATGCTGCTCATTTGTACAGTGCTTTGGATTTCTGAAAAGTGCTTAAAAAATAAAATTTTACTTACTTTACTTACTTGTCTGACCCCCATACCCAAAGGCACCATCATTAGTTATGATGGACAGGTGGCAGGGGCATCCCAGGGGCTCTGTCCAACTCGGGCAGTGTTATGCAATGCCAGATCCGTTGAGAACAAGACCGCTATTATGGCGGACTTGGTGAGTACAGCGGATCTGGCTTGCATCACCGAAACCTGGCTGGATGGAAATGCTGGCCCCGTTCTTGAGGCGGCAGTTCCAGCCGGGTATTCAGTGATTCACTGTCCCAGATTGGACCGCAGGGGTGGGGGGGTTGTGGTCTGTTTCAAGACCGAATTGGGTCTTACCAGTGTGCCAGTTGAGGAGACCAGATCATTCGAATGTGTCATTGTGGCAGGTGGGGGCTATAGACTGGCTCTCGTCTACCGTCCACCTGGAGAAGAGAAGCCATTCCTTAAGGAAGTGGTGGACTTCATCATTGATCTGGTATTAGAGTTCCCTAGGTTGATGGTGCTGGGCAACTTCAAAGCTTGGATCGACGATGAACTCTTGCAATCTGGACAGCACTTCCTCCAATTGATGAGTTCATTGGGCCTCTCACAGGTGGAAACCTCTGCCACTCATAAATGCGCCCATTCCCTTGATCTGGTGTTCCTCCTGGGGATGGAGGCCTCTGGCATGGAGGTGGAACCTGTTGGATGGTCTGACCATCACACTGTGAGATTCAATTTTGGTACCCCCCCCCGCGTAGACCTACCCCTGTGAAGATGGTCAAGTACCGCCCTTTACGGGATGTAACTCCCAATGGTCTAACTGCAGCACTTGACCTATCAGAATTCCCTGTGATGTGCTTGGATCCAGAGGTTTGGGTTCTGGCCTATAATAAGGCCATTATCTCTGCTCTGGATTCCATTGCACCATTCCGTACGCGTCCTCTCTCCCTTTGCCCTCGGTCCCCATGGTTCAATGGGGACCAGAGGGAGATGCAACGATTAGGACGCAGGTTAGAGAGGTGTTGTGGAAATCCCGCTTAGATGCCGACCATCTTAGACTGCTAGAGCATTATCAATGCTATCAGTCAGTGATTACCAGTAAGAAGACAGTATTCCTGTCTGGGGAAATTGCTACTGCACAGAACCGACCGGCCCATCTCTTTCGAATTGTGGACAGACTGCCACCCAGCCTGTCTACAGGTTCATAGAGCCTTTTCGCAATCCCAGTGTGAGGAACTTGCTCGTTACTTTGCAGATAAGGTGGATGACCTCAGGGCAGAGACCTGAGCAACATTCTGTATGGGAAAGACTGTGGACCAGTCCTTGGTCACTTTCCCTCTACGTTCCTGGAATCTCTTCAAAAGGCCAGAAATTGAAGATGTTATGAGGATTGTCCAGGGTATGCACACTATATGCTGTAGTTTAGATCTGGGCCATACAGCCTTGATTATGGGCTGTGGGGAGATTATCATCCCGGTTCTGGCGAGGATAGTCTGGTGCTCCTTAGACTCTGGTGAATATCCCTGCTCCCTGAAGGAAGCAGTGGTGACACCAGTGTTGAAGAAGGCTTCTTTGGACCCCAACTCCCTCACCAACTACAGGCCTATCTCAAATCTTCCCTTTGTTGGGAAGGTAATTGAGAAAGTAGTGGCTACTCAGACAACCATCTGACCATCTATAGCATCTACGATCCTCTCCAATCCAATTTTAGAAAGAGGCATAACACCGAGTCTGTGCTGGTTTGGGTGCTCGATGATCTCTTGATGGCGAGAGACCAGAAAAAATGGTCCATTTTGGTCCTGCTAGATCTGTCATCAGCATTTGACACTGTGGACCATGGGGTACTGCTTGAGCACTTGAGAATCATCTGTGGGCTTTCAGGTTCGGTCCACAGATGGTTTACTTCTTTCCTCACTGGTAGAACTCAGAGGGTGGTGTTGGGGGTGTTTTCCTCCGACCCTATCTCTCTGTCTTGTGGGGTGTCTCAGGGCTCAGTGCTGTCCCCCATGTTGTTTGTGGTGTACATGCTTTCCCTCGGAGACATTGTAAGATGGTATGGGCTGGAGTTTCATTGTTATACCTATGATACACAGCTCTACCTGTCTTTTGCACCTGACCAGAATGGAGCACTCTTGGTGTTTAATAACTGCCTCGATGAAATCCAAGGATGGATGAGGTCCACCTGGCTGAAGTTGAATTCTGGAAAGACTGAGGTGATGGTCGTGGATCCTGGTCACTGGATAGGGGGGTGGGGTACAAACCATCCCTCAGGTTTATTCCTGGGGAATGTTGAGCTCCCTATCTCTGAACAGGTGCATGACCTAGGGGTAATTCTTGATGACCAGCTGACACTGCATGCACAAGTGTCGGCTGTCATTAAATTATCCTTTTATCATTTTAGGAATATCGCTAGGATTAAGCACCTTGTTCCATCTAGGGACCTACCTACCTTGATCCACGCCTTTGTGATCTCGTGCTTGGACTACTGCAATTCCCTTTACTTTGGGCTTCCAAGGGTTGATATCCACCACTTGCAGCTAGTGCAGAACTCCACAGCCCGGTTGTTAACCGGAATGGTTTGTTCCTCCCATATTACTCCGGTGCTGCGGGGACTGCACTGGCTGCCGGTTCAGTGGCGGATCTCCTTTAAAGTCGGCTTGCTGACTTACAAAGCCCTGCACAGTTTGGGCCCTGAATACCTGAAAGAGCTTCTGGTTCCTTACATCCCGGAGTGACCACTCCGCTCAGTCAGCGAGGGGTTGCTGGAGATTCTGAGGGTAGTCTTAAAATCTTCCAGTGCCTGGGATTTTATGTTCATGGCACCGACCCTCTGGAATTCTCTACCCTGTTGGATTAGAGAGTGCACGACGGTGGGGGGCTTTAAACAAGCATTAAAATCCTTTTTGTGGAGTAAAGCATTTGGGGATGATGCTGAACTGCTCTGATTTTAGTATTTTGTTATGATGTTTGATATTATTTATTTTATTGGTTTTTATTATTATATGTTATTTGGATGTAATTTTATAAATTGTTCTGTGCCTTGATTTTGAAAGGCGCATTAAAAATAAAGATTATTATTATTATTATTATTACTTACTTACTTACTCTTTTGGTGGTGGAGGGAGCCACCAATAACTCCTCATGAAATATGGGAAAGTCTCCTAGTACCGGCCGAGGGTGCCAAGTCATAGGGAGTGTACCATTTCTGGCCATGTGAGCCATTCCATTCAGAGCCAGAGAGTGTTCACTGTTTCCAGTTAATTCAGGAGCTGAGGATTCACTGTGTGTGTGCTGTGTACCTCAATAATCTGCATTACCAGTGGGATTAGCCCTGTGGGGGTCCATCTTCGCTTTGTATTATTCTCTGTGTATGTGAATAAAAACCAAACTCTAGAATCCTAACCTGGTTTGGACAGTATTGTTATTGCTTCCAGTGTCTGCATTTACTTGGGTGCCCCTGACCAGAAGTATAAACCTAGCATAATGCTGAGCAAAAGTTTTCTCCCAGGGACCCAGGTTGATGGCCATGCTAAATGGTCCCCCCCAGGTGTGAGCCAGGTAGTTGGCACACCTGGTTTGCCTGTCTGAGGATGACAGGCTATGAAGTAGAAGTATTGGTAAACAGAACTGTTCATAGTGACAACCCCCATCCCTCTCGTTGGTGCCATGTGGTGAGAGAAGCAGCCATGCTAGTTGAACAAGGGGGGGCCAGTGGGTGGAGGTGATAGCAGTACCCCCCCAGCCCTCCCTATTGCTTTCTCACATTGCTTGCCAACCTTAAGATCATCTGATATGGCTACCCCCAGGTCCCTTTCCATATTTGTTGGTGTTACTACCCCTCCATTGTATAATCTTCCCCTGGGTTTTTGCACTTCTTTGCATTGCCATACTTCTGACCATTCCTCCAACCTTGCCAAGTCCCTTCTCATCCTTTCCACCCCTCCTTGTGTATCAACCCTGTTGCAGATCTTTGTGTCATCTGCAAAGAGGCATACTTTTCCTTCTAGTCCCTCTGCAGTGTCACTTATAAAGACATTAAAAAGGACAGGACCCAGTACTGAACCCTGTAGTACCTCACTAGTAACCTCCCCTTTCTTCAGAGTGGACTCAGTTTACAATTACCTTCTGTGTCCTGTTGTCCAGCCAATGTTTTTCCCAGGCTACAACTCTGGGACCCACTCCCAGGCTGGTCAATTTGTTTATTAATCTTTTGTGTGGGACTGTGTCAAATGCCTTGCTAAAGTCTAGGTAGGCCATGTCCACAGCCCCTCCCTGGTCTACTACTTTGGTAACTCAGTCAAAGAAATCAATTAAATTCATCTGACATGACCTTCCTGCTGTGAACCTATACTGCCTGGGTCCTGTGCCCCACTGGCTTCTAGGTACTCAACAATTCTTTACTTCAGAAGTGATTTGATCACTTTCCCTACCACAGAGGTCAAACTGACAGGTCTGTAGTTTCCTTCCTCTGTCTTGCTCCCACTTTTGTGAAGGGGAATCACATCTGCCTTTCTCCAATCCTCAGATACCACACCATCCTCCCATGATTTGCTAAAACAGAACTCTGGCAAGCAATCAGACTTCCAGGAATACAGAAGACCATGGAATGACTGCACCTGGACCATCCGCTCTGCCAAAAGTAAACATTTTAGGGAAGCATTACAAACATCATGGGGAAACAGCAAGTCTTTTTGGAATAACCTAAAAGATGTAACAGGGAAAGTCAAGAAAGAGGCTCCACAAATGCTCAACATCGATGGTGCCCCTACCCTTGACCCCCTGACTATTGCCTACATGTTTAACAAAGCATTTACAGACCTTAACAGTGTACTTCCGACAAAATGTTTTTGAAGAAACCAACTCAAGCTCAAGCCAAAGCCTAGGGTCCACTCAAACATCCCCCTCCCTTCTATTTCAAATCTGTCAACTACAACCAAGCAAAAAAGTACATTCGTAAGGTGCTTGGAAAATCCAGGAAAAGCGGTGACACACTTGACCTCAAATTTATTTCCCTTGCACTTGATGAAATCCTAGCTCCCATTACTAAACTGCTGAACTTATCCCTGCAGCTGGTTCAATTCCCCCAAGCTTGGAAGTCAGCCCTGGTAACTCCGGTGCACAGGAGTGGTGACCGGGCACTGCATGCCAATTACAGACCTATTTCTATCCTTCCACCACTGTCAAAAGAGCTGACGCGCATAGTCTCAGACCAGCTGGTTGAATACCTTAATGAATACAATATTCAGTGTTTGGAACAACATGGATTTTGGAAAGGGCACGGTACCTCCACATCTCTTCTGGAGTTCACCAGCCTGCATACATAGTTCACTGAACCAGGGTAACCTTGTTGGCATGGCCTTTATTGATCTAACAAAGGCCTTTGACATGGTCAGTCACTCCCTACTACTTCAACAACTCACCTCGATAGGCCTATCTAACCCCGCTACTAACCGGTTCAAAAGCTATCTAGCTGATCATTACCAACAGGTAAAGAATGGAAACATCACATCTGGGCCCCTGCCAGTTCATTGTGGAGTCCCCCAGGGGTCAATCCTATGACCCCTCCTTTTCAGCATCTTTCTAAATAGCCTGCCTTGATCGTGTGACCAATGGACACTTCTCTATGCAGATGCTACTGTTATTTTTACTTCTCAACATGACCCTCACACCCTAAACTATCAGCTACAACATGTTTTTAAACAAACTGAAGATTGGTTCAGAGCCCACAAGATGTTCTGAACTATAAAAAGGCAAAAGTAATGCTTTTTAATGGTGCTAGAAGCAAACACAAAGCAGCATCCCTTAACATCACTAACTGCGCAGGGGTTTCACTTGAACAAGTGGAGCAATTCAAATACCTGGGGGTTATGCTTGACTGTTCCCTCTCCTATGCAGAACACATTGAGAATGTGGCCAAAACAGTCAACATAAGAATTGGGCTCCTGCACAGGCACAAGAAATGCCTAACACCTGAAGCACTCCAAACCGCAATCTATAGCACAGTTGTCTCCGTCATCGACTATGGATTGGTCATATACAGCTCAGCCACTCCCACCTCACTATGTAGGATAGCAGTAGCCCTAAACAAAGCCTGCAGACTGCTCACCAATTCCCCCTGACTAACGTACACATGTGGCCTTTATGAGCAAGCCTGGTGGCTACAACTTGAAAACAGGATACAATACCAAACCTGCCTCTAAGCTAAAAAATCACTACTCAGACTTCAGCCTCCTGGACTCACAAGCCTATTAAGCTTATTCACAGGCCCACACTGCACCAGGAACTCTGACCATCAGGTTCTCACCATCCCTCGCTGCAGAACCTCCCAAGGGCAGAGGTCATGTGCCTACCAGGCACCACTTTGGCTCAATAACCTCGGCACTGAACATAAAGCCATGCAGAGATTGGGGCTTTTCAAGACCGAGCTAAGACAACACCTACTGAAGAAAAGCTCCTGTGACTGTGCTTTCTAATTACTCCATACACATCCACTTCTGATCCCGGTCTTATTCACCTTTCAGGTTATTACCATTTCCTCGCTACTCCTACTTTGTCCTTCTATCCTGAATTGTCCCCAATTTTGTCCTGCAATACCCTGCACTCTCCTCCCCCACCTCCCCCTAAATAGTCATTATGCCCCCTCCACTCAGTGCCCCCTACTCTCCTTTCTGGATAGCTGCTTACTGTCTTTTACCTGACAATGCCACCTAGGCTGCTACTGTTACCTGAATTATCCTAGTGTTAAAACCACCTCTGTTTCCTATTTACAGTGTATTTTAGAATTCTGGGGTGAATATCGTCGAGCCCTATTGCGTTGTCCACCTTTAGTTTTAGGAGATCTTTTAGAACCCTTTCTTCTGTGAAAGGACTGTGATCGACCTCCCAGTTCAGAATGCTTCTGTTAATTGGATTAAGTACCTCCCCCTCCTCCTCTTTAGCGAATACTGAGCAGAAGTATTCGTTCAGTATCCCTGCTTTATCACTGTCCCTCTCTGCCCATGTACCACCCATTCTATTCAGCCTCACTGTCCCTCCCTTTGTCTTTCTATGTTCGCTGATGTACCTATAAAAGGTTTTATCCCCCTTTTTAACTGGGTTGGCTATCTTTTCCTCAGTTTGGGCCTTTGCTATTTTGACTTCCCTCCCTGCTTCCTTCTGCCTTAACTGGTGCAGTTCTCTGTCCTGCTCCTTCTGTGTTTCCTTATACTTCCTAAATGCTATCTTTTTCTCCCTAACCTTCCCCACCACCTCTTTTGAGAACCGTAGTGGCTTTTTCTTTCATTTTGATTTGTTTATTTGCTTCACACAAAGGCGTGTTGCCTCTGTGATGGTAGTTTTGATGTTTCCTCATTGTTGCTCCCCCCCTTCTAGCCTGTTTGCTAGCGCATTTCTAAGGCACTCTCCCATCTTGCCAAAGTCAGCCTCCTGAAGTCCAGTACCCTCACTTTTGTATGGCTTGACTTTGTAGCTGAGTTTATCATGAGCCACACTGTCTGGTGGTCACTTGTTCCAGATGGCTACCCACTTCTAGATCTGAGATCCTCTCACTGTACCCATTTTATAGTATGAGGTCTAAAATTGCTCCCTCATGAGTGGGTTCCAAAACTACTTTCATGTACAGTGAAGCCCACCAGGATAAAGTGCAATGTCACGTGTTTACTGCATGACAAAAGGGATTAAATCCCACAGAAATTGCATTGTTTGCTGCAGGAACTGTGCTGTAGAATTCTGCAGTGCTGCGCTTCATCCTGGTGGGCTTCACTGTCGCCCTAGATACAGATTCAAAGTGCAACGAGTCCACCTCTCAGCCAATGTACAAGACCCACTAACACCCATGGGTGCTTAGGTATAGGACCTTATGACAAGGGAAGTGTTGGCTTCATTATATGGGCTTCACTGTCACCCCAGATACAGATTCAAAGTGCAATGAGTCCACCTCTCAGCCAATGTACAAGGCCCACTGACACTCATGGGTGTTTAGATATAGGACCCTATGACAAGGGAAGTGTTGGCTTCATTATATGGTACTTGAGCTTGTGGAAACAAACCTGCACCTTCCCTTAATAGGCTGTGGGGAGGTGTCGTATGACAGCACCATCCCCCAAGCCTTAGCCCAACCAATTGGCTTACAGAGCGCGGTCCCAAATTCAGCTCATCAGCACGGGATCACAATCCACCACCCACCTGGGTAAAGGCTAGAACTATATACAACAATAAGTTTTTTTCATTTTGACCCCAAATTTTCCAGAGTCATTTTATGACTCCCCTCACAAACATGACATGAGCATTTATAGAATACTAGTCAAATGGCATTTTGCTCCAAATGTGTGGAAACACATC
Source organism: Neoceratodus forsteri (assembly GCA_016271365.2). Lineage (NCBI taxonomy): Eukaryota > Metazoa > Chordata > Ceratodontiformes > Ceratodontidae > Neoceratodus > Neoceratodus forsteri. The sequence goes on from JADMNL010000032.1 coordinate 187,374,994, forward strand.
TCATTCAGGATCTGGAAAATGACGCCTGTCACATTTATGAGGTGGTGTGAAAAAAATGGCGATTGTAAAAATTTGTTGTCAAAATATTGAAAATCCATAAAGTTATAAGTGAACATGTTGAAATATTTCAATGTTCACTTGTAATGGTCATTTTACTACACTTTTATACACATTTTTCAATATAGTCTTCTTATTACCCCATCTCTTAAACCCAAAAGGTGAAAGTTTTCAAATTCTGTTTGAAACTTAATTACACACAGTGACTGCAAAATCCCCATCAGCACCTATTTGAAAATGTTTAGCTGCATTGATCTTGGGGCAGAGTCTTAAAACAGCCATGTTGAAGATTTGATGGAAAAATATTGAAAATTAGAGAATGCATGAGTGAGCATAGAAATATTTAAATGTTCATTAATGACTTGGTCATTGTACCATATTTGACACTGCATTTTCAACATAGCCTTCTTATAACCCCACCTCATGAGCCCAGTGGGTGACATTTTTCAAATCCCACCTGACTGGTAATTTGCATAGCAGTGGCAGAATAACTTTTTGGGACAGATTTGCAAAGGTTTAGCTACCTTGATCATGAAGTGACATTCCAAAAACAGGGTTTTGTAAATTTGGTATAAAAACGTTAAAAACTAAAGTTATGAGGAAAACTTCAAAACCCATTATTAAACTTGATTTACCTAATTTTATCACATTGCAGTTGCTGGTTCTAGCAACAACACATCTTTTTGATCGGATAGTGGATCTATGCTGTGGGACAGTTTTAGGTGAGTGAGGGTGTGTGGGGTGTGTGTACAGAGTGCAGGGCTGGGGTGTGGTGGGTAAGTGAGTGGTGTGGAGATCAGACTGATGATGGGCTATTTTCTTATTTACTGGTTAAAAATAAGACAATGAGAGATGGTTTTCACTTGTTCCAAAAGAGATAATAACATTAATGGCACCAGCACTGGAGATTGGGCACCCAGTGTCAGCTTAATCTGTACTTCAGCACCAGGGATAGGTATCCTGAGGTCACCACCTATACATGGGGGTTGGGTAGCCTGGGGGAAAAGGGGTTGGCAGGAAAATGGTACTGGAGGTGGGCACCCCAGTCTGCTTTCACAATATAGGATCTAACAGGGAAGAACAAGAGAGGACTAGCTGAGCTTGGATGAGGAGGGAAGCAAAAATAATCAATCAATCAATCAAATCTTTATTTATCCAGGCGGACACCGTTGAGCAAGCTCATTTACAAGGTGGACCTGCATTTGTAAAATGACAGTTATACACACATAGCTTAAAGATGAGTTAAACAATGTAAAGAAGACAAAAGAATAAACTTACAAACATGAGATGGGTGCAATAAATACAATTCCAAGTATTCACATGGGATTACATGACATTAATTACAGCCTTTAATGACAATGGATTTAGAGTTGCACGTTTGTCCATGACGTTACAGGAAGGTACAAATTAATAACATTACAGCCCCCCGGAGGTCAGTTCAGTGCATGGGTGGTGACCAGGGCTTCGGGGAGCCCATGATGTTCAATTATTTGGGTGGCATATGGGATTAGAGGAGGGAGAGGAAAAATGCCTATGGTTCTAGTGGTCAGCATGGCAGCTGATTGCTGAATAGGTTTATGTATGGCGGAGAGGGGTTCGGTTTATAGCTGCATATGGTGAGGCTAGAGCGTGAGCTATCATCAGGACTACTATGTACTATGGAAACATTTGCAGTTTTCGACAAATGTTTTGTCATACAGGTTCCTAAACACGGAGATACTGATAGGAGAGTTAAGTTTCAGTGAACCTTGTATCCTTTTCCAGAGTGTAGGCAAGGCATGGCTTATAGCTGCCCTACCAAAGTGGTTATTGATTCTGGGATTTTAGTGAAGTTATTGAGAGGCTTCTTATGGCATAGGTGCTTAGGACACAACGGAGGCAATCAACAATGTAGTTAGGGAGTTTGTTGGTAAGTGCACGGCGTATCCGGAGAGCTGCATTTCTATGCCGCCTGTATTGTAGAGAAGGCCACCCTACTGCAGTGTATAACAAGCAGTGGTGTGTGGAGGATGGGAGGCCAGTTATGAATCTTAATGCTCTATGATACAGTACATCCAGTTTTGCAAGGTATGAAACAGAGCATTGTCCATATATGATGTCAGCGTAATCGATTAATGAAAGGAAGGTAGAATGAACTAGCTGTCTTTTTGCGGCTACTGTCAGGAGATGTCTAATTCTATAAAATAGGCCAAGCCTCTGCCTTAGTTTTTTCATCAATTCTTCAATGTGCTCCATGAAGGAGAGTTTGTTATCCAGCCATAGACCCAGGTATTTGAATTTAGTTACGAACTCAAGTTTTTCACCTAGTAGGGTGGTTATAGGAGGGACTGTACCAGCTAGTGTGGATTTGGCCCCAAAGCTGGATGGAGAGAACAGCGTGGCCTTAGTTTTTTTTGCATTTAGCAATAGTTTTTTGTTGATAAGCTGGTTTTGTAGCGTATTGAATTCGGCTTGGAGTTCTGAGCATGCGGCTCCAGGAGAGTTACGACTTAGGTTGAGCACTGTATCATCAGCAAACAGGTGGATACTGGCTTTCTTGATTCCTGAGTCCAGATTATTAATGTAGATATTGAACAGTAGGGGGCCCAATATGGAACCCTGAGGAACTCCTCTCTCTTTTTAATGGTTTGAGTGGGGAAAGTTCTCCTTCAGCTTTGATTTGTTGCTGTCTACCAGACAGGTAGTCCTGGAACCATTTCAGTGAGATAGAGTCCAGACCTATGGTGTTTAGCATTGAAAGAAGTAGGCAGTGGTCGACGGTGTTGAACGCCTTGCTGAGGTCTAGAAACACTGCACAAACAAATTTTTTTTTGTCGAGTTCCCGTTGCCAGTCATTAGTAACATTGGCCAGTGCTGTAGTAGTACTGTGCTTAGCTCTAAATCCGGACTGCATGGGGTTAAAAAATACAGAGTTGTCTAGGAATGGTCTCAACTGTGTATCCACAACTTTTTCCAGCATTTTCGAAAGTAAAGGTAGTAGGGAGATTGGCCTATAGTTGTTCAGGTCACTTGGGTCCCCTGCTTTGAAAAGCGGAATAACATGAGCAGTTTTCCATTCTGTGGGGAGAGAGCCTTGGGTTAGGGATAGGTTGAATAAGTGCGAAATGGGTGCGGCAAGTATGTGATAAGCTATTTTCAGAAAGTATGGGTCGAATAAGTCGGCTCCTGCTTTTCCTAGTGTCCAGCGTAGCAGCACGTCTTCAACTTCTTTTATGTTGATTGTGGAAAAGGAGAAAGTCATACTAATGTTAATTGGTTCATGTGGCTGGGCTTTGGAAAACGGATGAAGACTGCTTACTGGTGCATTATCAAAAGCCATGCCTGCTGTGGCAAAATGGTTATTGAAAGCTTGGAGAATTTCAGATCTGTCAGTGACAGCGACATTGTCAATGATAATTTTAGATGGTAGCATACTACTTGGTGAGTGTCCAGATAGTTCTTTTATAGTGGACCAGAATTTGGTAGGGTTGGTGGATGCAGAGCACAATTCATTTTGGTAATAAATGGCCTTAGTTTCCCTGATCATTTTTGTACAGGCATTCCTAGCTGACCTAAAGAGACACCAATCAGCATCAGCATGTGATTTTCAGGCATTTTTCCATAGCTGGTCTCTTTTGAGTAAGGCTTTTTTCAGTTCTGGTGTAAACCAAAGGCAGGTCCTTGTTTTTATCCGAGTTTGGATCAAGGGGGCATGGGTATTAAGGGCACTGGCTATGATTTCGTGCAGAATATCATAAGCCTCACTCACTGATTTGGCTAGGTAGAAGTTCTGCCAGAACAGAGAGTTTTTTAGATCATTGAAGTAAGCCGTGGGGTCAAAGTTCCGTTTGGATCTTTTGATAGAGAATTTTGAAGTGGATAGTGGCTTGGTGATGGTTCTGATGCCAGCTGTTATACAGTGGTCACTAACATCAGCTGGTAGGATACCGGCGTGTGAAAAGTATTGAGGTTTGTTAACAAGAAGCACATCCAAAAGGGTGCTCCTCATAGGCTTTTTTTGTTGATATGGGTTGGTTCAGTTATAAGTTGGGTGAACCCATGTGAGTCACAGAATCGCTTTAGGGGTAGGGATCCATTGGTTAGCCAGTCATAGTTTAGGTCACCTAGTAGGACTGTCTCCATGGGTGTTGCATCCATTTGTGATGACAGGTGAGTCAAGAGCTGTGGTCCTGCTGCAGGAGGTCTGTAGCAGCCAATTATGCGGAAGGCCACTGAGTGAGATGCTTCAACTCTGAGAGACAGGCATTCAAATCCTCCAGCCACGGATGTAGCATCTAATACAGATACTGTGAATTTATTTTTAACATAAATTGCTACCCCCCCTCTAGTCTTCCTGTCTGCTCTGAAAAGTAGGTAATTTGGGATATTAACCTCGCTGTCTGGCGTGGATGCCCGAAGCCATGATTCCGAGATCACAAAAATATCTGGAGAGGAGTGAATGATCCAGGCCTGGACAGAATCCAACTTTTTTAGAAGGCTGGAGATATTAGCATGCAAGAAGCTGATTCCTTTCAAAGTAGTAATTTCAGACGGTGATGAGAGCAACTTTGTGGGGCCAGGATTAAATTGATGTCTCCTGCACATAGTAGTAGAAGGAGGAGAATTCTTCTCAGATAGACAAGGAGATTTTTAAGAGCATCGGGTCTTTCTCATGCTTGCTACAAGCTAAAACGCATGGGTCCAGTGGTCGGATGGACCTCTGCTATGCCCTATAGATACGTAGGATTTAGGATCCAGGCAGGTAGTAGTAACCTGTACATTGTTTAGGTACCAGAGGTTTGGGGATAGTCGTGGCATAGTAAATTGCTGTACCACTGTTGGTAATAACAACGTAATTCGAGTTAATCAGTGGCAGACAGGGGCAGCATGTTATGTACATAAATTTATTATGTGTGAGGACCAGTGGAGTGGAACATGTCTCTGTAATTAGGTCGGGTCTGTCAGGGAGTTCATTTATATTACGTAGCAGAAGGATATTAGTTAGTAGGCAAAGCCAAATAATGCTGCCCATATTTGTTTTACACAAAGTGGGGTTAACTGCCACAAGAGCTGCCAACCAGTATCTCTTAAGCTATCAAAATTTTGTGCAAAAGGTGCTACTGCAGAGGCTCTTGACGTTTAGTATTTGATGAAGGCAGCTAAGTATAATCTTTAGCAGTAACACGCCTTAATGCCACGTCTAGTTAATAGGATTTTTAGTGGGCAGTGGGGAAAGATGGAGAGTATTTTTTTTTTTTTTGCTAAACGCGGGAAAGAAGGAGAAACGCCTATTCCATATGGGCCAGGCCAATGGAGGGCTGTGAGCGGAGCTAGTGGGCTATAAAATAACACTCAGGGAGGGGGATGGGCGGGTGCGTGAAAATTGTGAAAGCCGCCCATACCTTTCGAGCAGGGAGAGTCGGTCTGCAGCGGAGGTCTCAGGCGGTGGCTGTAGAAGCACCGACTGCCGCCTGGTGGCCGCTCACGGGGGCCGGGTTTACAGGACTCCTTTCAGGCAGGGAGAGTCTGGTGCGGAGGTCTCAGGCGGTGGCTGTAGAAGTGCCGACCGCCCGGTGGCCGCTCGTCCTATGGCCGGCTTACAGGAGTCCCTTTCAGGCAGGGAGAGTCCGGTGCGGAGGTCTCAGGTGGCAGCTGTAGAAGCGCTGACCGCCCGGTGGCCACTCGTCCTACGGCCAGCTTACAGGAGTCCCTTTCAGGCAGGGAGAGTCCGGTGCGGAGGTCTCAGGCGGCGGCTGTGGAAGCGCCGACCGCCCGGTGGCCGCTCGTCCTACGGCCGGCTTACAGGAGACATAATAACAACTGATAGAGACGTAGATAGAAAGACAGATAGATAGAGAGACAGACAGACAGCGAGCCAGCAAGCCAGCCAGCCAGATAGACAGACAGACAGATAGATATATAGAGTGATAGATGGATAGATAGATAGATAGATATAGATAGATAGATAGATAGATAGATAGATAGATAGATAGATAGATAGACAGACAGACAGACAGTCCGACAGATTAATTAGCGGGAGAGAGAGAGAGCTCAATCAGGTGATCACTGCTGCCTCTTATGCCGGCAGCATAACCCAAGCTACAGCTACACTAACCAAGAAAGTCCTGCTGTTCTCATACTGAGAACATTGATGAACACCTCCTCTTGCTAAGCTTGGCACCCTAGATTTATGGGTGCCCATAAACCTTATTTTGACCATATTTTCAAAAAACTAACACCAGAATCTAGATAAACAGGTCATGTTTACCTAGGTTCACGGTGTTTCTTTTTATATACATCATTTTTGCGTACTTCCAAGATTTTAAGTTGTAAGCAAAAACAAGATGGTTGCCATCATGAATTTTACTTTTTCTCAGGAACAATAAATGACAAACAAAACCCCTCAGTATCAATGTTTTTTATTGTTCGTATCAGAGGGTAAGCACAAAATCCTAATCAGCATGCTCAGAAAAAATTAAAACACATATAACCCTGGAACCATTTAACATTTTTTTACGAAACCTTCAAAAAAAACTACCTCAGCACAAGACACTTCTATCCTGAAAGTTTCATGACAAAATTCAGTACCATCAAGTCTGTAGGTGACAGCAGATAAAACATATATTAAGTTTAGGAAAAATATCCCCACATTTCCAAAAAATGTCCATTCTGTATCTCAGAAACTGTACAAGATGCCATCACAAAACTTTGCATCTTGAAACTCTCCTGCCAGATCATGAATGCCAAATTTCTGGCTATTCTGTTGAATGCTGTTGAAGCTATTAAGGTGCAAAAATTGGTTTTAATGTCGAACACCTTAATTAACTCTTACTACACTGGCATGGTATCATCAATATAGTTAGGGTTGCCTGACAGATTCTGTGTTAAACCCCTAATTTTGCACCTTAAAGAGACACTGTCAACCTGTTTTAAATCATATTATTTCTAGTTAAAATCCCACATTTTATGATTGCTTACCTTCTCCAACATTCATTGATATTGCTGTTTGTTTTGTCTGTCTACTTGTTTAGTAGAACTGAAATGCATGATAATGTATATTTATAAACAACTTTGTTTTGTTTACAATCCTGTAACTTATGTTACTGAATACTCCCTGAACGTTAGAAACACCTCAGAACAGTGCAGCCACTCATGCTGCAGTAGTCTTCTAAACTCATACTGCATCATGCGGACATATGAAGAAGCCAGCAGAAGAAGGCCATTTGGTCTATCAAGTCTGCTCATATTGCGGGGTCCACAGCTTGAGCTAATGTCCCTGCCCCCCTCCCCACTCTTCCCATCCTCCCTACCCAGGATTCTTAGCATCCTCTATGCCTATCCCAGCCTCTCTTAAAACTGCCCACTGTCTTCAATGAGATGGCCTCTTCTGGCAGGGCATTCCAAGTGTCCACCACCCTCTCTGTGAAGAAGTGCTGCCTGACCTCCTCCTAAACCTCCCACCCTCCAACTTAAGATTGTGCCCCCTCATGATATGGTTGCCACTCAGCTTAAAGAGACTCTCCTTATCAACCTTATTTATCCCTTTCAAGTACTTGAATGTCCCAATCATGTCCCCTCTCTCTCTCCTGTCTTCCAGGGAGTACATGTTCAGTGCCCTCAACCTCTCCTCATATGCTTTGGCCTAATGACCAGGTATCATCTTTGTAGCCCTCCTCTGTACCTTCTCCAGCAGGTTAATGTTCCATTGAGGTGTGGGCACCAGTACTGAACTCCATATTCTAGATGCGGCCTTACCAGTGACCTGTACAAGAGCAGTATAACCTCCACTCTCCTACTACTGATCCCCTAGCTATGCATCCCAGCATCTTGTTTGCCTTTGCTGCTGCTTTCTTGCACTGCGTGGAGTGCTTCAGGTCACTAGTGATCCTCTCTCCCCGGTCCTTCTCCTCCTCAGATGCAGGTACTCGGACTCCACCTAGGTAATACTCTGTCCTGGAATTCTTGGCTCCAATATGCATACCTTTTCATTTCTTGGCATTGAAGCCAAGCTGCCAGATCCTAGACCACCTCCCCAGCTTTTTCAGATCTTCCAGTAGGTCCCGTATCCCTTCAGCTGTGTCCACTCTCCCAAAAAGCTTGGTGTCATCTGCTAATAGGCACATTTTGCCTTTAATGCCATCCCCAGTGTCATTGATGAAGACATGGAACAATTCCAGCCCCAGCAGAGAGCCCTGTGGGACCCCACTGGTTACCTCTCTGGTGGCAGATAACTGTCCCCCATCACCATCCTCTGGGTTCTGTCCCTCAGCCAGTTTTCCATCCATTTGACCATCTTTTCCCCAACTCCAAGATCCACCAACTTCCTGATGAACCTTTTGAGGGGCACAGAGTCAAAGGCCTTGCTGAAATCAAGACAGAGGATGTCTTCTGCTTGGCCCCTGTCTATTGTCTTAGTGACACAGTCAAAGAAGTCAATCAGATTTGTTTGATGTGATCCCCCCATTGAACCCATGCTGCCTCTCATTCTGGAGACCATGTTCCTCTAGATATTCCACCAACCTTTCCTTTAGTGTGGTCTCCATGAGCTTGCCCACAATGGAGGTCAGACTGACTGGTCTGTAATTCCCTGGATCATTCTTGTGACTGCTTTTGTGAATGGGCACTGCATGTGCTGTTCTCCAGTCCTGCAGTACCATGCCAGACTCTAGTGAACTATTAAATAGGTCTGCTAGTGGCCCTGCCAGATCCTCAGCCAGTTCCTTTAATACCCATGGATGTACTCTGTCCGGGCCTGGTGATTTGTCCACTTTCAATGGCAGCAGATCCTCCCTCACTCTGTCCTCTTCTATCACTATGTCTGTGTCCCCCCAACTCCTCTTTTCCCTCCTGAAGGCACTGGTCCGTCCTTCTCCCTGGTGAAGACAGAACAGAAGTATATGTTTAGTGTCTCTGCTTTTCCTCCATTATCCTCCACCCACTCTACACCTTTCTTAAGCCTAACAATCCCTTCCTTCTTGTCCCTTTTCTCACTTATATAGTGAAAGAAAACCTTCTCCCCTTCTTAATTCCTTCAGCTATTTGAAGCTCCTTCTGTGCCTTTGCTTGCCGGACTTCCTTACTTGACTCACTAGCCAACCTTAGGAAATTTTCCCTATCCACCTCTCTCTTGGTCTTCCTAAATTTTCTATAAGCCAACCTCTTTTCCCTTACTGTCTTGGCAACCCCAGAACTGAACCTGCTGGGCACTTTGTCCCTTGAGTTCTTCCCTCTGAGCATAACACACTCATCCATGGCAACCAGTATTTCTTCCTTAACTATGGGCCATTTTAGGTCCACTCCCATATCTGCTCTGATGCCCACCAGATGGTTCCTTAGAACCTCACCCATTTTCCTGAAGTCTGCCCTCCTGAAATCCAAGAGTTTGGTCTTAGTCAGGATGCTTTCCCTGCCCATATCCCAATGGAACCACACTGTGCAATGGTCACTTCCCCCTAGTGGCTCCCAGACCATTATTTCCTGTACATGTTCTCCATTTGTGAGCACCAGATCAAGAATTGCCTCAGCTCTTTCTGGTTCAGTGATGCCCTGAGTCAGCAACCCACTCTGCAGTCCTTCCAGAATCCCTTGACTCTTAGCACATGTTGTGGATGGTATACAGCAGTCCACCTTGGGCGGGTTGAAGTCCTTCATAATTACCACCTCTCCTTTCCCCGCTGCTTCCAATATTTGTGAGATCAGTTCCCTGTCTCTCTCCTTATCTTGATTGGGTGGTCTGTAAACCACCCCCAACCTCACCTTTCTCCCTTTATTGGACCTTAGCTGAACCCATAATGCCTCCACCTCCCCTTCCTCATGAGGAGCAAGACTATGTTGAGGATGTTCTCAAGTACAGGAAAGATGCAGTGGGAGTTGATCAAGGAATGCAAACAAACCTGTTTTGGTGTGGTAACACCAGTTTGGTAGGCAGTCTGTTTTTAAATTTTTAAAATAAAAAAAGAACCAGAATCAAACTATCGCCTACTTCAGCAATCTTTGGAGAATGTTGGCAATCATAAAATGTGTTTATAAAAATTAGGACACTATGAGGCCTAAGGGGGTTGATAATGTCCCTTTAATGGCTTTTGCCTGAAATTTGCAAGTGTTTAGGAGACAAGGTCTAAATTATGTAGAATGGTGGAACGTTTAGTCATGGCAGCGCAGTTTCTGAGATCCATATGTATCATTTTCCTGTAGATGTCTAATTTGTTCCCTATATTTAACTTTTTTCTTTTTTTTGCTCTCTCCTACAGACTGCAAGGAATGGAATTATTTTCCAAAACATTCATGGTAGAAACAGCCTGCACCAAGGCAGTGTCTCTTGAAGGTTTTGTGAAAAAATATGAAATAGTTCCAGAGTTATAAGGATTCTTTTTTTGATAACCTGCTTATATGACCAAACAAAATGGTGTCACAAGAGTGTTTTGCTTTCTCACAATTTGTTTCTTTATGCCTTGATGGCCACCAGCTTTTTGTTCCAAACTAAAAAAAACATGGAAAATACATAAACATGATTAAACAGCTGAACCTAGCTAAATGGAACCCATTTAGCTAGATTTTGGAGTTCTTTTTCTTAGAAAACTTCCAGAAATACAGTACCTTTCCTGGGCACCCCAAAATCCAGAGTGCTCAGTTTAGCGATAAGAACCATTCTCCCACACTTTCTGTATAAGAACAGTGGGACTTTCTTGTCTTTTGAAGCTGCAGCTGGAGTTGTGCTGTCAGCTTCAGTTGCAGTAGTTACTAGTTAGCCGGTGACTGTGATCTCTGTCTCTTTCTGGATCAATATGTCTGTGTGTCTGTCTGTCTATCCTGAAGCTGTCCAAGATGGCAGCCATTTTGGGCTGACTGTCAGTTAGAGGAGACAAGACAGTGTATTTCAAGTTATTTTAAGTTGTCTTTATAGTGTTTTAAAGTTATCATTTGTAAAGAAAGGGAACAGTATTAGTTATCTTAGTAAGAAACTGTAAGTGAAAAAGTTTAGAGCGCCTGTTTGTTCATTTGTTCCAATTTGGTCTGTTTTCAGGCCTTTTGCTCTGCTGGGAATGACAAGTATTGGGTCACATGTAAGAAACTGATGCTGACTTGAAATCTGCTCAGACATTTTTATTCATACAACTATACTGAGGATCGATTACCTGCCCCTTTCCTATGGACTGCAGAGGAAAATTGTGAACTGTGACTATCTGAGTGAGGACTCTGTGGTGAACGGTTTTATTGATGGAGAGCCTTGGACTGCTATTTGGCTGCTGTTGCTGAAAGTCAGGATTTCTTTTTCTGGCAATCTGGTCTGCGCCTGGATGGAGTGTTAAGATCTGCGGACAGAGGGAGAGGCTTTTCCAGGTTCAGGGGTCAGCTACTGGATGGTGGTCATGACTTTGGTCTGGTTTGAGGGGTGTGCTGGGCTCAGGAGTTGCTTTCTGAGGCAGGTTGTTTGGAGTATTGGAGAGCGGATCCTGTTTGTAACCCTTAGAGATGACCATGTCATCTGCTACGTAGGTGGCAGCCACTAGGGTTTACCTACTCCAGAGAGTGAAATGGGACTTGTGGAAGGACTGCCCAACTTGATCTGTGAATATTGGCAAAGAACATGAGGAGATATTATCAACTGGAGGCCTCAAAGAGAAGATACTCATTGAACGAAAGAAGTACTTGATGTGGGTTTTGGGTAGGTTGGTCATTCATCTATTTTTCCTGTAAAGGCAATGAATTGGGCAGTGAGACTGCCAAATATTCTGCACATTTGTTAGAATTGGAAAACACAAAGGACAGATAGTGAGAGTTTCTTGGACTGGTGTTTAATTTTGGTTTCCGACAATGGGAGGTGAGAGCTCCTATGGCCTCTGTCTTAACACTATTTGGGATTTGTGAGCGTCCCTTACTCAAGCAACTGCAAAAAAAGAACTTTTTCACAAAAGTTGGACTTTACTTTGTGGACATTTTTAAAACTTTAAGAAAATAAACTCTCCCTTAAGCACATTGTTGTTTGGAAAGGAGGGAGGTATTATTTGATATTGTTGTAAGTTATTAAGTTGTTATATTGTGTAGGTGATTTATGTGTGTGGGAGTGTGTGTGTGAATTAGTTTATTGCTGGATGTGAGTGGGCGAGTGGTTGTGTTTTGTGTAAGTGCTGTTAATTTAGTAGTTAGCTGGAATGTGCTGGCTGAGGACATCGGTGGTCAGCTACTACTCTCCCACCAGGCTCAGGTATTTCCATCCTTTTGACTGTCCTCCTTTAACATCAGAAGTGTATAGGCATTGCAGGGCACTTAGGGTAGACAGAAGGGGGAAAAATGAGGATTAACTGAGCCTGGTGGGGTTGTGGAGAGGGGTGGCAGATTGGAGTGGTGAGGATGAGAAGATGCCCTGGGGTGAAAAGTGTCCAGGAAAGGAGTCAACTTTGTCTGTTTCCCATACCCAAGGGCTTCACATCTAGTGGGCAAGGCATTGGGTCTACCTCATCTGCTTTTCGTTTTTGGGTGGTGTTGTGCATTGCCAGATATATAAATAACAAGAGAGCGATTACTACTGATCTTGTTGGAACAATAGATCTGGCTTGTAACACCAAGACCTGGCTGGATAAGAATGCTAGCCCAGTATTGGAATCCTCAATTCCAGCAGGGTGCTCTGTGATATATTGCCCAAGAAAGGATCGCAAGGGTGGGGGAGTTACCATTTGTTATAAATCAGACCTGAGCCTTGTAGCCATCCCAGATGAAGAGACCAGATCCTTTGAATGTATCATGGTTGCAGGTGTAGGCTGCAGGATCCTTCTCATCTGTGTTCCTCCCAGTGATGGGAAGGAATTCCTGCAGCAGGTCATAGAATTCATCGTTGACCAGGTGTTGGAATTCCCCAGATGGATAAATTCTCCGGCATTTCAATGTTTCGGTCAATGATGAACTCTAGCAATTTGCACAAGACTTCTTCCAACTAATCAGTTTGTCGGGCCTTACACAGGTGGTGACCTCGGCAACTCATATTCATGGTCATTCATTGGACCTGGTATTCCTACTATGGATGGAGATCTCTGACCTGATGGTGGAACTGTTCAGTTAGTCCAACCATCATACTATAAGGTTCAGGTATGAGGCACCCCCCAATAGATCTGCCCTTATGGAGATGGTCTGGTACCACTCTTTAAGGGGTTTGACCCCGATGGTCTTATGGAAGTAATGGACCTATCCAGCTTGATGATTGTATGTGAGAAGCCGGGGGAACAGGTACTAGCTTATAATAGAACAGTTGGTAGGGCCCTTTACTCCATAGCTCTGGTCCATGTTTGCCCCCTCTCCCTTTGCCAGAAGTCTCCATGTTTAGATTGGACTTTGAATTAGATGAGGCAAGGGAGTCGAAGGTCAGTGTGGCATAGGAGGAATCTGGTCTGGTGGATGACAAACTTAGATTGATAGCTCATTATAAAGACTATCAATCAGCAAGCTCCTGTAAGAAAGCAGAGTTCCTGTCCAGGGAGATTGCCACAGCAAAGAATTGAGTAGCTCAGCTCTTCCGGACTGTTGACAAGTTATGCAATCCAACCTGCCTCCAGTCATGGGGAGTTTTTTCACAGGTTAGATTTGATGAGTTTGCTCAGTTTTTTGCTGACAAGATTGCCACTATCAGGTAGGAAATCCTATCAACACCCTTTAATGGGCACTGCTGTGAGGGGTAAGAGGTTGCAAGCACTCAGTCTGTATGGTCTGACTTCAACCAGTTGGCGATTGTGGACATCATGCAGGTCATCCAGGAACTGCGTGCAGCCTACTGTAGGTTGGACCCAGGCTTGACATGCCTCCTAGTGGGCTGTCTTGAAGTCATCATCCTGGTACTTGCTAGGATAGTGCGGTGCTCACTGAAGACAGGGGGTTTTCCAGACACCCTGAAGAAGGCAGTATTAGTACCACTCCTGAAAACATTTTCTCTAAATCTGGACTGCCAAACTAAATATCTATCTCTAACCTGCCTTTTGTAGGCAAGGTTATTGAGAAGATGGTGGCCATGCAACTGGATGACCATTTAACAACACCTGCTGTCTATGATTCTCTCCAATCTAGTTTCAGATAGAGGCACAGTACCAAAAACACCCTTGTTCGAGTACTAAATGATCTTCTCATGGCAAGGGATTGCAGGAGTCTTTCCATCTTAGTTCTACTCGATCTATGTAAAGCATTTGACACTTTGGACCATGGGATGTTGATGGTGTACCTGTGGATCTTCTGCAGACTCTCTGGTACAGTCCTCAGTTGGTTTAGATCATTCCTCACTGACAGGATGCAGAGAGTAGTGTTGGGAATTTATTCCTTGGCACCTCTCCCTGTGTTGTGTGGGGTTCCGCATGGCTCTATCTTATCCCCCACATTGTTTGCAGTGTACATGCTGCCATTGGGGGACATTATAAGGTGGTATGGGAAGAGTTTTCACTGCTATGCAGATAATACTCAGCTCTACCTGTCCTTTGTGCCCAAGCAGGGTAGGGCGATCTCAGTCTTTAGCAACTGCCTCACTGAGATTCGGGGTTGGATGCATGCCAACTGGTTAAGGTTGAACCCAGACAAAACCAAGGTGTTGGTAGTAGAGTCAGGTTGCCAAGGCATGGGGTTGCAAGCTGGTCAGCCATCTGGGCTTTTGCTTGGAGATGCTCAGCTACTTACATTGAGTCAGGCACAAAATCTGGGCATTGTGTTTCACAGTGGCCCAACCCTAAAATCTCAGGTGTCGGTGTTCCACAGACTTTGCTTTACCATCTGAGGAACATCACTTGGATCAAGTGCCTGATCCCACCTGATGACATGCCAACTCTGCTTCATGACTTTGTAACCCAACGCCTGAATTACTGCAACACCCTCTATCGAGGGCTACAGGGGGTTGATATCTGCTGATTGCAGCTAGTGCAGAGTGCAGCAGCCAGGCTGTTGACTGGTATATCCAGATCCTGCCACATCATTCCTGTGCTCCACTATCTGCACTGGCTGCCAGTACATTGGCTGATCACCTTCAAGGTCAGGCTGCAGACCTACGAGGCTCTCCATGGACAGGGACCCGGCTACTTGCAAGATCTTCTATGCCCCACCTCCACCCACTCCGCTCCACTGATGAGGGATTGCTAAAGGTTCACAGGGTCCATTTAAGGACTTGTGGGGTGTGCACTTTTGCCTTTGCAGATCTAACCTTGTGGAATGCTCTACCTCATCAGATAAGGGAGCGCCAGACTACTGATAGCTTTAAAACTGAACTGAAAACTTATCTTTTCAGTAGGGCATTTCCTGATGAGAGTTAAGTTTAGGTTTACTGTACTACGATCTTATATTTAATTAAAGCCTTGTTTATTATATTGTGTTTTTAAGTCATTATGTCTGTATACATTTTTTAGTCTGTATCAGGATGTCAAGTGCTTTGATCTATTGGAATAGTGCTGGATAAACATTCATCTATCTATCTCTCTATCGATCTATCTATCTGTCTGTGTGTCTATCTATCTGTCTGTATGTCTGTCTACTGTACAACTATGAAATACTGTACAACTATGAAACAGACTTTGTGCTTGACTGTATTATCACTGCATATTATTTGGATTGTTGCCCATAACCTGGAGGGGGTCCAGCAATGGACCAACATTAGAGGGCTAACACACATCAGGGTGGGCTTTACGTCACTTGAAAAGCCTGCACCATCCATCAGCGTGAGTGCCATGGCGTGAGCAGCATGAGTGGTGCACGCGCCATTCAGTGAGAGAATTCAGTTTGGGTTTAACTTCTGCTACAAGAAAGTCAAAGAAAGATAAGGTAATATTGCATTGTTCTATTTTACTGGGGGGGGTACTGATGGGTATGTGGGTCGTTAACTTACAGATTCCAGAGGTCAACTGTAACAGTGTTTACAATGGTTTGGCCTTTATGACTATGAGGGGTTATACTCAAGACCACCAGCTTGTGTTTAAGAGACATAATTCCTTCACAAACTTGAGGAAAGTACTCCTCAGACCCCTGGTAACTAAGAGTAGTGCACTTGGAGTAGTGAACTGTAGGGCAAAAGGTTTGCTCTGTTTGGCTTTACTAGCCCAATGCGGTGATGTTGAAAATAACCCAGGGCATAAAGAAATTAAGGGGATTACTATTATTCATGAGAATCTCAGAAGCCTAACACATAAGATTGATCAATATAGGGTGTGGGCTGCTAAATCGGGTTGGGATATTTTGGCAATTTCTGAGACCTGGCTCCACTCGGGTATTTTTAATAATGAGATAGAACTTGCAGGGTATAGTTTACTAAGGCAAGATAGGGAAAAAAGGGGAGGGGGTTTTGTTATATGTGGAACACACCTTAGGACCTCACCAGCTGCTATTAACTAAAAACGTGGAAGGTGTTGATTGTTTAGTTATGGAGCTGTTAAAAATAAAATTAATAGTTGGCATCTTCTATGCTCATCCCAAAACTAAAACAAGTACATTTGATGTCCTGGCTGATATATTATTAGAGAAAATAGGAGATCAGTGTGTGCTACTAATAGGAGATTTTAATGCAAATTGGGAGCAATATAGAGGGGAAAAAGTAAAAACCAGCTTTGAAGTTTTGGGTTTACGACAACTAATTTATTGACCAACGAGAAGTTTAAATAACAGAACCTCTGGATCTGTTTTGGGCTTGTTTTTTGTTTCACAGGATATGAGAGTGGAGGGTTGTAAAATCCTTCAACTAAATTTTGGGGATCACAACCCAATTCAATGAACCCTAATCATGCATGGAGTTCAGGGAGGTAGAAAACAGGATTATTGGGTATGAGACCGGTAGAGATTTAGTGCAATATCTTTTAGGAATAGCCTTAGTAATTTTAATTAGACTAGAGTGTATTTGATCCCTGATTTAAACCTAGGCATTCAGGAATTCACTGATTCCTTTTTGGATATTGTCCAACAGCATGCCCCCAAGATCAAAAAAGGGGTAACAACAAAAAAGATGCCCCCTAGCTCAAGGAGCCCCTTAAAACTCAGTTATGTATAAGGAACAGAGTATGGAAGAAAGCTAAAAGAACAAGTCATTGGAGGACTGGAATGTGTTTAAATATTGGTGGGACAAATGTAAATGAGTGACAGTCTTAGCTAAAAAAAGGTATTACCAAAATACTTTTAATAAGATGCAGGACCCAAATAAATTTTGGAAGAACATTTCTAAATTAAAATACCCAATAAAATCTAAAAATCTTATTAATTTATTACTGCTAATTTATTAAACTATTATTTTAAGGAATTACCTGATTTAAAAATACCTAAATTGAATTATAAGGCAACTTGTTTTGAACAACTAAATTCAGCTACCTCCATGACCAACACTAGATGATTTAAACTTAGGACAGTTGAGCTGAAAGAAATAGTTAAAGAATTAAAAAGTCTGAAAGTTTCAAAAAGTGGTGGAATGGATGGCATTGATGCTAGGTTTTTAAAGTTAGGTGCTGATAAAATTGCCCTGATAGTTACGTATTTCTATAATTGGAGTATAAATTCTTCCTTGGTGCCTGAAATTTGAAAAATGGGGAAACTGTTCCCATACATCAAGGTGGGGACCCTACACTTCCCTCTAATTATAGACCTATCACTTTACTCCCCATTCTTTCAAAGGTGCAGGAGAAGCTGGTAAATTACCAGCTCATTCAGTACCTTGAACAAGAGGGGACTATAACAAAGTATCAATATGGGTTTCAATCAATCAATCAATCAATCAATCAAATATTTATTTATCCAGGCAAACATCATTGAGCACAGCTCATTTGCAAGATGGACCTGGTAAGGTCAAGGTTCAGTTTACATAGTTACAGACAATTGTACACACACACAAACTAAGCTATTATATACAGAGTTCAAAATCCACACTGTCTAAGCATGCATCCTAAACATAGTATTCAGTACTTCATTGTTCAAACGTAGAGTAATAAAGGACAAGAGGAGGGGGAGCAGGAGTGGAGTGCCTAGTTGGTGGGGATCATGGACGGTGGTAGGAGTTTATAAAGTGGAAGGATAAGTGTTGCCTGAGAAAGGGCTGGGGCCTGTACTGGTGGGTTGAATGGCTATGATGTATGTCAGGGAGTAATGGGAGATGGATGAAGGGCGGAGTGCAAAGAGTCTGGGGGTGGAGGCACTTGATAAAGGTGGATTCATTCCATGAATTGGCTGACTGAGGAGTGGGAAGGATAAGATTAGGAATACACTAATGCTTGTGGAAACAATTACATTTTTCTTGGATAAGCCTCGAAAACAGATGTTTGAAGGATGTAACTGTTATGTAGCTGTTCAATTTCAGGGTCTTCTGCATCATATTCCATAATGTAGATAATATATAACTGATAGCAGATCAACCGTGTCGAGTATTGAAATCGGACACTTTAAGCATGATGAAGTTAAGGCTTCTTAGGGCATATTTACTTGCTGTGACTTGTGTGAAGCAGTCTGAAATATAGTTTGGGAGCATCTTAGATAATGCTCTGTATGTCCATAATATGGCATTCCTGTTTCTTCTGAAATGGAGTGAAGTCCATTCAACTGCAGCATAGAGCGAGCAGTGGTGAGTGCTGAGGGGAAGATCTGTAATGAACCTCAAAGCTCTATGGTAAAGTGTGTCCAATTTGTTCAGATAAGAATTAGGGCAGTGACCATGTAGGAAGTCTGCATAGTCCAATACTGAGAGAAATGTGGCCTGGACCAGCTTCTTTTTAGAATCCCTATTTAGAAAGTGCTTTATTCTGTGAAAGAGTCCAATCCTCTGCCAGAGTTTTTTTTGTAGTTCTTCCAGATGATTTAGGTAGTCAAGCTACAATCTACCCAGATCCCCAGATATTTGAATTTTTTAACATATTCAAGATTTTCACCAAGAACAGTGGAAAGCTGGGGGAGATTGTTTGGTGAGGAGTTACCAGTTTGAGTTTGGGGGGAGAAAAACATTGCCTTTGTTTTTTTGGCATTAAGGAGAAGTTTTTTTTCCAATAATTGATGTTGTAATATGTTGAATTCTGCTTGTAGCTCTATACATGCTGATACAGGTGAGGGGTTACTGACATATAATACGGTGTCATCCGCAAACAGGTGTACAGTGGCTTTGGTGAGATTATTGTCGATGTTATTGATGTAGATGGCAAAACAGATTGGGCCCAGGATGGATCCTTGGGGAACTCCTCTTTGCAGAGGTTTAAGTGGAGATAGGTCTCCTTCAGATTTCACTTGCTGAGTCCTTCCCATGAGGTAGCTATTAAACCATCTAGGGTTTAGGGAGGGTAAGTCCATGAACACCGCCCTAATTGACTTCAACAATCTGGTGGTAACATCATTAAACCAGGGTAGAAGCACTGGGGCAGTGTTCATGGACCTCAGTAAGGCTTTCAACTTGGTGCAGCATGAGATATTGCTGCAGAGGTTGTTCGATATAGGGGTACAGCAAGAAACTCTGATGTGTTTTAAGTCCTACTTATCAGAACGTAAGTAACCTGTACTGTGTGGGCCGCTGTCTCAGGTCTGGTGGACTTAGAAAGAGGTGTACCAAAGGGCTGTATTTTGGGCCCTGTACTATTTAACATTTATTTAAATAGTCTTGTAACCCAGATGACAAGCACTGAGAACAGGCTTTATGCAGATGATACTGTTCTAGTTGCATCCGCAAATAATCCTGAGGACCTGAGACAGTGGCTCCAGACAGACTTCTCCCGAATGGACACATGGATGAGGGACTCTAGCCTTATAATAAGCACAAAAAGACACAGTGCATGACATTCTTTGTGGGTGCTTAAGTAAAAAAGAATATTTCAGATTTACAGTTAAGTTTCTCTGATGGGACAAAGGTCCAGAATGTGACTACTTATAAATACCTAGGAGTCCTTGTTGACTCTCGGCTCTCCTTTTCAGAACATATTTTGTCACAAACTAAGAAAGTTGATCAAAGGTTGGGAGCTCTCAGAAGAATGTCTGGATGTCTGTCTAGAGATATTAGAACTAGATGGGTAAATCAATTATTATTATCCATATTAAAATATGGATCTTCACTTTATATGTATTCAAATCAGAAGTTTCTGGTCAGAATAGACCAATTGTATTATAGGATGGGGAATTATTTATTAAGAAAAGGATATGGGGTACATCATTGTTTAGTTTTTCAGGAACTTTATTGGTTGCATCCACTATCATGGAGAGAGTGTCTGTGGTCAGTGGTTTGCCATGGACCAATTCATTCTAATAATAATAAATTGCATCCATTAACAAATCTAGTTCAATTGGGAACAGATCCAACACATACAAGCAAATTAAGGAAATCATCTAGGAAGGTGCCTATGAATAGAAGTATGAATAGGATGGGGGATATGACACTCCAGAATGGTCTGGCAAAAAATTGGAACAAATTACGGCTTGAATTAACTAAGATTGTTGACTTGCACAAATTCAAACTCAAACTGCATAATTATTTGAAGGTCTGATGTCATTGTTTTAGATAATTTGTTTACTTTATTTGATTTCATTTTTATGTTAAATGTATGTAATTATTATGAGTCTTTTCTATTTTTTATTTATTATGTATGACTTTGGTATTGACTTGTTACCAACAACTTTTAGATAGAAATTACAGGAATTTGTTGTAAATGGGGTCTTTTCTCCAACAAATCTGCCCGTATAAAAATAACATTTTTATCAATCAATCAATCAAATGTTCATGCTGTGGTGAGCACTGACTGCTTTGTGCTAATTAATTTTCACTGTTGCTGGTCTTCCACATTTCAGCTGACTAGCAATCAGTTGTAATTTATTTATTTAGTTAGTTTTTGATAACCGGGTGAGTGCTCCAGATACAAAAGTGACTATTTTCAGACACGACCCAAGAGGTTACAGTATAGCAAAAGGATAACAGAACAACAAATGGAAGGCAGGTCAATGTCAAAAATACAACATATTGGAAATACAGGAGAAAGAGTTTGACCAGATAACATATTTGGCATTGCAAGAACAAAGAAACAGGAGGACATTTGAGAGTCCATATGTGCAGTAAGTGCCTAAGACTACAATTAACGTATCCGCTAAGTTATAAAGTCACAAGCTTCAATATCTTCTAAATGAGGAGGACAGAAGAGGCAGAGTAGTAGGTGAAGAGGTCAGCAGGACGTAACATGGGGAGAGAGAGAGGGATGAACGGGGAAAAAGACCAAAGGAGAGAAGATAGTGGGAACAGATTTAAACAATGTTTCAACCACGTTTACCCTACACTAACCTTTACTGCATCTTGCTCCATTGAAGATCTGCAAGAATGTCCCTCATTATGTGTCTGACATAGCCAAAATCCAAAGCCATGAAAAGGGAGCTTTCGAACATGTAGACTGAGGAACAAGATCCTGAGGTTCTCAGCTTTCTGTTTTTGTTTTTAATTTTTATTTTTTGTTAACTCTATTTTTGCTCCTCTTGATGGCCAGTGCATACTTGCCCCAAGCTCCACCTTGTACATGGGCACTCAACTCACCCCACCAGCTGGACTCCAGCATGGATGCATAGCGGAAGGACAATGGCTTACCCCCATGGAGCAGCCCCCTCGGCAGGAGACAGGCTGAGGAGCAAGAGACAGCATCACCCTTAGACCCCCGACCTGACTTACTCCAGGCTTTGTATGGCTGGGGGGGAGAGATGGCATCACCCGTAGACCCCCCCGACTTACTCCAGGCTTTGTATGGCTGGGGGAGAGACAGCATCACCCTTAGATCCCCCCACCCTGACTTACTCCAGGCTGTGTTTGGCTGGGGGGGTCACCCATCATAGGCATCATTGTGCACATCTTGAGGAGATTTCTATCTTCTAGATTCTTTGCGGGTGCGGATATGCAATGACATCCAGCGCATGGCGAGCATGCTTCTGTGCCTGCCCGTAGGACATCCACTGCAGCCTGATCCCTGTTATGAGGTTCCAACTACTGCACCCCCAGTCTACACTGGGGTCACTAGAGTGGCAGGTGCACACCCCTAACCCTCCCCAGGACAGGAGAGCAGTCCTCCAGATTGTCAATCCTGTCCGCCCCTGCCGACTCCTGATGCCTCAAGTCCATTCCCAAACCTGGGTCGCTGGCATAGATCGAGGTATGGCATCCAGAACTTCAACCCTCAGCACCACTGGGCTGGTTGTGAGACTCTCAGCTTGACAGCTGAAATTTCAAACTTCATGTCTGAGTTATGTTATCAGCAAACTGCTCTCTTGTGCTGCCTCTCACCCTGACAAAAAGAGGTTCACTCAATATGCTACCTATTCCCTCCAAGTTGGGTCACATCATCCAGCACACTGGTGTCCATAATGTCATGAATGCCATGCAACATTCTGAGACCAAACACAAACAGATGATACATGAGAGTACTGTCTGTCAATTCAAAAAAGGCAAATTTTTAAAATAAAAGGAAAACCCAGACCCAACCCTTCTACTTCAGGAACATCCCAGAGAGGCTTGAGGCCACCCTCTTCAGATGCTTGATGAGACAGATGAGGAACTAAAGAAAACTGCCAGATCACTGACATCTGAAAGAGCAGTAGTGAATGGGTGGATTTTTACAACCATCACAACTGGGACTGTAAAAGCCTCAAACCCTCCAAATACTTATGGAGAAAAGAGGTACTTTATCCTTTCCCTATAAGGGTCATGGATATTTCTGAACTGTATGGGGTTCACTAAAAGAAACAGGACAGAAGAAGCCAAAAAAACACAAGAAGTATCTGAGTCTTTGAATTTACAATGTCTTTAGTGCATAAAGCACAGCATCGTGTTAGGAGCTGATCCCTCCTGAGCTGATCCTGAATGTAGATAAAAAGGGTGAATTTGACGGTCTGATGACCAAATACATGGTATGCTGATATTTTTTCAGCATTCCCTTCCCTCCTTCCTCCTTCCCTTCCTCCCTCCTTCCTCCTCTCCTCTCCCTTCCCTTCCTTCCCTCCCATCCCTCCTCTCCTTCCCATCCCTCATTTCCTCCCTCCCTTCCTTTCCCTCCCTCTCCCTTCCCTTTCCTTCCCATCGCTGCTCGTATCCATTTTCAGTTTAGTGCTTCTGATTGCTATCTTTGTTTTTTTTAAATAAAGTTTATCTTTCAGCAGCATTTCAGAATCAGCATCACAGTTTGCTTTTCTTTAAAGAGCTCACTGTATACTGCCCCTGCCTGAAGACCTTATTGATTTTAGTTTAAATAGATTAAATAGATTAAATAAAGTACAGCAGGACAAGCTCTGGCATTGTTGTGTATCTGTGAATTCAAATATGAAAGGAAGCATTTGTCAATGCTGGTTGTTCACCTCTGGCATTGCTGTTGTACTGGATCTAAATTGCGGATCCCTGTGCTGGAAGGCTAACACAGGTTGGGATGGGGGGGCATTTACAGCATGGCAGCATCAGACATCGATGGACATTTTTCTTTTTACAGCCTTTATTTTTAGAACATTCAACTACAAGTAAGGGATTCTTTATTTCAGGTGAAGACACTGGGGGGATCGGGCACCCCCATTTTCAGTGTTATCAGCAGCCCCCAGAAGCTCAGGGGTTTTGATACTCTGTGGTGCATTTTAAGGCTTACATGGAAGATAAAGCAAAGTTCTGTTGGATCTCCCCCACCCCTGACTCCAAGGAAAAATATAGTTCTATGGCTGGCCTCAGATACCTAGAGACTGCTGCTGGGCCTGGCTGAAAGCAGGCCATTTCCATGATTTTACCAGGGGATCATTTTTTTTTCTTTAAACAGAGACTATGGGAGTCCTCTCCAAGAAATTGCTTATTTATTTATTTGAATTTTGGTAACTGGGTAGGCCCAACTGAGATGAAATGTCCGTTTTTCAGGGGTGACCCAGGGAAAGGGAGTAACACAGGGAGGAACAGTGACACAATACAATAAATATTACAGTACATTAAATTTTACAAGGTAAGTACAATACAATAAATATTACAGTACATTACATTTTACAAGGTAAGTATGCACAAACACTATTACAAACCATACATATGAAGAGTCACTGAAACAAAGCAAGACTATCTTACAGGCAGTGAAACTGAATAACATTAATTACATGCCAGAGAAGGGGTAACAAAAGTGTGGTATAGATACGGTGTACAGAGATACACACATGAGGCGAAGGAAGGAAGTGGCAGGAGAGGCAGGTGCTGACAAGAAGCGTAAGGTGCAAGAATTGATGGGGTGGAGTGACAGACAAAGAGGAGAGAGGGGGAGGAGAGGTAGAAGGAGGCATAGGGATTAGGGGCAGGTAATGTTACACATAGAAGGTGGGAAGAAGATTTCTTTGTAGAGTGTCTTAAACTGGGGGAGTGACTTACACATAAGTAAGCTGTGTGGGAAGTTATTCCAATTTTGGGTAACTGCTGTAGTGAAGGATCTCTTACCTACTGCATGGCTAAGCAGCTAAGTAGATTGGAAAGGCTTTGGTAGTGAGGGAAGGTGGATGAGTTTGAAGACAGTGCATAGTACAGGTAAATCCATTTTGGCCTCAAAGGGTGGCCAGCTAAAGGCATTGAGCATATTACAGTGGTGGGCCCAGGCAGGTGCACTGGCTGCAAAGCATGCAGTTCTGTGATAGATTTGCGTAAGCTTGGTCTGAATAGAGGTTTTAATGGTATGGGTTATTGGGGACTCACAAAAAGCCTCTGGAGAAGAGTATGATGATACCCTTCCAGGTGCCGGGTGTAAGGAAGGGTCAGTATGGTATAGAAGGCCAAGTTTCTGATTAGCTGCTTTGATGACATTAGTTGCATGTGATTCAAGGGAAAGAAACTCATCAATAGTCAATCCCAACTATTTGAAAGAGCACATTCCTTCTTAGGGAGAACCAGAAGAGACATGGATTACCGAGGGGACTGAGAAGCTATATCGAAGGAGATATGGCAGAACAATATAGATTTCATTTTCTTGGTGTTCAGCACCAACAGATTCTCCTTGAACCAGGATTCCAGATGCTGGAAGTCTTTTTCCAGGTCAGACATGATGAAAGAAACATCATCACTTGATCTATATAGAATGGCATCATCTGCATATAACTGAAGCCCCACCACAATTCAGAATCAGTTCATTGATGAAGACTGAGAATAATAGAGGCCCAAAGATTGATCCCTGGGGGATCCCATTGGTGACTGGAGATAAAGGGGAGGAGGTACCAGCTCGTTTGACACACTGGAAGCAATCAGCTAGATAGTTAAAGAACCACACTATAGAATTGGAATCAAGACTGAGATGGTGGATCTTGGAGATGACGAGAGGATTGCAGACAAAATTGAAGGCCTTTGTAAGGTCTATGAAGATGGCCCCAGTGGCTCAGCCTCAATCCATGGCTTGAAAGAAGTCTGAGGTGACCCTCAGAAGAGCAGATTCTGCTCCATGAGACCTTCATGTGAGGTGAAGGCATTGGTCAACTCAAAGTAGGAGTAAAGCTGGTTGTATAATAATATTTCCTGGATTTTTGCAATAGGACATAAGATGGACATGGGTCTGTAGTTCTCAACGAGATTTGTTGGGCCATTTTTGTGGACAGGGACAAAAATAGTCATATTCCATTTGTCAGGGGTGGTCTGGGTTAGGAATGATCTGTTGATTAACTGTGCAGTTGGGTAGGCTAGCGCAGGGGCTCCTATCCTAAGGAATTTGGGTGGCAAGGAGTTGAATCCCAGGGAACTATTGGGGTTGAGACTCCTTAAGAGTTGAAGGACTTCTTTATATGAGGTGGTTTTTATGTGGAGGGGGGGTGACTACCTGAGCAGAAAATTGTGGAACAGGTTATGTAGCTGGTAGGACCATCTTATATGCATCTAGAAGCTCAGGCCACACACAAACTCCAGGTGCCCTTATCCTTGCAACCATTAATATCTGCAGCCTACTACCAAAGCTGGATGCACTCCAAGCCTTCATATGCCAACACAACCCTGACATCCTTGCAGTGGTGGAAACTTGGCTGACACCTAAAGTTCCTGACTCAACAGTAACAATACAGGGCTACAATGTCCACAGGCTGGACCGGATATCCCAAAAAGGCTTTGGTTGTGCAATCTATATCAAAGACTCCCTGTCTTGGCACCCTGTAGCAACTCCATCACTTTCTGCCTTGGCCCAGATTCTGCCAATAAAAATCATCCTAGGTCCCAACCATAAAGCCCTGACTATTGTCTCCGTATACATCCTGCGCAGGGACCCTAAACATGGATTCAATGATGTCCTAAACTTTATCAACTCTCATCCTCCCAAAGCTGAACTTATTCTACTAGGGGATTTCAACATAAACTGGTTAGCATCGAGCGCCAGTGCCTATAAAGACTACATCTCAGCTGCTAACCTCACGCAAATGGTAAACTCCTCTACTAGGATTAACTACAAGTCTGGCACAAGTACCCTCTTGGATTGGGTCCTCACCACTCACCCCACAAGGATTTCTTGTACGACCATTCTCCCAGACTCTCTCAGTGACCACTCCCCAGTCATGTGTGCATGGTCTAACAAATTCCTTAAGCCCCCTCCCAAAATTATTGCTAGCAGAGTCCTTCCTCATGGAAAACTTCCATATCTCAAACAATACCTGCTTCTACAAGACTGGCTACCCATCTATGAAGCAACAGATGTTAACTTGGCTCTTAATCACTTCATCTCAATTTTCAACAAAGCCTGTGACCTCTTTGCCCCTGCTAAAAGGCGCAAAACAAAATCTCTCTCTAACCCATGGGTCATTGCGGCTCTTCTCTCACAGCTGAAACTAAGGGATCACCTCTGGGCAGTTGCCAGGGCCACTGGCAAACAACTGGACATCCAAAATTACAAACAAGCATGAAATGCCTGCACAAAAGGCATACTGCTAATGAAATCCACCTATTACAAAGACACTGTCACCAATACATGGGAAAATGGTCGTGCTTTCTGGGACAATATCAAGGATGTCACAGGGAAGCAGCCAAAAACCTCTCTGGCCATGTTAATGGTTGATGGATCCTCAACCCTCGACCCCAAGGTGATCGCAAACATCTTTAACACGGCTTTTTCAGACCTTAGTGCTGTTCTGCCCCATGACTTTTTCGAAAACAGGGCCTACTCCCCAAATATCTCAGCCCCTCAGTCTAACCATCCCCTCTTCTACTTCAGGGAAGTAAGGCTGAATGAAGCTTGCCACTATATTATTGCAGCTATCTCTAAATCTAGATCTAGTAGCAACACCCTGGACCTTAAGCTTCTGTTGCTCACCCTCGATGAGGTAATTCATCCATTAAGAAAAATCCTAAACCTCTCTCTCAGCTGTGGAAAATTCCTGGACCTATGGAAAATAGCCACCATGACACCCGTCCATAAAAGTGGGGACAAGACGAATCACTCAAATTATCGTCCTATCTCCATACTGCCCCCACTCTATAATGCACTCGAGCACATCGTGGCTGATCAACTTACCGACTACTTGGATAAATACAATATACCTTGTCCAAAACAACATGGCTTCTGGAAAGGTCACAGCACCACCACAGCCCTTCTTGAGTTCACTGGAGATTTACACAAATCCCTTGACAACGGCCTTCTCACAGGGGCCATTCTCATTGACCTCTTCAAGGCCTTCGATACAGTACACCATGGACTACTAATATACCAACTACTGAATGCCGGGCTATCACCTGACTCTTCTCTCTGGTTTAAAAGCTACTTAGAAAACCAGTCACAGAGAGTAAAAATTGCGGACGCTCTCTCTAACACCCTGCCTGTTTGCTCGGGTGTCCCAC
Source organism: Neoceratodus forsteri (assembly GCA_016271365.2). Lineage (NCBI taxonomy): Eukaryota > Metazoa > Chordata > Ceratodontiformes > Ceratodontidae > Neoceratodus > Neoceratodus forsteri. The sequence goes on from JADMNL010000032.1 coordinate 187,402,766, forward strand.
AGGGATCCATATTGGGCCCCCTCCCTTTTAGCCTTTTCTTAAACTCCCTCCCTTACCACTGCTCTGAGCAGATCATACTATATGCTGATGATGCTTTTGTATTCTTCACTCACAAAGATCCTGCAACTCTTCAACACAACCTTTAACTTGGTTTCAGTTCTGTAGAGACATGGTTTCTTAATCATAAACTGGTCCTCAATGACAAGAAAATCAAATCTATGCTCTTTTGCAGCTCTCATAACCCACACAAGCTACACAACTTGGCTATCTCCATCACCCAAGGGAACACCCTAGATCAGGTGGGGTCCTTCAAATACTTAGGGATACAGCTTGACCCTAATCTCTCCTATGGACTTCATGTAGATAATGTAGCTAGAGCTGCTAATATACGGCTTGGTCTCCTCTACAAACACAGACCACACCTCACGCCAGAAGCTTTGAAGGTTGCAGTCATGAGCTCTGTGATCTCTGTAATAGACTATGGTCTCATCATTTATGGCTTGGCCACAACCACAACCCTTAGATGCCTCTCAACTGCCTTAAATAAAGCATGTCGGCTCATCACTGGTGCTCACCGTCTCATCCACACATGTGACCTGTATACTCAGACCGGCTGACTCCAACTATTAAACCGCATAAAGTTTCTCACCTGCTCCATGGTGAAAAAAATCTACCTTGGCCTTGCACCTTCTGGGGTCTCAACTCTGTTACAACACCAAATTAACAAATGGTGTCTTAGGAGATCCACGCTACAGCTACTGAAAGTCCCCCACTGCCACACTTCACAGGGACAACGCTCTTTTGCTTATCGAGTGCCACTCTGGTTCAATGGCCTCAGCCCAACCATCTCCTCTGCCCCAACAATTGGTATGTTTAAAACTAGGCTCCGGGACTATCTCACTACCAACAGCTCCTGTGACTGCCCAGCTTAACCTTGTTTCTCCACTTCCCTTTCTGCTCTAGTTGTCCCCCCTTACCCTCCTCACTGGATTCTACCCTCACATCTTGGTATACCCAATGCTGCACTTTTCACCTTCTCCCCACCCTTCCAACATTCATTCTCCCCTGCTCCCCTCTTCTCTCTCCCTATGATTCTGGCACTTCTTATCTGTTGTCTATTTTCTCTGACAAATGCCGCTGGCTGCCTTGTTACAATGCCACCTTTGAATTGTATTAATCTGTACTCTGTTTGCAATGTCCACATTGTTGTAATGTCTGTCTTGACGTTCCCCATAATTTGTATTTCTCTGATGTGGAACCTTTGTAAAAGAGCCAAGGCTCAAAGGCATTTGTAATCCTAGACTTGATAAATAAATAAATTAAATAAATAAATAAATAAATAGGTCTGTTAAGACACTGTTAATACCAGTGGCTATCTCCATGGGGAGGATAATGGGGGAGCCTTTTAAGAATATAATTTGGAGAATGCTTTGCTTGTTTCCCTTGAGTATGGCATTGATATCAGTCCAGAAACTTTCAGGGTTGGCAAGGAGGGTTTCTTGCATGGATTGAACATAGTTCCTCTTTGATTTATTCATTTTAGCTTTGCAGGTATTCCTCAATTGGTGATAGGTTGTCCAATCTGCATGGTGACCACTTCATTTGAAGGTTTTTCAGGCTTTGTCTCAGGAGCAGATTATGTTCCTTAGTTCCTGAGAAAGCTAATGGGAGTGGGTACCTTTAACACATCTTAATTTGAAGGGGGCATGGGAGTCGAGGATGGTAGTGAAGGTGCCTACAAGATAATTTAGAGCTTAATTTATGTCCAGAAGAGTGTTAATTAGTGTCCAGTCAACTGAAGCCAAGCTGCACAAGAAGTCAGACAAGTCGAAGTTAGTTAAATCTCTGGACTTAATGATCTTTGGGAGGAGGTGGGGAAAGTTGTTTCTCCAGACACAGAAAATGGGGGAGTGATCACTTAGAGCACCAGGGAGGATTCCAGCAGCCCTGATGTGGGTCTTGTTGTTGGTTAGCATCCAATCCAAAAGGCTGTAGTTTCCAGACTTTATATTAAGTCTAGTTGGTTGGAGTAATAGTTGTTCAAGTCTGGCAACAGTGAGAGCCGCTTGGTATTAGGCATGATTGGGTCTGGGCCAGTCAAGGTTAAAGTGTCCACAGAGTATGGTATCACTGGATGGGAGGGTGTCTAGGATGGAAAAGAGATAAGTGTATGTGGAGGAGGCCAGTTTAGGGGGAGATAAGCACATTCTATAGTTATATGTTTGACCTGGCCAAGGGTGATTAAAATAAATAGGTGTTCAATATCCAGGTTGATTCATAAGTCAGATAGTTCATGGGTTACCAGTCTGACCTTAGTGTAAATCAGTATACCCCCACCTCTTTTATTGGGATAGTCCCGACAATAGGTGGAGATACTAGGAAGTGAGACTTCTTGAGGTAGGATAAAAGGTTTTACCAGGATGCTGTTAAGCAGAGGACATCCAGTTTATAATGTTGGGCCCAGGCCTCTAATTTGGCCATTTTACACCTAACATGTTCTGCATTCATGTGGGCTATCTTAATCCCTATTAAATTAGACCAGGTAGGACATGCCATTATGTTTAAATGGAAAGTGTTACAAATTTCTCTCAGTGCAGTTTAGCCCCTGCAAGGCATAGTTTTAAATCAAGGATGAAAATGAGAAAGAAAAAGTGTTGTTCATTGGGAAAAGAACCTCAGACCTCTGGTATGCCATTCCAGTACTCTAACCATTAAGCCACAGGCTCACATGGTCAGAGTGCCTGAGGACTTCCTTAAATCCACACACACAGTGGTAAGTGTTCAAATTTTCAAGTTGTTGCACTTTGAAGGAGTAAACTAAACTCCAGTTTTATAGGCAACCATTATTTAAAAATCAATGCCAACCACAGTTTATTTCATTGTTTGATCTTTCCTATATTAATGTGAACTTATTTACTACCCTATTAATGTACTTAAATGTTCCATTCTCCACTCTATCAGCAGTCTACTACAGCATGTGTAACATGATGTGTGTGTGTAGCCAGGTGCACACACACACACACACACACAATTGCAAAGTGAGCAGGTTCAGGTTTCAATCTCTTGAATGTTACATGAAAGATAAACCATATTTCTGCTATGTCTCACCAAACCCTTGATTCCAAAGAAAAAATATAATTCTATGGCTGGCCTCAGGTACCTAGAGACTGCAACTGGACCTGTATAACCAGTGTGTGTGTGTGGGTGCATGTGTAAAATGCTGGGGGGGGAGCAGGCAGGCTGAGGGCACATGATAAGATCAGCTCTGCTTGCTGAAAGAGCGGATTTATGAATGTGTCTGTCGGCACAATGTTTTGAAGTCCAAGCACTTTCATGCCTGAACAGTGTTATCATGATGCTTGCTGTTTATAGGTCAAGCCCCCTTGTAAACTGTCATGAATTGGATAACCGTGACACACCTCTCAAAACCATGTACATAGCAAAATATTCTACTTGCGCTAGCATGCATGGCAGACATAATGAGAGCCATGAAAAGCCACGTGGTCTTTCAACATATTTCTATAGCTACTTGAGATCCTGCAAATATAGTAAAAATATGTTGAGAGTAATTATAACTAGTTCTATAGTATCTGTCTGTCTGTCTCTGTCTGCATGGCCTCCTGGCTGTCTGTATCTCTATCCAGCTATCCATTTATCTGTCTGTCTATCTGTCTAGCTATTGTTTTCATTCCCTGTGAATTATACAATAGCATACCAGGGTGCTCACTCTGATACAGCTGACCCCAATCCCTCCCCTCCAGGTCACCCATCTTTCAAAAAAATCCTAAGGTGGTGACACCGGGATACTCACCCCTGATGCCACCATAGCATAATGCACACACTGGGTTGCCAAATCCCCAGTGTCAGATACAATACCTATTTTAATTAAATCTGTAAAAAAAAAATGAAGTCCCTCAATGTCTGTTTAAAAAAAAATACCTTGTAAAGACAAAACTGGCAATTGAAAATCTGACCCATCTCCAGATCCTCACCACCATACCCCAACCTCCCACTCAGCATCCAATACTCCACAGCCTCTAGTACACTCTTACTTTCTTGAACATGTCCCACAATGTAGATCTATTCTCCAACTGAAGACCCAACTTGTTGCTAGAACATATGGCTGCAATATGAAACAAAATCTGGTCAGAACTGATATGGCTGCTCAGAGTGACAAGAGTGAATACAAGATATTCGGATCTCTCACCACACCTGCACAGAGTAAACAATGATTTGATTCATGAGGGGTCTGGATGATCTGTCTGGGATTTCATCAAACCCATTTTATCACCGATAACTGTTACCTTATAACTGTCAGTTCATTTGCAGACCAGACACTAAGTAGACGGTTGTCACTTTAATGCAGTTCAGTAAAACTAAAAGTGCAGATCTAGCCCATGAAATAGGGGCTTACCTGATCAGGCTTGATGAAGTTCCAGTTCCAGGACCAAGCATGAATTTGCAATTTTTAAATATTTTTACACCAAATTTTTTACATAGCCTTTTTGGGACCCCACCTCATGACTAAGGAAGATGGGAATTTTCAAAACTGGCTCAAAAGGGGAATTGTGTGGTTGCTGCAAAAAATCGCCATTTGAGAAGAATTTGAACATTTTCACTTACTGGGTTCATGAGGTTGGCTCATAAGATGGCTATGTTGAAATTCTGGTGCAAAAATATGTTAAAATTACCATGTTATGCATAGATCCAGAAGCACATGGTTTGATACCTTTTATTGGACCAACATAGATGTTACAAAAGAAACCAACGTCTAAGCTTTTGGACCAACCAAGTTCTTCCTCGAAGTCTGATGACATTGCTCAGTCACATTCTATTAACACCCAGATCATACTTTAAAAAAAAACACAAAAAAATTCTCATTAGTTTAAAGTGCCTATTTCAAAAAATCACAGATTTACATGGAACGAATAGCATTCCATTAGCTTTCTACTGAGAATTTTTTCAAGGTCAACTGACATCCAAATTAGATAAGCTGAACACTCAAGCAGACAAAACCTCTAACTGAAATAATTAATGAATGAGCATGTTATGGGAATACATTCAAAATTAAAAGCAATACCTTTAGACATAATACCACAAATGTCCAAGTTAAAACATGATGGTATTTTATGATAAAAAAAAATTGTACAGCAGAAATCAATGTAAGGAAATAAGAGAGAATAAGAAAAATGTATCTTGTATGAACAACTGTTTAAAACATTCATACAGAATTAAACCTACCTGGTGATATTTTCTGAACTATACTCTTAACCAGTTAACACACCCCTTAAACATTAAAACCTACAGTGCTATAACAATATTTTTACAACATAATATTAATTGTCAGAATTATTTCCAAATAAAAAAAATCTCCTAAAGACCATCTACAAAATGAGTTAATGCATCTTAAAAAGTTCAAAGTTCAGTAATGAGTCAGTATATAATCAATTAATTATATGAACAGAAACAGCCTTAAGAGTCAGACTAAAACCGCAATGAAATTAATCCCTCCCGGAAAAGATAACAGGAAAAGAAGTGTTCATTCACTATGTATGTGAACCATGAGTCCTAACACCCTGTAACATATTTATAACAGGTACCTGAATTTAAGCCTACTTAAATATGTAGGCACAACTCCAACCCCTTCCCCCACACACACTACCCCTTCCCACAAAATAAACATTATCCGATCACCCCAAAAACAGACACAAAATTACCCCCACACATACACACTAAACCCCCATACACACTCACCCAAGACAATCCAACCTCCCCACCCCATCTATATATATATATATATATATATATATATATATGCAATAGTGGTGGAGATAAACAGAGTGTGATGAATCTGTTTATCTGAGTAACTGTGTACATATATTTCATTTATGTATACAGTGCTTATATCACACACCATTTATGAAGCTAGTGCTTCCGTCACAACAGCAGTCTTTATCCGAACTACTTTCCATTGTAACATTTAATAAAAAAGACATTTCCACAAGACAGGGCTTAATAGAATCTGTGCCACCTGTCACGTGGGCAACATCAACAGCAAAGTTCAACATATCCATGAGGCATCCGACTGGCAATGCTAACAGCAAATACCAGAGAACAAGTTGTCAAGTTAGGTACATAAATCATACTTCACCCGATTGCTGTCGTGTTTTTTTTTTGTGTGTGTGTTTAAAATGTGATGAAAACAGTCATAACAAATTGTCCTTTGAAAACACAGAGGGCAGCTTTGAGATGGAAAGCTCCCAACTAATGACCCAGCTTGAAAAAGACAAGGAGCTCCTCGAAGATTCTGACAGGCCTGTCAGTGAAGCAGCAGCCACAACTGACCTGGTGCCAGGTACCTCAGTCAAAGCAGCCACAGAAACAAGCATTACCATATGTAAATGTGTAATAAATATTGAGGAAATTGACAGTTTTATTGACAAGTCATGTAACATAAACACTGCTCGAAAAACACAGGGTAACGTTGCAGTGTTTTCAAAATACCTCAGAGAGCACTTCAATATAACAGCACCACTGCATGAAGTAGAGCCGAGGGAGCTAAATCAAGACATGTGCCACTATTTCATGACATGCCATAAAAAAGATGGTTCCTTGTATAAGCCATTAACCCTCCATTCAACTTTTCAAAGTCTAGAAAGGTATTTCAGAAAGAAAGAGTATGCACACTCCCTTTCAACATCCCCAGTTTTTTAGAAGACCAGACAGGTCCTGTTGTCTAGGCAAAAAAATCTGAAAATGAGGGAAATGGTTCAAAAACCTATGGCTGAAGACAAATTAACAGCTGAAATGCTAGAAATTCTATACAAAGAGGGATTGCTTGGGCCAGATAGTGCAGTCACTCTTAAATATGATGTGGATGGTGGTGAGCCTGTACTTCAGGGTCCATGGCAATACTGAGATGAGAGGCATCAAATGGGGTGACATCCAGTTAAAAATGGATGAGAATGGCAAAAGGTACATTTAGTATTGCCAGGAGAGACAAATGAAAACCCAGACAGGGGCCAATTAGAAGGACTGTAGAGAAATAAAACCAAGGGCATATGAGTTGGAAGGTGTTACAAACAAAATGCCTTGTAATGAATTACCTGAGCTACCTAGATGTGAGACCGCCCCAAACTATGACAGATGATGCAGCCTTCTTCTTAGCCACCAACCATTTTGCATTAGACAATTGTTCAAGTACGTGGTTCAAAACCCAACCAGTGGGTGTAAAAAAACCCGTCAAAAATAGTAAAAAAAATTATTGAAAAGTCCTCCATAACAACAGATAAAAGACTAACTAACCAATCGGTGCGCAAGCACTTGATCCAGAAACTGACTGATTCAGGAGTAGCAACCACCGAGATAATGCAGATATCAGGGCATAAGCAAATGCAAAGTCTGAATGATTATGCCAAACTAAATGAATGTCAACAAAAGAAAATCTTGTCCCTCCTCAGTACCGAGCCACAGCCGATGAATACCAGCACAAGAATGCCACAGCAACCTCTGTCAATGATTGCACCAAACTATTCAGACATCCTGGGCACCTGCTTTAAAAAGGCCTCAATTAATGCAAAAAATATCACATTCAATATTGTGCAAGGTAAGATCATCCACTGCATGGCACCTCAAAAAATATCTAAATAAGTAGTTATAAACCAATCCCTGTTACTGTACAGTATATGCCCCACCCACCCTCCCCTCACACACACATGCACACATAGATACACAGATTAAAGCACAGTGGAAACTTTGGCAATCCATTTCTGTAGTAAGTCACTACATGTAAATGATTCAACATAAATATATGTTTTTAAATATCACCTCTCTTCCACTACACTAGGAAACAGGTATGACAATTATGAAAGAAAACAACCTCAGATATTATTGTCTGGAAGTGACTCTGTCTAAGGTATGTCACCACCTCAGTTATGAAGTAAAGGACTGAAATATTTGTAAAATAGAAGAGTGTGTATTTTTTTATTTTAAAAAGTCAGTGTACCACTAGTAGCATACAAAAAGTTGCAAATATGTCTACAAAGGTGTAGCAATAGAAATAAAAACAAGTAGGTAAAGTTGATAGAAATAAATTTACTGTTACAGCACAGCACATAGCTAACAATAAGTATACAAATGTGAACGTACAGTTAAGCAAAGGTAGTCTATTTTTCTAAACGTCCTAACCATTGCCTCTTCCTGTCACAGAACATCTGAAATTTGCTCCATCTAACTGTTTTTTCCCCAACCTCATTTCCCCCCAGGCATGAAGAAACAGCACCCTATTAATGAAAAAGCATTACCATCTCAAAAATAAAGCAACACCAGGACATCATAAAATGAAAATTGTGGAAAGTATAAAAAAAAATAGAATAACAAGAAATGTAATTTAAAGTAATAGTGAAAGATTGATTAAATAACTGGTGACAGAATGCAAATGACATTAAAAAAATTAAAATAAACAGTGAAGAATGATTGTTAGAATATAAAAAAGTGATAAGCATACAGTTTGAGAATTGTTGTTAATACCAGAATAAGAACAAAAGCCTTCAATCTGTAATCATTATTTTTTGTTTGTTTTTCTGATATAATGTATAATGTCACCTCTTGTACACTGATGTAAATAAAAGCAAATCATTTGTTTTTCTTGCTAAAAAATTTAGAATGAGCAGTCCACCCCATTGTGTTAAACTGCAAGGGTCTACATACCTATAACAGAATAAAAAGTAAACTGTACAACATTTAAAGCCAGTAAGAAATGAAAAGTTGCAACCTGTTGTAACACTTTGTTCCTGATAAGTAAAACGTAAAGTTTCCCACTGACCTTCTGCATGCTTCCTTCACCAAAAAATAATAGTAAAAAAATGTAAAAAAGGTGTGCAGCTCTTCATGTCGAAATCCAATGTTTAGCAATAGAAATCCTGTACTCTTGATGTAACAATCCGCATGTTGAAAAAAAGGCCCCAAGAAAATCAATAAAAATATAGAAGGCCACCCCAGAAATAAAATCCAGAAAGCCCCAAGTAGAAATCCATAAGAAAAGATCCTGAAGCTGTCCCACTCCAACCAAGGGGTTCTGTAGCCCATGAACATTCCCAAACCAGGTCCAGTGAAGTCAAAATAAGAAAATAAATCCACGTACATAGCAAACGCCATCCACAGAAACCTCAACATTTAGAAAATGCCTGCTGATGCAAAAATGTACTCCATTTTCAATGGTGAACCGCAATCACAGATCCACGTCATCCATATTCAGCCCTGATCGATGCTCCAAGTCACTGCACGCCGAGTTCCCCACTCTGATACCACCATTTTCCCGTGCGGAGCTCTCAATCCTCTTCCTCCGATATCCAGCTGCCAGCTGAGCAGAAACTGCACCACAACATCCCGACCATGCCCACTGTCCAATAAAAAGCCTAGGTAAAAACAGACCACACCCCTCAATCAATCAGGGCACACACTTCCCAAAAGCAGTCAGCCAATCCCTTGAAACCAATACCACGCCCACTTTCAACTCAGGACCAATCAGAATACCAATTTATGATCCACTACTGCCCCATTCATATAAAATGGCAGTTTGGAGGAGTTTTAAAGCCAATTTACATATAGTCCCTTTTAAAAAATAATAAAAAAGCAAAATAAAAGCAGCGCCCAACAAAAATACACCCAACTGTTAACAAAGGAGCCTATTGCATAAATCGAATATGTTGGGATCTAGTGTTAGATATCTCATTTATGTGTCTAGTGTATCTTGTGACCACTTGTAACCATCACTCATGGCTACATCACTCATGAGGTTACTTGAGGTCACAAGCAATACAGCAACATAAATGAGATATCTAACACTAGAGCCCCACATATCCCTTATATATCTATATACATACCATATATATATAGATATATAAGACAAAGAACCTCTGTGTGCAAGCACTGAGGCAATGGTTACCCCAAAGGGCATTTGGCTGGGAAGCCAAGTTTCAAAGAAATACAAAATCACACATGCCCCCACAATGCAAAGCTTCATCGGCTACATATGCAAATCACTACAGAATATTATGCTGATTCAACTTTAAGCAGAAATGCATGGTGCTGAAAGACCTCTCACACAGTTTGCAAAGGGTGCCAACAGAAGACACAGACACGTGTTCCGTCCCACCAGGACTCATCAGTATGCCTCGTCTGTTTATATATATATATATATATATATATATATATATATATATATATATATTGTGAGAAACCAACATGTTGATAACCAGTTGAAAAGGACTCTATGAAAATAAAAACAAAACAACAACAACACACCGAAGTCCTGTTAAATGCCCATCCTATGAAGTAAAAGTCTGTGTATGTTTAAGTGGGGTAATGTGTCATGAAACCCAAATCAATATTCATGCCATCTGCTGCTATATTGAGAAGTAAAATATGTTTAATCTCAAAAATCTGTCTTTATTGTGTATTATTTAAATGTCCCTTTAAGACCATTAGTGACATATCTGAGACTGAGTGGTCATTCGGAGAGAAGTGTTGCCCCACTGGTTTGTCAGTCATCTTAATATTAATGGTATGTCAGTGTGTATTTATTCTAGTGTGGAGAGCTTGTCTTGTCTCTCCAACATACCCTGTTTGTGGACATCTCTTGCACTGAATGAAGTAAACAACATTACGTGATGTACGGGTATAATTCCCCCTGTATCCTGAATTGTCTGTTTTCTAAAGTAACCACACAATCTGAAGTGTAAATGAGCTCACAAGTTCTATATATACAGTAGGTTGATTACAGGATCGTGTACCATTTAGTGTTATGGTACCCAATTCTGGTGCAAGTTTACTCCTAACAATCAGGTTGGCTAAATTGGGTGGTTGTTTAAGAGATAGTAATGGTAGTCCTTGAAAAATACAATTTAGGGTCTCATCCTCACTAAATATAGGGTGAAGGTCCTTATTCATTTTACATAGAAGTTCAAGGTCAGGATGATATGTGACAACTAAGGGTATTCTGTTGGTAGTGGTTCTTTCCTTATGCTGAAGTAGTTGCTCTCTGGGTATCATGTTGGAACAACTGACTATCATAGCTGCTTAGGGAAGTAATTAAAGGAAAACTGCATGTTAAAAACAGGAAAATATATGTTTTTCTACCAGTTTTTAATTCTCAATTCATCCACAGTGTTTTGTTTCTGCCTAGGCTGTGAGAGGAATTTTTTTCTAACTTTCCCTCGTTTCCCTGGGTGTTTTATGACCGCTGGAGGCTGACATTCAGGATTGTTTTATTGCATCATGTCCAGGATAGTCTTCCCAGAGTGCCCTTTGGTTTGATGTTTAATTGCACATACAGAAGGCCAGTGTCTTGTTACAGTGTCTTATAGCCACAGCAGAGAAAGAACACTACAGCCAGGATTCACACTGCTAGACTTTGGGTAAGTATAATAAGTTTCTTAAATATTGGTACCTTATCCAGCTGTGTTCTGCTTAGGGTGTGTGTATGTGTGTGTTTAAACATGTAACGTTCTATGGTATATTGTGCAATGGCATTTTACATTGTACAGGATCCAGATATTATTAGTGAGGACTGGAATGCAATGAGACAGGCTGAGATGTCAGTTTGCATTACCAACCCCCCCAACAATTACAAATTCTACACACACCACCAATGAAACCTCTATGTTTGATCCGGCTAAACAAACTTTACAGCAAAACCATTTTGTTATGTTGGCTTGCCGTGCCTGTGCACAAGTCAACATCTTGCAGTAGTGCAGATTTGGAGGCACGGCCGCTGTTAGGTGAATGCAGGGCACACATCAGTAGCTGCGTCCCTCATTTCCCCAATCAGCCTGCATGCTGGTGCCACACCATGCATGCTAATGTAGCGAGCACATCTAAGAAAAGGTCCGCTGCAATCTGAGCAAAGCTCGTCAGATGCAGTGGACCCTTCCTGTGTACTCACCACATTAGCAGCATGGCGGGCGGCCACCCAACAGCCGACTTCGGGGGTGCCCAATCCACCAGCTGGCTTACTGTGACCATACAAATTTTCTGACAGGGGAGCCCACTCCCAGTCGGCATACAGCAGCCCCCCCATTTCCTATATGCCAAGGGGGGTGCCCAGTCCCTCTCGGTTCTTGCCTCCCCCTTCTTTCATTGTGTGCCAATGGGGAGCCCACTCCCCGTCAGCATAAATCAGCCCCCCCACATTTCTTATATGTCATGGGGGGTGCCCAATCCCCCTCAGCTCTTGGCTCCCCCCGGCTGTCGTGTGCCGACGGGGGTGCCCAATCCCCATCAGTATAAATTCACCCACCATTGTCTGCCAACAAGGGTGCCCATTCCCCCGTCAGCTGCAGCAACCCCCCCCAAAAAACAGTTAGGTGGCATGTTGGGAGCCCACCCCGACATGCCAATTTCCCTGAAAAAAAAACTGTCCCACAATGTTAGTTTTTTCTTCCCTGTAACTTAAAAACAGTCCCTATTAGTCTCCTGCCCTCCGCCCGCACCCACCCACTGTGCACCCTGCCTCCCCACACACCCCTCACCCCATACTTACCTCCGGAGTCTGGCGCGACAATCTTCGGTGGACCAGGAACATATCTGCATTCTTCAAAGCCGACTGCGAACTGAGGAAATGCTGGTAAGCTGTATTATGGAATGAATAGGGTTTTTTTCAACTTTGCTGTATATCTCAGGCATTTGTTGGAATTTTGGCACCACATTTTCAACATGGGGTTTTTGTAGCCCCTCCTCATGAATTCTATCACTGTCATTGTGTTAATCAGCCTCGAAAAATGATTTCACAGTCACTGCATGAAATCACCTTTTGGGACCCATTAATGAAATGATGGTGCCAATGTTCATGAGGTGACCTCTCAAAAAGCCTAAGTTCCAAATTTGGTGGAAAAAATCCAACAAATGCCTGTTTTACAAGCGTTCATTGTGCAGTTGCTACGCAGGCTCATAACTTCACAAATTCACAGTATTTTAATGCCAGATTTTCAGCATTGTCATTTTTGTGCACCTCCTTGTGAACAGTACAGCTGTCATTTTCCACATCCTGCCTGAAATGTGTTTCCGCATTTCCCGCACACAATTGCGCAGTTGCTGTGGGAAATCAGTGTTTGGGCCAAATTATGAAAATGATAGTGACACAGTTCATGAGCAGAGGACCTAAAATGCCTATGTTGAAAATTTGGCGATGATACTCCATAAAATAACTGTGTTACGAGCATGCGTTGACAGATTGCAAGCAGGCTCGTACCGTAGTGCATTTGTGATATTTTCACTCTGGATTTTCACCATTGCCATTTTTCCACACCTCTTGTTGAACAGTACAGCCATCATTTCACAAATCCTGCCCAAAATGTGTTTTCGCACTTCCGGCGCAGAATAGCATGGTCGCTGTGTGAAATCACTTCTTGGGACACTTTGAGGAAATAACAGTGACACTGTACATGAGCAGAGGTGCTAAAATACCTGTGTTGAAAATTTGGTGCCGAATCCTATAAATGGCAGTGTTCTAAGCGTATGCTTGCATATTTCTATTTAATTCTTTGAAACTTTCATATATTTATATGCCAAATTTTCAACACTGGCAATTTTTTACACCTCCTTATGAACTGTACAGCTGGATCTGTTCATGAGAAAGGGTTACCAAAGTGTGACATGGGAGTGACATTTTCAAATCGACCATAGAAGAATTGTGTAATGCAGGTTAAGATTCTATGACCCATATATGAAAAAATCACAATGTTTTAAGATAAAAAATGTTAAGGTTCCTAAGAAAAATGGGATCTAGTGTGATGATTGTAGCAACACATACCATGATGAGTGTAACAATACACATCACACACTGTGGTGAGTGTAACGAGACACACCACACATCACTGTAAGTGTAATAAAGGGTGACCATTGATGAATTGTGTAATACAGGTTAAGATACTATGACCCACATGTGAAAAAATCAAAATGTTTTTATGTAAAAAATGTTAAGGTTCCCAAGAAAATTGGGGTCTAGTGTGATGATTGTAACAACACACCGTGATGAGTGTAACAATACACAACACACACCGTGGTGAGTGTAACAAGACACACCACACACCATGGTGAGTGTATCAAGACACATCACACACCATGGTGAGTTTAACAAGACACACCACACACTGTGGTGAGTGTATCAAGACACACCACATATCACTGTGAGTGTAATAAAATGCACCACACAACTGTTAATGAGAAAAAAGGTTAACTTATATAGATTTAAGGCTTTTTAAATGCATTACATTAAAAAACAACATGTTTATTATAATTACACTACTTTAAACTATTCTTCATGGCGCGGAACACTCAAGACCATTCAACAGGAGAGGAACAGAGCACTCAAGGCCATTTGACGCTACGAAAGAGTCAGCATGCACACTCCACATGATCCTTCAATCAAGGGAGAGGCATGGAACACTCAGGACAATTTGATGGAATAAAAGATAGGATATTATAAAAAGACTTTCAGAAATGTTGCAATCTGATTGGCTGTTAGGAGTCCAAAAGCCTTACAATAATCCCTGTTACACTGTCATGTACAGCCTGATAACCATGGCATAAATTTTTATAATTGCAATAAGGCACTCCCAAGAATTAGATTAACAGTCTGTTAAGTATCCCACCAGCATCAAAGACACCAAGAGTACCTCCCCAACCACAACCCACTAGCAGTGAAGCTCATGAAGGCTAAATATGAATGCTCACACAGGCCAAGTCAAATGACTGGCTGGGACATGCTCCCAGGCCAGAATAATAACCACAGCTTAACTATGCCACTTTTTTTTATTTTACCCAGACACAATGATTTGGACAATCGGAAGCATCAAGGCTGTGTGAGTATTCATATTTGGCCATAATGAGACCAGCGTCAAAGGCATCAAGAGTACCCCCCTCCCCAAACCACCACCCACCAGCAGGGAAGCCACATGGTGCTCAGGAAGGCCAAATATGAATGCTCACACATGGAGTCAAAACACGTCTTCACTTTTTCTGTATAAATTATTACTATATAACATTTATTCCAACATTAAAAATAAAAAAAAATCATTCACAGTTCACAGTACATTAAGCCCCCAACCCCACCCCCGTACAAAATGCGTGGACAGCAATTACAAAGAATGGCCAAAATTTTATTTCACTAACTGCTCCTCTCACACTTATTTGTAATGACAAAACAATGGACCTAGTCCTTCGTCTAATAAATCCTTGCACCAGAAAATGAGTAAAATGACTCCACTACCTACACAGCTCAGTTACAAGGAGGTCCTGGGAAGGAGATAGTAAACAATACCAAAATAAAAATAATACAACAGGACACAAAAGGTACATCAAAATATTTGGCAGCAAAAAAAGAAACAAAAACATACCCTGGTAAAATAGAACATCAACTAAATGAATAGCACATTTAAAATGTATTTTATTCTATGTTAACCAGGTAAGGCCCACTAGGTACATATGCCTGTGTTCAGGAATGACCAGGGAGCACAGGGGAAGTTTTAGGATTTAGAGATTTGCTCAGAGTCATACAGTATGCAAGTGGAGCTTGAAGGAATCAAACCCATGTCTGTTTGTTAGTTGTGCTAAGCTAATTCACAGCTTCTACCTACTAGGCTATGCATGGTTGCTGCATTGGAGCTCACACAGTTAACATCACAATGAAATTTATTGCACTAAAACTCTGACATCCAGAAAAAAACACCAGGATGCTTGAACAAGCATTTAATATTGTTGTTGCTATGCAACCTATGCCTCCGAGTTAAAACTGTCCAGAGGAGATCTCCACTACTAAACTCTCTCAAAAGGGGAACATTTACAAACAAAAATGCAGGTAAATAGGCCGGATCAAACCACAGAGCTTACATACTTGACAATACAGGGACATAGTCCTTTTAAAATGTATACTAACTGGCTCCATTTCTAACCTCACTAAAGACACACATGAGAGAACATGATGGGCCATCAGACACTCCACAGATTTTGTTGTGTTTCGCTAACTCCAGCAAGTTCAGTCAGTGAAATGAAAAGCCCCCCCATCTCCAAAATCAGAGAACTTGCATACTAATGCCACCAGTGAACAATCGATCCTATAGGACTGATCTTGGTTGCCCAGTTCGTTAATTGTTACTTGTCCCCATGATGGTTTTAACTAGTCACTCACCTCGTGATGGGTGTAACACTGAGGAGCGGCAAAGACACCGCTCTTTAACTCTCACTGGATGTGAAGGAAAAGAGGAAGATCCGGTCACAAACATAACTTCTATACTGCCACCAACTCAAACTGCTTTTCTGGCACAGACACGAGACAAGTATCACACTAGGCTAACAGACTGACTCTCCACCTGTGATGTGCAAACATAAGCAAATCTAGGGCACCATGTCAGGTGGGGGATCAAATGGCCACATAGCATCATTGTGCTGTGGGCCATGGACAAATCAATGTTTTCTCTAAGAAGCTGAGAGATTCAGGGAGCAAGGAAAAGTGCAAGAATTTTAAATAACTGACTGGAAGTCAGTGTGGGGTTCACTGTGATGGGTGTAACAAAGTAGGACACTACACGTTACACCCATCATGGAAACTATTGAGCATCTCTGCAGCCAAAGGGAATAAAGTAAAGGGCCAGGACAGTGTGGATATCTTAAAACAAGATGTTTTGAGCAACACAGTACTTTAGTTTGAATACTGTGAACTAAAATGAGTTCACAGTAGCAAACAACAAACATGTTGGTTTTGATGTCACATTTTGAGGCAAGAAAATCAGCAGTAAATTAACTTAAATTGAAAAAAATATATATGTTAGGGATGTAATTACAAAAAACATTAAGTTACCTATCTCTACTACCAAATACCCTTAAAAAGCACCACTTGCATTAAGGAAATATTTTTTTATTTTTGTAACACAATTAATTCAAAGTGATGGGTGCCTTGGTAACCCCTTTTTATGAACAGACCCAGCTGTCATTTTTCACATCCTGCCCAAAATGTTTTCCCGCACTGCACTACCAAAGCTGATGCCAGCACGACAACATTCGGCATTGACAAATGCTTGTTTGAATTTTGACTCCAGATTTTCAACATGGGGTTAATGGGATCCCATCTCTTGAACACATGCACTATCATTTCGTTACTTAGTCTCAAAAAGTGATTTTGTGGTCACTGCACAGCATCACCTTTTGGGACCAATTAACAAAATGACAATGCCATTGTTTATGAGGTGGGGTCCCAGAAAGCCTATGTTGCAAATTTGGTGAAAAAAAGTCCAAAAGATGACTGTGTTATGAGTGTAAGCTTTGCAGTTTCCGCATATGCTCGTAACTTCAGCAGTTTTTAATATTTTCACTCCAGATTTTCAACATTGCCATTTTTTCACACCTCCTTATGAACAGTACAGCTGTCCTTTTTCACATCCTGCCCAAACTGTGTTTTTGCTCATCTAGCGCACAATGGCTCAGTCACTGTGGGAAATCAACTTTTGGGACAGATTAACAAAATTGCAGTGCCACTGTTTATGAGCAGAGGTCCCAAAATGCCTATGCTGAAAATTTGGTTAAAAAATCTCCAAAATAATTGCATTACAGCTGTGCGTTGCCCAGTTTCTATGCACACTCATGACTTCACCAATTTTTCATATTTTTACTCCAGATTTTCAACATTGCCATTTTTTTGTACCTCCTCATGAAAAGTACAGCTGTCATGTTTCACATCCTGTGCAAAATGTGTTTTCACACCTGTGGCGCCAAATGGCACAGTCACTGTGCAAAAATCACCCTTCGGCTAATGAACTGATAGTGCCACTGTTCATGAGATAGGGTCACAAAAAGTCTGTGTTGAAATATTGGAGTGAAAATGCCTCGGGTGTTAAGGTTTCCAACCATAATGCCCTACCCTGTACAGACTGACAGGTGTCAGGGGTGTGACTTGTGATTGTTGGACGTAATGCTCACGCCATTCCACCCCACCCCCACCCTGCAGCCAGTGACAATCATCAAGATGTGCCTTGGAGGCTTTGGTTCCAAAGTTCACCCCACTGTCCTATACTGCACCCATCTTAGTGTATTTCCTTATGGAATGGGATGAGTGTAAAGCCCGAAGACCCCAATGCACACCGTGACACTTGTCGGTGTCTGCAGGATAAGGAGAGGTGAAATGGCATGAGCACTATGGCCAACACCCAAAGGGACATCCCAATGCCTGTCAGTCTCTGCAGGGTGGGGGTAGGTTGGCATCAGTTCAATACTTCACTGCCATTCCTATTATGCATCTCTCTAACTCCTGCACTACCAATGCCAATGCCAGCAAGACAACATTCGGTATTGACAAATGCTTGTTGTATTTGTGTGTGTCTGAACTACAATGCTTGCATGCACACCACTCAATTTATTATACTGCATTCATTTAGAACTGTCAAAAGCTGGGCTAATAGTACTTCAAGATCAACTGTGATGGTTGGCAACCATGGCAATGTGTACTGTGCCATCCCACTAAGCTGGTACCAACCATACTACCACCTCAATTCTCTTGTGATCTTTTTGGCCCCCCGACATGCTGTGATGACACCAATATGCAACAGTCAATCATAGAAACAGAAACACAGAATTTGATGGCACATAAGGACTGCTTGGCCCACCTAGTCTACTCATTTCCCTACCTAATGGATAAGCTGCAGATCCTAGTCAACCAACAGCTGACTTGCTCCTACCCCCCAATAGAATTGCCTTATGTCTGTCCCATGCATTCTTGAATTTCCCCACTGTTTTTGACTCTACAACCTCCTCAGGAAGGTTGTTCCATGCATCAACAACACTCTCTGTGAAGAAATACTTCCTCACATTACCTCCGAGCCATCCCCCTCAATCTTCAAATTGTGCCCCCCTGTTCTTAAACATCTCTTTTTATGAAAGATGAAACCCTCTTGGACTTTGTTGATTCCCTTGAAGTTATTTGAAAGTTTCTATCATGTTCCCCCTCTCCCTTCTTTCCTCGAGGATATACATCTTAAGCTCCTTTAGTCTTTCTTCATATGTCTTCTGGTGCAGACCCTGCATCATTTTGGTTGCCTTCCTCTGGACTGCCTCCATCCGGTCTATAACTTTGCAGAGATGGAGTCTTCAGAACTGGATGCAGTACTCCAGATGTGGTCTTACCAACTGTCTGTACAGAGGGACAACAACTTCTTGTTTTCTACTGGTGATGCCTCTCCCTATGCATCCCAGTATCCCCCCCAGCCCTCCTTACTGCTTTCTCACATTGCTTGCTCACCTTTAGGTTATCTGCTATGACTACCTCCAGGTCCCTTTCCATTTTTGTTGTTGTCAGTTTCTCACCCCCCATTGTGAATCAACGGTGAAGCACCTCCCCACTCATGACCAGTCATGGAAGAACATGCTTCAGTACAGTACGTGACATGTAGATCTTCACTTTGTATTATTCACACACCCAATAACCCATACTGTGTACTGTGAAATATACCCGGTATGTCATGTTGAGATAGGCTCCCCACCCCCTGGCCCATTAGACCCAAATAAGCACTGGTGACACCATACAAACCTGGTGATCTAGTGGCCCATCACCACCAATTGGCAGTTAATGGCCACCATCCCACTCCCCCCATCCTGTGCCAAGATTGAGTGACTGGCACTTCCCTCTCTCACACCAGCAAGGCAAGCCACCCAGAGAATGGGCTGTATATACTACGCACTGTGACAGTTTACTGTGTGTCATACCATAGTAGTGGTAGGGGTGCTATGCCATTAACACCATCTGGGTATGGGATCATGGGGTGGGAGTGGTAGTGTCAACTACCTGCCTGGTGTGGGATGCCACTATACCAGGAAGGGATGGTGTCTTCAGTGCCTATTTCCACATAACAGGCATGTGTATGGGACCCTACCTCACTGAGACAGAACAGGGGCATTTTGCTGCATGCGTAGGATGGTGATTGTTTGGTGGGCAGGTAGGAGAACACCAGGGAATGCCATATACTAAATATATTTCTGTACATTGCAGTACATTATGGCATATTGCAGCTTGTGTTGGGCCTATTCACTGTGGCCAGACTTTAGCATACTATTTATGGCTGTCGGGTCTGTGGTGGTGGAGGTGTGCTGTTGGCCAGTGCTGTGCCCCTGTTTATGGGAAATGCTAATGCTCCACCCCCCTGCAGCTGTTGTGTCACACCTCATGGGTGCACCAGTAGTGCCAGGAGTCTGTCCCATAGAAAATAAGCCAGAGTCCAGGATGTACCAACACTCGAAAAATGCTGCCATTTTTGCAGATTGTGTTAGATCACAGAAAATAAGGCCCATTTAATTTATAGCGCTCCCAGTATGTCACTTACTCACTCTGTTTGTAGAGTGGAACATTCAGGTCATAACTACTTTTCAGTGGTATGACAGCTTCTGTGTTAGAAATCAGCTTGTCTGTCTCACAGTTGTCAGTTCAATGTCCTATAAGCACTGTTCCCATCCAGCTATGTTAGAATGGGCTGTTTGACCAGACATCGACCACCTGCAAAAAAAGTAGTCTTCCCCTACTATCCCTGTGGAAGCCTTTTTTTGATACTCCACAGCTCTTTTCTGGCTGTTGCTATTTCTTACTTACCATAATATTCTTGTCTTATCCCTCTGTGTTTGCACCTTGTAGTGCACAACAAACTTTGATCCTGGGTTACGGATAATGTGGGATTAGCTGAATGTTGTAATTGTGTCTGACTGTTCTATGGGAACCCTGCAATGTATCACGGTGCCCACTATCAAAAGTTCTTGTGTTCCTTAGGTTAAAAAGTGTCCAATATTCTGTGTTTATAATATGGTTTTCTCAGCATGGGATATGCGATACCTTGTCTGTCCATTGCTTGTTTTAGTGACTGTGGTAAGCGAGATGCATTTTAATTTTGCGTCTTGATGATGAGTAAATGTTCTGCATCTGTGCCACTGTTGACATGCCGACTTGTACCAACTTGTAATGTTCTTCTATGTACTTTGATACTGTTCCACATAAAGGATTGATTAATAAACTGGGTAGGATCGGTGGGTTAGAAATTAGTCAACTGGGTGGCAAACTGGTTGGCGGGCTTTTGCGAGTGTTGCTATGTCCTGCACTCTGACTTATTTTCTACAGAACAGACTCCCGACACTACTGGTGAACCCATGAGGTGTGACACAACAGCTGCAGGGGGTGGGGCATTAGCAGTTCCCATAAAGAGGAGCACAGCACTGGCCAAAAGCACACGTCTAACACCACAGAGCAGACAGCCATAAAATCAAATCAAATCAACTTTATTTTGATAGCGCCTTTCAAAACCAAGTTGCTGTACATAAAACCAAATACATAAAAATAAAATTAAAACAAGAACATTAAAACAGATCATCCATGACTAGGGAAAGCTAAGCTAAATAAACAGGTTTTTAACTCAACTTTATATCTATCGACAGTTGGGCATTCTCTCAACCAATGAGGTAGAGAATTCCACAGGGCTGGTGCTGAAAAAGTGAAGGCACGAGAACCAGATGTCTTCAATCGTACCTTGGGAATCTCCAGTAATCCCTCATTG
The DNA here is from genome assembly GCA_016271365.2 of Neoceratodus forsteri. Lineage (NCBI taxonomy): Eukaryota > Metazoa > Chordata > Ceratodontiformes > Ceratodontidae > Neoceratodus > Neoceratodus forsteri. Next base: position 187,424,344 of record JADMNL010000032.1, read on the forward strand.
GTGGAATGGAGAGGATGGAGGGGGCAGTAAGGTACCAGGAAATCTTGCAGGTAACTGGATCCCTGATCATGTAGGACTTTAGAAACATAGAATCATAGAAACATAGACTTTGCCAGCAGATAAGGATCACTTGGCCCACCTAGTCTGCCCATTTCCCTTCCTATTGTATAAGCTGCAGATTCTAGTTAACCAACAGCCTACTTCCTGCAACCCCCAAATACAATTGCCTTATGTCTGCCCCATGCATATTTGAATTCCCCCACTGTTTTAGACCAAACAACCTCCTCAGGAAGGCGGTTCCATGCATCCACCACTTTCTCTGTGAAACAAAATTTCCTCACATTACCCCTGAGCGATCCTCTCTCTATCTTTAAATTGTGCCCCCTTGTTCTTACACATATCTTTTTCTGAAAGATGCTACACTCCTGGACTTTGTTGATTCCCTTGAGGTACTTAAAAGTTTCTATCATGTCCCCCTGTCCCTCCTTTCATCAAGGGTATACATATTAAGCTCTCTCAGTCTCTCTCTTCACATGGTTTCTGATGCAGACCCTGCACCATTTCAGTTGCCCTTCTCTGGACTGCTTCCATCCTGTCTATGTCCTTGCATAGATGGGGTCTCAAAAACTGCACACAGTATTCCAGATGGGGTCTCACCAACTCTCTGTACAGAGGGATAACCACTTACCTTTTTCTACTTGTGATACCCCATCCTATGCATCCCAGTATCCCCCTGGCTCTCCTTACTGACTTCTCACATTGCTTACCCACCTTTAGGTCATCTGATATGACTACCCCAAGACCCTTTCCATTTTTGTTGTTGTTAGTAGCTCCCTGCTATTGTGTACTCTTCTCCTGGGTTTTTGTTTCCCAGGTGCATTACTTCGCACTTCTTTGCATTGAATCTAAGTTGCCATATGTCTGACCATTCCTCCAACCTTGCCAAGTCCCTTCTCATCCTTTCTACCTCCCCTTGTGTATCAATTCTGTTACAGATCTTTGTGTCATCTGCAAAGAGGCATACCTTTCCCTCCAGACCCTCTGCAATGTCACCTATAAAGATGTTAAAGAGGACTGGACCCAGTGCTGAGCCCTGAGGTACTCCACTAGTAACCCCCCTTTCTTCGGAATGTGTTCCATTCACTATTACCTTCTGTGTCCTGTTGTGCAGCTAGTTTGCTACCCAGGCTACCACCCTGGAACCCACTCCCACGCTAACTAACTTGATTATTAGTCTTTTGTGCGGGACTGTGTCAAATGCCTTGCTAAAGTCTAGGTAGGCCATATCCACAGCCCCTCCCTGGTCTATTACTTTGGTCACCCAGTCAAAGAAATCAATTAGATTCATCTGACATGACCTTCCTGCTGTAAATCCATGCTGCTTTGGGTCCTGTGCCCCGCTGACCTCTAGGTACTCAACAGTTCTTTCTTTCAGAAGTGATTCCATCATTTTCCCACCACTGAGGTCAAACTTACAGGTCTGTAGTTTTCTGCTTCTGCCTTGCTCCCACTTTTGTGAAGTGGAATTACATCTGCCCTCCTCCAGTCCTCAGGTACCACCCCATCCTCCCATGATTTGTTAAAAAGTGTGGTCAGTGGTGTCACTAGGTCCTCCCTTAGTTCTTTTAGAATTCTGGGGTGAATCCCATCAGGCCCCATTGCTTTGTCCACCTTGAGTTTTAGGAGTTCTTTCAGGACTCTTTCTTCTGTAAATGGACTGGTGTCAACCCCCCTACCTAGAGTGCTTCTATTGTCTGGTTTAGGTAACTCCTACTCATCTTCTTTCGTGAATACTGAACAAAAGCATTCATTCAGTATCTCTGCCTTTTCGCTGTTTCCCTCTGCCCATCTCCCCTCTCCTTTATTAATCTTCACTATTCCTCCCTTAACCTTTCTGTGCTCTCAATGCACCTATAGAAGGTTTTATCCCCCTTCTTAACTGAGTTGGCTATTTTTTCCTCAGTTTTGGGCCTTTGCTATTCTGACTGCCTTCCCCACTTCTTTCTGCTTTAATTGATACAGTTCCCTGTCATGCTCCTTCTGTGATTCCTTGTACTTTTTGAATGCAGTCTTTTTCTCCTTAACCTTCCCTGCCACCTCTTTTGAGAACCATAGTGGTTTTTTACTCCGCTTTGTTTTCTTTATTTGTTTCACATAAAGGCTTGTTGTCTCTATGATAGCAGTTTTGATTTAAATGTTAGCAAACCAACCTTAAAGGTGATCTGCCACCAAACAGGCAGCCAGTGCAGCTTGCAGAGCACAGGCATAATATAACTGGTTCTAGAAGTCCCAGTCAAAAGCCTGACACTGCATTCTGCACCAGCTGCAGGCGATGCATATCAACCCCTGGTAGCCCTAGGTAGAGGGAATTACAGTAATCAAGACAGGTAGTGACAAAGGCATGGACCAGTGTTGGAAGATCATCTAGAGGAGCCAGGTGTTTCACCCGGGTGATATTTCTCAGATGGTAAAAGGAGGATTTGACGACAGCTGACACCTGAGATTTTAGGGTTAGACCATCATCAAAAATAATGCCCAGATTATGCACCTGATCAGAGGTAGTGAGTGACATACCACCAAGTAATAAGCCTTATGGTTGTCCAGCCCCCAAACCCTCCCCTGGATGACCTGGGTCCACTACCAGCACTTCAGTCTTATCCGGATTAAGTCTCAGCCAGCTGGAACTCATCCAAGATCTGATCCCAGTAAGGTAATTATTTAGCATGGAGAGTGCATTGTCCTGTCCGGGCAGAAAGGACATATACAGCCGAGTATCATCTGCAAAGCAGTGAAAACTCAGACTGTATCACCTGATGATATCTCCCAGTGGCAGCATATACACTGCAAACAACATGGGGGCTAAAATGGAACCCTGCGGTACCCCACAAGGCAGGGAGTGAGCACCAGAGAAATAAATTCCAGTGGCAACTCTCTGAAACCTGCCAGTGAGGTAAGAATGGAGCCATTTAAGGTCAGTACAAGACAGCCCACAAAAGAACCGCAGGTGCTCCGGCAGTACACCATGGTCTACAGTGTCAAATGCAGCAGAGAGATCAAGAAGGACCAGAATGGTACATGCCTTTCGATTTCTAGCCATTAGGAGGTCATTCAATACCCAGACAAGAGCAGTCTCCATGCTATGTTTCTTCCTAAAACCAGACTGGAGAGTACCATAGACATTGTGAGTTGTAAGATGATGGTCCAATTGCAACGCAACTGCCTTTTCAATAACCTTACCAACAAATGGCAGGTTAGAGATAGGCTGGTAGTTGGCTAGACAATCTGGATCCAAAGAGGGTTTTTTTTTAGAAGTGGTTGAACGACCGCCTCCTTGGGGGGGTCAGGAAAGAGCCCCTCTCCAAAGACTTCCAGACAATGTCAGCAAGGATCAGGCAGATAACATCTACACATCCCACTAAAGGGGTGTAGGGCCCGATCAAACTACAACTGGTTGGGTGCAATGTTTGGTGCAGCCTTCACAATGTCAGTGAACTCCAGTGCTGATAGTATGTGGCCAGACTGGATGCTGAGACCTGATGATGGCAACCTTATCTGCAGAAAACCTGAGCGAACTCCTCGCATATCAGCTGAGAGAAAGCTTCTCTGGGCTGGACACAGATTGGATTATACAATCTGTCAACAGTCTGAAAGAGCTGAGCCGGTCGATTTTGTGCAGCAGAAATCTCCCCGGACAGGAATTCTGCCTTCTTATGGGTGATTTCTGATTGATAGCCATCATAATGTGCCATCAACTTAAGCCTGTCAGCATCATGGCCGGACTTCTGCCAGGCTCTCTCCATCCTTTGGCCTACTAGCTTCAACTTCTTCAAGGAACCATCAAACCAAGGGCTCCTTGGATGAAGAGTGAGAGGCTGAACACGAACAGGAGCAATCTTGTCCAGAGCATCTCCCACAGCCTTTTTATAGACTAGTACAAGATCATCTGGACTCATGCATTCACCCGACAAGCCTGATAGGTCCGCCAACTGGTCACTAGGGTTACTGCCCCTTAAAGGGTGGTACTGAACCATCTTCGTAGGGGCAGACCTATTGGGGGAGCCCTAAAGCTGAGCCTTATGGTGTGATGGTCAGACCAGCTGAGTGGTTCCACCCCCAAATCAGCAATCTCCACACCCAAAAGAAAGATCAGATCCAATGAATGGCCCCCTACATGGGTCGAGGAAGTAACTACCTGTGTTAGGCCAAGCATCGTCATCAACTGGAGGAGATTTTGACCAAAATGTGAGAGTTCATCATTGACTCAGGCATTGAAGTCACCCAGAACTATCAATCTGGGGGACCTCAACACCATGTCGACAATGAAGTCTGCTAACTCCTGTAGGAATTCTCCACTGTATCCTGGTGGACGGTAGATGAGAAGAATCCTGCAACCTACATCCACTCCCAGGATATATTCAAAGGATCTGATACTTCCCAATGGCACATCCACAAGGCCCAAATCAGTCTTAAACATAAGGGCCACACCCCTGCCCCTACGATCCAACCTTGGACGATGTATCACCGAGAACCCAGCTGGAGTTGCCGAGGCCAATACAGGGCCAGGATTTTCATCCAGCCAGGTCTCAGTGATGCAAGCCAGATCAGTTGATCCAACTAGATCAGCTATAATAGCTGTCTTGTTTTTAATAGATCTGGCATTGCATAACACTGCCAAGGTGGGATGAGCTGTCGGGGAAGACCTTGGCACCTGCCCACTGAGGTTGGAGCCCTTGGGTATGGGGACAAGACAAGAATAACCTCTATCCTGACTCCATTTCACCCCAGGGCATCTCCTGGACCCCACAATTACAATCCGCCCTCCCCTTTCCTCTCCCCAACCAGGCCCAGCCTGGCCACGATGAATAAGCCCAACGCAAGCTGTAATATGCCACATCATACTGCAATATACAGAAATATGTCTAGTATATGGCATTCTCTGGTATCCTCTTACCTGCCCAACCACCAGTCACCATCCTATACATGCAACAAAATATCCCCATTCTGTCTCAGTGAGCTAGGGGCCCATACACATGCCCATTATGTGAAAATAGGCACTGAAGACACCATCCATACCTGGTATAGTGGCACCCCACACCAGGCAGGTAGTTGACACTGCCACTGTCACCCCATGATCCCATACCCAGACGGTGCTTATGGCACAGCATCCAACAATCACCATCCTGCACATGCAACAAAATAGTCCCATTCTGTCTCAGTGAGCTAGGGTCCCATACACATGCCCATTATGCAGAAATAGGCACTGAAGACACCAGTCCTACCTGGTACAGTGGCACCCCACACCAGGCAGGTAGTTGACACTACTACTCTCACCCCAGCATCCCATACCCAGATGGTATTAATGGCACTGCACTCCTATCACTACCACGGCATGACACACAATGAACTGTCACAGTGCGTAGTATATACAGTACATTCCCTGGTTGGCTTGCCTTGCTGGTGTGAGGGGGATGTGCCAGTCATTCAGTTGTGGTACAGCATGGGAGGGAGTGGGATGATGGTCTCTAACTGTCAGTTGGTGGTGATGGGCTGCTACACCACCAGATTTGTATGGTGTTACCAGTGCTTATTTGGGCCTAATTAGCTGGGGAGGAGTGGGGAAGCCTGTCTCAACATGACACATCGGGTATATTTTACAGCACGCAGTAAGGATTAGTGTGTGATGAATTATACAAATTGAAGATCTATATATCACGTACTTTATTAAAGCATGTTCTGCCGTGACTGGTCATCGTTGGGGGTGCTTCACCATTGATAGGCTGTTGTATACTGGTGCCATCATGGCATATGGGGGGCAAAAAGATCACAAGGGAATTGAGGTGGCCGCATGGTGGGTACCAGCTTAGTGGGATGGCCCACCACACATTGCCTATGATTGCAACCATCTCAGTGGATCCTGAAGTACCGTTAGCCTAGCTTTAGGTGGTTCTAAATGTATGTGGTATGATAAATTGAGTGGTGTTCTCCCTATGCATGCAAGCATTGTAGTCCAGACACACAAATGCAACAAAATGGTTTTGCTGTAAAGTTTGTTTAGCTGGAGGGGGATAGGGGTTTCTTTGGTGGTTTGTGTAAAAGAGACACATTTGTATTTTTTGAGGGGTTGGTAAATGGACATCTCAGCCAGTCTCATTGCATTCTAGTTCTTATTAATAACATCTGGATCCTGTACAATGTAAAATGCCATGGCACAAAATACCTTAGAACGTTACATGCTTAAACACACACACACACACACACACACACACACACACACACACACACACATGCACACACACTCACTCTACCCTAAGCAGAACACAGCAGGATAAGGTACCAATATTTAGGAAATGTATAATACTTACCCAGAGACTAGCAGTGTGAATCCCGACTGCAGTGTTCTTTCTCTGCTGTGGCTAAGCAAGACACTGCAACAAGATACTGGCCTGCTGTAGAGGCTATTAGACATCAAACCAAAGGGCATTCTGGAAAGACTAAATTGGAGAAGCTGCAATAAAACAAACCTGAATGGCAGCCCCCAGAGGTCATAAAACACCCTGGGAAAATTAGAAGAAACCTCCTCTCACAGCCTAGGCAGAAACAAAATACTGGGATGAAGTGAGAAATCAAAACTGGTAGTAATGCATATATTTTCCTGATTTTAACATGCAGTTTTCCTTTAATGAGTCCCTGAAACTGCATATAGGCATACCCTAACCCCCACCAAACATACACACATATAGACATCATGATTTTTTTTTTAACTCTAAGCATGTCAATATTCGGCTCTTACAGTATGGGCAAGTTGGGCATAAAAATAAAATAGAAAAAAAAAGGATCAAGCAGGTGCCTTTTCCTTTGTCAGATACATGCAGACAGAAGGTCACAAATCCTGTATGACAAGTTCATTACATGGATGTTTTCCATGTAAAACAGAAATTTTGTTAATGTCATGTCTGTAGCATCATTTGTAGCCAGTAAACTATTATTTACATAGGTGCTGTAAACGACAGGTTTTAATTCAGAAATCCAGTCTTGATAAATTTATTTTTTTAGTAGTTCTGTAAGATTTATGCCTCTCTGATGCAAGAGTGCATAGCATAGCAATGAAAGGGTTTCTGTAATTGATTGTTGTTTGCATGAGAAGTGGGGGTGACAGAGGCATACAAGAGTGAAGTCTAAATTATGTCTTGGCCATTCTGTGATCTAAAGTTTAACACTATTTTGTGAAGAGAATAACGTCTTGTGTTTTTTGCATTTGAATAGATTCAGTGCTTTGAAGTTAAAAGATATAAATATATACATACATAATGTCGTGGGCACCTAAAAAGGAAGGAGATACTGCTAAAATAAATGCTATTCTGATGATTTATTTATTTATGTGTGAGATTTTAAGTGTAGTTTTGCCTCGGTTACAGACACATAAGCTATAAATAAGGATGGATGTATTAGTCAAAGCTTGTAGTAGAAAAATAAAGCAAGACAAATAATACATATTTTTTTTATTTCAATTGTATAATCAGGAGTGGCACACTAAGCTGAATGCTTGTTTACAGGAGCAACCTGGGAGCACATGAAAGTTAAGTGACTTGCTCAGGGTCACCCAGTATGCAAGTGGAGGCTGTGGGATTCAAACCCAGATTTCCAGATTTGCAGTTAAGAGCCTTAAACCACTATACTATGCTGCCTTCCTAGTTATGGCAGTTTTATGGTTCATGATGTTGGTGTAGTAAGCATACCAACACAATAACATACAAAAATGCCAGCAGAATAGGCCTAGAGGGCTTTTGTGTCTGCTCGTTTGGTCAGTCCCCACCCTGGGAGCTGACTTTGCTGCCCTCCTACCCTATTGGGATTATCACTTCCAAGTCCAGGGTTTATTTATTTGTTTGTTTGTTTTATTTTTAACCAGGAAGTAGACTGGGCACAGCCCTTTTTCAGCCACGCCTGACATACAACATTACAATACAAAAAAATTACATGGACATGAAAATCCATTCATTAATCACAATTACAAACAGCATCACAATAGAGTTTCTTTAACAGTAAATGTTTAAAATGAGATTCTGAATGTGCTTTTTGAATAAATTCTCCAAATTCATTTAAAAATGAAGGTGCATACCAAGAAAATGCCTTCCTACTCATTGCAACCTATAAACTGGAACAGCATGTTGATTTAAACAATTTTGCCTTGTGTCCCTACCATAAGCTTTTGTTACTATTAATTTAGATAGAGACAGAGGATCTCCCAAACATTTTATCCAAAATACAAAATTCACTAATATACATTTCAAACGATTAACTGGAGAAAGAAACATAGAATTTAATGGCAGATAAGGACCGCTTGGTTTGCTGGCCAAGGCACCTAGCTTCACCTGAGCTCTTTCCTTCTAGATTGCTTGAAAGGACAGAACAGAGAACCTTACCAGAGCAAGGGAAAGGGTTAATACTTCTTTTGGCTAAACAGATTTACTGTGTATTGTTATTTTTATTTTGTACTCACATAGATTGCCACTGTTTGTTGTTAACATTTCATTGCTTTATGTTTCTCTGATTCAAATTGTTGTTGCTGGTATACCTTCCTCTGCATTATTACAAGGTGTGCCTACAGGTGTGTGCTAACAGATCACTGCTGTAATCTTTTGATTCAAATTGTCTTTTGCATGGTATGTCTTGTATTACTGTTTTATTTTCCTCTGTAGCAAAGTGTTTCTTACAGGGTATATCTTCTCTGAAATTATTACAGGTGGTGCTTACATTTTTGTGACTTTTTTATCATTGGGCTAAGCAAAATAACTGTTTTATTTTATTCTTTTTTTTTCTGTTGAAAAAGTTTGTTGTCTCAGAGGTGTTTCAGTCTCCTTCTCACATTGAAGGAGCTAATTGCTTTTCTCCCACAGCTCTTCCAGAGGATTAGGTGTGTATCTGGAGGTGGAACTGGCAAACTGTCAGTAATTTCCAACAGAAAGAAGGGTTAAAAGGTCAGGTTAGTTGATATCTTGGAGGTAGAAGACTTGGTTTGCTGGCCAAGGCACCTAGCTTCACCTGAGCTCTTTCCTTCTAGATTGCTTGAAAGGACAGAGCAGAGAACCTTATCAGAGCAAGGGAAAGGATTACGACTTCTTTGGCTAAACAGATTTACTGTGTATTGTTATTTTTATTTTGTGCTCACAGGGATTGCTACTGTTTGTTGCTAACATTTCATTGCTTTATTTTTCTCTGATTCCAAATTGTTGTTGCTGGTATACCTTCTTCTGCATTATTACAAGGTGTGCCTACAGGTTTGTGCTAACAGATCACTGCTGTAATCTTCTGATTCAAATTGTCTTTTGCATGGTATATCTTCTGTTACTGCTTTATTTTTCTCTGTAGCAAAGTGTTTCTTACAGGGTGTATCTTCTCAGGTGGTGCTTTACAGGTTTTACAGTTTTATCTAACATTAGGATAAGCTTTCAGGGTTACTGCATTTGTTGTTGATTGATTGTTTCTGCACTTACCTCCATGATCTTTCAACCTTGGTTCTTCTTTTTCAGCAGGGGAAGGGCCCAGACACCCACCTCCATCCCCAACCACCCCACACTACACTCCTTTTATAGGGTACCACAGTTGTGACATTTTCTGTGGCAAAGCAGGAAGGGGTGGATCAATGGGGCATCCACAAAGTGAGCTCATTTACAGGGGCACTAGTAATTTAACTTGTTATAACAAGTTATATGAAAACAAAACACAAAATCAACCGTTACTTGCATTTTCTTTCTTCTAATTACTCTGACCAGGTTATAAACCCAGCAACTTATCTGGAATGGATATCATTAACTGTAGGTACTGTGGAACAATTTTCAGAAGGACAGTCTTACAGGATTTCGGACACTGTCCTACATGTTAGGTCATTGTAGATCTTAGGGCTCAGATCCGGGCAGCATGGGCAGAGATTGCATGCCTCAAATTTTATATTCAAGAGGAAATACATTAAAAGAACCACCCGCCATTTCCCCAACATCGAACAGAAGAACCTCGACCACAGAGGGTAGTTGGTCTGGGAGGTTGGCAGGTGGTTAGGAGGGGCAAATCAGGTGCCCCATCACTCTGTGGTCTCCAACATATTACCTCCAAAAACCATATAAACACTACAAACAGGTATCTGCCTCTATCTCCGAAATCAAACAAAGGGACAGAGGACACTGCAGAGCAGGACACTGCAGCACAGGAGCTAGCACAACAAAACTCACACAAATCAGGAACCAAAACAAAAAAAGCAAAAAAAAAATCCAAAAACTTCTGATCATAGCAGACTCCATGATTCGTGAAGTTGATACCTGTCTCCAGACAAGGGTAATGGTCAGATGTCTCCCAGGTACATCAGCATGGAGATACACTGACCGCATTGCTAAAATTGTTCAGAAAGCAGGAGAAAACATTGACGTCCTGGTATACATAAGCACTCATGATCTCGCCAGCTTGTCAGTTGTAGAGACCAAGGAACCCCTGACCAGGCTGGGTAACAAACTATCATCCATTTCGTCCGGCATCTCCTTCTCTGAGATCCTGCCAGTCTGGGAGAGGGGGGCAGATGGATGGAAGGTCAGAGAAGGGGAGATAGGGGAGCTAAACATATGGCTTAAGGGCTGGTGCCAGGAAAAAGGACACAGATTTGTATGGAACTGGCAACAGTTCTGGGAGCAAAAGTTTTTTAAATTTGATGGACTGCATCTGACTAAGGAGGGAGTCAGTGCATTGGGGCAGAAGTTTGATGTCTTTGCAGAATATTTAAACTAGCAAATGGAGAGAGGGGTGCAGCAACCCATGTGTCAAATGGAAAGAACATCCCTCCCCCCTCAGCTAGCAATCAAACAGGGATTCAGCATGTTTGCAGTTCATTTGCATCACCAGATAAGAAAAAAGTCCTATCTCCCCATACGACACACAGGAGAAATGCTAGACCTCACCCAACAACTTACACACCGAAATCTGGCCAATGAAAAATCATGTACACAAATGCTCACAGCCTGGGAAATAAGATCACAGACCTGCAGACAATAATGTCAGAGGCTAAACTGGACACAGTAGCAATTAATGAGATGTGGTTTACCAGTAACCACACTTGGGAGACTTCAGTACCTGGCTATGTACTGTTCAGAAGAGACCAAGGTGCAAAAAGGGAGGGTGGAGTGGCCCCGTATGTCAATGAAAATATCAAAGCTACAGAAATTCAGAATACACATAAGGAGCCAGAAGAACTGTGGGTCACCCTGGAAACAGGAAATGGGACAGCCATAAGAACTGGGGTTGTCTACAGACCCCCAGACCAGGGGGAGGACATAGACACATTACTGTTAGAAGATATACAAAACATGACAGCTAAAGGGGAGGTTCTGATAATGGGAGACTTCAACATGCCGGATACAGATTGGTCAATACCAGCAGGAACATCTGCCAGAACTAGACACATGGTGGATTCCTGCAGGGGGAGGGCCTCAAACAACTGGTAAAACAACCCACAAGAGACAGGGCTATCCTAGATCTAGTACTGACTAACAGGGAAGGGACACAGATCTCCAGGTAGAAGGTCACCTGGAGGCCAGTGACCATCACATGGTACGGTTCAATTTGGCCACTACAACTAAATCATCCCATCCCATTCCAAAGCAAAAATATGGGACTTCAGAGGAGCTAACTTTGATAAGATGGCCAACAGAGTTAAGCTAGCCCTGGCAAAAAGAAACACAGGTGAAGGGGTACAGGCAAAGTGGGCAAGCATTAAGGATGCAATACTTGAAGCAACATCCCATTGTGTTAGACAGAAAAAGAAGTGCAAAAGAAGAAAGAAACCACTTTGGTTCTCAAATATAATAGCAGAAAAAGTCAGATCCAAAAGGCTGGCTTTCAGGAAATATAAGGGAACACAGCGGGATGAAGATAGGGAGGCATACCAAACTGCCCTAAGGGAAGCAGGTAAGGCAGTAAGGCAGGCAAAGTCCCAAACTGCGGAAACACTAGCATGAACAGTAAAAGAAGGTGACAAGACTTTCTATAGATACATTAATGAAAGGAGAAAGTCCAGATTAGGTATTGCTAAGCTCAAAGGACAAAAGGGGGCGTGTGAGTAGGAGGACCATGTAAAAGAATCTATCTTAAATAGATACTTTTGCTCAATATTTACTGAAGAGAAGGTAGAGCAGGGCCCACAGCTCAGCACCATGGACACAGGGGGGAAGGAGATGAGCACTGCTCCCTTCACAAAAGAAAGGGTCCTATAAGAACTTGCGAAGCTCAAGGTGGACAAGGCAATGGGACCTGATGGCATACATCCCAGGGTACTTAAGGAGCTAAAGGTGGAACTAGCAGAGCCATTAGCAGAACTGTTTAGTGAGTCTCTGAGCACAGGAGGGGTCCCAGAAGACTGGAGAAGGGCTCATGTGATCCTGCTTCACAAGAGTGGTAGCAGGGAGGAGGCAGGGAACTACAGACCAGTCAGTCTTACCTCAGTAGTGGGCAAGATTATGGAGGCACTCCTTAAGGAAAGGATAGTGCAACACCTGGAATCCATAGGGGCATAGGATCCAAGACAGCATGGATTTACAAAAGGAAGGTCCTGTCAAACTAATCTCATAGATTTCTTTGACTGGGTAACCAGAGTGGTGAACCAAGCGGGAGCAGTTGATGTCACCTACCTTGACTTCAACAAAGCTTTCAACACTGTTCCACATAGAATATTGATAAATAAGCTGGGTAGGCTCAGGGTGGGTCAGAAGTTGGTCAACTGGGTGGCAAACTGGTTGATGGGCAGAAAACAGAGAGTGGTGGTAAATAGTATACAGTTAGAAGAGATGCGACTCACAAGTAGGGTTCCTCAGGGATCAGTCCTGCGACCAGTCCTCCTAAATATCTTCATTAGTGACATTGCAGATGGACTAGAGGGTAAGACTTGTCTGGTTGCAGATGTCACCAAGATCTGCAACACAGTAGATGATCCTGATGGGGTGGGCAGAATGAGAAGAGATCTGGATAAACTAGCAAAATGGTCGGAAGAGTGGCAACTGACATTTAATACAAAGAAGTGCAAGATCATGCACATAGGGAAGAGAAACCCTGAAGCCACCTATAATCTGTGAGGGGAGTTGCTGGCAGTCACAAAAGAAGAAAGAGACTTGGGCATCATCATCACCACTGATGACCTGAAATCATTCAAGCAGACCTCTAAAGCAGTAGGTAATGCTAGGGGGATGTTAGGGTGTATTAGTAGGGGTATCACAAGTTGTAAGAGGGAGGTAATAATCCCTCTTTACAAGACACTAGTTGAGCCTCATCTGAGTACTCATGTGCAGTCCTGGAGGCCACACCTTCAAAGACATTAGAAATTGAGGAGTCCAGAGAAGGGCAACCAAAATGTTGCAAGGACTGCATCAGAAGACATATGAGGACAGATTAACAGAGCTCAATATGTATACCCTAGAGCAAAGGAGGGAGAGAGGTGATATGATTGAAATATTCAAACACCTCAAGGGCATTAACAAGGTGAAAGAGTCTGACATGTTTCAATATAAGAAAAATAGCAGGACAAGAGGACACAGCGTGAGATTGGGGGAGGACGATTAAAGGGTAATGTGAGGAAGTTCTTTTTCACAGAAAGGGTGGTGGATGCATGGAACAGCCTACCTCAGGAAGTGGTGGCTATAAATACAGTGCAGGGCTTCAAACAGGCATGGGATAGGCATACAGGAGCAATACAGATGAGTATAAATAGATAGGTTACTGAAAGAGCAAAGGCCAATGGCACATTTATAAGGTAGAAAAGGAAATGGTCAGACTGGATGGGCCTTGCAGTCCTTATCTGCCATCAACGTCTATGTTTCTGTGTTCCTATGTTTCACCCAGTCTGCCCACTTCCCTACCTAATGGATAAGCTGCAGATCCTAGCTAACCAACAGCCTGCTTCTTCCAGCCTCCACCCCCCAGAATTACCTTATGTCTGTCCCATGCATTCTTGAATTCCACCATGTTTTTGACTCCACAACCTCCTCAGGAAGGCTGTTCCATGCATCCACAACCCTCTCAGTGAAAAAATACTTCCTCACATTACCTCTGAGCCGTCCCCCCTCTAACTTCAAATTGTGCCCCCTTGCTCTTGCACACCACTTTTTCTGAAAGATGCTACCCTCTTGGACTTTGTTGATTCCTTGAGGTATTTGAAAGTTTCAATCATGTTCCTCGCCTCTCTCCTCGAGGCTATACATATTAAGATCTTTTAAGTCTCTTTTGATATGTCTTCTGGTGCAGACCCTGCACCATTTTGAAGTTCCTACTCTGACACAGCCTCCATCCAGTCTATGTCTTTGCAGAGATTGTCTCCAGAACTGCACGCAGTACTCCAGATGGGGTCTCACCAGCTGTGTGTACAAGGGATAACTACTTCCTGTTTTCTACTGGTGATGCCTCCCAATGCATCCCAGTATCCCCCAGCCTCCTTGCTGCCCTCTCACATTGCTTGCTCGCCTTTAGGTCATCTGATATGACTACCCCCAGGTCCCTTTCCATTTTTGTTGTTCTTAGTATCTCACCCCCCATTGCGTACTCTTCCCCTGGGTTTCTGTTTCCCAGGTGCATTACTTTGCACTTCTTAGCATTGAATCTAAGCTGCCATACGTCTGATCATTCCTCCAACCTTGCTAAGTCACTTCTCATCCTCTACACCCCACCTTGTGTATCAACTCTGTTGCAGATTTTTGTGTCATCTGCAAAAATACATACTTTTCCTTCCATTCCCTCTGCAATGTCACTTATAATGACATTAAAGAGGAACGGTCCTAGTACTGAACCCTGCAGTACTCGACTAGTAACCCCCCTTTCTTCAAAGTGGACTCCATTTACTATCACCCTCTGTGTCCTGTTCTCCAGCCAATGTTTTACCTAGGCTACTACCCTGGGACCCACTCCCAGGCTGGCCAACTTGTATATTAATCTTTTGTGTTGGACTGTGTCAAATGCCTTGCTAAAGTCTAGGTAGGCCATGTCTACAGCCCCTCCCTGATCTACTACTTTGGTCACCCAGTCAAATAAATTGATTAGATTCGTCTGACATGACCTTCCCGTTGTGAATCCATACTGCCTTGGGTCCTGTGCTCCTTTGACCTCTAGGTACTCAACAGTTCTTTCCTTCAGAAGAGATTCCATCATTTTCCCAATCACTGAGGTTAAACTAACAGATCTATAGTTTCAAACAACATGAAGTCTTGCTATATTATGACAACTGCAGTATGACCGCAGGTTAGAACTACTCCGGAGGTGAAATAGTTAACTTTCCATGCAGGCATGGAACTTAGACTGCAAGCTCGGTTGAAAACTCTGTCTGTTGTGCTTCAAACGCAAACTGTCAGATTCTTTACTCCGCCTCACTGAACAGTCGCTCCGGAGATTCCTCCTTCTGCTCGGGTTCATTTTGTCGTTTAAAGTATTATTTTTCGGTTTTTAGTCGAAATTAAACCTCGAGCCGGTCGGTTCAAGCTCTGTCTGTAATGTACGTAATAGATAGGTTTTACATTTATTTTTTCTGTGGAACTTGTAATTTTTATCAGATCAGTTTGAACCGATCAGGTTGTATTTAAAATCTACTAGTCCTTTTTAGAGTGCGGTTCCTGTTCTTATCTGGTTCTAAAAACGGATTTCATTACGTTTTTCCACGAACTGTGACACACGGTTGGGAACCGATAAGGGTGTCTTGTTTGGTGGATTGCCATAAACAAAAGTTGGTTAGGCTGGCATTATGTCTGAGAAACCCAAAAGAAAACCCTGACTCCACTGGTTTCAACACTGCAGTGTTTGTGGGGAAGCTTTGCAAAGGCTGACCCACACCACGTGTCTATTGTCTGGGTTTGACCACCTCAATTCAGACTACCAGATTTGTCACACCTCCTGCTGCCACCATAGATAAGAGAGTTGGTAGCTCAGGAAAGGGAGGCCTAAAAAGTCTGTTGACCCGGATGGCCAGCCTGGTTCGGTGCCAAGCCGAACGGGAGTGCCCTCTGACCAGGGTGATACTCCCGGCAAGCGAAGAGCCGTTCTGAGGAGCTGGTTCCAGCAGAAAGGACTAGAAAGTCAGCTAGTGTAGAGCCAAAAGTTCTCCCAACTGCTGAGGAAATAGCTAAAGCGATTCAAATTGTCCAGTCTCTCTCCGGTTCCGACCGAACCAACACCTTCAGGTAGTTGCCTGTTTGCCAGTTCCACCGGGTTCAAGATTATGATTTTCAGGATTTTTATGAACCGGGAGGGGAAGAGGAATATGAGGAGAGTGAATATGGTTTGAAGATCTGGATGTGCCCATTGATCCGGCATCTCAGCTTAGACCCTAGGGTTTCTCCTCCAAGGCTTTCTGAGTCCCCTTCTCATTTCATGTTTTATAAAAAGTTGCTGAAACTCTCCCGCCTCCTGTTGAGGAAGCTGTTGATGACCAAGAGGAGCCAGACTATGTAGAAATGATGGATATTCCAGAGTCTAGGAGACTGTCTATTCATTTGCATAAATCTATTTGAAACAGACAGTAAAAGTTTTAAAACTCCTCACACTATACCTCCTGTGGATAAAAGGATGGACAAAGGTATACCTTATCAGGCTCTGACACTGATTTCCTCACTCAACAATGCAGCCATGTGGGGTAGTGCAGGCTGCAGCCTGTGACAAAGCTAATATTCTCCTAGCTTCACACCCCTGAGAAGGACTCCAGGAAGATTGATGCTATGGCAAAGAAACAGTACATGGCAGCATCTTTGGGACTCAGACAAGCAAATTATATGGCTTATGCTGCTAGGTACCAGAAATCCAGATGGGATACTGAGCTGGCCCTAGCAAAACAAGTCCCTGACCAGCTTGCCAGGGAGCTGGAACAGGTGGCTATGGATGGTATTGAGGCATCCAAGGTGCAATTTCATGCTGCAGTGGACTCTAATGATGTTTCATCAAGAGTCATGGCTACATCTGTGGCACTTGCAGGATGGCTTGCTCAGATGTACTACCCTGTCTCAGGATACCCAGTCTAAGGCCATGGATTTTCCTTTGTTGGAAATTCTCTATTTGAGGAGCAAACAGAGAATTACATGAAGAAAATGGATGAATATAGGACCACCTATAGGAGTGCACAGGTCAAGGAAAGCCAGTACTCCTCAAAAGCAGCTTCCTAGAGGCAGGGGCAGGCCTTTTCATAGGCCTTTACCAGTTCCAAGCTTTCTCCTCCGCCTATGCTCAGAGGGGTTCTTAGAGGAGAGGCAGATGGGGTACAAGCAGGTCTGCTTCCATCCCTCAGCCCAAAGCCCTGCCAAGCAGGCACCCTGATGGGATTGCCAGGGCCGATTCTCCTCTACCTGTAGGGGGCAGGCTTACTTTGTCCAGGACTGGAAGTCTTTAACATCAGACAAGTGGGTCCTGGAAGTAAGCCATAGGACTGGTTCTCAGCTTCAAAAATTTCCAAAGCTGAGAACCAGATCTTTTCACCTGCAACTCCATCAGAGGCACTCGCCCTAGAGGCAGAGGTCTCCTCCCTCCTGGCTCTCAGAGCTGTGGAAGGGTTCCTCCCTACACCAGGCAAAGGTTTGTACCCAGGTACTTCCTTACCTCAAAAGACAGGAGAATGGCAGCCCATCCTGGATCTCAGATATTTAAACAAGCACCTTTAAAGCCAAAGTTCAAAATGGTGACTCTGTGAATTATCCTACCCTCTCTAAGGCCAGGGACTGGCTAGCTTCCTGGACCTCAAGGATGCCTACTTCCATATTCCCACTGAAGCTCCCACTGAAAGTACCTCAGGTTCGAGCTGCCCTCAGGCCACTACCAGTTCAGAGCAATGCCCTTCGGCCTCACTTCTGCCCCAAGGGTATTCACCAAATGCCTGGCTGTAGCAGTTGCTCTACCTAAGAAGGCAAAAGATTGCCATCTTTCCTTACCTGGACGATTGGCTCTTAGTAGGCCAGTCCCCCAGACCAGGTAAATTTACACCTTCAGACAATGTACAGCAACTTCTTACTCTCTAGGTTTCCTTCTGAATCTCTCAAAGCTGTTCTAGAGCCAGTCCAGCTTCTTACCTTCATAGGCGCAGAACTGAACACACAGAAAGCAGGGGCCTTCTCCTGGACAGGGCAAAGACCCTAGTCTCCTGGCCTCTCATTTACCCTGCAGGTCTCCCGGCCAGCAAGGCATTTTCTGCAGCTCCTAGGACACATGGCTGCTTCCACAGCAGTTGTGCAAGGAGCAAGATTTCAGATGAGGGACATCCAGTTCCATTTGAGAGCTTTTTGTCTCAAAGAAAGGATCCTCTTACCAAGCTGATCCTAGTAACTCAAACCCTGATCCAAGCCCTACAGTGGTGGCAAGATCAGAGCAACCTGAGACAAGGGGTTCCTTGTCACTCAGTCTCATTCTCTAATCCTTACTACAGATGCGTCCTCTTGGGCTGGGAGCTCACATGGGCGACTCACCACCCAGGGTCTGTGGTCTCCCAGGAATCTCTGCCCACATCAACATGTTGGAGCTCAGAGCAGTTTTCTAGTACTTAGCTTTTTCCAAATCTGTTCAGAACAAGAGTATTCAGGTCAGAACAGACAACACCACTGACAATGTGGTACATCAACAAGCAAGGGGGTACTCGGACTACGGCCTTGTGCACTGAAGCGATGAAGTTGTGGTCTCTGGCTTACTCCCTGAACACCTCCCTTACGGCAGTTCACCTCCCAGGCAAGGACAATGTCCTGGCAGATGCTCTCAGCAGGATTTCCCAGAGCCACCATGAATGGTCACTGGATCCCCTGGTCTTGGGAGTAGTATTTGCCAGATGGGGCAACCCGCAGATAGATCTTTTTGCAGCCCCAGACAATCACCAACTTCCTCTTTTTTGCTGCAGGCCCCCAGTGTTGGGCTCACTCCCACTGGATGCCTTAGTCCTCAGTTGGGAGGGGAAGTTTCTCTATGCCTTCCCTCCCTTTCCTCTCCTGTTCAAAGTGCTAGTCAAAATCAGATCCCAATCATGCAAAGTCATTCTGATAGCTCCGGATTGGGCCAGACAGTCCTGGTATCCACTCCTGCTGTCCTTAGCAGTCCATCCTCCCGTCCCTTCCCAGTAATCACAATCTGTTAACCGTGCTCAGGGAAGGGTCTGGCACCCGAATCTCAAATCTCTCAATCTCAAGGCTTGGTTCTTGAAGAGTTAGAGTTTGCTGATGTACACCTTTCCCAAGGTGTAATGGATATATTGAAGGCCGCAAGGAAGCCTTCCACCAGGGCTACTTACAATTCCAAATGGAAAAGGTTTTCCATATGGTGCTCGGAAAAGCATATTTCCCCACTCTGCTGATCTACCCACAGTCCTGGATTATATGGTCCACCTGAATTCTTTGGGGCTGAGTTACCAGCTACCCTGAAGGTGCACTTGGCAGCTGTGTCTGCTTTTATTTCAGCAGGTAAACCTTCTTCCTTTCAGCTCATCCTGTATTTTCCAAGTTTTTAAGGGTTGTTTCACAGTAACCTCCATTCAGGATCCTCCCCTGCCTGGGATCTCAATGTTTGCATTGCTCAGCTTATGCAACCCCCTTGAGCCCTTTTGTCTTCAGCTGAGCTCAAGTATTTGACTTGGAAACTGTGTTTTGGTAGCTATCACCTCTGCCAGACGCATAAGTGAATTATAAGTTGTCATGGAGTGGGAGCTTATCTCTTTCACAGAGATAAGGTGGTCCTTCGGACTAACAGAAAGTTCCTGCCTAAGGTGGTTTTAGATTTCCACCTTAATCAATCTATTTCACTTCCAGTGTACTTCACTGACCACTCCTTCTCTGGGGAGAGGACGCTGCACAGCCTAGATGTGAAGATAGCCCTTAGTTACTACATAGAGCGTACCAAGGGTCATAGGTTTGACTCCCTCCAACTGTTCCTCACCTATGGCGAAGTTGGTAAAGGGAAGCCAGCCACTAAAAGATCCATTGCCAGGTGGATTGTCTCTTGTATCCAATTATGCTATGAGAAGTTGGGTAAAGTTCTCCCTCAGGCCTGAGGACTCACTCTACCAGAGGTATTAGCTGCTTCTCTGGCTGCTGCCAGAGACATTCTTATTCTAGAAATATGTCAAGCAGCTACCTGGAAAACAGTTCACACTTTTACCAAGCATTACTCCCTGGACATCCAGGCTAGAGTGATGCTCAGTTCGCACAGTCTGCTTCAGAGCCTATTTCCTAGGTAGGTTCTGTCCCTCCTCCATGGGGAGTGCTGCTGTGTAGTCTGCAATTGTCATAATATAGCAAGACTTCATGTTGTTTGAAGAAAAAATTACTCACCTTAGTAATGTTGTTTCTTCTAATGGAGTCTTGCTATATTATGAAGGTAGAAGACTTGGTTTGTTGGCTAGGCACTCTAGCTTCACCCTGAGCTCTTTCCTTCTAAGACTGCTTGAAAGGCAGAGTAGAGAAACTTACCAGAGCAAGGGAGAAGGATTAAGACTTAGTTTGGCTAAGTAGATTTACTGTGGTGGTGGTGTTTTATTTTTACTCACAGGGATTGCTACTGTTTGTTGCTAACATTTCATTGCTTTATTTTTCTCTGATTCAAATTGTTGTTGCTGGTATACCTTCTTCTGCATTATTACAAGGTGTGCCTATAGGTGTGTGCTAACAGATTACTGCTGTAATCTTCTGATTCAAATTGTCTTTGCAAGGTATATCTTCTGTTACTGCTTTATTTTTCTCTGGAGCAAAGTGTTTCTTACAGGGTATATCTTCTCTGAAATTATTACAGGTGGTGCTTTACAGGTTTTACAGTTTTATCTAACATTAGGATAAGCTTTCAGGGTTACTGCATTGTTGTTGACTGATTGTTTCTGCTCGTACCTCCTTGTTCTTTCGTCCGTGGTTCTTCTTTTTAGGCAGGAAGGCCCAGCCACCCACCCCCATCCCCAACCACCCCACGCCACACCCTTTATAGGGTACCACAGTTGTGACATTTCCTGTGGCAGAGCAGGAAGGGCGGATCAGTGGGGCCTCCACAAGGTGATCTCATTTACAGGGCACTAGTAATTTAACTTGTTATAATGTTAAACAAAGCACAATTAAACCATTACTTGCATTTTTTTTTCCTTCTAATTACTCTGACTAGGTTACAAACCCAGCAACTTATTTGGAATGGATTTCATTAACTGCAGGTACTGTGGAACAATTTTCAGAAGGACAGTCTTACAGGATTTAGGACACTGTCCCACATGCTGGGCCTTTGGAGATCTTAGTCTCAGCTGCAGCATGGGCAGAGATTGCCTAATTTCATATTGAAGAGGAAATACATTATAAGAACCACCCGCCATTTCCCCAGCATCCAACAGAAAACCTCGACCAGAGGGTAGTTGGTCCAGGAGGTTGGCAGGTGGTTAGAGGAGCAAATCAGGTGCCCCATCACCTCTGCTCTCCAACACATTACCTCCAAAAACCATATAAACACTACAGACAGGTATCTGCCTCTGAAATCAAATAAAGAGGCAGAAGACACTGCAGAGCAGGACACTGCGGCACAGGAGCTAGCACAACAATACTCACCCAAATCAGGAACCAAAACTAAACAAGCACAAAGGAAATCCAAAAAACTTCTGATCATAGGAGACTCCATGATTCGGGGAGTTGATACCATCTCCAGCCAGGGGTGATGGTCAGATGTCTCCCAGGTACATCAGCATGGAGAGACACTGACTGCATTCTAAATTGTTCACAAAGCAGGAGAAAACATTGATGTCCTAGTACACATAGGGACTAATGATCTCACCAGCCGGTCAGTTGTGGAGACCAAGGAACACCTGACTAGGCTGGGTGACAAACTATCATCTATTTCATCCAGCATCTCCTTCTGAGATCCTGCCAGTCTGGGAGAAGGGAGCAGATGGACGGAAGGTCAGAGAAGGGGAGATAGGGGAGCTAAACACATGGCTCAAGGACTGGTGCCAGGAAAAAGGACACAGATTTGTAGGGAACTGGCAACAGTTCTGGGAGCGAAAGTTCTTTAAATTTGATGGACTGCATCTGACTAAAGAGGGAGTCAGTGCATTGGGGCAGAAGTTTGATGTCTTTGCAGAATATTTAAACTAGCAAATTGGGAGAGGGGTGCAGCACCCCATACGTCGAATGGGAA
The DNA here is from genome assembly GCA_016271365.2 of Neoceratodus forsteri. Lineage (NCBI taxonomy): Eukaryota > Metazoa > Chordata > Ceratodontiformes > Ceratodontidae > Neoceratodus > Neoceratodus forsteri. Next base: position 187,446,478 of record JADMNL010000032.1, read on the forward strand.
GAACACCCTCCCCTCAGCTAATGGTCAAACAGGAATTCAGCGGGTTTGCCGCTCATTTGCATCACCAGGTAAGAAAAAGGTTTGTCTCCCCACACGATGCACAGGGTGATGCCAAACTTCACTCAACAACTAACACACCAAAAATCTGGCCAATGGAAAATCATGTACACAATGCTCACAGCCTGGGAAATAAGATCCCAGACCTGCAGGCAATAATGTCAGAGGCTAAACTGGACATAGTAGCAATTAGTGAGACGTGGTTTACCAGTAACCACACTTGGGAGACTTCAGTACCTGGCTATGTATTGTTCAGAAGAGACCGAGGTGAAAGGGGGAGTGGAGGCCTGTATGTTAATGAAAATATCAAAGCTACAGAAATTCAGAATACACATAAGGAGCCAGAAGAACTGTGGGTCACCCTGGAAACAGGAAATGGGACAGCCATAAGAACTGGGGTTGTCACAGGCCCCCAGACCAGAGGGAGGACATAGACACATTACTGTTAGAAGATATACAAAACATGACAGCTAAAGGGAGGTTCTGATAATGGGAGACTTCAACATGCCAGATACAGATTGGTCAATACCAGCAGGAACATCTGCCAGAACTAGACTCATAGTGGATTCCTGCAGGGGAGGGCCTCAAACAACTGGTACAGCAACCCACAAGAGACAGGGCTATCCTAGATCTAGTACTGACTAACAAAGAAGGATCACAGATCTCCAGGTAGAAGGTCACCTAGCGAGGACACCATCACATGGTATGGTTCAATTTGGCTACTACATCTAAATCATCCCATTCCAAGGCAAAATATGGGACTTCAGAGGAGCTGACTTTGATAAGATGGCCAACAGAGTTAAGCTAGCCCTGGCAAAAAGAAACACAGGTGAGGAGGTACAGGCAAAGTGGGCAAGCATTAAGGATACAATACTTGAAGCAACATCCCATTGTGTTAGACAGAAAAGGAAGTGCAAAAGAAGAAGGAAACCACTTTGGTTCTCAAATACAGTAGCAGAAAAGGTCAGAGCCAAAAGGCTGGCCTTCAGAAAATATAAGGGAACACAGCGGGATGAAGATAGGGAGGCATACCAAACTGCCCTAAGGGAAGCAGGTAAGGCAGTAAGGCAGGCAAAGTCCCAAACTGAGGAAACACTAGCACGAACAGTAAAAGAAGGTGACAAGACTTTCTATAGATACATTAGTGAAAGGAGAAAGTCCAGAGGGGGTATTGCTAAGCTTAATGGAGAAAAGGGAGCATGTGAGGAGGAGGACCCTGTAAAGGCATCTATCCTAAATAGATACTTTTGCTCAGTATTTACTGAAGAGAAGGTAGGGCAGGGCCCACAGCTCAGCATCATGGACACAGGGGAGGGAGGTGAGCACTACCCTTCACAAAAGAAAGGGTCCTACAAGAGCTTGCTAAGCTCAGGTGGATAAGGCAATGGGACCTGATGGCATACATCCCAGGGTACTTAAGGAGCTAAAGGAGGAACTAGCAGAGCCATTAGCAGAATTGTTTAGTGAGTCTCTGAGCACAGAGAGGTCCCAGAAGACTGGAGAAGGGCTCATGTGATCCCACCCACAAGAGTGGTAGCAGGGAGGAGGCAGGGAACTACAGACCGGTCAGTCTTACCTCAGTAGTGGGCAAGATTATGGAGGCACTCTTAAGGAAAGGATAGTGCAACACCTGGAATCCATAGGGTACAGGATCCAAGACAGCATGGGTTTACAAAGGAAGGTCCTGTCAAACTAATCTCATAGATTTCTTTGACTGGGTAACCAGAGTGGTGGACCAAGGGGAGCAGTTGATGTCGCCTATCTTGACTTCAGCAAAGCTTTTGACACTGTTCCACATAGAAGATTGATAAATAAGCTAGGTAGGCTCGGTGGGTCAGAAGTTGGTCAACTGGGTGGCAAACTGGTTGACTGGCAAAACAGAGAGTGGTGGTAAATGGTATACAGTCAGAAGAGATGCAAGTCACAAGTGGGTACCTCAGGGATCAGTCCTGGGGCCAGTCCTATTCAACATCTTCATTAGTGACCTCGCAGATGGACTAGAGGGTAAGGCTTGTCTGTTTGCAGATGACACCAAGATCTGCAACAGAGTAGATGATCCAAATGGGGTGGGCAGAATGAGAAGAGATCTGGATAAACTAGCAGAATGGTCAGAAGAGTGGCAACTGGGATTTAATGCAAAGAAGTGCAAAATCATGCACATAGGGAAGAGAAACCCTGAAGCCACTTATAGGCTGGGAGGGGAGTTGCTAGCGGTCACAAAGGAAGAAAGAGACTTGGGCATCATCATCACTGATGACCTAAAATCATCCAAGAAGACCTCTAAAGCAGTAAGTAAGGCTAGGGGAGTGTTATGGTGTATTAGTAGGGGTATCACAAGTCATAAGAGGGAGGTAATAATCCCTCTGTACAAGACATTGGTTAGGCCCCATCTGGAGTACTGCGTGCAGTATTGGAGGCCACACCTTCACAAGGACATTAACCAAATTGAGGCAGTCCAGAGAAGGGCAACTAAAATGGTGCAGGGACTGCATCAGAAGACATATGAGGACAGATTAACGGAGCTCAATATGTATACCCTTGAGCAAAGGAGGGAGAGAGGTGATATGATCGAGGCATTCAAACACCTTAAGGCATAAACAAGGTGAAAGAGTCTAATATGTTTAAATATAAGAAAAATAGCAGGACAAGAGGACACAGCATGAGATTAGAGGGAGGCCGATTAAGGGGAATGTGAGAAATTCTTTTCACAGAAAGGGTGGTAGATGCATGGAATGGCTTACCACAAGAAGTGGTGGCTATGAATACAGTGCAGGGCTTCAAACAGGCATGGGATAGGCATAAGGAGCAATACAAATGACTATGAATAGATAGGTCACTGACAGAGCAAAGGTCGATGGCACATTTATAAGGTAGAAAAAGAAATGGGCAGACTGGATGGGCCTTGCGGTCCTTATCTGCCGTCAACTTCTATGTTTCTATGTTTCTATGACCTCCTTCCCTGCCCCTCTCAGAACCTCTGTTTTGGGGATGTGGGTGGGCGGTACAGGGTTGGCACTTTTTTTGATGCCCACCTTGTTGTTTTTCACCTACCTTTTTGGGTGAATTGGTGTTGTGTTTTTGCATTTTTGGGGTATCCTGACTTGAGTCTTTGTTTTAGGCCAAAAATGAGTGTTAGTAGCCAGTTGGCTAGTGTAGGTTTACAGCTTCCACACAGAACCTTAGTGAGTTTTAGCTCATAAAGATCTGACAGTTTGCATTTGAAGCACAACAGACAGAGTTTTCAACTGAGCTCACACTCTAAGTTCCATGCCTGCATGGAAAGTTAACTATTTCACCTCCGGAGCAGTTCTAACCTGCTGTCGTACTGCAATTGTCATAATATAGCAAGACTCCATTAGAAGAAACAACATTACTAAGGTGAGTAATTTTTTCTTCCTGCTTCTGCCCTGTTCCCACTTTTGTCAAGTGGAATTATATCTGCACTCCTCCAGTCTTTAGGTACCACCCCATCCTCCAATGATCTATTAAAGAGGGTAGCCAGTGGTGTCACTAGTTCTACCCTTAGTTCTTTTAGAATTCTGGGATGAATCCCATCAGGCACCACCTTCAGTTTTAAGAGTTCCTTCAGAACTCTATCTTCTGTGAAAGGGCTAGTATCAACCCCCATATCCAGCGTGTTTCTATTGTTTGGTTTAGGTACCTCCCACTCTTCATTTGTGAATACTGAGGAAAACTATTTGTTTAGTATCTCTGCCTTTTCACAGTCACCCTCTGCCCACCCACCTCCCCTTTATTAAGCCTCACTATCCCTCCCTTGGTCTTCCTTCGCACCGTGATGTACCTATAAAAGGTTTTATTCCCCTTCTTAACTGAGTTGGCAATCTTTTCCTCGGTTTAGGCCTTTGCTGTTCTGACTACCTTTCCTGCTCCCTTTTGCTTTAACTGATACAATTCTCTGTCCTTCTCCTTCTGTGATTCCTTGTACTTCCTGAATGCTCTCTTTTTCTCCCTAACCTTCCCTGCCACCTCCTTTGAGAACCATAGTGGTTTCTTACATTGTTTTGTTTGTTTTGAACACCAAGGTCCCTGTATAACTGACAGTGATGAGTTCTAAATGGGACATGCAATGCAAATCTACAAATAACATTTTCCAAACTTTGAATTTTGACTCAAATCTGATTACAATATGCAAAAGTAACACTGCCATACTCTAATGCTGGAAAAAGAACCTGTTTAGCTATAGTATAACAGGCCTCTTCAGACAAAAATGTAATATTTCTATAAAGAAAGCCAAGTTACTGATGAATTTTAACACCCAATTTTTCTAGATGAGTAACCATACTATAGTTTGGATCCAGGTATAAACCTAGGTATTTGACCATAGTGACCAAGGGAAGAAGATCACCACCAAATCCCACTATATGAATGGGATCGACTTTCTGAAGTTTTTTTAAAGAATTGAACATCATAACATTAGCTTTAATTTCATTAATAAATAATTTATTTAACTGAATCTAATTAGAAAAAGCGTCATATTGTTTTTGAAGAGAATCCTGAATTTCGCTACTGTTTGCACCCAATGCCCAAAATACAGTATCATCTGCATACGATAAGCTATTAGTATTAGTGAAGGAAGAAGGTAAATCATTAATGAAAATTGAAAATAAAAAAGGACCAAGTACTGATCCTTGAGGAACTCCTGCCATTATCTCTCTAACTTGGGACAGATGATCATTAACTTTAGTTATTTTACTACATTTTAACAAATAACTTGAACACCAGTTTAATTGAACACCCCTAATTCCTAATTTTCTTAATTTATTTAATAAAATATTGTGGTCCACCATATCAAAGGCACTGGGCAGGTCCACAAAGACGGCACTGGTGGCTTTACCCTGCTCAGCTGCCACCAGTACAGCATCTGTAAACCCAGCCAGCGCCGTCGCAGTGGATTGACCAGCTCGAAATTCACACTGCTGATCAAGAAGTTTGTCCTGTTCTTGAAAATACACCTGTAGCTGCTGGTGAACACACTTCTCCAACAATTTACCAATCTCAGACAACAGGGAAATAGGCTTATAATTAGTCATACTAAATGTATCACCGCTCTTATGGAAAGAAACCACAATGGATTCCTTCCACAGAGCTGGAACAATACCCTGTTCATTGGACTTTGCTTCCACAACTCTTCCCCTGTAACTGTCCCACCCCCTCTTGAACCCCTTCACAGTCTCTGCCTCCACCAGCCCCACGGGCAGTGCATTCCATAGTTGTATCACCCTCAGTGAAGTAGGACCTCCTCCTTTCTCCCCTGAGTTTCTCCTCCTCCTCCTCCCGCTTCCACCCATGCCCTCTAGTTGCTCCCCCTTCCTTCAGAGCACTGTGACTGCACCTCCCCTATCTACCTCTTCATGTACTTGAAGACCTCTATCATGTCCCCCCATCCCTTCTGTCTTCCAATGTGTACGTATTTAGCTCTTTGAGCCTCTTCCCATAGGCCCTTTCCCTCAAACCCCAGATCATTTTGGTTGCCTTTCTCTAGACCCTTTCCAGGAGTTCAATGTCAGTCTTTAAGTGTGGCCTCCAAAACTACACGCAGTACTCGAGGTGTGGCCTCACCAAGCAGTTATACAGAGGGAGTATCATTCCCCTCCTTCTGGAGTGATCCCCCTAGCAATGCATCCCAGCATTGTGTTGGCCTTGGCCGCTGCCCTCCTACAAGTCTTCGAGTTGTTAATCTTGACATCCACCACCATCACCAGGTCCCTTGCAGCCATACAGCCATAGCAGCAGTACATTGCATGGCAGATATAAAATGTCAATAAGCAGGTCATAGAACAGATGTGCTCAGCAGTTACTGAAGCAAGAAATGTACAGCTGTCATTTTTCACATCCTGTTCAAAATTTGTTGTTGCACCTGTGGTGCCAAATAGCACAGTCACAGTGCAAAATCTCCTTTTTGCGAATGAACTGATAGTGTCACTGTTCATGTGGTGGGGTCACAAAAAGCCCATGCTGAAAACTTGAAGTAAAAATATCAAAAAAACTCCCAGGGCATTAGAGTTTCTGACCATAACACCCTGCACTGTAAGGACTGACAGGCATCAGGGGTGTGACTTGGGATTGTCAACAGTAATGCTCCTGCCATTCCACCCCATCTCCACCCTGAAGCCAGTGACAGGTATCAAGGTGTGTCTTTGACTCTTCAGCCCCAAAGTTCACTCCTTTCTCTTATACTGTACCCATTTCAGCGTATTTCCTTATGGGATGGGGTGAGTGTAAAGTCTGAAAACCCAAAGGCACACCTCGACTCTTGTCTGTGTCTGCAGGGTAGGGTGAGGTGAAATGACATGAGCATTATGGGCAATGACCCAAAGACACGCCCCAATGCCTGTCCATGTCTGCACGGTGGGGGTGGGGTTGTCATCACTTCAGTACTTCACTGCCATTTCTATTCTGCCTGCCTGTCTGTGTGTCTCTCTATCTATATGTCTATGGAATTATCTGTCTTTCTATTAATTGCATTTATCACTATTTTTACCTATTTCTAAAACAAACCTGCATATCACATTTGCCTGCACTCTGAACACATACTTATGAAACTGTGAATATTTGTACTCCACTTCTACGTAGACCTCAAACTTTCCTAATATTCCCATTATCAAAAGCATAACTACCTTGCCCTTATCAAAAGCAACCCCTTCTGAAAGTTAATATTGCATTTTCTCTAACAGTCCATCATCATTACACCTGACTTCCTGAATTCAACACATTGCTTAACTATAACTTACATCACCTCATGGACAAAAATCCTGTTTCTCTTAAAAAAAAAAAACTGTGTAAATAATCCCAAGGTTGAACATATGCCAGCCATTACTTTTTCATGTATTGCCACCTTCTGTACCATCATGGGGATTTGCATATGTTTCCCTTGATGCTTTGCATTATTGGTATATGTGCAATTGTGTTTTCCTTAAAATTTGGCTGTCTGGCCAGTATCATCCAGGATAACACATACATCAGCGGCATTTGCTCTGGGGTTCTTTTGTAAGCTTCCTATTCCTTCCATTAAAATACACACCTCCATATATTTTTCTAATAATGTGTATGGCTTCCTTAGAACAGAAACTAAAACAAATCTTACTACTTATAAATTATTGTGTTGTTTCTCCATACCTCTTTAACAATTCCACACAACTTCACTAACTTCATTATGCAGCCGTGGTGGATCTGACAAGATTTTGTTTAGGTATGTCAGGGAAAAGAGGAAGTGCAAGCAACATATTGTGAGGATAAAACAGGGAGGGGAATGGGTGGAAAAGGGGGAGGAGCAAGCAGAAATTCTAAATGAGTACTTCTGCTCCATTTTTCACTAAGGAGAGGGATGGTCCACTACCAGCATGGGTTGGGGTGGTGGGGAAAAGGGGGAGGAGGTAAGGGAAAAAGTGATCACAGGGAGTAGGGTGCTAGTGGGGCTGAGGGCAGTAAGAGTGGACAAGGCGCCAGGTCCTGATGGCATCCACCCCAGGGTGCTGAGGGAGATGGAGCTGTGGGCTGAGCCACCTGCTCAACACCTCCCTGGAAATGGAGTGTGTGCCCCAGGACTGGAGGGTGGCCCATATGGTGCCCATACCCAAGAGCAGGCCTAGGAAGGAGCCAGAAAATTATTGGCTGGTCAGTCTCACATCCATAGTGGGTAAGCTTATGGAGGCAATACTGAAGGAGGGGCTGGTGGCATTCCTAGAGAGTAATGGCCTCCAAGATGGGTGGCAACATGGGTGCATCTCAGGGAGGTCTTGTCAAACCAACCTAATGGAGTATTATGACTGGGTGACAAGGGAGCTGGACAGAGCCATGTGGTACATGTCCTGTACTTGGTCTTCAGTAAGACCTTTGTTACAGTGCCTCATGTGAGACTGGGGGAAGTTGATGGCAGTGGGGGTGGGAAAAAAGATGACTAAATTGACAGAGAACTGGTTACAGGGGAGAGTGCAGAGGGTGGTGGGGAAGACCTCTCAGCATCCAGAGCAATGACAGGCAGGGTGCCACAGGGGTCAGTGCTGGGCCCAGTGCTATTTGGGCTCTTTATCTCTGATATAGCACACAGAGTGGGGAGCAGGGTTAGTCTGTTTGCATATGATACCAAATTGGGGGTGGTGGTGGACAAAGAGGACGGATGGAAAAAAATGCAGGGGGACCTAACCAAACTAGAGACATGGTAGGTGGAGTGATAGCTAGGATTCAATACAAAGAAGTGTAAAGTGATGCATTTTGGGGCTAAGAACCAAAAGAGGGACTATTGGTTAGGGATGAGGTTGTGGATCACAGAGGAGGAGAAGGACCTTGGGGTGTTGGTAACTGGGAGCATGAACAACTTGGCCCAGTGTAGGAGAGCAGCAGCAAAGGCAAACAGGATGCTGGGGTGCATTGCAAGAGGGTTCTCATCCAGACACAGGGCTGTGATCCTACCGCTCTACAGATCATTGGTCAGACCACAACTGGAGTACAGTGTGCAATACTGGAGGCCATACCTGAGGAGAGATATAAAGTTACTGGAGGGTGTGCAAAGGAGGGCAACAAAAATGTTAAAGGGGATAGAAGGAACCTAATATGAAGTCAGGCTGAAGGAGCTGAATATGTACACACTAGAGAAGAGGAGGGATGGGGATATGATGTTATGATTAAAGCATTTAAATAACTGAGGGGGTAAATAAATCTAGCACTGAGAGGGCATTTAAACTGAGAAGTGGAAGAGAGGTGAGTGGGCATGGACTAGGGTTGGAAGGGGGGCATTTCAAGAGGGAAATTAGGAGCGACCACATCACTGAGAGGGTGGTGTCTAGTTGGAATGCACTGCCAGAGGGGGTGGTAACATGTAGGACAGTCAATAGCTTTAAGAAGGAGTGGGATACAGCAAGAGGAAGAGTCTGGGGGCAGGGGTTGGGACAAGCGGGGGAGGAACTGAAGGTGAGAAGGCTGGGGCAGCTGCAATCTAGGGTGCTAGCTGCACACTTGGGCAGAATTAGATTGACCAATTGGTCTGTTCTGCTGGCAGATTTGTATGTTTGTATGTTCATATTAAAGAACTCCTAAAACTGAAGGTGGACAAAGCAATGGGGCCTGGCGGGAATCACCCTAGAATTCTAAAATAATTTAAAGGAGAACTAGTAGCACCATTGACTACCCTTTTTAACAAATCATGGCAGGATGGTGAGGTAGCTGAGGACTGGAGGAGGGCGAATGTGATTCCTCTTCACAAAAGTGGGAGCAAGACAGGCAGGAAACTACAGACCTGTCAGTTTGACCTCAGTGGTAGGGAAAATTATGGAATCACTTTTGAAGGAAAGAATTGTAGAGTACCTAGAGGCCAGTGGGGCACAGGACCCAAGGCAGCTTCGATTCACAGCGGGAAGGTCATGTTAGATGAATCTAATCGATTTCTTTGAATGGGTGACCAAAGCAATAGACCAGGGAGGGGCTATGGACATGGCCTACCTAGACTTTAGCAATGCATTTAACACAGTCCCACACAAAAGGTTAATAAACAAATGAGTGGGTCCCAGGGTGGTAGTCAGGGTAAACCATTGGCTGGACAACTGGACACAGAAGGTAATAGTAAATGGAGTCCACTCTGAAGAAAGGGGGTTACTAGTGGGGTACTGCAGGGTTCAGTACTGGGTCCAGTCCTTTTTAATGTCTTTATGAGTGACAAAGCAGAGGGACTGGAAGGAAAAGCATGCCTCTTTGCAGATGACACAAAGATCTGTAACAGGGTCGATACACTAAGAGGCATGGAAAAGATGAGAAGGGACTTAGCAAGGTTGGAGGAATGGTCAGAAGTGTGTCAGCTTAGATTCAATGCAAAAAAATGCAGAATAATGCACCTGGGAAACAAAAACCCATGGGAAGATTACACAATGGTGGGAGGGAGGTAGTAACAACAACAAAAATGGAAAGGGATCTAGGGGTAATCATATCAGATGACCTTAAGGTTAGCAAGCAATGTGAGAAAGCAGTAGGGAGGGCTGGAGGGATTCTAGGATCTATAGGAAGAGGCATCACCAGAAGAAAACAGGAAGTTGTTATCCCTCTATACAAACAGTTGGTGAGACCCCATCTAGGGTACTGTGTCCAGTTCTGGAGACCCCATCTCCACAAGGACATAGACAGGATGGAGGCAGTCCAGAGGAGGGCAACTAAAATGGTGCAGGGTCTGCAAGAGAAGACATATGAGGAGAGACTAAAGGAGCTTAATATGTATACCCTTGAGGAAAGGAGGGAGAGGAGGGGACATGATAGAAATGTTTAAGTACCTCAGTGAAATCAACAAAGTCCGAGAGGGTAGGATCTTTCAGAAAAGAGATGTACAAGAACAAGGGGACATAATTTGAAGATAGAGGGGGGATAGCTCAGGGGCAATGTGAGGAAGTATTTTTTCATAGAGAAGGTGGTAGACACATGGACCCGACTTCCTGAGGAGGTTGTGGGGTCTAAAACTGTGGAATAATTCAAGAATGCATGGGACAGACATAAGACAATTCTTGTGGGGGGTAGGAAGAAATAGGCTGTTGGTAACTAGGATCTGCAGCTTATCCAGTAGGTAGGGAAATGGGCAGACTAGGTGGGCCAAGTGGTCCTTATCTGCCATCAAAGCCTATGTTTCTACGTTTCATACTGTGGAGATATCAAGTTGTTATGTGTCAGAATGAATTCAATAAGTTTCCCCACCACTTCAGGGTCGATGTTTTGGTCTAATCCTTAATCATGTAGGTACTTAAGGCAGGCTGAAATACAATCCAAGTGTGGAATATTAGTGTAGAAGGATGTTACAACTATTATTGCTAAAATGATATTAGCCGGTAAGTCCTTATAACCAAAACACTTATGTAGGAAGTGTGTGGTGTCCAGGATGTAACTGTCCCTTTCTATAACCAGCAGTTTTAAAATGGTTTCTAGGAATCCTGAGATCCCCTCAGTCAGGGTACCACTGCCAGAGACTATGGGTCTCCCCAGATTGTCAGGTTTATGTATTTTAGGCAGCATGTAGAATGTCCCTGGCTTTGGTTTAACAGGGATAAGGTCTATTAGTCTGCCTTGGACATGGTTAGGAAATGTTCTAACTAAATTCAGTAGCTCTCTTTTATATTCTGTGGTAGGGTCACTTTCCTGTTTTCTGTAGTTGCCATGGTCAGTTAGCTACCTGTTGGCTTCATTAATACGGTCCTCTTAGTTTAAGATCACCACTGCAGAGCCTTTATCTGCCTTTTTTATGACAATGCTGTCGTCTGATTTCAGTGTTTGTATAGCCCTTTCTTCCAATGGAAAGAGGTTGTTGTGGGCCTGTTTTTGCCTATTAAGGATCTGATCAGTCACTCTCTGGCGAATGCAATGAATGTAATTGTCCAGTTTCTTAGTACACATACTTGGTGGGGTAAAATCAGATGATTTATTTTTATTAAAGATGGAATTGAATCTAGAGAGAGAGAGAGAGGTGTGGCTGCACACTGGTCCTCCAGGAGCAAGAACATACCAGAGAGCTAGAAAAGCTTTTTCTCAGCTAAAACAGGTACCATATGTCATCGTTGCCTTATTTTTTCTAGACAGTTATAGCTCTTTTCCAGGTCATCTTGTGCTGCAGTCTTTGTCCCAGGCTCATTTCTGTTCAGTTTTCTTGTCGTTGCAGGCCACCAGAGCCTTTGCAGTGGAAGAGCCACATCTGCAAGAGGGAAGGCAACCACTCTGTGGAGGGTGGAGGGTGGAGGGCTAAATCAGACCCATGCTTTGGATCTAGTGCTTCGGACAAAAAAAGGCAGTGGAACTGTTTGGTGTTCTCAGAATCACCAAAGAGAAGTGAAGTGAGACAGTTGAAATGGCTGCAGAACAGCTGTTAACCTGTGGATTCTGTGGAAATCTGTGGCTGTCTGTGACCGCCTGTGATTGTTGTTATTGCTGGAGTAAACACTTAACCTTGCAAGAAAGCAACAAAGTAAGGTCAAACAGCAAAAGGAGGAAGCTGTGAGAACTTTACTACTCTACTGGAGTAAAGAAGTAGAACTCTTCTACTGGGAACTTCAATTTAGGGTAAAAACAAACAAAAAACAAAAAAAAAAAGAGTGTATTTGTCTGAGTTGGGTGAAGGAATTGTTATCCGTGCAGTGAGCTAGGTGAAGAAAGAAACTGTGAATTAGGGGGAATGGATGAAGGAATTGTTATCTGTGCAGTGAGATAGGTGAAGAAAGAAATTGTGAATTAGGGGAAGTGGCTTAGAGAGAAGGAAGCCAGGTGTTTCCATTTGAGAACTGACCTAGATAGCTTGTGGCAGAGAACAGCAAGAGGAAGAATCTGCTATTAGATCTTTACTGGGACTATATTGCCCTCCATCCCTCCCCTCCACTCCCCCACCCTTAGCCGGTTCTACTTTTATAGGCAGGGAAGGCAGCTTGTGAAACTCCAGTTAAATGGATTTCAAACTGTCTCACTCTGTTCTCAAACTCAGCTGAGACTGAGGGATGACATCATTTTAGAACTGTCACAGCTGCATAAGCCACACTGGAATGTTGCAGCCTGTAGTAGAGTAAGGAGGTGCTCTACTGTAAGCAGGCCATCAGAGCTCTAAGCTCTGTCAAAGAGTTATTTTTTTTATAGGTGTGTATTCTCACCTGAAGAGGAACACAAGAAGAGCCCAGTGAAGTGGTAGAGACTGCTTTCAGTGGTTCAGGGCCCCATCCCTGTGGGGATGGGGGGAAGGAATCAGCCTGCTTCCAGGGGCAACACCCCTGGTCTGGCTAGGGAAAAAAAGAAGCTGCCTGAGTTAAGTTCGTGCTGAGGCATCAGAAGTTCTGGACGAGATTTCTTTGGAGAAAAACGCCTGTGGGGCACCTGCAACCAAGGGGTGAGTTTGTTCTGTTAAAGGGCCAATGTGTTTTCACCTGGAACAAGATGAAACTAAAGTGACTGTTACTGTGGGGTCAGGAAAAGACAGCCAAGTACAGTTTGGAAGATGTGGGGATTGGACTGCTTAATTCTGTGGGAGGTCTAGAGTAATGGACACAGCCACTTATTAAGTATGTTCAAGTTCAGCACAAATGGGATGTAAAGACAGTAGAGAATCTACAGATCAAAGTGTTTTAAAGGATGAGGTGTTACAGTCCAGAGAAATGGCCGGGTATGAATTATGGGAGCAAGAGGTGGGAGACCCCCCCCCCATCAGTAGTAACCAAATTCACCTCTACATGTTTGCTTTGGGACACCTGTTGTTTTCTCTCAGGTACTTGCCTAGTGCCTGAGGAAAGTACCCAGATGTGGGATTGATGAGGAAGATTCCCGTATGGAGCCAGAAGTGCTCATGGGTGGTTTAGAGAGCCACCAGTAAATGTTTCCATGCTATATGGAAAGTGTCCAAAGGGCTGGCAAGGGAGCCGAGCCATGGAAAACCCAGAGCAGAGTATAAGTGCAGGCTATGTGCCCAGTGTGTTTCAGAGCGTGAGGGCTAAAGTGGGGGGGTCCATCTATGCCTTGTTTATTCTGTTGGATGTGAATAAAAGCCACACTTTAGAATCTGACTTCTGGTATTGGACATTACAGTTACTGCTTCCTTTGTCCGGAGTTACTTGGGTGCCACTGTGCAGAGTAACCAAACCTTGCCAATGTGCTGAGTGACATGTTTCTCCCTGAACCCAGCACACCAGGTAGAGCTGTCAAGATGGAAACGGCATACCTGGGTAGGGGTTACACTTCTATTAGACCTTTACTGGGACTATATTGCCCTCCATCCCTCCCCTCCACTCCCCCACCCTTAGCCGGTTCTACTTTTATAGGCATAGGATTTGGCGAACAACAGTAACTTCCTGTTTGCAAGCAAAAGGAGCGATCACAGAGGCACAAAAGACTCACCATCCTAGAATGAAAAGAGTAGCTCTCCACCCCACCCCACCCCCACCCAGCTGCTGGAGGTTTGACTCTGAGGAAGTAAGAAAGATACTACTAAGGAACATAGGAACTTACTATCCCAGAACAGGAAAATCAGGAGCGTTAAGGGCACAGAGGCAGTAGTAAAATAGGGAGAAAAAAAATATATGAAACAATAAAATAAACAGAGACAGGAAAGAATAAGTATACAAAACAACAGTTAAGGGACCACAAATAAGACATGATGAGAGTGGTGCAGTGCAGTGGCTGTGGAGCAGCAGTCTTCTGGGAGACATTCTGGAGGATGCAGTGTTGTCCAATCTGCAGGCTCCTCTCTGGGCTGAGAAAGGAGGTTGATCATCTTCAGGCTGAGTTGACCAGGATTCAGGGGTCCTCCTTTCCCACCCAGGGACCACTAGGGCCACCGCCACTGCCTCAGAGGTTGCCGAGAAAGGGGAGCGGTTGGACCACAGTGGGCTCAGGGAGGGCAAGAATGGTGGAACAGAGGTGCATCCCTCCAGTTGTACCTCTCCACAATTCATATGCCATTCTGGCAGAGTGTGGTTCCTCTATGGAGTCACCCATGGTGGAGACCAAGGAGGATGCTGGGAACCTCCACAAAGGAGACCCACAGGAGGGTGGCATGGGATCCCACAGGAGAAGGACACACACAACTCCTGGTGTGAAACTTCATTATTAGGAGGATAGAACTAGGGGAGGGAGGGTAGAGAGGGTAAGGTGCAACACTGTTTCATTGCACTTTGTTTATATTTTTGCACAAATATTCATGATAGATGGTGTTCATATTTAAAGATTAGCAGAAACTAGCCAAAGTCCAGGAACTAGCTAAGATGGTGCATGAGTGATTCTGAAAAATAAAACGCATCTTTAAGCAATTTTAAATCTGTCCCTGAATTGTCCAATGAATGGAAATATTAAGTTTGAACCTTCAATTTCTAGAAAAGGCTGTAATTAGACAACAGAGCTACAAATATTTTTTTAGCCCAAACAGACACATAAGACAGGTCAGGTGAGATTCTAAAAAAGAAACAAACTGCTCTGATTATTTTTTTTATGAATTTGTACATGCAATGCTTTCTGAGCACTCCGGTGCAGTCCCCCGTTATTTAAACACATAAAAGGAAGATTTTGCACACAAAAAGGACTTGGTGTTAATGTGTTACAATGTGTATGGCATTGTGCTTCCCAAACAGTTTTTGCAGCTGTTGCCAGTAAAACAACTTTCAAATGAATACTACTGTTACAAATTTGCCTTCATTATCTTACTCTGTCCTAAATAAAGAACCAACTAATCAGCTAATTAACTTTTTCAAACTAATGCTATATTTTGCTAGTTGAGAAATTTCTGCCCCTAATAGTACTGCTATAAATTAAAAGGGAGAGAAATCTAAAACTTAAATAGGTGTCATATTGAATTGCGGTTTAGCTAGTAAATAGGGGAAAATACTGGAACTGACACATCATTCCCTATTTCCATTCCTTTTAATAAACAGAAATAGTATATTTAGTATTACTAAACACTCCCACTGTGTGTTTTCTAGTTTTAGGAATATATATCATTTTACCTAAGGACATCTACCCAGAAACAAGTCCTCAACCGTACCAGATTAAAGCAAGCCTAAAACATCTGTACCAATAAGACTCCTAGCAAGCTCTTGTGTCAAGTTCTCACAATAAATCAAAGGAAGTTAGCTACAGGAAGACCTCAATGGAAAAGAGGACATGAAGCCATTCTGGTAACCATTTAAAGGACACTTTATGGTTATTATAACTCCTGACACCTGGGTTATGGACATTTTATTGTTTTAAACTTTGCTAAGACTATGTTTTTACCTAGTGAAAAACCTAAGGAAAGCATGAGAAACTGCCTAAGAGCAGTCACTAAACTGTATTGGTCATTTCAGGGTATATGTCTAATTTGTAAAGTTTGTCAGTTTCCAGGTACTGGTAAAACATTTTTACCTAGTTCCCCCAGCAGCACTTGAACGAGAATTGTTGAAGAACTGAAATTTGTGGGCGAGTTTCCATGTTTATTTTATTTCATGTTTTAACTTGTTGTATTATACTGCTAGCAGGAAAAATCCTAATATACTCCTTATATCTACTAGCAGAAATATTTGTATGTAACATAGGAAAGTGTATAATCATTCCTTGATTATTATAGATATATTCACCTGATTCTGCCAAGAGAAGGGAGAAAGGGGAAAAATGAAAACAAGGCAAACAACTAAAAAAACAGCAACCAATGTCATTACATGTTAGTACAGATAGTGAAGTTGATGAAACCCATTCAGTGGATTTATTAGAAAAATATTGACAACGAGAAATTATACAAAAAGATTGTCCCACAAACTTGGACAGCCTGTGCTGTAACATTGCTGGTACTGCATGCAAATTCAATGACATTGGTTGCACAAAGTTTTTAGCATCTTATTCAAAAGTTATGCTACAAGAAACATGGACTATTAATACTGATAATTATCAGATTGAAAGCGTTCATTGTTAGAACATCCCTGCTAGGAAATGAAGCAATTATGGGTGAGCTTCTAGAGGGGCATGCACTACATTTTTTTTTTTATTCTGTTTATCTCCCCCAGGCACCGGAACTCTCTCGGGCCTATCCACTCGCCTTTGCCGCTCTACCGCCCACTGTGAGCCCTGTCATCTTCAAGGGCGTTACTTTCTCCCCGAGCCCCGAGGAGTCTGAAAGGACAGTGGCAGGGCTCCAGTGTTTGGCATGTGATGGTTCGCCACTGAAATGGCTGTCGTCTATCCAGGTTGGTGGGGCTTTTATGTAGTTTACACCCCAGACATGGGACATGCAATGCTGTCAGCCCGTGACGTGAGTGCTCCCACTCACGTCTGGAAGGCAGCTGCCCAGCGTCTTCCCCATTTGTGAGCCCCTGTGCGCCACAGTGCCACCGGTCTCCACCGGGGGCCACTGCTGCCCCGGGCTACCCCTGGATCCTTCCCTGAGAAAGGAGAGCAGTCCTCCAGATGCTCGATCCTCTCTCTCCCCTGCTGACCCCTGGCGGTCCAGGCTTGTTCCCAAACCCAGGTTGCCAGCGTGGCACGAGGTGTGGAGTCCAGCACCTCAACCCTCAGTGCCACCGGGTCGGCCCCAAGGCATGCACTATGTTAAAGGTCAACCTGGGGATTAGAGTCAAATGCATCTTAAAGGACGACAACTGTGATATTTTGTGTATAGAAATACCCAGAAAGAATCTTTCACCTTGTATTTTGATT
Source organism: Neoceratodus forsteri (assembly GCA_016271365.2). NCBI lineage: Eukaryota > Metazoa > Chordata > Ceratodontiformes > Ceratodontidae > Neoceratodus > Neoceratodus forsteri. The sequence continues at coordinate 187,463,671 of JADMNL010000032.1, forward strand.
AATGTATGCATCCTTCCACGTACGAAAAAGACCCCAAAAACAAAATAGGTATTAAAATTGGAAGAGGTACTAATGTGTATACAGGTGCAACATCCAGTAGCAATGATTATAATAGGAGGAGACTGTAATGCCAGAACAGGCAGACAAGTAACAACTGGAATGATGCACTGGGTATTCCAATAAGAGCCTCAATGAACCCCAAAATCAGTACACAAGGAATCAAGTTGTTGGATTGTTTGAATGTATTAACTATGAGAATTGTTAATGGCAGGTGGCATGGTGATGTGGCGGGAAATGTGACCTATATCCATTTAAAAGGAGGCAGTGTTATTGATGACTTTATTGTAGATATCTTTTCATTTGCTAATGTAAGTCGACTTGAAATCATTGAACAATGAGACAGTGACCTCAGGCCCTTAAAACTCCTTATCAGCAGGGTGTGGGAGATACAGAAAAAGTAGATCATACGAGAAGGTCAGATGCAGATGAGAATATGATACTACATAACTCGAAAATAATTAAATGGACAGAAAAAACTACTGCCATAGTGAGAAATATTGTACAATTGGATGGAATGATAGGTTTGAAACATAAGTGTATAGCTAATACAGAAGACATTGGATGGAGAAACATATGGGACCAATATATAGCAATAGAAGAATTAATTTCCCAGTCATTAAGTAGAAATCATAGGCTAAAATCATCCAATGTGAAAGCTAAAGCAAAATGGTTCAACAAGGAGTGTATGAACATAAAGAAATTAATTTTGAAAGAGGGAAGACATAACAGAAAATTTAACTTAGCTGAAGACAGGATATCGAAGAAACACTTAAAAAATGAATATAAGATAATGATAAAGGAGAAAAAAGATCAATACTACAAGCAAGCAGTAACATGCAATGAGGTGTGGGTTACCTCCTGATAAGAGCACACCCAGGTGCGTTATGAAGCATGAGGCTCTTGCGTCGAGTGCCTTAAGCACGTGGGTGTGCTCTTATCAGGAGATAACCCACACTTCGGAGTGTGTCATTACACTTATAAAATGGGCCCCCCACCACATGAATGCACCCTAGTAAAAAATAAATATATTTAATAGTATGCTAAAAACTTTTCCATATGCAGAAGGTAGAAAAATAGTCCATCTGTATGAGAGTTACAAGCTATGTACATCATCCAGCCAGTACAGGGCATTACTGTCCATCTCTACTCCCATCTCTGTCTCTCCTCTAACAAACACTTTTGTTTGTTTGTTTTGTTGTTTTATTTACTTTATTTTACTTTTTATGATGCTTTATTTTACAGTTGTAGCCACTGGCCAGCCTGACTGTCAGTCACTGTGTCTGTTATTGGGTGCTCTATAGAGTGGTTTGCATGTGTTACGAACATACAAACATACAAAATTTGCCAGCAGAGAAAGGCCTAGAGGTCTATCAAGTCTGCTTGAATGTGCAGCTAGCACCCCTTATTCTGCAGCTGCCCCTCCCTTCCACCCTTACCCTTCATTAACCCTCCCCCTTGTCCTGTCCCATCCTCGTTTGAAGCAGTCCACTGTTCTACTGCATACCACTTCAGCAGGTAATGCATTCCACCCAGCCACCACCCTCTGTAAAAAGTGTCTCCTCATCTCTCCTGAACCTTCCTATTCCAGTCTCATATCATGGCCCTGTGAGGCCTCCTCCTTTACTTTGAACAGCCCCTCTGTACCTGTCTTGTTTATTCCTTTCATGTATTTAAAGGTTTCAATCATGTCACCCCGTCTCTCCTCTCCTCCAGTGAGTACATGTTCAACTCCTTCAACCTCCTCTCGTATGATAAGTCCCCCAGCCCCTTGATCATCTTTGTCGCTCTGCGCTGCACCCCCTCCAGTAACTTAATGTCCCTCTTCAGATACGGACGCCAGTACTGCACGCAGTACTCCAGGTGTGGTCTAACTAATGACCTATACAGTGGCAGAATCACCTCCTCCCTCCTCGAGGATATACCCCTTGCAATACAACCCAGCATTTTGTTGGCCTTTGCAGCTGCCTTCCTACATTGTGCCGAGTTGTTCATTGACCCTGTAATGAGCACACCCAGATCCTTCTCCTCCTCTGTCTGGGCTAGCTGCACTCCCCCTAGCTGGTAACTCCTCCTTGGGTTCTTCATCCCAAAATGCAGCACCTTGCACTTTTTGGCATTAAAGCCCAGTTGCCAGGTGTATGACCAGATTTCAAGCTTTGCCAGATCATCCTGCAACCCCTGCCATCCCCCCAGGTCATCCATCACCGCGCCTACCTTGGTATCATCAGCAAACAGACTGATCTTGCTCTGGATGTCCCATGATATGTCTGCAATGAATATCCCAAACAACACTGGTCCCAACCCTGAGCCCTGTGGAACACCGCTTGTCACTGCCCTTGGGTGTGAGAGCTCCCCACCCGCTACCACCCTCTGTTGCCTTCCCTGCAGCCAGTTTCCTACCCATCTCACCAGCTTTGCACCCGCCCCGTGCCTACTAACTTCCTTCTCAGCCTTCCATGTGGCACTGAGTCAAATGCCTTACTGAAGTCCAGAAACAGGACATCCACTGCATGACCACTGTCCAGTTGCCTAGTTACCCAGTCATAGAACTCAACCAGGTTGGTTTGGCAGGATCTGCCATGTATGAAGTCATGCTGTCTGCTGTCCTGTAGTCCTTTGGCCTCTAGGAGGGCCACCAGCCACTCCTTCAGGATAGTCTCCATTAGCTTACCCACGATGGATGTGAGGCTCACTGGTCTGTAGTTTCCCGGTTCATCCTTGGGGCCACTCTTGTGGAGGGGCACCACATGAGCCATCCTCCAGTCCTGAGGTACACACCCTGAATGTAGTGAGTCATTAAATGTGATGCCTGTCAGTCTCTCCTCACAACTCTATTTGTCCCGCAACACTTATTTTTTTCATTTACTTCAGTTTTTTCACAGTTTTTTTTTTGATTTGGAGCCACCAGACCATGAGCCCGCTACCTTGTGACCAAGAGTGTCCTGTAGCAGCTGCCATAGTTATCGATGCTGGGAGGATGAGATCTACTCTGGTTGGGGCAGATGTCCCTGAAAACATCTTTTTTTTTTACTTTCATTTTTTCACAGTTTTTTGTTTTTACTTGGAGTCACCAGTCCATGAGCCCACTAGCTTGTGAGGGAGCATGTTCTATACTGGCCATCATAGTTACTGATGCTGGGAGAAAGAGATCTACTCTGGTCAGGGCAGACGGGCAGCAAAAAAACACAAAGAAGTACCAAATCTGCAGACTTTTATGTTATGGAGGAAATGGGGGGATGTTGTAATTACAGGCTATGTGTTTCTTGATGCCAGTCACTTGCCATGACAGAAGTGTCGTTTCCCGCTAGTACAAGGTGAACTGTGCCACTGTATGTTTTTTGTTTACAGTTGGCATGGTTCAATGATATGTTGGTGTTATGGGGCCAGGCACAGACGGTTAGTCCCAGCTGGCTACAATATCTTCTGATAAGGACACGGCTCAGAAGATCTTGTAGCCAATCAGGTTTCTGAATTTTTTATGCACATTTTATAAGGGCCTGTGGCACACAATGCAAGATGCAATCAAAAATAAAGACAAAACCACTTTCTGGAATATGGTCGCATTCAGTATGGATAAGAATAGATTTAACATAGAGGCAATTATCTCCAGTGAGGAATGGCATCAACATTACAAGAGAGTTTTTGGAAAGGCTGGTCTAGAGAATAAACAACAATGTCATATTAACAAACACCTGGAAGTTGCCAAGTCTGTGAATATAGCCGAAGGATTAGGAGGGATACAAATAACTAGACAGGAGGTTATTACTGCAATATTAGCACAGAAACAAAATAAGACCTCAGGGATAGACGATATGGGAGTTATGGTCTATCAGGCAGACCCTGACTGGTGGGCAGATGTACTTCCCCCTTCATTTGATGCTAAGTAAGACAATTCCAGAACATTGGAAAACAAGTGTAATTGTCTTCATGCATAAAAAGGGAGCAATTAGTATTCCAACAAATTGCCATTCAATTACTTTTCTAAGTGTCAGTCTAAACATATTTTCTAGGATTTTGTTAGATAGGCTGCAATATTGGATGGAAGATCATAAGATATTGTCACCCGTCCAAGCAGGGTTTTGAAAGGGAAAGTCCACTATAGATCACATATTTGTCTTAAATTATAGTCTTGACAAATATGTTAGACAAAAGAAAAGAAAGATACTGTACACAGCCTTTGTGTATATAAAGGTTGCTTTTGATTCTGCTAATAGAAATATCCTCTGGGACTTATTGAACTCCAAAGAAATAGAGAAAACGTACTTAATATGATAAATTTATTGCACAAGGACACAGCTCTAAGAGTAAGATGTGGCAAAGATCGAGCACTTACAGATTGAGGCATGTACTGGGGTCAAACAAGGTTGCCTTCTGGCTTCTGAAATCTCTAATGTCTATATTGAAACTTTAGTGGAGGATATTTCAATGACTGATACCTTTGCTCTAAAAATTAATTAAATACCAGTTATGATCCTAATGTATGCAGACAATGTGATTCTCTGAGCTCAAACACCAATTGGCCTGAAAGGGACAATAAATTCAGTTAGTGACAGCCTGATGAAATTGGAACTATCTTTAAATACTAAGAAGACAAAGATGGTAAAATTTGGATCCAAAAAGAAAACACTAGAACCATGGAACATTAATGACCTACATATTGCAGAAGTTGATGAATTTCAATATCTGGGAGTGCTACTGTAAAACGGCTTTATTTCACTCTAATGTAATTTTCACTATATTCACTGGATGAATCGGATGAGTGAAAATAAAATGACAGCACTGCTTGGGATCACATTTAATGTCATGCGCATCAGTGATTTTTGAACTGAACCCAAAAAAGGAGAGTTAAAACCAACATCACACACATAAAATTGTTTTTCAAAATACAGTACAGTGCTAGTGTTTTCTTTAAGAAAAATATTTTTATTCACCAACACTAACAGCATTAAAAACAGCATGTAAAGATACTGGCCCAGATATTCAGAGCAGTTGTGCATGGCGCAACGGAGTTGCACCGGCGCAAGTGCGGTATTGTGCCAAGGAGCCATATTCAGGGGGAGTCAATGCGCAGTGCAAATTCCATTGCACCAATGCGCAACTATAATGAATGCATGCACAAGAGCAGGGGATGCTCCAATTAATATCCAGCGCAGTGGCATATTCAACCGTGAAACCATGGCACAAGTATGGAGCAAATGGAAGTTGCTCCAAGCAGACTTGTTCCTATAAATACAGGGTGCAAACACACAGACAGCACTGGCACCAGAGGTGTGAGTGAGAGGGAGTGAGCGAGAGAGACAGACAGAGAGAGAGACACACACACAGAGACAGACAGACAGACAGATAGACCAAAGTCCACACACAGAGGGAGAGGGACAGAGGTAGCATTGGAGAGGGAGAGAGGGACAGAGAGAGAGACACACGCACACCTAGACATGCAGTGCACCAGGGTGGCAGACACCCAGCAGCCAACCACCCAGGGGGACAGTGGACAGCAAGGGCCATGGACAGTGCACCCTTCATGATGGAGGCTGTAATGAGAGGTGTGAGGAGGCAGGTGGTACAGCAACGTGGCTGAGGAAGGGCCTATTGGTGGTATGCCTGACACAGGTGGTACCGTGCCCGCATCATCTTTGAGAACTACAGTGAAACTGAGATCATGGGCTGGTACCACCTGAATAGGGTGATTCTGAGGCAGCTGTGTGAGCTGTGCAGTGAGGAGATGCAGGTACCCACATGACAGAGCCATGCCATGTCCATGGAGACAAAGGTGACCACCGTCATGTTTCTGCTCACCATGGGCACCTTCCAGAGACCAACAGGGGACATCACAGGCATCACCCAGTTGGCCACATCCCGCCTCCTCACACAATTCCTCAATGCCCTGCTGCCACGTGCTTCAGAATACATCCATTTCCCCAGTACACAGGAGGAGCGTACAGCAACCATGCAGGACTTCCACAGGGTGGCATGTATGCCTGCTGCGATTGGGGCCATTGACTGCACCCATGTGGCCATCCACATGCCACCTGTCCCTGGGAGTGTGGCATACATCAATCAGATGGGGAACTCGAGTGTCAACTGCCAGGTGGTGTGCAATGCCACAGAGTACATCACCAATGTCTGCACCACGCACCCTAGGAGTCACATGATGCATTCATCTGGCATAGCTCTGTGCTGTGCCACAGGTTTGAATGTGGGGACATCCCCATGGGCCACCTAGTGGGTGGGTATGGCACAGGCAAGGGGTGATGGGCAGAACAGTCCTGGGGATGGGGTGGGCAACGTGTGCAGGGTGGATGGGTGCCAGGGACAGGCAAGGGGCACAGCATAGAATAGCAGAGTGCTAAACATGTCAATCTCCACACAGGTGACAGCATGTATCCACTGAGGTCCCGGCTGCTCAACCTCTACTGGCGCTCATCGTCCCCAGCAGAGGAACGGTACAACGAGCCACACGCCAGCACATGCAACATCATTGAGCGTGTCTTTGGCATTCTGAAATTATGGTTCCATTGCCTAGACAAGTCAGGCGGTGCCCTACAGTACAGCCCCTCAAAAGCCTGTGGCCCATTCCTGGCCTGCTGCATACTGTACAACATGGCATTTGACTGTGGAATAGCTGTCAAGGATGATGAGGGCAACAGTATTGGGGACGACAGAGGCAATGGGCCAGAGGGTGGTGGACAGCCACCCCCTGGGCAGAGGGATCCCTGGCTGCTCCAGCAGGTGCGACACCATCGGGACATCCCACACAAGAGCACTATGGTGCACACAGGTAGGTGGTGCAGTACATATGCATGGGCCACACAAACAGGTACAGTACACATGCAGGGGTGTGCAAGGCAATGGGCATGCACACACAGAGGTGTGAGGCAGGGGTAGGGGAGGCAGTGGCACACAACCACACACAGCAACACACACACACGCACACCTCTACACACCCACACACCCACACGCACCCACACACCCAGGCATTGATGTGTGGCATGGATCAGATGCATTGCACCAGTGCATAGGTGCAACTGGTGCTAGCCTGCCCTCATCATGCCCATGCCACATGGTCCAGTGGCCGGGCAAGCATGCACACAGGCAGTGTGTGGTGTGACACACAGGTGCAACACCAGTGGAAGGCACACATACATCACTTATGTGTGCACAGGCAGCAGTGGCAGACAGTGGTCAAGGTAGTCCGCACATCAGGGCGCTGCATGGAACCATGGCCACCACAATCACGGGGGCAGTGTGCCAAGGCCGATCAGCAGCCACAGGCTGTGCATCAACCATGGTGGGGGTGTGCAACAGCCACCCAGGGGTGGAACAATGGGACCATGACCATGTCCACGTGGGGGTGTGCAGGCACCCAAACAGGCCAGCCCCAGGCATGCCTGGGACACCTACATCAGAGCCCAGCATCGACTATGTTGGCGTCACCCAACGTCGTGTTTGTGTGGCAGCCAGCAACGCAAAGCCATCCATGATTGCAGTGGCAATGCAATCCAAGCATGCAGTCGTGGCCTGCCAGGATCTGTGCAGTGCCCCTCTCCTGCTGCTCAGCTAACTGGCACACCTCCACATGCAGTGCAAGCACCCCAGTGGCAAGCAGAGCCTGTTGCTGAATGGACACCTTCAGCAGACGGGTGTGCTCGGCCAGCCAGTTGGCATCCTGGGTCTCCTGGGTGAGATGCCAATCCTCTTGTGGTGACCAGCCATGCTACACAGCCCCCCTCTCTGGTGGATGCTGCACAGTGGGGTCTGCAGGGAGAATGGGTACAGCAGGTGCACCAGCAGTGGACCCTGTGTCTGGCTACAGGGTGGCACCAGCAGCCTGCTGCTGTCACCTGTCCAGCTGCTGTACACCACCCAGCACCTGTGTGGCCTCACCACCACCACCACCACTGCAGAGACCAACCAGGGAATTTCACCCACAATGTTTCCCATGCTGTCCAGGACCCCACCCAGATCTGTGTGCATAAGACACCAAGGCTGGCATTCTGCAGGAACACATCCAGGGCCTCATCCGACCCCAGGTCCAGGACATCTGCCTGCACTGTGGAGGTGAGCTGCAGCCTGTCAGGCTCCCAGATGCCAGTGGAGGTGGACGGTTGGTCCTCTGGGGCCATACCAGCATCCACAGTTGCTGCTGCTGCTGGCACGCCATCATCTGCACGGACGTGTGCTGGTGCTGCAAGAGAAAGAAAGCTGTGTCAGTGATGCAATGCCCACATGTGCCTACCATATACTGCCACTGCCGGTGCCACATCATCTGCACAGAGACGTGATGGTGCTGCAAGAGAAAGAAAGGTGTGTCAGTGATGCAATGCCCACATGTGCCCCCCCAATTACCTGCCACTGCCGGCGCACCATTATCCACACGGAGACATGCTGGTGCTGCAAGAGAAAGAAAGGCATGTCAGTGATGCAGTACCCACATGTGCCCCCCCACACTGCCGCTGCTGGCACCCCATCATCTGCACAGAGGCGTGCTGGTACTGCAAGAGAAAGAGGCGTGTCAGTGATGCAATGTCCACATGTGCCCCCCCACACACTGTCACTGCATGTGTCCTGCAGCATGGCATGCGTGTGAGTGTGCACACATGCATATGACATGCATGCCAGCTGTAGGCATGCCAGCATGCCAGTGTATGCACCCTCCATGCCACCAGCTGTGTGTGGCAGACAGACTTACCATGCAGTGATGGGCTGCCACCCATCTGGAATCCTCCTCCGGGCAAATCCTCCACTGTGGTGCTGCGCATGGTGGCTGCAACCAACTCCTCCAGCGGCGTCAGTGTGGGTGCATCCACAGGACCTCCTTCAGTGGTGGTACAGGATGCCTGGATGGCTGCCACCTTCTCCTTTATCTGCCGCTTGTCCATTCCCACCTTTTTCCAGCACTCCTGCACTGACCGCTGGTGACTGCCATGCTGGTTGATGTAGGCTACCACATCCTCCCATGCACAGCCCTCACCTGTGGTGAGCCTGTGGCACCACTCAACAGGGGCTCTCTGTCCAGGTAAGCCTTAAACAGGGCATCAGTCTCAGCCTTTGTGAAGTTGGGCCTGTGCTTCCATGCAGGCTCTCTCTCCTCGCTCTCCTCATGTACAGACATGTTGATGCCTGTGGACATGGACAGCACAGTGTGACAGTGACAATATCTCTCCGGTCCATCCCACCATGCAGTGCTGTCAGCGCCCAGTGAGCTGCAGCGGCATGCACAACTTACCTATCAAGGCTGAAATACTGGTCCATGGCCCGTGCTGTTCCATGGTGCTTATATAGCGCAACGCATGCAAATGAGGTTGGGCACAACAGTAATGACATGCTAATGCACCCACTGTGCCATGCATTGGCTGATTAGTTAGCATGTGGTGCCTGAATATCATGATATTGCACCATGCGCAATGGGATTGCGCCAGAGCAAGTCATGACGGCTCAATATGCACGCATGCGTTGTGCATATTAGGCATCATGGCATCAATTGTACACCATGCATGGACAGCATGATGCAGTGGCATTGTTCATGTTGTGTTTGGGCCGGCTACATGCATGGCCGTGCATGGGGTGCCATACCCTATCATGCACGTGTGCAATGCCTATCAACCCCTGACCCCTTGGTCACACCTTTGACCCTGTGACCCCACACAGCCACACCCATTCCAAGTATCTCTGGCACTGTGTGATGTGCATGCACTGTGTGTGCTCCCGCGCATCATGTGGCAGGCTCATGGTGTGAACACGTGCACCTCCTGCTGCCATTTTCACTGCTGAACACGTTCAGCTGAACATGGTGCAGGCAAGATGAAGGAGGGCCCAAAACTGGTCACCTGTTGAGTTGGCCAGTCTAGTGGCTTGCGTGGAGCCCCACACCCCCCAGCTCTTTGGGCAGGGGCACCATGTGGCAGGACATCCCCACAAGCCTGGAGCACAGGACAGGAGTGCCCAGGACTGGGGAACAATGTCACCACCACTATGGGGATCCAGAGTGCCTGAGGAAGCTACCGGCATGTGCCAGGTGAGGGGCTGTGCCACAGCCAGTTAGGTTATCCCATGTTATATGTCTACCCTGGTGCTGTACTGTGGTGTTGGCTTGGCTGCCTTCCATGCCCTGCAGAGGAGTACACTGTCATAATGCGCACCATGGGGTGGCATTGCCAGCTTCCGCTTGCATTGCAAAGCAGCCATGCAGATGTGCAGAATGTATTGAGCAGGGGCACACCCTGTTCAGAGGGATGGGGGTAGGGGCCAGCTGCTGTGGTCAGTTCCTGATGTACATCTATCTTCTTTCCATTCCCAGGACCTGAGGACCATCGGAAGGCCCATGCTGCAGCAGTGCAGCAGGCTGCAGTGGGACATGCTGGAGCAGGACCGGTCCCGGCAGGGCCACAGAGGGCAGGTAGGCACTGTCATGGTCCTCTGCACTGTGCATGGGAGGTTGTGGGGAGAGTGGGTGCAGGCATGACCACCTGTGCCATGTGCTGTTGCAGCTGTGTGTGTCACACTGTGTGTTGTGCATGCCACTGTGGCGCATCCACTTGACACGTGTGCCTGCTGTTGCTGAGGTGCGCATGTGCCCAGCTGCCACTGTTGTCGCTGTGGTACTGCCGGTGCACTGTGCCATATGACTATCATTGCGCAGTCATGTGGCAGTTATGCGGCAGGGACCACGTCTGTGCACTGTTGTGGTGTGCCATGTTGCTGGCTGGTGTTGGCCCACCCCTCTGCAGGTGGACAATACAGGCCCTTCAGGTGTGTGTGTTCCCACTGCCCATTGTGCACTGGGGGTGGGCATGGTCTCTTGGGACATTGCACTGATCACCTGTCCTGTCCCTTGTTACAGATGTCCGGTGGATCACCTGTCCTGTCCCTCATTATAGGTGTCCAGTGGATCACCTGTCCTGTCCCTTGTTATAGATGTCCGGTGGATCACCTGTCCTGTCCCTTGTTATAGGTGTCCGGTGGATCACCTGTCCTGTCCCTTGTTATAGGTGTCCGGTGGATTACCTGTCCTGTCCCTTGTTATAGGTGTCCGGTGGAGAAGAGCACCAAGATCCATGTTGTCCAGACTGCTGCGCCAGACCCTTCTGGTGGCCTCCATGACTCTGGAGGTGGTCGTCCAGATCAGACAGATGCTGGTGGTGGAACAGAGGCAGTGTCAGTGCACCAGGGTAGCCAGATGGGCTGCCGTTTATTTTTGGCTCTGTTTACCCCGCTGTACCTCCCCCTTCAGTCCCCCCTCCAACTGTACAGTGTCTGTTCCCTGTCCCTTCCTCACTTTACCTACCCTTTCCCAGACCCTGGTTATTGTATATAGTTCCATTCAAATACATATTTTGTGACTTACCTGCCTGTGTCTGTGTTTGCTTTGCAGGTGGCATGAGGAGCCATGCTGCAGTGGCCCAGTGTCTGTCAGTGTGGTGTGCATGTGCAGGGGTGTGTGTTGTGCTTCCATGGTTCACTGCTGTGTGTCCTGGTGTGTCCAACTGTGGTGGTGTCCATCTCTTGCTTCAGTGACTGTGCCATGGGGTGCCCTTGGGATGGCTGTTGGGGCATGCGGTGGTTGGATGTGTGGTGGCGGCACAGAGCCAAGGTCATTGGTCAGATGCTTCTGCATGCTGTGTTGGGGCCCCACTTGGCATTGTGCAGCCTGTCTCATGTGGTCTGGTATGCAACCTGCCACTCAGCATGTTCTGTGCCTACTGTGTAGGCTACCTGAGTGCCTGTGTAGCATGTGAATGCTTGGCTGCATGGTCCTGGGTGCTGCCTGCTCTGGTCTGGGGGCATGCCCAGCAGCCTGCAGGGGTCCCTTGGTGGCACTCCATCGGCCATTGGTGCCTTCCATCCTCTTCTATCTGTGCCACTGTTGTGTTCTGAAGACAGGTGTCTGGGTGCATGCGTGTGCCGTGCTGAGCCCTGCTGGTGGCAGACTCCAGTGGCCTGACACTGTGCTTGCCTAGCTCTGTCCCTGGGTCAGTTCTATGTGCCCTGCAGGTGGAGGCCTCCTGTGGTCTGTCCCTGTGCTTCCCTGGCTCTGTCCCTAGGTCTGTTCTCAGTGCCATGCTGGTGGCAGCCAACTGTGGTCTGTCACTATCCTTCCCTGGCTCTGTCCCTGGGTCTGTTCTCTGTGTCTTGCTGGTGGTGGCTTCCTGTGGTGTATCACAGTGCTTCCCTGGCTCTGTCCTTGGGTCTATTCTCTGTGCACTGCTGGTGGCGGCCTCCTGTTGCCTGTCACTGTGCTTCCCTGGCTCTGTCCCTGGGTCTGTTCTCTGTGCCCTGCTGGTGGCGGCCTCCAGTGGCATGTCACTGTGTTTCCCTGGCTCTGTCCCTGGATCTCTTCTTGTGCCATGCTGCTGGAGGCCTCCTAAGGCCTGTCACTGTGCTTCATTGGCTCTGTCCCTGGGTCTGTTCTCTGTGCCCTGCTGGTGGAGGCATCTTGTGGCCTGTCACTGTGCTTCCCTGGCTCTGTTCTCATGCCCTGATAGTGGTGGTCTCCTGAGACCTGTCACTGTGTTTCCCTAGCACTGTCCCTGGGTCTTTTCCCTGTGACCTGCTGGTGGAGGCCTCCTGTGGCCTGTCACTGTGCTTCCCTGGCTCTGTCCCACGGTCTGTTTTCTGCGCCCTGCTGGTGGCGGCCTCCTGTGGTCTGTTACTGTGCTTCCCAGGCTCTGTCCCAGGGTCTGTTCACTGTGCCCTGCTGGTGGTGACCTCCTGTTGCCTGTCACTGTGCTTCCCTGGCTCTGTCTCTGGGTTTGTTCTCTGTGTCCTGCTGGAGGAGGCCTCCTGTTGCCTGTCTGTGTGCTTCCCTGGCTTTGTCCCTGGGTCTGTTCTCTGTGCCCTGCTGATGCAGGCCTCCTGTGGCCTGTCTCTGTGCTTCCCTGGCTCTATCCCTGTGTCTGTTCTCTGTGCCTGCTGGTGGCAGCCTCTTGTGGTCTGTCACTGTGCTTCTCAGGCTCTGTCTCTGGTTTGTTCTCTGTGCCCTGCTGAAGGCGGCCTCCTATGGCCTCTCACTCTGCTTCTCTGGCTCTGTCCCTGGGTCTGTTCTCTATGCCCTGCTGGTGGCTGCCTACTGTGGCCTGTCACTGTGCTTCCTGGCTCTGTCCCTGGGCCTGTTCTATGTGCCCTGCTGATGGGAGGCCTCCTGTGGCCTGTTGCTGTGCTTTCCTGGCTCTGTCCCTGGGTCTGTTCTCTGTGCCCTGCTGGTAGAGCCTCCTGTGGTCGGTCACTGTGCTTTCCTGGCTCTGTCCAGTGTCTCTTCTCTGTGCCCTGCAGGTGGCGGCCTCTTGTGGCCTCTCACTGTGCTTCCCTGGCACTGTCCCTTGGTCTGATCTCTATGACCTGCTGGTGGTGGCCTCCTGTGGCTTGTCATTGTGCTTCCCTGGCTCTGTCTCTCGATCTGTTCTCTGTGCCCTGCTGGTGGAGGCCTCCTGTGGTGTGTCACTGTGCTTCCCTGGCTCTGTTCCTGGGTCTGTTCTCTGTGCCCTGCTGATGGAGGCGTCCTGTGACCTGTCACTGTTTACATTGTTTACAATGTTTCTTTATTGTTTATTGCATTCGAGGAATTAATACCTTTGAGTCAAGGCTCTTTTACAAAGGTTCCGCGTCAAATTAGGTACAAGCAATAAGGTTACAATGAGTGACACAATAAAGTACATTTCTGGAATGAAAGAGACATGAACAGTCAAGTAACTAAACATTTGTGCAAGGACAGATAATTACCAAATGAACACTTTTCTTCAATAAGCAAACAAATGAGGAGGGAAAAGATAGGTTATGTGCTAGATAGAGCATGTGAGAGAAAGGAGGAGGAGCAGACCATAGTTAGAGAAATGATCCTCTACCAGGCCTTTGTCAGGTAAAGTGGGCAGGTGGAAAATTGAAATAGTTAGGATTTAATCACTGTGCTTTCCTGGCTCGGTCCTGTGTCTCTTCTCTGTGTGCTGCAGGTGGCGGCCTCTTGTGGCCTGTCACTGTGCTTCCCTGTCTCTGTCCCTGGGTCTGTTCTCTGTGCCCTGCTGGTGGAGGACTCCTGTGGCCTGTAAGTGTGCTTCCCTGGCTCTGTCCCTAGCTTTGTTCTCTGTGCCCCGCTGGTGGAGGCCTCCTGTGGCCAGTCTCTGTGCTTCCCTGGCTCTGTCCCTGGGTCTATTCTCTGTGCCCTGCTGGTGGCGGCCTCCTGTGGCTTGTCACTGTGCTTCCCTGGCTCTGTCTCTCGGTCTGTCCTCTGTGCCCTGCTGGTGGAGGCCTCCTGTGGCCAGTCTCTGTGCTTCTCTGGCTCTGTCCTTGGGTCTATTCTCTGTGTCCCGATGGTAGAGGCCCCCTGTGGCCTATCACTGTGTTTCCCTGTCACTGTCCCTGGGTATGTTCTCTGTGCCCTGCTGGTGGAGGCCTCCTGTGGCCTGTCAGTGTGCTTCCTTGGCTCTGTCCCTGGCTTTGTTCTCTGTGCCCTGCTGGTAGAGGCCTCCTGTGGCCAGTCTCTGTGCTTGCCTGGCTCTGTCCCTTGGTCTGTTCTCTGTGCCCTGCTGGAGGAGACCTATAGTGGCCTGTCACTGTGCTTCCCTCTCTCTGTCCCTGGGTCTGTTCTCTGTGCCCTGCTGGTGGCGGCCTCCTATGGCCTGTCACTGTGCTACACTGGCTCTTTCCCTCTGTCTGTTCCCTGTGCCCTGCAAGTGGAGGCTTCCTGTTGTCTGTCACTGTGCCTCCTTGGCTCTGTTTCTGGGTTCGTTCTCTGTGCCCTGCTGCTGGAGGCCTACTGTGTCCCTCTCTGTGTGCCATCTGGCTGTGTCCCCGGTACGCTCTTCGTGCCCTAATGGTGGCGCCTCCTGTGGCCTGTCACTGTGCTTCCCTGGCTCTGTCCCTGGATCTATTCTTCTGTGCCCTGCTGGTGTAGGACTCCTGTGGCCCATCACTGTGCTTCCCTGGCCGTGTCCCTGGGTCTGTTCCCTGTGCCCTGCTGGTGGTGAAATCCAATGGCCTATCACTGTGCTTCCCTGGGTCTGCTCTTTATGCCCTGCTGGTGGCAACCTCCAGTGGCCTGTCACTGTGCTTCCCTGGCTCTGTCTCTGGGACTATTCTCTGAGCCCTGCTGGTGGTGGCCTACTGTGGCCTGTCACTGTGCCTCCCTGGCTCTGTCCCTGGGTCTGTTCTCTGTGCCCTGCTGATGGAGGCCTCCTGTGGCCAGCCACTGTGCTTTCTTGGCTCTGTCCCTGATCTGTCTGTGACCGGCTGGTGGAGGCCTCCTGGGGCTGGTCACTGTCCTTCTGGCTCTGTCCCTGGGTCTATTCTCTGTGCCCTGCTGGTGGCGGCCTCCTGTGGTGTGCAACTGTGTCTCCCTGGCTCTGTCCCTGGGTCTGTTCTCTGTGCTCTGCTGGAGGCGGCCTCCTGTGGCAGGTCACTGTGCTTTCCTGGCTCTGTCCTGTGTCTCTTCTCTGTGCCATGCAGGTGGCGGCCTCCTATGGCCTGTCACTGTGCTTCCATGACTATGTTCCTGGGTCTGTTCTCTGTGACCTGCATGTGGCGGCCTCATGTGTCTTTTCACTGTGCTTCCCTAGCTCTGTCTCTCGATCTGTTCTCTGTGCCCTGCAGGTGGAGTTCTCCTGTGGCTAGTCACTGTGCTTCCCTGGCTCTGTCCCTGGGTCTGTTCTATGTGCCCTGCTGGTGGCGACCTCCTGTGGCCTGTCACTGTGCTTCCTTGGCTCTGTCCCTGGGTCTGTTCTCTGTGCCCTGCTGGTGGTGACCTCCTGTGGCCTGTCAATGTATTTCCCTGGCTCTGTCTCTGGGTCTGTTCTCAGTGACCTGCTTGTGGAGGCCTCCTGGAGCCTGTCTCTGTGCTTCCTTGGCTCTCTCCATGGGTTTGTTCTCTGTGCACTGCTGGAAGGGGCCTCCTATGGCCTGTCACTGTGCTTTCCAGGCTCTGTTCTGGGGTCTGTTCTCTGTGCCCTGCTGGTGGAGGCCTCCTGTGGCCTGTCACTGTGCTTCCTTGGCTCTGTCCCTGGGTCTGTTCTCTGTGCCCTGCTGATGGAGGCATACTGTTGCCTGTCACTGTTTACATTGTTTACAATATTTGTTTATTGTTTATTGTATTCTAGGAATTAATATCTTTGAGTCAAGGCTCTTTTACAAAGGTTCCGCCAAATTAGGTATAAACAATAAGGTTACAATGAGTGACACAATAAAGTATATTTCTGGAATGAAGAGACATGAACAGTCAAGTATCAAAACATTTGTGCAAGGACAGATAATTACCAAATGAACACTTTTCTTCAATAAGAAAACAAAGGAGGAGGGAAAAGATAGGTTAGTGTGATAGATAGAGCATGTAAGAGAAAGGAGGGAGGAGCAGAATATAGTTAGAGAAACTGATCCTCTACCAGGCCTTTGTCAAGTAAAGTGGGCAGGGTGGAAATTTGAAATAGTTAGGATTTAATCACTGTGCTTTCCTGGCTCTGTCCCTGGGTCTGTTCTCCATGCCCTGCTGGAGGTGGTCTCCTGTGGCCGGTCACTGTGCTTTCCTGGCTCTGTCCTGTGTCTCTTCTCTGTGCGCTGCAGGTGGCGGCCTCATGTGGCCTGTCACTGTGCTTCCCTGTCTCTGTCCCTGGGTCTGTTCTCTGTGCCCTGCTGGCGGAGGCCTCCTGTGGCCTGTCAGTGTGCTTCCCTGGCTCTGTCCCTGGCTTTGTTCTCTGTGCCGTGCTGGTGGAGGCCTCCTGTGGCCAGTCTCTGTGCTTCCTTGGCTCTGTCCCTGGGTCTGTTCTCTGTGCCCTGCTGGTGGTGGCTTCCTGTGGCTTCTCACTGTGCTTCCTTGGCTCTGTCTCTTGGTCTGTTCTCTGTGCCCTGCTGGTGGAGGCCTCTAGTGGCCTGTCACTGTGCTTCCCTGGCTCTGTCCCTGGGTCTGTTCTCTGTGCCCTGCTGGAGGCGGCCTCCTGTGGCTTGTCACTGTGCTTCCCTGGCACTGTCTCTCAGTCTGTTCTCTGTGCCCTGCTGGTGAAGGCCTCCTGTGGCCAGTCTCTGGGCTTCCCTGGCTCTGTCCCTAGGTCTTTTCTCTGTGTACCGATGGTGGAGAACCCCTGTGGCCTGTCACTGTGCTTCCCTGTCTCTGTCCCTGGGTCTGTTCTCTGTGCCCTGCTGGTGGAAGCCTCCTGTGGCCTGTCAATGTGCTTCCCTGGCTCTGTCCCTGGCTTTGTTCTCTGTGCCCTGCTGGTGGCGGCCTCATATGGCCTGTCACTGTGCTACCCTGGCTCTGTCCCTCTGTCTGTTCTCCTGCCCCTACAAGTGGAGGCTTCCTGTTGTCTGTCACTGTGCTCCCTTGGCTCTGTTTCTGGGTTCATTCTCTGTGTCCTGCTGCTGGAGGCCTACTGTCCTGTCTCTGTGCTTCTCTGGCTGTGTCCCGGTATGCTTCTCTGTGCCCCACTGGTGGAGAACTCCTGTGGCCTGTCACTGTGTTTCTCTGGCTGTGTCCCTGAGTCTCTTCCCTGTGCCCTGCTGGTGGCGAAATCCAATGGCCTGTCACTGTGCTTCCATGGGTCAGTTCTCTATGCCCTGCTGGTGGCAACCTCCAGTGGCCTGTCACTGTGCTTCCCTGGCTCTATCTCTGATTCTATTCTTTGTGCCCTGCTGGTGGCGGCCTACTGTGGAATGTCACTGTGCTTCCCTGGCTCTGTCCCTGGGTCTGTTCTCTGTGCCCTGCTGATGGTGGCTTCCTGTGGCCAGCCACAGTGCCTTCCTGGCTCTGTTCCTGGATCTGTTCTCTGTGCCCTGCTGGTGGAGGCCTCCTGTGGCGGTCACTGTCCTTCCAGGCTTTGTCCTGGGTCTGTTCTCAGTGACCTGCTGGTGGAGGCCTCCTGGAGCCTGTCTCTGTGCTTCCTTGGCTCTCTCCATGGGTTTGTTCTCTGTGCCCTGCTGGAGGGGGCCTCCTATGGCCTGTCACTGTGCTTCCCAGGCTCTGTTCTGGGGTCTGTTCTCTGTGACCTGCTGGTGGAGGCCTCCTGTGGCCGGTCACTGTCCTTCCTTGGCTCTGTCCCTGGGTCTATTCTCTGTGCCCTGCTGTTGGAGGCATCCTGTTGCCTGTCACTGTTTACATTGTTTACAATATTTGTTTATTGTTTATTGAATTCTAGGTATTAATACCTTTGAGTCAAGGCTCTTTTACAAAGGTTCCGCTTCAAATTAGGTACAAACAATAAGGTTACAATGAGTGACACAATAAAGTACATTGTGGAATGAAAGAGACATGAACAGTCAAGTATCAAAACATTTGTGCAAGGACAGATAATTACCAAATGAACACTTTTCTTAATAAATAAGGAGGACAATGATAGGTTAGTGTGATAGATAGAGCATGTGAGAGAAAGGAGGGAGGAGCAGACCATAGTTAGAGAAAAGGATCCTCTACCAGGCCTTTGTCAAGTAAAGTGGTCAGGGTGGAAATTTGAAATAGTTAGGATTTAATCACTGTGCTTTCCTGGCTCTGTCCCTGGGTCTGTTCTCCATCCCCTGCTGGAGGTGGCCTCCTGAGGGGGGTCACTGTGCTTTCCTGGCTCTATCCTGTGTCTCTTCTCTGTGAGCTGCAGGCGGCGGCCTCATGTGGCCTGTCACTGTGCTTCCCTGTCTCTGTCCCTGGGTCTGTTCTCTGTGCCCTGCTGGTGGAGGCCTCCTGTGGCCTGTCAGTGTGCTTCCCTGGCTCTGTCCCTGGCTTTGTTATCTGTGCCGTGCTGGTGGAGGCCTCCTGTGGCCAGTCTCTGTGCTTCCTTGGCTCTGTCCCTGGGTCTGTTCTCTGTGCCCTGCTGGTGGAGGCCTCCTGTGGCCTGTCAGTGTGCTTCCCTGGCTCTGTCCCTGGCTTTGTTCTCTGTGCCGTGCTGGTGGAGGCCTCCTGTGGCCAGTCTCTGTGCTTCCTTGGCTCTGTCCCTGGGTCTGTTCTCTGTGCCCTGCTGGTGGCGGGCTTCCTGTGGCTTCTCAGTGTGCTTCCTTGGCTCTGTCTCTCGGTCTGTTCTCTGTGCCCTGCTGGTGGAGGCCTCCTGTGGCCAGTCTCTGGGCTTCCCTGGTTCTGTCCCTAGGTCTTTTCTCTGTGTCCCGATGGTGGAGGCCCCTTTTGGCCAGTCACTGTGCTTCCCTGTCTCTGTCCCTGGGTCTGTTCTCTGTGCCCTGCTGGTGGAGGCCTCCTGTGGCCTGTCAGTGTGCTTCCCTGGCTCTGTCCCTGGCTTTGTTCTCTGTGCCCTGCTGGTGGCGGCCTCATATGGCCTGTCACTGTGCTACCCTGGCTCTGTCCCTCTGTCTGTTCTCTGTGCCCTGCTGCTGGAGGCCTACTGCATCCTGTCTCTGTGCTTCTCTGGCTGTTTCCCCGGGTATGTTCTCTGTGCCCTACTGGTGGTGGACTCCTGTGGCCTGTCACTGTGCTTCTCTAGCTGTGTCCCTGGGTCTGTTCCCTGTGCCCTGCTGGTGGCGAAATCCAGTGGCCTGTCACTGAGCTTCCCTGGGTCAGTTCTCAATGCCCTGCTGGTGGCAACCTCCAGTGGTCTGTCACTGTGCTTCCCTGGCTCTATCTCTGATTCTATTCTTTGTGCCCTGCTGGTGGTGGCCTACTGTGGCCTGTCACTGTGCGTCCCTGTTCTCTGTCCCTGGGTCTGTTCTCTGTGCCCTGCTGGTGGTGGCCTACTGTGGCCTGTCACTGTGCGTCCCTGTCTCTGTCCCTGGATCTGTTCTCTGTGCCCTGCTGGTGGAGGCCTCCTGTGGCCGTCCTGTCCTTCCCTAGCTTTGTCCCTGGGCCTGTTCTCTATGTCCTGCTGGTGGCGGCCTCCTGTGGCGTGCAGCTGTGTCTCCCTGGCTCTGTCCCTGGGTCTGTTCTCTGTGCCCTGCTGGGCGGCCTCCTGTGGCGTCACTGTGCTTTCCTGGATCTGTCCTGTGTTTCTTCTCTGTGCCATGCAGGTCGGCCTCTTATGGCCTGTCACTGTGCTTCCATGACTATATTCCCGGGTCTGTTCTCTGTGACCTGCATGTGGCGGCCTCCTGTGGCTTGTCACTGTGCTTCCCTAGCTCTGTCTCTCGATCTGTTCTCTGCGCCCTGCAGGTGGAGGCCTTCTGTGGCCAGTCGCTGTGCTTCCTCGGCTCTGTCCCTGGGTCTGTTCTATGTGCCCTGCTGGTGGAGGACTCCTGTGGCCTGTCACTGTGCTACCCTGGCTGTGTCCCTGGGACTGTTCTCTGTGCCTTGCCGTGGCAGCCTCCAATGGCCTGTCACTGTGATTTCTGCTCTTTCCTGGGTCTGTTCTCTGTGTCCTGCTGGTGACAACCTCTGTCGCCTGTCACTGTGCTTCCCTGTCTCTGTCCCTGGGTCTGTTCTCTGTGCTCTGCTGATGGCGGCCTCCTCTGGCCAGTCACTGTCCTTCCCTGGCTCTGTCCCTGGTCTATTCTCTGTGCCCTGCTGGTGGCGGCCTCCTGTGGCCTGTCACTGTTTAGATTGTTTGTTTATTGTTTATTGTATTCTAGGAATGAATACATTTGAGCAAAGGCTCTTTTACAAAGGTTCCGCATCAAATTAAGTTACAAACAATAAGGTTACAATAAGTGACACAATAAAGTACATTGTGGAATGAAAGAGACCTGAACAGTCAAGTATCAAAACATTTGTGCAAGGACAGATAATTACCAAATGAACACTTTTCTTGATAAGCAAACAAATGAGGAAGGGAAAAGATAGGTTAGTGTGCTAGATAGAGCATGTGAGAGAAGCGGAGGAGGAGCAGACCATAGTTAGAGAAAGGATCCTCTACCAGGCCTTTGTCAGGTAAAGTGGGCAGGGTGGAAGATTGAAATAGTTAGGATTTAATCACTGTGCTTTCCTGGCTCTGTCCCTGGGTGTGTACTCGGTGCCCTGCTGGAGGTGGCCTCCTGTGGCCTGTCACTGTGCTTTCCTGGCTCTGTCCTGTGTCTTTTCTCTGTGCCCTGCAGGTGGTGGCCTCTAGTGGCCTGTCACTGTGCTTCCCTCGCTCTGTCCCTAGGTCTTTTCTCTGTGTCCCGATGGTGGAGGCCCCCTGTGGCCTGTCACTGTGCTTCCCTGTCTCTGTCCCTGGGTCTGTTCTCTGTGCCGTGCTGGTAGAGGCCTCCTGTGGCATATCAGTGTGCTTCCCTGGCTCTGTCCCTGGCTTTGTTCTCTGTGCCCTGCTTGTGGCGGCCTCATATGGCCTGTCACTGTGCTACCCTGGCTCTGTCCCTCTGTCTGTTCTCTTTACCCTGCAAGTGGAGGCTTCCTGTTGTCTGTCATTTAGCTCCTTGGCTCTGTTTCTGGGTTGGTTCTCTGTGCCCTGCTGCAGGAGCCTACTGCGTCCTGTCTCTGTGCTTCTCTGGCTGTGTCCCTGGGTCTGTTCCCTGTGCCCTGCTGGTGGCGAAATCAATGGCCTGTCACTGTGCTTCCCTGGGTCAGTTCTCTATGCCTGCTGGTGGCAATCTCCAGTGGCCTGTCACTGTGCTTCCCTGGCTCTGTCCCTGGGTCTGTTCTCTGTGCCCTGCTGATGGTGGCCTCCTGTGGCCAGCCACAGTGCCTTCCTGGCTCTGTCCCTGGATCTGTTCTCTGTGCCCTGCTGGTGGAGGCCTCCTGTGGCCGGTCACTGTCCTTCCCTGGCTTTGTCCCTGGGTCTGTTCTCTGTGTCCTGCTGGTGGCGGCCTCCTGTGGCGTGCAGCTGTGTCTCCCTGGCTCTGTCCCTGGGTCTGTTCTCTGTGTCCTGCTGGAGGCGGCCTCCTGTGGCCGGTCACTGTGCTTTCCTGGATCTGTCCTGTGTTTCTTCTCTGTGCCATGTAGGTGACGGCCTCTAATGGCCTGTCACTGTGCTTCCATGACTATGTTCCCGGGTCTGTTCTCTGTGCCCTGCAGGTGGAGGCCTCCTGTGGCCAGTCACTGTGCTTCCTTGGCTCTGTCCCTGGGTCTGTTCTATGTGCCCTGCTGGTGGAGGACTCCTGTGGCCTGTCAGTGTGCTTCCCTGGCTCTGTCCCTGACTTTGTTCTCTGTGCCCTGCTGGTGGCGGCCTCATATGGCCTGTCACTGTGCTACCCTGGCTCTGTCCCTCTGTCTGTTCTCTGTGCCCTGCAAGTGGAGGCGTCCTGTTGTCTGTCACTGTGCTTCCTTGGCTCTGTTTCTGGGTTCGTTCTCTGTGCCCTGCTGCTGGAGGCCTACTGCGTCCTGTCTCTGTGCTTCTCTGGCTGTGTCCCCGGGTACGTTCTCTGTGCCCTACTGGGGGAGGACTCCTGTGGCCTGTCACTGTGCTTCTCTGGCTGTGTCCCTGGTTCTGTTCCCTGTGCCCTGCTGGTGGCGAAATCCAATGGCCTGTCACTGAGCTTCCCTGGGTCAGTTCTCTATGCCCTGCTGGTGGCAACCTCCAGTGGCCTGTCACTGTGCTTCCCTGGCTCTATCTCTGATTCTATTCTTTATGCCCTGCTGGTGGCGGCCTACTGTGGCCTGTCATTGTGTCTCCCTGGCTCTGTCCCTGGGTCTGTTCTCTGTGCCCTGCTGGAGGCGGCCTCCTGTGGCCGGTCACTGTGCTTTCCTGGATCTGTCCTGTGTTTCTTCTCTCAGTGCCATGCAGGTGACGGCCTCTTATGGCATGTCACTGTGCTTCCATGACTATGTTCCCGGGTCTGTTCTCTGTGACCTGTATGTGGCGGCCTCCTGTGGCTTGTCACTGTGCTTCCCTAGCTCTGTCTCTCGATCTGTTCTCTGTGCCCTGCAGGTGGGGCCTCCTGTGGCCAGTCACTGTGCTTCCTTGGCTCTGTTCCTGGGTCTGTTCTATGTGCCCTGCTGGTGGAGGACTCCTGTGGCCTGTCACTGTGCTTCCTTGGCTCTGTCCCTGGGTCTGTTCTATGTGCCCTGCTGGTGGAGGACTCCTGTGGCCTGTCACTGTGCTACCCTGGCTGTGTCCCTTGGACTGTTCCCTGTGCCTTGCCTGTGGCAGCCTCCAATGGCCTGTCACTGTGATTTCCTGGCTCTTTCCCTGGGTCTGTTCTCTGTGTCCTGCTGGTGACAACCTCCTGTCGCCTGTCACTGTGCTTCCCTGGCTCTGTCCCTGGGTCTGTTCTCTGTGCCCTGCTGATGGAGGCCTCCTCTGGCCAGTCACTGTCCTTCCCTGGCTCTGTCCCTGGATCTATTCTCTGTGCCCTGCTGGTGGCGGCCTCCTGTGGCCTGTCACTGTTTAGATTGTTTGTTTATTGTTTATTGTATTCTAGGAATGAATACATTTGAGCAAAGGCTCTTTTACAAAGGTTCCGCGTCAAATTAGGTACAAACAGTAAGGTTACAATAAGTGACACAATAAAGTACATTGTGGAATGAAAGAGACATGAACAGTCAAGTATCAAAACATTTGTGCAAGGACAGATAATTACCAAATGAACACTTTTCTTCGATAAGCAAACAAATGAGGAAGGGGAAATGATAGGTTAGTGTGCTAGATAGAGCATGTGAGAGAAAGGAGGGAGGAGCAGACCATAGTTAGAGAAAAGGATCCTCTACCAGGCCTTTGTCAGGTAAAGTGGGCAGGGTGGAAGATTGAAATAGTTAGGATTTAATCACTGTGCTTTCCTGGCTCTGTCCCTGGGTGTGTTCTCTGTGCCCTGCTGGAGGCGGCCTCCTGTGGCCGGTCACTGTGCTTTCCTGGCTCTGTCCTGTGTCTTTTCTCTGTGCCCTGCAGGTGGTGGCCTCTAGTGGCCTGTCACTGTGCTTCCCTGGCTCTGTCCCTAGGTCTTTTCTCTGTGTCCCGATGGTGGAGGCCCCCTGTGGCCTGTCACTGTTCTTCCCTGTCTCTGTCCCTGGGTCTGTTCTCTGTGCCCCTGCTGATGGAGGCCTCCTGTGGCCTATCAGTGTGCTTCCCTGGCTCTGTCCCTGTCTTTGTTCTCTGTGCCTGCTGGTGGCGGCCTCATATGGCCTGTCACTGTGCTACCCTGCTCTGTCCCTCTGTCTGTTCTCTGTGCCCTGCAAGTGGAGGGCTTCCTGTTGTCTGTCACTGTGCTTCCTTTGCTCTGTTTCTTGGTTCATTCTCTGTGCTCTGCTGCTGGAGCCCTACGCATCCTGTCTCTGTGCTTCTCTGGCTGTGTCCCAGATGCGTTCTCTGTGCCCTACTGGTGGAGGACTCTTGTGGCCTGTCACTGTGCTTCTCTTTCTGTGTCCCTGGGTCTGTTCTCTGTGCCCTGCTGGTGGTGAAATCCAATGGCCTGTCACTGTGCTTCCCTCAGTCAGTTCTCTATGCCCTGCTGGTGGCAATCTCCAGTGGCCTGTCACTGTGCTTCCCTGGCTCTGTCCCTGGGTCTGTTCTCTGTGCCCTGCTGATGGTGGCCTCCTGTGGCCAGCCACAGTGCCTTCCTGGCTCTGTCCCTGGATCTGTTCTCTGTGCCCTGCTGGTGGAGGCCTCCTGTGGCAGTCACTGTCCTTCCCTGGCTTTGTCCCTGGGTCTGTTCTCTGTGTCCTGCTGGTGGCGGCCTCCTGTGGCGTGCAGCTGTGTCTCTCTGACTCTGTCCCTGGGTCTGTTCTCTGTGCCCTGCTGGGCGGCCTCCTGTGGCCAGTCACTGTGCTTTCCTGGATCTGTCCTGTGTTTCTTCTCTGTGCCATGCAGGTGACTGCCTCTTATGGCCTGTCACTGTGCTTCCATGACTATGTTCCCGGGTCTGTTCTCTGTGACCTGCATGTGGCGGCCTCCTGTGGCTTGTCACTGTGCTTTCCTAGCTCTGTATCTCGATCTGTTCTCTGTGCCCTGCAGGTGGAGGCCTCCTGTGGCCAGTCACTGTGCTTCCTTGGCTCTGTCCCTGGGTCTGTTCTATGTGCCCTGCTGGTGGAGGACTCCTGTGGCCTGTCACTGTGCTTCCTCGGCTCTGTCCCTGGGTCTGTTCTATGTGCCCTGCTGGTGGAGGACTCCTGTGGCCTGTCACTGTGCTTCCTCGGCTCTGTCCCTGGGTCTGTTCTCCATCCCCTGCTGGAGGTGGCCTCCTGAGGGGGGTCACTGTGCTTTCCTGGCTCTATCCTGTGTCTCTTCTCTGTGAGCTGCAGGCGGCGGCCTCATGTGGCCTGTCACTGTGCTTCCCTGTCTCTGTCCCTGGGTCTGTTCTCTGTGCCCTGCTGGTGGAGGCCTCCTGTGGCCTGTCAGTGTGCTTCCCTGGCTCTGTCCCTGGCTTTGTTATCTGTGCCGTGCTGGTGGAGGCCTCCTGTGGCCAGTCTCTGTGCTTCCTTGGCTCTGTCCCTGGGTCTGTTCTCTGTGCCCTGCTGGTGGCGGCTTCCTGTGGCTTCTCAGTGTGCTTCCTTGGCTCTGTCTCTCGGTCTGTTCTCTGTGCCCTGCTGGTGGAGGCCTCCTGTGGCTTGTCACTGTGCTTCCCTGGCAGTGTCTCTCGGTCTGTTCTCTGTGCCCTGCTGGTGAAGGCCTCCTGTGGCCAGTCTCTGGGCTTCCCTGTCTCTGTCCCTAGGTCTTTTCTCTGTGTCCCGATGGTGGAGGCCTCCTGTGGCCAGTCACTGTGCTTCCCTGTCTCTGTCCCTGGGTCTGTTCTCTGTGCCCTGCTGGTGGAGGCCTCCTGTGGCCTGTCAGTGTGCTTCCCTAGCTCTGTCCCTGGCTTTGTTCTCTGTGCCCTGCTGGTGGCGGCCTCATATGGCCTGTCACTGTGCTACCCTGGCTCTGTCCCTCTGTCTGTTCTCTGTGCCCTGCTGCTGGAGGCCTACTGCATCCTGTCTCTGTGCTTCTCTGGCTGTTTCCCAGGTATGTTCTCTGTGCCCTACTGGTGGTGGACTCCTGTGGCCTGTCACTGTGCTTCTCTAGCTGTGTCCCTGGGTCTGTTCCCTGTGCCCGCTGGTGGCGAAATCCAGTGGCCTGTCACTGAGCTTCCGGGTCAGTTCTCAATGCCCTGCTGGTGGCAACCTCCAGTGGTCTGTCACTGTGCTTCCCTGGCTCTATCTCTGATTCTATTCTTTGTGCCCTGCTGGTGGTGGCCTACTGTGGCCTGTCACTGTGCGTCCCTGTCTCTGTCCCTGGGTCTGTTCTCTGTGCCCTGCTGGTGGTGGCCTACTGTGGCCTGTCACTGTGCGTCCCTGTCTCTGTCCCTGGATCTGTTCTCTGTGCCCTGCTGGTGGAGGCCTCCTGTGGCCGGTCACTGTCCTTCCCTGGCTTTGTCCCTGGGCCTGTTCTCTATGTCCTGCTGGTGGCGGCCTCCTGTGGCGTGCAGCTGTGTCTCCCTGGCTCTGTCCCTGGGTCTGTTCTCTGTGCCCTGCTGAGGCGGCCTCCTGTGGCCGGTCACTGTGCTTTCCTGGATCTGTCCTGTGTTTCTTCTCTGTGCCATGCAGGTGACGGCCTCTTATGGCCTGTCACTGTGCTTCCATGACTATATTCCCGGGTCTGTTCTCTGTGACCTGCATGTGGCGGCCTCCTGTGGCTTGTCACTGTGCTTCCCTAGCTCTGTCTCTCGATCTGTTCTCTGCGCCCTGCAGGTGGAGGCCTTCTGTGGCCAGTCGCTGTGCTTCCTCGGCTCTGTCCCTGGGTCTGTTCTATGTGCCCTGCTGGTGGAGGACTCCTGTGGCCTGTCACTGTGCTACCCTGGCTGTGTCCCTGGGACTGTTCTCTGTGCCTTGCCGGTGGCAGCCTCCAATGGCCTGTCACTGTGATTTCCTGGCTCTTTCCCTGGGTCTGTTCTCTGTGTCCTGCTGGTGACAACCTCCTGTCGCCTGTCACTGTGCTTCCCCTGTCTCTGTCCCTGGGTCTGTTCTCTGTGCTCTGCTGATGGCGGCCTCCTCTGGCCAGTCACTGTCCTTCCCTGGCTCTGTCCCTAGGTCTATTCTCTGTGCCCTGCTGGTGGCAGCCTCCTGTGGCCTGTCACTGTTTAGATTGTTTGTTTATTGTTTATTGTATTCTAGGAATGAATACATTTGAGCAAAGGCTCTTTTACAAAGGTTCCGCATCAAATTAGGTACAAACAATAAGGTTACAATAAGTGACACAATAAAGTACATTGTGGAATGAAAGAGACCTGAACAGTCAAGTATCAAAACATTTGTGCAAGGACAGATAATTACCAAATGAACACTTTTCTTCGATAAGCAAACAAATGAGGAAGGGGAAAAGATAGGTTAGTGTGCTAGATAGAGCATGTGAGAGAACGGAGGGAGGAGCAGACCATAGTTAGAGAAAAGGATCCTCTACCAGGCCTTTGTCAGGTAAAGTGGGCAGGGTGGAAGATTGAAATAGTTAGGATTTAATCACTGCTTTCCTGGCTCTGTCCCTGGTGTGTACTCGGTGCCCTGCTGGAGGTGGCCTCCTGTGGCCTGTCACTGTGCTTTCCTGGCTCTGTCCTGTGTCTTTCTCTGTGCCCTGCAGGTGGTGGCCTCTAGTGGCCTGTCACTGTGCTTCCCTCGCTCTGTCCCTAGGTCTTTTCTCTGTGTCCCGATGGTGGAGGCCCCTGTGGCCTGTCCTGTGCTTCCCTGTCTCTGTCCCTAGGTCTGTTCTCTGTGCCGTGCTGGTAGAGGCCTCCTGTGGCATATCAGTGTGCTTCCCTGGCTCTGTCCCTGGCTTTGTTCTCTGTGCCTGCTTGTGGCGGCCTCCATATGGCCTGTCACTGTGCTACCCTGGCTCTGTCCCTCTGTCTGTTCTTTTACCCCTGCAAGTGGAGGCTTCCTGTTGTCTGTCATTTGCTCCTTGGCTCTGTTTCTGGGTTGGTTCTCTGTGCCCTGCTGCAGGAGGCCTACGCGTCCTGTCTCTGTGCTTCTCTGGCTGTGTCCCTGGGTCTGTTCCTGTGCCCTGCTGGTGGCGAAATCCAATGGCCTGTCACTGTGCTTCCCTGGGTCAGTTCTCTATGCCCTGCTGAGGCAATCTCCAGTGGCCTGTCACTGTGCTTCCCTGGCTCTGTCCCTGGGTCTGTTCTCTGTGCCCTGCTGATGGTGGCCTCCTGTGGCCAGCCACAGTGCCTTCCTGGCTCTGTCCCTGGATCTGTTCTCTGTGCCCTGCTGGTGGAGGCCTCCTGTGGCCGGTCACTGTCCTTCCCTGGCTTTGTCCCTGGGTCTGTTCTCTGTGTCCTGCTGGTGGCGGCCTCCTGTGGCGTGCAGCTGTGTCTCCCTGGCTCTGTCCCTGGGTCTGTTCTCTGTGTCCTGCTGGAGGCGGCCTCCTGTGGCCGGTCACTGTGCTTTCCTGGATCTGTCCTGTGTTTCTTCTCTCTGCCATGTAGGTGACGGCCTCTAATGGCCTGTCACTGTGCTTCCATGACTATGTTCCGGGTCTGTTCTCTGTGCCCTGCAGGTGGAGGCCTCCTGTGGCCAGTCACTGTGCTTCCTTGGCTCTGTCCCTGGGTCTGTTCTATGTGCCCTGCTGGTGGAGGACTCCTGTGGCCTGTCAGTGTGCTTCCCTGGCTCTGTCCCTGACTTTGTTCTCTGTGCCCTGCTGGTGGCGGCCTCATATGGCCTGTCACTGTGCTACCCTAGCTCTGTCCCTCTGTCTGTTCTCTGTGCCCTGCAAGTGGGCGTCCTGTTGTCTGTCACTGTGCTTCCTTGGCTCTGTTTCTGGTTCGTTCTCTGTGCCCTGCTGCTGAGAGCCTACTGCGTCCTGTCTCTGTGCTTCTCTGGCTGTGTCCCCGGGTACGTTCTCTGTGCCCTACTGGGGGAGGACTCCTGTGGCCTGTCACTGTGCTTCTCTGGCTGTGTCCCTGGTTCTGTTCCCTGTGCCCTGCTGGTGGCGAAATCCAATGGCCTGTCACTGAGCTTCCCTTGGTCAGTTCTCTATGCCCTGCTGGTGGCAACCTCCAGTGGCCTGTCACTGTGCTTCCCTGGCTCTATCTCTGATTCTATTCTTTATGCCCTGCTGGTGGCGGCCTACTGTGGCCTGTCATTGTGCTTCCCTGGCTCTGTCCCTGGGTCTGTTCTCTGTGCCCTGCTGATGGTGGCCTCCTGTGGCCAGCCACAGTGCCTTCCTGGCTCTGTCCCTGGATCTGTTCTCTGTGCCCTGCTGGTGGAGGCCTCCAGTGGCCGGTCACTGTCCTTCCCTGGCTTTGTCCCTGGGTCTGTTCTCTGTGTCCTGCTGGTGGCGGCCTCCTGTGGCGTGCAGCTGTGTCTCCCTGGCTCTGTCCCTGGGTCTGTTCTCTGTGCCCTGCTGGGCGGCCTCCTGTGGCAGTCACTGTGCTTTCCTGGATCTGTCCTGTGTTCTTCTCTGTGCCATGCAGGTGGCGGCCTCTTATGGCATGTCACTGTGCTTCCATGACTATGTTCCCGGGTCTGTTCTCTGTGACCTGTATGTGGCGGCCTCCTGTGGCTTGTCACTGTGCTTCCCTAGCTCTGTCTCTCGATCTGTTCTCTGTGCCCTGCAGGTGGAGGCCTCCTGTGGCCAGTCACTGTGCTTCCTTGGCTCTGTTCCTGGGTCTGTTCTATGTGCCCTGCTGGTGGAGGACTCCTGTGGCCTGTCACTGTGCTTCCTTGGCTCTGTCCCTGGGTCTGTTCTATGTGCCCTGCTGGTGGAGGACTCCTGTGGCCTGTCACTGTGCTACCCTGGCTGTGTCCCTTGGACTGTTCCTGTGCCTTGCCTGTGGCAGCCTCCAATGGCCTGTCACTGTAGTTTCCTGGCTCTTTCCCTGGGTCTGTTCTCTGTGTCCTGCTGGTGACAACCTCTGTCGCCTGTCACTGTGCTTCCTGGCTCTGTCCCTGGGTCTGTTCTCTGTGCCCTGCTGATGGAGGCCTCCTCTGGCCAGTCACTGTCCTTCCCTGGCTCTGTCCCTGGATCTATTCTCTGTGCCCTGCTGGTGGCGGCCTCCTGTGGCCTGTCACTGTTTAGATTGTTTGTTTATTGTTTATTGTATTCTAGGAATGAATACATTTGAGCAAAACTCTTTTACAAAGGTTCGCGTCAAATTAGGTACAAACAGTAAGGTTACAATAAGTGACACAATAAAGTACATTGTGGAATGAAAGAGACATGAACAGTCAAGTATCAAAACATTTGTGCAAGGACAGATAATTACCAAATGAACACTTTTCTTCGATAAGCAAACAAATGAGGAAGGGGAAATGATAGGTTAGTGTGCTAGATAGAGCATGTGAGAGAAAGGAGGGAGGAGCAGACCATAGTTAGAGAAAAGGATCCTCTACCAGGCCTTTGTCAGGTAAAGTGGGCAGGGTGGAAGATTGAAATAGTTAGGATTTAATCACTGTGCTTTCCTGGCTCTGTCCCTGGGTGTGTTCTCTGTGCCCTGCTGGAGGCGGCCTCCTGTGGCCGGTCACTGTGCTTTCCTGGCTCTGTCCTGTGTCTTTTCTCTGTGCCCTGCAGGTGGTGGCCTCTAGTGGCCTGTCACTGTGCTTCCCTGGCTCTGTCCCTAGGTCTTTTCTCTGTGTCCCGATGGTGGAGGCCCCCTGTGGCCTGTCACTGTTCTTCCCTGTCTCTGTCCCTGGGTCTGTTCTCTGTGCCCTGCTGATGGAGGCCTCCTGTGGCCTATCAGTGTGCTTCCCTGGCTCTGTCCCTGTCTTTGTTCTCTGTGCCCTGCTGGTGGCGGCCTCATATGGCCTGTCACTGTGCTACCCTGGCTCTGTCCCTCTGTCTGTTCTCTGTGCCCTGCAAGTGGAGGCTTCCTGTTGTCTGTCACTGTGCTTCCTTTGCTCTGTTTCTTGGTTCATTCTCTGTGCTCTGCTGCTGGAGGCCCTGCATCCTGTCTCTGTGCTTCTCTGGCTGTGTCCCAGATGCGTTCTCTGCCCTACTGGTGGAGGACTCTTGTGGCCTGTCACTGTGCTTCTCTTTCTGTGTCCCTGGGTCTGTTCTCTGTGCCCTGCTGGTGGTGAAATCCAATGGCCTGTCACTGTGCTTCCCTCAGTCAGTTCTCTATGCCCTGCTGGTGGCAATCTCCAGTGGCCTGTCACTGTGCTTCCCTGGCTCTGTCCCTGGGTCTGTTCTCTGTGCCCTGCTGATGGTGGCCTCCTGTGGCCAGCCACAGTGCCTTCCTGGCTCTGTCCCTGGATCTGTTCTCTGTGCCCTGCTGGTGGAGGCCTCCTGTGGCGGTCACTGTCCTTCCCTGGCTTTGTCCCTGGGTCTGTTCTCTGTGTCCTGCTGGTGGCGGCCTCCTGTGGCGTGCAGCTGTGTCTCTCTGACTCTGTCCCTGGGTCTGTTCTCTGTGCCCTGCTGGAGGCGGCCTCCTGTGGCCAGTCACTGTGCTTTCCTGGATCTGTCCTGTGTTTCTTCTCTGTGCCATGCAGGTGACTGCCTCTTATGGCCTGTCACTGTGCTTCCATGACTATGTTCCCGGGTCTATTCTCTGTGACCTGCATGTGGCGGCCTCCTGTGGCTTGTCACTGTGCTTTCCTAGCTCTGTATCTCGATCTGTTCTCTGTGCCCTGCAGGTGGAGGCCTCCTGTGGCCAGTCACTGTGCTTCCTTGGCTCTGTCCCTGGGTCTGTTCTATGTGCCCTGCTGGTGGAGGACTCCTGTGGCCTGTCACTGTGCTTCCTCGGCTCTGCCCCTGGGTCTGTTCTATGTGCCCTGCTGGTGGAGGACTCCTGAGGCCTGTCACTGTGCTACCCTGGCTGTGTCCCTGGGTCTGTTCCCTGTGCCTTGCCGGTGGCAGCCTCCAATGGCCTGTCACTGTGATTCCCTGGCTCTTTCCCTGGGTCTGTTCTCTGTGTCCTGCTGGTGACAACCTCCTATCACCCGTCACTGTGCTTCCCTGGCTCTGTCCCTGGGTCTGTTCTCTGTGCCCTGCTGGTGGAGGCCTCCTCTGGCCAGTCACTGTCCTTCCCTGGCTATGTCCCTGGGTCTATTCTCTGTGCCCTGCTGGTGGCGGCCTCCTGTGGCCTGTCACTGTTTACATTGTTTGTTTATTGTTTATTGTATTCTAGGAATGAATACATTTGAGCAAAAGCTCTTTTACAAAGGTTCCGCGTCAAATTAGGTACAAACAATAAGGTTACAATGAGTGACACAATAAAGTACATTGTGGAAAGAAAGAGACATGAACAGTCAAGTATCAAAACATTTGTGCAAGGACAGATAATTACCAAATGAACACTTTTCTTCAATAAGCAAACAAATGAGGAAGGGGAAAAGATAGGTTAGTGTGCTGGATAGAGCATGTGAGAGAAAGGAGGGAGGCGCAGACCATAGTTAGAGAAAAGGATCCTCTACCAGGCCTTTGTCAGGTAAAGTGGGCAGGGTGGAAGATTGAAATAGTTAGGATTTAATCACTGTGCTTTCCTGGCTCTGTCCCTGGGTGTGTTCTCGGTGCCCTGCTGGAGGCGGCCTCCTGTGGCCGGTCACTGTGCTTTCCTGTCTCTGTCCTGTGTCTTTTCTCTGTGCCCTGCAGGTGGCGGCCTCTAGTGGCCTGTCACTGTGCTTCCCTGGCTCTGTCCCTGGGTCTGTTCTCTGTGCCCTGCTGGTGGCGGCGTCCTGTGGCTTGTCACTGTGCTTCATTGGCTCTGTCTCTTAGTCTGTTCTCTGTGCCCTAGTGGTGGTGGCTTCCTGTGGCCAATCTCTGTGCTTTCCTTTCTCTGTCCCTGGGTCTATTCTCTGTGCCCTGTTTGTGGAGGCCCCCTGTAGCCTGTCACTGTGCTTCCCTGTCTCTGTCCCTGGGTCTGTTCTCTGTGCCCTGCTGGTGGAGGCCTCCTGTGGCCTGTCAGTCTGCTTCCTGGCTCTGTCCCTGGCTTTGTTCTCTGTGCCCTGCTGGTGGAGGACTCCTGTGGCCAGTCTCTGTGCTTCCCTGGCTCTGTCCCTTGGTCTGTTCTCTGTGCCCTGCTGAGAGGCCTCCTGTGGCCTGTCACTGTGCTTCACTCTCTCTCTGTCCCTGGTATGTTCTCTGTGCCCTGCTGGTGGCGGCCTCTTATGGCCTGTCACTGCACTTCCCTGGCTCTGTCCCTGTTTCTATTCTCTGTGCCCTGCTGGTTGAGGCCTCCTGTGGCCTGTCACTGTGCCACCCTGGCTGTGTCCCTCTGTCTGTTCTCTGTGCCCTGCAGGTGGAGGCCTCCTTTTGTCTGTCACTGTGCTTCCTTGGCTCCGTTTCTGGGTTCGTTCTCTGTGCCCTGCTGCTGGAGGCCTACTGCGTCCTGTCTCTGTGCTTCTCTGGCTGTGTCTCTGGCACGTTCTCTGTGCCCCTACTGGTGCAGCCTCCTGTGGCCTGTCACTGTGCTTCCCTGGCTCTGTCCCTGGGTCTGTTCTCTGTGCCTGCTGGTTCAGGACTCCTGTGGCCTGTCACTGTGCTTCCCTGGCTGTGTCCCTGGGTCAGTTCCCTGTGCCCTGCTGGTGGCGGAATCCAATGGCCTGTCACTGTGCTTCCATGGGTCTCTTCTCTGTGCCCTGTTGGTGGCAACCTCCTATGGCCTCTCACTGTGCTTCCCTGGCTCAGTCTCTGGGTCTGTTCACTGTGCCCTGCTGATGGCGGCCTCTTGCGGCCTGTCACTGTACTTCCCTGGCTCTGTCCCTGGGTCTGTTCCTGTGCCCTGCTGATGGCGGCCTCAGTGGCTTGTCACTGTGCTTCCCTAGCTCTGTCTCTCGGTTTGTTCTCCATGCCCTGCTGATGGAGGCCTCCTGTGCCTGCCACTGTTTACATTGTTTGTTTATTGTTTATTGTATTCAGGAATTAATACATTTGAGCCAAGGCTGTTTTACAATGGTTCCGCGTCAAATTAGGTACAAACAATAAGGTTTCAATGAGTGACACAATAAAGTAAATTGTGGAATGAAAGAGACGTGAACAGTCAAGTATCAAAACATTTGTACAAGGACAGATAATTACCAAAGGACACTTTTCTTCAATAAGCAAACAAATGAGGAGGGAAAAGATAGGTTAGTGTGCTAGATAGAGCATGTGAGAGAAAGGAGGGAGGGGCAGACCATAGTTAGAGAAAAGGATCCTCTACCAGGCCTTTGTCAGGTAAAGTGGGCAGGGTGGAAAATTGAAATAGTTAGGATTTAATCACTGTGCTTCCCTGGCTCTGTCTCTCGGTCTGTTCTCCATGCAATGCTGGTGGAGTCCTCCTGTGGCCAGTCTCTCTGCTTCCCTGGCTCTGTCCCTGCATCTATTCTCTGTGCCTCGTTGGTGGAGGACCCCTGTGGCCTGTCACTGTGCTTCCCTGTCTCTGTCCCTGCGTCTGTTCTCTGTGCCCTGCTGGAGGAGGCCTCCTGTGGCCTGTCAGTGAGCTACCCTCTCTCTGTCCCTGGGTCTTGTTCTCGGTGCCTGGTTGTCGGGCCTCCTATGGCCTGTCACTGTGCTTCCCTGTCTCTGTCCCTGTTTCTGTTCTCTGAGTCCTGCTGGTGGTGGCCTCCTGTGGCGTGCAGCTGTGTCTCCCTGACTCTGTCCCTGGGTCTGTTCTCTATGCCCTGCTGGAGGCGGCCTCCTGTGGCCAG
The DNA here is from genome assembly GCA_016271365.2 of Neoceratodus forsteri. Classification (NCBI taxonomy): domain Eukaryota; kingdom Metazoa; phylum Chordata; order Ceratodontiformes; family Ceratodontidae; genus Neoceratodus; species Neoceratodus forsteri. The sequence goes on from JADMNL010000032.1 coordinate 187,498,028, forward strand.
TCACTGTGCTTTCCTGGATCTGTCCTGTGTTTCTTCTCTGTGCCATGCAGGTGACGGCCTCTTATGGCCTGTCACTGTGCTTCCATGACTATGTTCCTGGGTCTGTTCTCTGTGACCTGCATGTGGCGGCCTCCTGTGGCTTGTCACTGTGCTTCCCTAGCTCTGTCTCTCGATCTGTTCTCTGTGCCCTGCAGGTGAGGCCTCCTGTGGCCAGTCACTGTGCTTCCTTGGCTCTGTCCCTGGGTCTGTTCTATGTGCCCTGCTGGTGGAGGACTCCTGTGGCCTGTCACTGTGCTTCCTCGGCTCTGTCCCTGGGTCTGTTCTATGTGCCCTGCTGGTGGAGGACTCCTGTGGCCTGTCACTGTGCTACCCTGGCTGTGTCCCTGGGTCTATTCCCTGTGCCTTGCGGTGGCAGCCTCCAATGGCCTGTCACTGTGATTCCTGGCTCTTTCCTATGTCTGTTCTCTGTGTCCTGCTGGTGACAACCTCCTGTCGCCCGTCACTGTGCTTCCCTGGCTCTGTCCCTGGGTCTGTTCTCTGTGCCCTGCTGGTGGGGGCCTCCTCTGGCCAGTCACTGTCCTTCCCTGGCTCTGTCCCTGGGTCTATTCTCTGTGCCCTGCTGGTGGCGGCCTCCTGTGGCCTGTCACTGTTTACATTGTTTGTTTATTGTTTATTGTATTCTAGGAATGAATACATTTGAGCAAAGACTCTTTTACAAAGGTTCCACGTCAAATTAGGTACAAACAATAAGGTTACAATGAGTGACACAATAAAGTACATTGTGGAACGAAAGAGACATGAACAGTCAAGTATCAAAACATTTGTGCAAGGACAGATAATTACCAAATGAACACTTTTCTTCAATAAGCAAACAAATGAGGAAGGGGAAAAGATAGGTTAGTGTGATAGATAGAGCATGTGAGAGAAAGGAGGGAGGAGCAGACCATAGTTAGATAAAAGGATCCTCTACCAGGCCTTTGTCAGGTAAAGTGGGCAGGGTGGAAGATTGAAATAGTTAGGATTTAATCACTGTGCTTTCCTGGCTCTGTCCTGGGTGTGTTCTCGGTGCCCTGCTGGGCGGCCTCCTGTGGCCGGTCACTGTGCTTTCCTGGCTCTGTCCTGTGTCTTTTCTCTGTGCCCTGCAGGTGGCGGCCTCTAGTGGCCTGTCACTGTGCTTCATTGGCTCTGTCTCTTAGTCTGTTCCCTGTGCCCTAGTGGTGGTGGCTTCCTGTGGCCAATCTCTGTGCTTTCCTGGCTCTGTCCCTGGGTCTATTCTCTGTGCCCTGCTTGTGGAGGCCCCCTGTAGCCTGTCACTGTGCTTCCTTGTCTCTGTCCCTGGGTCTGTTCTCTGTGCCCTGCTGGTGGAGGCCTCCTGTGGCCTGTCAGTCTGCTTCCTGGCTCTGTCCCTGGCTTTGTACTCTGTGCCCTGCTGGTGGAGACTCCTTGGCCAGTCTGTGCTTCCCTGGCTCTGTCCCTTGGTCTGTTCTCTATCCCCCTGCTGGAGGCCTCCTGTGGCCTGTCACTGTGCTTCCTCTCTCTGTCCCTGGGTCTGTTCTCTGTGCCCTGCTGGTGGCAGCCTCCTGTGGCCTGTCACTGTCTTCCTAGCTCTGTCCCTGTTTCTATTCTCTGTGCCCTGCTGGTTGGGGCCTCCTGTGGCCTGTCACTGTGCTACCCTGGCTGTGTCCCTCTGTCTGTTCTCTGTGCCTGCAGGTGGAGACCTCCTGTTGTCTGTCACTGTGCTTCCTTGGCTCCGTTCTGGGTTGGATTCCTGTGCCCTGCTGCTGGAGGCCTACTGCGCCCTGTCTCTGTGCTTCTCTGGCTGTGTCCCTGGGTACGTTCTCTGTGCCCTACTGGTGGCAGCCTCCTGTGGCCTGTCACTGTGCTTCCCTGGCTCTGTCCCTGGGTCTGTTCTCTGTGCCTGCTGGTTCAGGACTCCTGTGGCCTGTCACTGTGCTTCCTTGTCTCTGTCCCTGGGTCTGTTCTCTGTGCCCTGCTGGTGGAGGCCTCCTGTGGCCTGTCAGTCTGCTTCCCTGGCTCTGTCCCTGGCTTTGTTCTCTGTGCCCTGCTGGTGGAGGACTCCTTTGGCCAGTCTCTGTGCTTCCCTGGCTCTGTCCCTTGGTCTGTTCTCTATCCCCTGCTGGAGGAGGCCTCCTGTGGCCTGTCACTGTGCTTCCTCTCTCTCTGTCCCTGGTCTGTTCTCTGTGCCCTGCTGGTGGCAGCCTCCTATGGCCTGTCACTGCGCTTCCCTGGCTCTGTCCCTGTTTCTATTCTCTGTGCCCTGCTGGTTGAGGCCTCCTGTGGCCTGTCACTGTGCTACCCTGGCTGTGTCCCTCTGTCTGTTCTCTGTGCCCTGCAGGTGGAGGCCTCCTGTTGTCTGTCACTGTGCTTCCTTGGCTCCGTTTCTGGGTTCGTTCTCTGTGCCCTGCTGCTGGAGGGCCCACTGTGGCCTGTCCTGTGCTTCTCTGGCTGTCTGTCTTCTCTGTGCCCTACTGGTGGCAGCCTCCTGTAGCCCTGTCACTGTGCTTCCCTGGCTCTGTCCCTGGGTCTGTTCTCTGTGCCTGCTGGTTCAGGACTCCTGTGGCCTGTCACTGTGCTTCCCTGGCTGTGTCCCTGGGTCAGTTCCCTGTGCCCTGCTGGTGGCGGAATCCAATGGCCTGTCACTGTGCTTCCATGGGTCTCTTCTCTGTGCCCTGTTGGTGGCAACCTCCTATGGCCTGTCACTGTGCTTCCCTGGCTCAGTCTCTGGGTCTATTCTCTGTGCCCTGCTGGTGGCGGCCTCTTGGGGCCTGTCACTGTGCTTCCCTGGCTCTGTCCCTGGGTCTGTTCACTGTGCCCTGCTGATGGCGGCCTCCAGTGGCTTGTCACTGTGCTTCCGTGGCTCTCTCTCTCGGTTTGTTCTCCATGCCCTGCTGATGGAGGCCTCCTGTGGCCTGTCACTGTTTACATTGTTTGTTTATTGTTTATTGTATTCTAGGAATTAATACCTTTGAGCAAAGGCTCTTTTACAAAGGTTCCGCGTCAAATTAGGAACAAACAATAAGGTTTCAATGAGTGACACAATAAAGTACATTGTGGAATGAAAGAGACATGAACAGTCAAGTATCAAAACATTTGTACAAGGACAGATAATTACCAAAGGAACACTTTTCTTCAATAGGCAAACAAATGAGGAGGGGAAAAGATAGGTTAGTGTGCTAGATAGATCATGTGAGAGAAAGGAGGGAGGAGCAGACCATAGTTAGAGAAAAGGATCCTCTACCAGGCCTTTGTCAGGTAAAGTGAGCAGGGTGGAAAATTGAAATAGTTAGGATTTAATCACTGTGCTTTCCTGGCTCTGTCCCTAGGTCTGTTCTCTGTGCCCTGCTGGAGGCGGCCTCCTGTGGCCGGTCTCTCTGCTTCCCTGGCTCTGTCCCTGCATCTATTCTCTGTGCCTCATTGGTGGAGGATCCCTGTGACCTGTCACTGTGCTTCCCTGTCTCTGTCCCTGCGTCTGTTCTCTGTGCCCTGCTGGAGGAGGCCTCCTGTGGCCTGTCACTGAGCTACCCTCTCTCTGTCCCTGGGTTTGTTCTCGGTGCCCTGGTTGTGTCGACCTCCTATGGCCTGTCACTGTGCTTCCCTTTCTCTGTCCCTGTTTCTGTTCTCTCTGCCCTACTGGTTGAGTCCTCCTGTGGCCTGTCACTGTGCTTCACAGGCTCGGTCCCTTGGTCTGTTCTCTGTGCCCTGCTGGTGGAGGACTGCTGCCGCCTGTCACTGTGCTTCACTGGCTGTGTTCCTTGGTCTGTTACCTGTGCCCTACTGCTGGCGGAAGCCTTTGGCCTGTCACTGTGCTTCCCTGGGTCTGTTCTCTGTGCCCTACTGGTGACAACCCTCTGTGGCCTGTCACTGTGCTTCCCTGGCTCTGTCTCTGGGTCTATTCTGTGTGCCCTGCTGGTGGTGGCCTCCTGTGACCAGTCACAGTGGTTCCCTGGCTCTGTCCCTGGGTCTATTCTATGTGCTCTACTGATGGAGGCCTCCTGTGGCCTGTCACTGTGCTTTCCTGGCTCAGTCCCTGGGTCTGTTCTCTGTGCCCTGCTGGTGGCAGCCTCCTGTGGCCGGTCACTGTCCTTCCCTGGCTCTGTCCCTGGGTCTATTCTCTGTGCCCTGCTGGTGGTGGCCTCCTGTGGTCTGTCACTGTGTTTCCCTGGCTCTCTCCCTCGGTCTGTTCTCCGTGCCTTGCTGGAGGCAGCTTCTTATGGCCTGTCACTGTGCTTCCTGGCTCTGTTCCTCAGTCTGTTCTCTGTGACCTGCTGGTGGCGGCCTCCTGTGGCTTGTCACTGTGCTTCCCTGGCTCTGTCTCTCGATCTGTTCTCTGTACTCTGCAGGTGGAGGCCTCCTGTCACCAGTCTCTGAGCTTCCCAGGGTCTGTCCCTGGGTCTATTCTCTGTGCCCTGATGGTGGAGGCCTCATCTGGCCTGTCACTGTGCTTTTCTCTCTCTGCCCCTTGGTCTGTTCTCTGTGCCCTGCTGGTGGCAGCCTCCTGTGGCCAGTCACTGTCCTTCCTTGGCTCTCTCCCAGGTTCTGTTCTCTGTGCCCTGCTGGTGGCAGCCTCCTGTGGCGTGTCACTGTATTTCCCTTGCTCCATCCCTGTGTCTGTTCTCTGTGCCCTGCTGATTGAGGCGTCCTGTGGCCTGTCACTGTTTACATTGTTGACATTGTTTGTTTTCTTGTTTATTGTATTCTAGGAGTTAATACCTCTGAGCCAAGGCTCTTTTACAAAGTTCGCATCAAATTATATACAAGCAATAAAGGTTACAATGAGTGACATAATAAAGTACATTGTGGAATGAAAGAGACATGAACAGTCAAGTATCAAAACATTTGTGCAAGGACAGATAATTACCAAATGAACACTTTTCTTCAATAAGCAAACAAATGAGGAGGGGAAAAGATTGGTTAGTGTGGTGGATAGAGCATGTGAGAGAAAGGAGGGAGGAGCAGACCATAGTTAGAGAAAAGGATCCTCTACCAGGCCTTTGTCAGGTAAAGTGGGCAGGGTGGAAAATTGAAATAGTTAGGATTTAATCACTGTGCTTTCCTGGCTCTGTCCCTGGGTCTGTTCTCTGTGCCCTGCTGGAGGCGGCCTCCTGTGGCCGGTCACTGTGCTTTTCTGGCTCTGCCCTGTATCTCTTCTCTGTGCCCTGCAGGTGGTGGCCTCTTGTGGCCTGTCACTGTAATTCCCTGGCTCTGTCCCTGGGTCTGTTCTCTGTGACCTGCTGGTGGAGGACTCCCGTGGCCAGTCTCTGTGCTTCCCTGGCTCTGTCCGTGGGTCTATTCTCTGTGCCTCAATGGTGGAGGCCCCCTGTGGCCTGTCACTGTGCTTCCCTGTCTCTGTCCCTGGGTCTGTTCTCTGTGCCCTACTGGTGGAGGCCTCCTGTGGCCTTGGCAGTATGCTTCCTGGCTCTGTCCCTCACTTTGTTCTCTGTGCCCTGCTGGTGGGGCCTCCTGTGGCCAGTCTCTGTGCTTCCTGGCTCTGTCTCTGAGTCTATTCTCTGTGGCATGCTGGTGGAAACCTCCTGTGGCCTGTCACTGTGCTTCCCTGGCTCTGTCTCTGAGTCTATTCTCTGTGCCCTGCTGATGGAGGCATCCTGTGGCCTGTCACTGTTCACATTGTTTACATTCTTTTTTTAGTGTTTATTGTATTCTAGGAATTAATACATTTGAGCCACTGCTCTTTTACAAAGGTTCCGCGTCAAATTAGGTACAAGCAATAAGGTTACAATAAGTGACACAATAAAGTACATTGTGGAATGAAAGAGACATGAACAGTCAGGTATCAAAACATTTATGCAAGGACAGATAATTACCAAATGAACACTTTTCTTCAATAAGCAAACAAAGGAGGAGGGGAAAAGATAGGTTAGTGTGATAGATAGAGCATGTGAGAGAAAAGGAGAGCAGAATATAGTTAGAGAAACTGATCCTCTACCAGGCCTTTGTCAAGTAAAGTGGGCAGGTGGAAATTTGAAATAGTTAGGATTTAATCACTGTGCTTTCCTGGCTCTGTCCCTGGGTCTGTTCTCTGTGCCCTGCTGGAGGGGCCTCCTGTGGCCAGTCACTTTGCTTTCCTGGCTCTGTCCTGTGTCTCTTCTCTGTGCCTTGCAGGTGGCTGCCTCATGTGGCCTGTCACTGTGCTTCCCTGGCTCTGTCTCTCAGTCTGTTCTCTGTGCCCTTCTGGGTGGAGCCCTCCTGTGGCCAGTCTTGTGCTTTCCTGGTTCTGTCCCTTGGTCTATTCTCTGTGCCAATGGTGGAGGACCCCTGTGGCAGGTCACTGTGCTTCCTGTCTCTGTTCCTGGGTCTGTTCTCTGTGCCCTGCTGGTGGAGGCCTCCAGTGGCCTGTCAATGTGCTTCCCTGGCTCTGTCCTGGCTTTTTTCTCTGTGCCCTGCTGGTGGAGGCCTCCAGTGGCCTGTCTTTGTGCTTCCCTGGCTCTGTCCCTTGCTCTGTTCTCTGTGCCCTGCTGGAGGAGGCCTCCTGTGGCCTGTCACTGTGCTTCCATCTCTCTGTCCCTGTTTCTGTTCTCTGTGCCCTGCTGGTTGAGGCCTCCAATGGCCTGTCACTGTGCTACCCTGGCTCTGTCCCTTTGTCTGTTCTCTGTGCCCTGCAGGTGGAGGCCTCCTGTTGTCTGTCACTGTGCTTCCTTGGCTCTGTTTCTCGGTTCATCCTCTGTGCCCTGCTCCTGGAGGCCTCCTCGTCCTGTCTCTGTAGCTTCTCAGGCTGTGTCCCTGGGTATGTTCACATTGCCCTACTGGTGGCGGCCTCCTGTGGCCTGTCACTGTTCTTCAATGGCTCTCTCCTTGGGTCAGTTCTCTGTGCCCTGCTGGTGGAGGATTCCTGTGGTCTGTCACTCTGCTTCCTTCTCTGTGTCCCTGTGTCTGTTACCTGTGCCCTGCTGGTGGCTGAATCCAAAGGCCTGTCACTGTGCTTCCCTGAGTCTGTTCTCTGTGCCCTGCTGGTGGCAACCTCCTGTGGTCTGTCACTGTGCTTCCCTGGCTCTATCCCTGGTTCTGTTCCCTGTACCCTACTGATGGAGGCCTCCTGTGGCCTGTCACTGTGCTTTCCTGGCTCTGTCCCTGGGTCTGTTCTCTATGCACTGCAGTGGCAGCAGCCTCCTGTGGCAGTCACTGTCCTTCCCTGGCTCTGTCCCTGGGTCTATTCTCTGTGCCCTGCTCAGTGGTGGCCTCCTGTGGCCTGTCACTGTATTTCCCAGTTCTGTCCCTGGGTCTGTTTTCTGTGCCTTGCTGGAGGCGGCCTCCTGTGGCGGTCACTGTGCTTTCCTTTCTCTTTCCTTTGTCTCTTCTCTGCTTGACATGCAGGTGGTGGCCACTTATGGCCTGTCACTGTGCTTCCCTAGCTCTGTCTCTCGTCTGTTCTCTGTGCCCTACAGGAGGCCTCCCTGGCTAAGTCCCTAGGTTTAATCTCTGTGCCCTGATTGTGGAGGCCCCCTGTGGCCTGTCAATGTGCTTCCCTGGCTCTGTCTCTGGGTTCGTTCTCTGTGCCCTGCTGGAGGAGGCCTTCTGTTGCCTGTCTGTGTGCTTCCCTGTCTCTGTCCCTGGGTATGTTCTCTGTGCCCTGCTGATGGAGGCCTCCTGTGGCCTGACACTGTGCTTCCCTGGCTTTGTCACTGTGTCTGTTCTCTGTGCCCTGCTGGTGGCAGCGTCTTGTGGCCAGTCACTGTGCTTCCCAGGCTCTGTTCTTGTGCCTGTTCTCTGTGCCCTGATGGTGGAGGCCTCCTGTTGCCTGTCACTGCGCTTCCCTGGTTCTGACCCTGGGTCTGTTCTCTAGGCCCTGCTCTTTGCGGTCTCCTGTGGCTTGTCACTGTGCATTCTTGGCTCTTTCCCTGGTTCTGTTCTCTATGCCCTGCTGGTTGAGGCCTCCTGGGGCCTGTCACTGTGCTTCCCTGGCTCTGTCTCTGGGTTCATTCTCTGTGCCCTGCAGGTGGAAACCTCCTACTGGTGGAGTCCTCCTGCGTCCTGTCTCTGTGCTTCTCTGGCTCTGTTCCTGGGTATGTTCTCTGTGCCCTACTGGTGGCAGCCTCCTGTGGCCAGTCACTGTGCTTCACTGGCTCTTTCCCTGGGTATGTTCCCTGTGCCCTGCTGGTGGTGACCTCCAATGGCCTGTCACTGTGCTTCCCTGGGTCTGTTATTTGTGCCCTGCTGGTGGCAGCCTCCTGTGGCCGGTCACCGTCCTTCCCTGGCTCTGTCCCTGGGTCTATTCTCTGAGCCCTGCTGTGGCGGCCTTCTGTGGCCTGTCAGTGTGTTTCCCTCTCTTCCCTGAGTCTGTTCTCTGTGACCTGCTGGTGGCAGACTCCTGTGGCTTATCACTGTAGCTTCCTGAGCAGTGTCTCTCGATCTGTTCTCTGTGCCCTGCTGGTGGAGGCCTCCAGTGGCATGTCTCTGTGCTTCAATGGTTCTGTGCCTGAGTCTGTTCTCTGTGCCCTGCTGGTGGTGGCCTCTTGTGGCCTGTCACTGTGGTTCCCTGGCTTTGTCCCTGGGTCTGTTCTCTGTGACCTGCTGGTGGCGGCCACCTGTTGCCCGTCACTCTGCTTCCCTGGCTCTTTCCCTAGGTTTGTTCTCTGTGCCTGAAGGTGCAGGCCACCTGTGGCCTGTCACTGTGTTTCTCTAGCTCTGCAACTGGGTCTGTTCTCTGTGCCCTGCTGGGGGAAGCCTCCAGTCACTTGTAACTGTGTTTCCCTGGCTCTGTCCCTGGGTTCGTTCTCTGTGCCCTGCTGGAGGAGGCCTTCTGTTGCCTGTCTGTGTGCTTCCCTGTCTCTGTCCCTGGGTATGTTCTCTGTGCCCTGCTGATGGAGGCCTCCTGTGGCCTGACACTGTGCTTCCCTGGCTTTGTCACTGTGTCTGTTCTCTGTGCCCTGCTGGTGGCAGCGTCTTGTGGCCAGTCACTGTGCTTCCCAGGCTCTGTTCTTGTGCCTGTTCTCTGTGCCCTGATGGTGGAGGCCTCCTGTTGCCTGTCACTCGCCTCCTAGTTCTGACCCTGGGTCTGTTCTCTAGGCCCTGCTCTTTCTGCGGTCTCCTGTGGCTTGTCACTGTGCATTCTTGGCTCTTTCCTGGTTCTGTTCTCTTGACCCTGCTGGTGGAGGCCTCCTGGGGCCTGTCACTGTGCTTCCCTGGCTCTGTCTCTGGGTTCATTCTCTGTGCCCTGCAGGTGGAAACCTCCCACTGGTGGAGTCCTCCTCGTCCTGTCTCTGTGCTTCTCTGGCTCTGTTCCTGGGTATGTTCTCTCTGCCCTCTGGTGGCAGCCTGCCCAGGCCAGTCACTGTGCTTCATGGCTCTTTCCTGGTATGTTCCCTGTGCCCTGCTGGTGTGACCTCCAATGGCCTGTCACTGTGCTTCCCTGGGTCTGTTATTTGTGCCCTGCTGGTGGCAGCCTCCTGTGGCCGGTCACCGTCCTTCCCTGGCTCTGTCCCTTGGTCTATTCTCTGAGCCCTGCTGGTGGCGGCCTCCTGTGGCCTGTCAGTGTGTTTCCCTCTCTCTGTCCCTGAGTCTGTTCTCTGTGACCTGCTGGTGGCAGACTCCTGTGGCTTATCACTGTGCTTCCTTAGCAGTGTCTCTCGATCTGTTCTCTGTGCCCTGCTGGTGGAGGCCTCCAGTGGCATGTCTCTGTGCTTCAATGGTTCTGTGCCTGAGTCTGTTCTCTGTGCCCTGCTGGTGGTGGCCTCTTGTGGCCTGTCACTGTGTTCCCTGGCTTTGTCCCTGGGTCTGTTCTCTGTGACCTGCTGGTGGCTGGCCACCTGTTGCCCGTCACTCTGCTTCCTGGCTCTTTCCCTAGGTTTGTTCTCTGTGCCTGAAGGTGCAGGCCACCTGTGTCCTGTCACTGTGTTTCTCTAGCTCTGCAACAAGGTCTATTCTCTGTGCCCTGCTGTGAGGCCTCCCAGTCACCTGTAACTGTGTTTCCCTGGCTCTGTCCCTGGGTCTCTTCTCTGTGCCATGCTGCTGGTGCCCTCCTGTGGCCGGTCACTGTGCTTCCCTGGCTCTGTCCCTGTGTCTGTTCTCTGTTCCCTGCTGGTGGCGGCCTCTTGTGGCCTGTCACTGTGCTTCCAAGGCTCTGTCCCAGGGTCTGTTCTCTGTGCCTTGCTGGAGGCGTCATCCTGTGGCCTGTCACTGTGCTTCCTTGGCTCTGTCCCTGGGTGTGTTCTCTGTCCCCTGCTGGTGTCGACCTCCTGTGGCCTGTCAATGTACTTCCCTGGCTCTCTCTCTGCATCAGTGCCCTAATGGTGGAGGCCTTCTGTGCTTTCATGGCTCTCTCTATGGGTCTGTTCTCTGTGCCCTGCTGCAAGAGGCCTCCTTTGGCATGTCACTGTGCTTCCCTGTCTCTGTCCCTAGGTCTGCTCTCTGTGCCCTGCAGGAGGTGGCCTCCTATGGCCTTTCACTGTGCTTTTCTGGCTCTGTCCCCAGGTCTGTTTTCTCTGCCCTGCTGGTGGCGGCCTCCTGTGGCATGTCTCTGTGCTTTCCTGGCTCTGTCCCTGGGTCTGTTCTCTGTGCCCTGCTGATGGAGGGCTCCTGTGGCCTGTTTCTGTGATTTCCTGGCTCTGTCCCTGGGTTTGTTCTCTGTGCCCTGCTGGAGGTGGTCTGCTGTGGCCGGTCACTGTGCTTTCCTGGCTCTGTCCTGTGTCTCTTCTCTGTGCCCTGCAGGTGGCAGCCTCTTCTGGCCTGTCACTGTGCTTCCCTGGCTCTGTGCCTGTTTCTGTTCTCTGTGCCCTGCTGATGGCAGCCTCCAATGGCTTGTTACTGTGCTTCCCAGGCTCTGTCTTTCGGTCTGTTCTCTGTGCCCTGCTGGTGGAGGCCTCCTGTGGCCGGTCACCGTGCTTTCCTGGCTATGTTCTGTGTTTCTTCTCTGTGTCCTGTAGGTGGCGTCCTCTTGAGGCCTGTCACTGTGCTTCCTTGGCTAAGCCCCTGGGTCTATTCTCTGTGTCCTGATGGTGACAGCCTCCTGTGGCTGGTCACTGTCCTTCCCTGGCTCTGTCCCTGGGTCTACTCTCTGTGCCATGCTGCTGGCGACCTCCTGGTGCCAGTCTCTGTGTTTCCCTGGCTCTGTCCCTGGGTTTGCTCTCTGTTCCCTGCTGGAGTCGGCCTCCTGTGGCCGGTCACAGTGCTTTCCTGGCTCAGTCCTGTGTTTCTTCTCTGTGCCCTGTAGGTTGCAGCCTCTTCCGGCCTGACACTGTGCTTCCCTGGCTCTGTCCCTGAGTTTGTTCTCTGTGACCTGCTGGTGGCGGCCTTCTGTGGCTTGTCACTGTGCTTCCCTGGCTCTGTCTCACGATCTGCTCTCTGTGCCCTGCTGGAGGAGGCCTCCTCTGGCCTGTCACTGTGCTTCCCTCTCTCTGTCCCTGGGTCTGTTCCCTGAGCCCTGCTGGTGGCGGCCTCCTATGGCCTGTAACTGTGCATCCCTGGCTCTGTCCCTGGGTCTGTTCTCTGTGCTCTGCTGGTGGTGATCTCCTGTGGCCTGTCACTGTGCTTTTTTGGCTCTTTCCCAGTTTCTGTTCTCTGTGCCCTGCTGGTTGAGGTCTCCTGCATCCTGTCTCTGTGCTTCCCTGGCTCTGTCCCTGGGTACCTTCTCTGTGCCCTACAGGTGGTGGCCTCCTGGGGCCTGTCACTGTGCTTCCCTGGCTGTAATCCCTGGGTCTGTTCCCTGTGCCCTGCTGGAGGAGGCCCCCAATAGCCCATCACTGTGCTTCCCTGGGTGTGTTCTCTGTGCCCTGCTGGTGGCAACCTCTGGTGGCCTGTCACTGTGCTTCCCTGGATCTGTCTCTTGGTCTATTCTCTGTGCCCTGCTGGTGGAGGCCTCCTGTGGCCTGTCACCGTGCTTCCCTGGGTCTGCTCTCTGTGCCCCGCTGCTGGTGGCCTCCTGTTGCCTGTCAATGTGCTTCCCTTGCTCTGTCCCTGCGTCTGTTCTCTGTGCCCTGCTGGTGGCGGCCTCCTGTGGCTTGTCACTGTGCTTCCCTGGCTCTGTCTCTCGGTCTGTTCTCTGTGCCCTGCTGGTGGTGGCCTCCTATGGCCTGTCACTGTGCTATCCTGGCTCTGTCCCTCTGTCTGTTCTCTGTGCCCTACAAGTGGAGGCTTCCTGTTGTTTGTCACTGTGCTTCCCTGGCTCTGTTTCTGGGTTCATTGTCTGTGCTCTGCTGCTGGAGGCCTACTGCATCCTGTCTCTGTGCTTCTCTGGCAGTGTCCCCGGGTACATTCTCTGTGCCCCTACTGGTGGAGGACTCCTGTGGCCTGTCACTGTGCTTCCCTGGCTGTGTCCCTGGGTCTGTTCCCTGTGCCCTGCTGGTGGCGAAATCCAATGGCCTGTCACTGTGCTTCCCTGGGTCTGTTCTCTGTGCCCTGCTGGTGGCAACCTCCAGTGGCCTGTCACTGTGCTTCCCTGGGTCTATCTCTGATTCTATTCTCTTTGCCCTGCTGGTGGCGGCCTACAGTGGCCTGTCACTGTGCTTCCCTTGCTTTGTCCCTGGGTCTGTTCTCTGTGCCCTGCTGATGGAGGCCTCCTGTGGCCAGCCACTGTGCTTTCCTGGATCTGTCCTGTGTTTCTTCTCTGTGCCGTGCAGGTGATGGCCTGTTATGGCCTGTCACTGTGCTTCCATGACTATGTTCCTGGGTCTGTTCTCTGTGTCCTCAGATGTGGCGGCCTCCTGTGGCTTGTCACTGTGCTTCCCTAGCTCTGTCTCTCGATCTGTTCTCTGTGCCCTGCAGGTGGAGGCCTCCTGTGGCCAGTCACTGTCTTCCTTGGCTCTGTCCCTGGATCTGTTCTATGTGCCCTGCTGGTGGAGGACTCCTGTGTCCTGTTACTGTGCTACCCTGGCTGTGTCCCTGGGTCTGTTCCCTGTGCCTTGCCGGTGGCAGCCTCCAATGGCCTGTCACTGTGCTTTCCTGGGTCTGCTCTCTGTGTCCTGCTGGTGACAACCTCCTGTTGCCTGTCACTGTGCTTCCCTGGCTCTGTCCCTGGGTCTGTTCTCTGTGCCCTGCTGGTGGAGGCCTCCTGTGGCCAGTCACTATCCTTCCCTGGCTCTGTCCCTGGGTCTGTTCTCTGTGCCCTGCTGATGGAGGCCTCCTGTGGCCTGTCACTGTTTACATTGTTTGTTTATTGTTTATTGTATTCTAGGAATTAATACCTTTGACCAAGGCTCTTTTGCAAAGATTCCTGTCAAATTAGGTACAAACAATAAGGTTACATTGAGTGACACAATAAAGTACATTGTGGAATGAAAGAGACATGAACAGTCAAGTATCAAAACATTTGTGCAAGGACAGATCATTACCAAATGAACACTTTTCTTCAATAAGCAAACAAATGAGGAGGGGAAAAGATAGGTTAGTGTGCTAGATAGAGCATGTGAGAGAAAGAAGGAGGAGCAGACGATAGTTAGAAAGGATCCTCTACCAGGCGTTTGTCAGGTAAAGTGGGCTGGGTGGAAAATTGAAATAGTTAGGATTTAATCACTGTGCTTCCTGGCTCTGTCCCTGGGTCTGCTCTCTGTGCCCTGCTGACGGAGGCGTCCTGTTGTCTGTCACTGTGCTGCTGTGGCTCCGTTTCTGGGTTCGTTCTCTGTGCCCTGCTGCTGGAGACTGACTGCGTCCTGTCTCTGTGCTTCTCTGGCTGTGTCCCTGGGTACGTTCTCTTTGCCCTACTGGTAGCAGCCTCCTGTGGCCTGTCACTGTGCTTTCCCGGCTCTGTCCCTGGGTCTGTTCTCTGTACCTGCTGGTTCAGGACTCCTGTGGCCTGTCACTGTGCTTCCCAGGGTCAGTTCCCTGTGCCCTGCTGGTGGCGGAAACCAATGGCCTGTCACTGTGCTTCCCTGGGTCTCTTCTCTGTGCCCTGTTCGTGGCAACCTCCTGTGGCCTGTCACTGTGCTTCCCTGGCTCTGTCTCTGGGTCTATTCTCTGTGCCCTGCTGGTTGCGGCCTCTTGGGGCCTGTCACTGTGCTTTCCTGGCTCTGTCCCTGGGTCTGTTCTCTGTGCCCTGCTGATGGCGGCCTCCAGTGGCTTTTCACAGTGGTTCCCTGGCTCTGTCTCTCGGTCTGTTCTCTGTGCCCTGCTGGTTGGGGCCTCTTGTGGCCAGTCTCTGTGCTTCCCTGGCTCTGTCCTGCATCTATTCTCTGTGCCTCGATGGTGGAGGGACCCCTGTGGCCTATCACTGTGCTTCCCTGTCTCTTTCCTGGGTCTGCTCTCTGTGCGTGCTTGGTGGAGGACTCCTGTGGCCTGTCAGTGTGCTTCTCTGGCTCTGTCCCTTGGCCTGTTCTCTGTGCCCTGCTGGAGGAGGCCTCCTGTGGCCTGTCACTGAGCTTCCCTCTCTCTGTCCCTGTTTCTGTTCTCTGTGCCCTACTGGTTGAGGCCTCCTCTAGCCTGTCACTGTGCTTCACTGGCTCTGTCCCTGGGTCTGTTCTCTGTGCCCTACTGCTGGCAGAATCCAGTGGCCTGTCACTGTGCTTCCCTGGGTCTGTTCTCTGTGCCCTGCTGGTGGCCACCCCCTGTGGCCTGTCCCTGTGCTTCCCTGGCTCTGTTCCTCGGTGTGTTCTCTGTGACCTGCTGGTGGCGGCCTCCTGTGGCTTGTCACTGTGCTTCCCTGGCTATGTTCCTCGATCTGTTCTCTGTACTCAGCAGGTGGAGGCCTCCTGTCACCAGTCTCTGAGCTTCCCTCTCTCTGTCCCTGGGTCTGCTCTCCATGCCCTGCTGGTGGCGGCCTCCTATGGCTTGTCACTGTACTTCCCTGGCTCTGTCCCTGGGTCTGTTCTCTGTGCCCTGCTGGTGGCAGCCTCCTGTGGCCAGTCGCTGTGCTTCCCTGGCTCTCTCCCAGGTTCTGTTCTCTGTGCCCTGCTGGTGGCAGCCTCCTGTGGCGTGTCACTGTGTTTCCCTGGCTCTGTCCCTGGGTCTGTTCTCTGTGCCCTGCTGATGGAGGCGTCCTGTGTCCTGTCACTGTTTACATTGTTTACATTGTTTGTTTCTTGTTTATTGTCTTCTAGGAGTTAATACCTTTGAGTCAAGGCTCTTTTACAAAGGTCCCGTGTCAAATTATATACGAGCAATAAGGTTACAATGAGTGACACAAGAAAGTACATTGTGGAATGAAAGAGATATGAACAATCAAGTACCAAAACATTTGTGCAAGGACAAATAATTACCAAATGAACTCTTTCTTCAATAAGCAAACAAATGAGGAGGGGAAAGACTCGGTTAGTGTGCTAGATAGAGAATGTGAAGGAGAAAGGAGGGAGGAGCAGACCATAGTTAGAGAAAAGTATCCTCTACCAGGCCTTTATCAGGTAAAGTGGGCATGGTGGAAAATTGAAATAGGATTTAATCACTGTGCTTTCCTGGCTCTGTCCCTGGGTCTGTTCTCTGTGCCCTGCTGGAGGCGGCCTCCTGTGGCTGGTCACTGTGCTTTTCTGGCTCTGTCATGTGTCTCTACTCTGTGCCCTTCTGGTTGAGGCCTCCTGTGGCCTGTCACTGAGCTACCCTGGGTCTCTTCTCAGTGCCCTGTCGGTGGCAACCTCTTGTGGCCTGTCACTGTGCTTCCCTGGCTCTGTCTCTGGGTCTGTTCTCTGTGCCCTGCTGGTTGCGGCCTCTTGGGGCCTGTCACTGTGCTTTCCTGGCTCTGTCCCTGGGTCTGTTCTCTGTGCCCTGCTGATGGTGGCCTCCAGTGGCTTTTCACTGTGCTTCCCTGGCTCTGTCTCTCAGTCTGTTCTCTGTGCCATGCTGGTGGAGGCCTCCTGTGGCCAGTCTCTGTGCTTCCCTGGCTCTGTCCTTGCATCTATTATCTGTGCCTCGATGGTGGAAGACCCTTGTGGCCTGTCACTGTGCTTCCCTGTCTCTTTCCCTAGGTCTGTTCTCTGTGCCGTGCTGGTGGAGGACTCCTGTAGCCTGTCAGTGTGCTTCCGTGGCTCTGTCCCTTGGCCTGTTCTCTGTGCCCTGCTGGAGGAGGCCTCCTGGCCTGTCACTGGGCTTCCCTCTCTCTGTCCCTGTTTCTGTTCTCTGTGCCCTACTGGTTTGAGGCCTCCTCTAGCCTGTCACTGTGCTTCACTGGCTGTCCCTGGGTCTGTTCTCTGTGCCCTGCTGGTGGATGGCTCCTGTAAGCCTGTCACTGTGCTTCACTGGCTGTGTCCCTTGGCCTGTTTCCTGTGCCCTACTGCTGTGAGATCCAGTGGCCTGTCACTGTGCTAGCAGCTGGGTCTGTTCTCTGTGCCTGCTGGTGGCCACCCCTGTGCCTGTCACTGTGCTTCCTGGCTCTGTCTCTGGGTCTATTCTGTGTGCCCTGCTGGTGGCGGCCTCCTTTGACCAGTCACTGTGCTTCCCTGGCTCTGTTCTCGGTTTGTTCTCTGTGACCTGCTGGTGGCGGCCTCCTGTGGCTTGTCACCTGTGCTTCCCTGGCTCTGTTCCTGGGTGTGTTCTCTGTGACTTGCTGGTAGTGGCCTCCTGTGGCTTGTCACTGTGTTTCTGACTCTATCTATCGATATGTTCTCTGTGTCCTGCAGGTGGAGACCTCCTATAGCCAGTCACTGTGCTTCCCTCTCTCAGTCCCTGGTATGTTCTCTGAGCCCCTGCTGGTGGTGGCTCTATGGCCTGTCACTGTGATTCCCTGACTATGTCCCTGGGTCTGTTCTCTGTGCCCTGCTGGTGGTAGCCTCCTGTGGTCTGTCACTGTGCTTTCTTGGCTCTTTCCTGGTTCTATTCTCTGTGCCCTGCAGTTGAGGCCTTCTGGGGCCTGTCTCTGTCTTCTCTGAGCTCTGTCCCTGGGTCTGTTCTCTGTGCCTTACTGGTAGCAGCCTCCTATGGCCTGTCTACTACGCTTTCCTGGCTCTGTCCCTGGGTCTGATCTCTGTGCCTCTGCTGGTGGAGGACTCCTGTGCCTGTCACTGTGCTTCCCTGGCTGTGTCCCTGTGTCTGTTCCCAGTGCCCTGCTGGTGGCAACCTCCAATGGCCTGTCACTGTGCTTCCCTGTGTCTGTTCTCTGTGCCCTGCTGGTGGCAACCTCCTATGGCCTGTCACTGTGCTTCCCTGGCGCTGTCTCTGAGTCTATTCTCTGTGGCGTGCTGGTGGAAACCTCCTGTGGCCTGTTACTGTGCTTCCCTGGCTCTATCTCTGAGTCTATTCTCTATGCCCTGCTGATGGAGGCATCCTGTGGCCTGTCACTGTTTACATTGTTTACATTGTTTGTTTATTGTTTATTGTATTCTAGGAATTAATACCTTTGAGCCAAGGCTCTTTTTACAAAGGTTCCGTGTCAAATTAGGTACAAGCAATAAGGTTACAAAGTGACACAATAAAGTACATTGTGGAAAGAAAGAGACATGAAAAGTCAAGTATCAAAACATTTGTGCAAGGACAGATAATTACCAAATGAACACTTTTCTTCAATAAGCAAACAAATGAGGAGGGGAAAAGATAGGTTAGTGTGATAGATAGAGCATGTGAGAGAAAGGAGAGAGGAGCAGACCACAGTTGGAGAAAAGGGTCCTCTATCAGGCCTTTGTCAGGTAAAGTGGGCAGGGTGGAAAATTGAAATAGTTAGGATTTAATCACTGTGCTTTCCTGGCTCTGTCCTGTGTCTCTTCTCTGTGCCTTGCAGGTGGCGGCCTCTTGTGGCCTGTCACTGTGATTCCCTGTCTCTGTCTCTCGGTCTGTTCTCTGTGCCCTGCTGATGGATGCCTCCTGTGGCCAGTCTCTGTGCTTCCCTGGTTCTGTCCCTGGGTCTATTCTCTGTGCCTCAATGGTGGAGGCCCCTGTGGCAGTCATTGTGCTTCCCTGTTCTGTCCCTGGGTCTCTGCTCTGTGCCCTGCTGGTGGAGGCCTCCTGTGGCCTGTCAATGTGCTTCCCTGGCTCTGTCCCTGGCTTTGTTCTCTGTGCCCTGCTGGTTGAGTCTCCTGTGGCCTGTCACTGTGCTACCTGGCTTTGTCCCTTTGTCTGTTCTCGGTGCCCTGCAGGTGGAGGCCTACTCGTCCTGTCTCTGTGCTTCTCTGGCTTGTGTCCTGGGTGCGTTCTCTGTGCCCTACTGGTGGCAGACTCCTGTTGCCTGTCACTGTGCTTTCCTGGCTCTGTCCCTGGGTCTGTTCTCTGTGCCTGCTGGTTCCAGGACTCCTGTGGCCTGTCACTCTGCTTCCTGGCTGTGTCCTGGGTCTGTGCCTGTGCCCTGCTGGTGGCTGAATCCAATGGCCAGTCACTGTGCTTCCCTGAGTCTGTTCTCTGTGCCCTGCTGGTGGCAACCTCCTGTGGTCTGTCACTGTGCTTCCCTGGCTCTGTTCCTGGTTCTGTTCCCTGTACCCTGCTGATGGAGGCCTCCTGTGGCCTGTCACTGTGCTTTCCTGGCTCTGTCCCTGGGCCTGTTCTCTGTGCACTGCTGGTGGCAGCCTCCTGTGGCCGGTCACTGTCTTTCTCTGGCTCTGTCCCTGGGTCTATTCTCTGTACCCTGTTCGTGGTGGCCTCCTGTGACCTGTCACTGTGTTTCCCTGGCTCTGTCCCAGGGTCTGTTCTCTGTGCCTTGCTGGAGGCGGCCTCCTGTGGCCGGTCACTGTGCTTTCCTTTCTCTGTCCTTTGTCTCTTCTCCGTGTCATGCAGGTGGTGACATCTTATGGCCTGTCACTGTGCTTCCCTGGCTCTGTCTCTCGATCTGTTCTCTGTGCCCTGCAGGTGGCTTCCCTGGCTAAGTCCCTGGGTTAAATCTCTGTGCCCTGATGGTGGAGGCCCCCTGTGACCTGTCACTGTGCTTCCCTGTCTCTTTCCCTAGGTCTGTTCTCTGTGCCGTGCTGGTGGAGGACTCCTGTAGCCTGTCAGTGTGCTTCCGTGGCTCTGTCCCTTGGCCTGTTCTCTGTACCTGCTGGAGGAGGCCTCCTGGCCTGTCACTGAGCTTCCCTCTCTCTGTCCCTGTTTCTGTTCTCTGTGCCCTACTGGTTGAGGCCTCCTCTAGCCTGTCACTGTGCTTCACTGGCTCTGTCCCTGGGTCTGTTCTCTGTGCCCTGCTGGTGGATGACTCCTGTCGCCTGTCACTGTGCTTCACTGGCTGCGTCCCTTGGCCTGTTTCCTGTGCCCTACTGCTGGCGGAATCCAGTGGCCTGTCACTGTGCTTGACTGGGTCTGTTCTCTGTGCCCTGATGGTGGCCACCCCCTGTGGCCTGTCACTGTGCTTCCCTGGCTCTGTCTCTGGGTCTATTCTGTGTGCCCTGCTGGTGGCGGCCTCCTTTGACCAGTCACTGTGCTTCCCTGGCTCTGTTCCTCGGTGTGTTCTCTGTGACCTGCTGGTGGCGGCCTCCTGTGGCTTGTCACTGTGCTTCCCTGGCTCTGTTCCTGGGTGTGTTCTCTGTGACTTGCTGGTAGTGGCCTCCTGTGGCTTGTCACTGTGTTTCCCTGACTCTATCTATCGATATGTTCTCTGTGTCCTGCAGGTGGAGACCTCCTATAGCCAGTCACTGTGCTTCCCTCTCTCAGTCCCTGGGTATGTTCTCTGAGCCCTGCTGGTGGTGGCTTCCTATGGCCTGTCACTGTGCTTCCCTGACTTGTCCCTGGGTCTGTTCTCTGTGCCCTGCTGGTGGTAGCCTCCTGTGGTCTGTCACTGTGCTTTCTTGGCTCTTTCCCTGGTTCTATTCTCTGTGCCCTGCAAGTTGAGGCCTTCTGGGGCCTGTCTCTGTGCTTCTCTGACTCTGTCCCTGGGTCTGTTCTCTGTGCCTTACTGGTAGCAGCCTCCTATGGCCTGTCACTGCGCTTTCCTGGCTCTGTCCCTGGGTCTGATCTCTGTGCCCTGATGGTGGAGGCCCCCTGTGACCTGTCACTGTGCTTCCCTAGCTCTGTCTCTGGGTTCGTTCTCTGTGCCCTGCTGGAGGAGGCCTTCTGTTGCCTGTCTGTGTGCTTCCCTGTCTCTGTCCCAGGGTAGGTTCTCTGTGACCTGCTGGTGGAGGCCTCCTGTGGCCTGACACTGTGCTTCCCTTGCTCTGTCCCTGTGTCTGTTCTCTGTGCCATGCTGGTGGTGGCGTCTTGTGGCCAGTCTCTGTGCTTTCCAGGCTCTGTCCTTGTGCCTGTTCTCTGTGCCCTGATGGTGGAGGCCTCCTGTTGCCTGTCACTGCGCTTTCCTGGTTCTGTCCCTGGGTCTGTTCTCTGGGCCCTGCTCGTTGCGGCCTCCTGTGGCCTGTCACTGTGCTTTCTTGGCTCTTTCCCTGCTTCTGTTCTCTATGCCCTGCTGGTTGAGGCCTCCTGGGGCCTGTCACTGTGCTTCCCTGGCTCTGTCTCTGGGTTCGTTTTCTCTGCCCTGCTGGTGGAAACCTCCTACTGGTGGAGGCCTCCTGCGTTCTGTCTCTGTGCTTCTCTGGCTCTGTCCCTGGATACGTTCTCTGTGCCCTACTGGTGGCAGCCTCCTGTGGCCTCTCACTGTGCTTCACTGGCTCTGTCCCTGGGTGTGTTCCTTGTGCCCTGCTGGTGGCGACCTCAATGGCCTGTCACTGTGCTTCCCTGGGTCTGTTCTTTGTGCCCTGCTGGTGCAGCCTCTGTGGCAGTCACTGTCCTTCCCTAGCCCTGTCCCTGGGTATATTCTCTGTGCCCTGCTGGTGGCGTCTTCCTGTGGCCTGTCACTGTGTTTCCCTGTCTCTGTCCCTGGGTGTGTTCTCTGTGCTCTGCTGGTGTCGAACTCCTGTGGCCTGTCAATGTACTTCCCTGGCTCTCTCTCTGTATCAGTGCCCTGATGGTGGAGGCCTCCTGGGGCCTGTTTCTGTGCTTCCATGGCACTCTCTATGGGTCTGTTCTCTGTGCCCTGCTGCAAGAGGCCTCCTTTGGCATGTCACTGTGCTTCCCTGTCTCTGTCCCTGGGTCTGCTCTCTGTGCCCTGCTGGAGGTGGTCTCCTATAGCCTTTCACTGTGCTTTCCTGGCTCTGTCCCAGGTCTGTTCTCTGTGCCCTGCCGGCGGGCGCCTCCCGTGCATGCTCTGTGCTTCCCTGGCTCTGTCCTTGGTCTGTTCTCTGTGCCCTGCTGATGGAGGCTCCTGTGGCCTGTCTCTGTGATTTCCTGTCTCTGTCCCTGGGTTTGTTCTCTGTGCCCTGCTGGGTGGCCTCCTGTGGCGGTCACTGTGCTTTCCTGGCTCTGTCCTATGTCTCTTCTCTGTGCCCTGCAGGTGACAGCCTCTTCTGGCCTGTCACTGTGCTTCCTTGGCTCTGTGCCTGAGTCTGTTCTCTGTGCCCTGCTGATGGCAGCCTACCATGGCTTGTTACTGTGCTTCCCTGGCTCTGTCTCTCGGTCTGTTCTCCGTGCCCTGCTGGAGGTGGCCTCCTGTGGCCAGTCACCGTGCTTTCCTGGCTATGTCCTGTGTCTCTTCTCTGTGTCCTGTAGGTGGCAGCCTCTTGAGGCCTGTCACTGTGCTTCCCTGGCTAAGACCCTGGGTCCATTCTCTGTGCCCTAATGGTGGAGGCCCCCTGTGGCCTGTTGCTGTGCTTCCCTGGCTCTGTCTCTGGGTTCATTTTCTGTGCCCTGCTGGAGGATGCCTCCTGTTGCCTGTCTTTGTGCTTCTCTGTCTCTGTCCCTGGGTCTGTTCTCTGTGTCCTGCTGGTGGAGGCCTCCTGTGGCCTGTCACTGTGGCTTCCTGGCTCTGTCCCAGGGTCTGTTCTCTGTGCCCTGCTGGTGGCGTCATCCTGCGGCCAGTCGCTGTGCTTCCTTGCTCTGTCCTAGGTGCGTTCTCTGTGCCCTGCTGGTGGCGACCTCCTGTGGCTGGTCAATGTACTTCCCTGGCTCTGTCTCTGTGTCTCTTCTCCCGTGCCCTGCTGGTGAGGCCTCCTTAGGCCTGTCTCTGTGCTTCCTTGGCTCTTTCCATGGGTCTCTTCTCTGTGCCCTGCTGCAGGAGGCCTCCTTTGGCCGGTCACTTTGCTTCCGTGTCTCTGTCCCTGGGTCTGCTCTCTGTGACCTGCTGGTGGCGGCCTCCTGTGGCATGTCACTGTGCTTCCCTGGCTCTGTCCCTCGGTCTGTTCTCTGTGCCCTGCTGATGGAGGCCTCCTGTGGCCTGTCACTGTGCTTTCCTGGCTCTGTCCTTGGGTCTCTTCTCTGTGCCCTGCTGGTGGCGGCCTCTTGTGGCCTGTCACTGTGCTTCCCTGGCTCTGTCCCTGGGTCTGTTCTCTGTGCCTAGCTGGTGGAGGCCTTCTGTGTCTGGTCACTGTGCTTTCCTGGCTCTGTCCTGTGTCTCTTCTCTGTGCCTTGCAGGTGGCAGCCTCTTGAGGCCTGTCACTGTGCTTCCCTGGCTCTGTCCCTGGGTCAATTCTCTGTGCCCTGATGGTGGAGAGCCCCTGTGGCCTGTCACTGTGCTTCCCTGTCTCTGTCCCTGGGTCTGTTCTCTGTGCCCTGATGGTGAAGGCTTCCAGTGGCCTGTCATTGTGGTTCCCTGGCTCTGTCCCTGGGTTTGTTCTCTGTCCCCTCTTGGTGGAGGCCTCCAGTGGCCAGTCTCTGTGCTTCCCTGGCTCTGACCCTTGGTCTGTTCTCTGTGCCCTGCTGCAGGAGGCCTCCTGTGGACTGTCTCTGTGCTTCCCTCTATCTGTCCCTGGGTCTGTTCTCTGTGCCCTGCTGGTGGTGGCCTCAATGGCTATAACTATGCTTCCCTGGCTCTGTCCCTGGGTCTGTTCTCCGTGCCCTGCTGGTGCGGCCTACTGTGACCTGTCACTGTGCTTTCTTAGCTCTTTCCTGTTTCTTATTCTCCTGTTGCCCTTCTGGTTGAGGCCTCCTGTGGCCTGTCAAGTGCTTCCCCAGCTCTGTCTCTAAGTTAGATCTCTCTGTGCCCTGCTGGTGGACGCTTCCTGCGTCCTGTCTCTGCTTCTCTGACTCTGTCCCTGGGTACGTTCTCTGTGCCCTACTGGTGGCAGCCTCCTGTGGCCTGTCACTGTGCTTCCCTGGCTGTGTCCCTGGGTCTGTTCCCTGTGCCCTGCTGGTGGAGGCCTCCAATGGCCTGTCACTGTGCTTCCCTGGGTCTGTTCTCTGTGCCCTGCTGGTGGCAACCTTTGGTGGCCTGTCACTGTGCTTTTCTGGATCTGTTTCTTGGTCTATTCACTGTGCCCTGCTGGTGGAGGCCTCCTATGGCATGTCGCTGTGCTTCCCAGGCTCTGTCCCTGGGTCTGTTCTCTGTGCCCTGCTGCTGGCGGCCTCCTGTGGCCTGTCAATGTGCTTCCCTTGCTCTGTCCCTGGGTCTGTTCTCTGTGCCCTGCTGGTGACAGCCTCCTGTGGCTGGTCACTGTCCTTCCCTGGCTCTGTCCCTGGGTCTACTCTCTGTGCCATGCTGGTGGCGGCCTCCTGTGGCCAGTCTCAGTGTTTCCCTGGCTCTGTCCCTGGGTTTGCTCTCTGTTCCCTGCTGGAGGCGGCCTCCTGTGGCCAGTCACAGTGCTTTCCTGGCTCTGTCCTGTGTCTCTTCTCTGTGCCCTGCAGGTGGCGGCCTCTTCCGGCCTGACACTGTGCTTCCCTGGCTCTGTCCCTGGGTTTGTTCTCTGTGACCTGCTGGTGGCGGCCTCCTGTGGCTTGTCACTGTGCTTCCCTGGCTCTGGCTCTCGATCTGTTCTCTGTGCCCTGCTGGAGGAGGAGGCCTCCTGTGGCATGTCTCTGTGCTTCCCTGGCTCTATCCCTGGGTCTGTTTTCTGTGCCCTGCTGGTGGCGGCTTCCTGTGGCCTGTCACTTTGTTTCCCTGTCTCTGTCCCTGAGTCTGTTCTCTTGACCTGCAGGTGGCGGACTCCTGTGGCTTATCACTGTGCTTCCGAGCTGTGTCTCTCAATCTGTTCTCTGTGCCCTGCTGGTGGAGGCCTCCAGTGGTCAGTCTCTGTGCTTCCCTAGCTCTGTCTCTAGATCTGTTCTCTGTGCCCTGCTGGTGGAGGCCTATTGTGACCTGTCTCTGTGCTTCAATGGTTCTGTGCCTGAGTCTGTTCTCTGTGCCCTGCTGGTGGCGGCCTCTTGTGGCCTGTCACTGTGCTTCCCTGGCTTTGTCCCTGGGTCTGTTCTCTGAGACCTGTTGAAGGAGGCCTCCTGTGGCCCATCACTGTGCTTCCCTGGCTCTGTCCCTGGGTCTGTTCTCTGTGACCTGCTGGTGGCGGTCACCTGTTGCCTGTCACTCTGCTTCCCTGGCTCTTTACCTAGGTTTCTTCTCTGTGCCTGATGGTGCAGGCCACCCTTGGCCAGTCACTGTGTTTCTCTAGCTCTGCAACTGGGTCTGTTCTCTCTGCCCTGCTGGGGGAGGCCTCCTGTCACCTGTAACTGTGTTTCCCTGGCTCAGTCCCTGGGTCTCTTCTCTGTGCCATGCTGCTGGTGCCCTCCAGTGGCCGGTCACTGTGCTTCCCTGGCTCTGTCCCTGTGTCTGTTCTCTGTGCCCTGCTGGTGGCGCCCTCTTGTGGCCTGTCACTTTGCTTCCAAAGCTCTGTCCCAGGCTCTGTTCTCTGTGCCATGCTGGTGGCGGCATCCTGTGGCCTGTCACTGTGCTTCCCTGGCTCTCTCTCTGCATCAGTGCCCTGATGGTGGAGGCCTCATGGGGCCTGTTTCTGTGCTTCCATGGCACTCTCTATGGGTCTGTTCTCTGTGCTCTGCTGCAAGAGGCCTCTTTGGCATGTCACTGTGCTTCCCTGTCTCTGTCCCTGGGTCTGCTCTCTGTGCCCTGCTGGAGGCAGTCTCCTATAGCCTTTCACTGTGCTTTCCTGGCTCTGTCCCCAGGTCTGTTCTCTGTGCCCTGCTGGTGGCGGCCTCCTGTGGCGTGTCTCTGTGCTTCCCTGGCTCTGTTCCTGGGTCTGTTCTCTGTGCCCTGCTGATGGAGGGCTCCTGTGGCCTGTCTCTGGAATTTCCTGTATCTGTCCCTGGGTTTGTTCTCTGTGCCCTGCTGGAGGTGGTCTCCTGTGGCCGGTCACTGTGCTTTCCTGGCTCTGTCCTGTGTCTCTTCACTGTGCCCTGCAGGTGACAGCCTCTTCTGGCCTGTCACTGTGCTTCCCTGGCTCTGTGCCTGAGTCTGTTCCCTGTGCCCTGCTGATGGCAGCCTACTATGGCTTGTTACTGTGCTTCCCTGGCTCTGTCTTTCGGTCTGTTCTCTGTGCCCTGCTGGTGGAGGCCTCCTGTGGCCGGTCACCGTGCTTTCCTGGCTATGTCCTGTGTCTCTTCTCTGTGTCCTGTAGGTGGTGGCCTCTTAAGACCTGTCACTGTGCTTGCCTGGCTAAGTCCCTGGGTCTATTCTCTGTGCCCTGATGGTGGAGGCCCCCTGTGGCCTGTCGCTTTGCTTCCCTGGCTCTGTCTCTGGGTTCGTTCCTGTGCCCTGCTGGAGGAGGCCTCCTGTTGCCTGTCTGTGTGCTTCCATGTCTCTGTCCCTGGGTCTGTTCTCTGCGTCCTGCTGGTGGAGGCCTCCTGTGGCCTGTCACTGTGCTTCCCTGGCTCTGTCCCTGTGTCTGTTCTCTGTGCCCTGCTGGTGGCGCCTCTTGTGGCCTGTCACTGTGCTTCCAAAGCTCTGTCCCAGGGTCTGTTCTCTGTGCCTTGCTGGTGGTGGCATCCTGTGGCCTGTCACTGTGCTTCCTTGGCTCTGTCCCTGGGTGTGTTCTCTGTGCCCTGCTGGTGGCGACCTCCTTTGGCATGTCACTGTGCTTCCCTGGCTCTGTCCCTGGGTCTGTTCTCCGTGCCCTACTGTGGCGGCCTCCTGTGGCCTGTCACTGTGCTTTCTTGGCTCTTTCCCTGTTTCTGTTCTCTGTGCCCTGCTGGTTAAGGCCTCCTGTGGCCTGTCAATGTGCTTACCTGGCTCTGTCTCTATGTTTGTTCTCTGTGCCCTGCTGGTGGACGCTTCCTGCGTCCTGTCTCTGCTTCTCTGACTCTGTCCCTGGGTATGTTCTCTGTGCTCTACTGGTGGCAGCCTCCTGTGGCCTGTCACTGTGCTTCCCTGGCTGTGTCCCTGGGTCTGTTCCCTGTGCCCTGCTGGTGGAGGACTCCTGTGGCCTGTCACTGTGCTTTCCTGTATCTGTCTCTTGGTCTGTTCTCTGTGCCCTGCTGGTGGAGGCCTCTTGTGGCCGGTCTCTGTGCTTCAATGGCTCTGTGCCTGAGTCTGTTCTCAGTGCCCTACTGGTGGAGGCCTCCTGTGGCCAGTCTCTGTGCTTCCCTGGCTCTGTCCCTTGGTCTGCTCTCTGTGCCCTGCTGGAGGAGGCCTTCTGTGGCCAGTCTCTGTCCTTCCCTCTCTCTGTCCCTGGGTCTGTTCTCTGTGACCTGGTGGTGGCGGCCTCCTATGGCCTGTCACTGTGCTTCCCTGGCTCTGTCCCTTTATCTGTTCTTTGTACCCTGCAGATGGAGGCCTCCTGTTGCATGTCACTGTGCTTCCTTGGCTCAGTCTGTGTTTCTGTTCTCTGAGCTTTGCTACTTGAGGCCTCCTGCGTCCTGTCTCTGTGCTTCTCTGGCAGTGTCCCTGGATATGTTCTCTGTGCCCTACTGGTGGTGGCCTCCTGCGGCCTGTCACTGTGCTTCCTTTGCTCTGTCCCTGGGTCTGTTCTCTGTGCTCTGTGGGTGGAGGACTCCTCTGGCCTGTCACTGTGCTTCCCTGGCTGTGTCCCTGGGTCTGTTCCCTGTGTCCTGCAGGTGGCGGCCTCCAATGGCCTGTCACTATGCTTCCCTGGGTCTGTTCTCTGTGCCTCGCAGGTAGCAACCTCGTGTGGCCTATCACTGTGCTTCCCTGGCTCTGTCTCTGAGTCTATTCTCTGTGCCCTGCTGGTGGTGGCCTACTGTGGCCTGTCACAGTGCTACCCTGGCTCTTTCCCTGGGTCTGCTCTCTGTGCCCTGCTGACGGAGGCGTCCTGTGGCCTGTCACTGTGCTTTCCTGGCTCTGTCCTTGGGTCTGTTCTCTGTGCCCTGCTGGTGACAGCCTCCTGTGGCTGGTCACTGTCCTTCCCTGGCTCTGTCCCTGGGTCTACTCTCTGTTCCCTGCTGGAGGCGGCCTCCTGTGGCTGGTCACAGTGCTTTCCTGGCTCTGTCCTGTGTCTCTTCTCTGTGCCCTGCAGGTGGCGGCCTCTTCCGGTCTGACACTGTGCTTTCTTGGCTCTTTCCCTGTTTCTGTTCTCTGTGCCCTGCTGGTTTTAGCTCTCCTGTGGCCTGTCACTGTGCTTCCCTGGCTCTGTCTCTAAGTTCGTTCTCTGTGCCCTGCTGGTGGAGGCCTCCTGCGTCCTGTCTCTGTGCTTCCCTGGCTCTGTCCCTGGGTACCTTCTCTGTGCCCTTCTGGTGGCAGCCTCCTGTGGCCTGTCACTGTGCTTCCCTAGCTGTAATCCCTGGGTCTGTTCCCTGTGCCCAGCTGAAGGAGGCCTCCAATGGCCTGTCACTGTGCTTCCCTTGGTGTGTTCTGTGTGCCCTGCTGGTGGCAACCTCTGGTGGCCTGTCACTGTGCTTCCCTGGATCTGTCTCTTGGTCTATTCTCTGTGCCCTGCTGGTGGAGGCCTCCAGTGGCCTGTCACTGTGCTTCCCTGGGTCTTTTTCTGTGCCCCGCTGCTGGCGGCCTCCTGTGGCCTGTCAATGTGCTTAACTTGCTCTGTACCTGGGTCTGTTCTCTGTGCCCTGCTGGTGGAAACCTCTTGTGGCCGGTCTCTGTGCTTCAATGGCTCTGTGCCTGAGTATGTTCTCTGTGCCCTGTTGGTGGTGGCCTACTGTGGCTATCACTGTCTTCCTAGCTCTGTCCCTGGTTCTGTTCTCCAAGCCCTGCTATTGGAGGCCTCCTGTGGCCTGTCTCTGTGTTTCCCTGGCTCTGTCCCTGGTCTGTTCTCTGTGTCCTGCTGGTGGCGGTCTCCTGTTTCCTGTCACTCTGCTTCCCTGGCTCTGTCACTGGGTCTGTTCTCTGTGCCCTGATGGTGTAGGCCACCTGTGTCCTGTCACTGTGATTCTCTGGCTCTGTCACTGGGTCTGTTCTCTGTGCCCTGCTGGTGCAGGCCACTGTCGCCTGTAATTTTCTTTCCCTGGCTCTGTCCCTAGGTCTCTTCTCTGTGCCATGCTGATGGAGGCCTTCTGTGGCCTGTCACTGTGCTTCCCTGGGTCTGTTCTCTGTGCCCCGCTGCTGGCGGCCTCCTGTGACCTGTCAATGTGCTTCCCTTGCTCTGTACCTGGGTCTGTTCTCTGTGCCTGCCTGTGGAAACCTCTTGTGGCAGTCTCTGTGCTTCAATGGCTCTGTGCCTGAGTCTGTTCTCTGTGCCCCTGCTAGTAGTGGCCTACTGTGGCCTATCACTGTGCTTCCCTGGCTCTGTCCCTGGTTCTGTTCTCCAAGCTCTGCTATTGGAGGCCTCCTGTGGCCTGTCACTGTGTTTCCCTGGCTCTGTCCCTGGGTCTGTTCTCTGTGTCCTGCTGGTGGCGGCCTCCTGTTTCCTGTCACTCTGCTTCCCTGGCTCTGTCACTGGGTCTGTTCTCTGTGCCCTGATGGTGGAGGCCACCTGTGTCCTGTCACTGTGATTCTCTGGCTCTGTCACTGGGTCTGTTTTCTGTGCCCTGCTGGTGCAGGCCACTGTCGCCTGTAATTTTCTTTCCCTGGCTCTGTCCCTGGGTCTCTTCTCTGTGCCATGCTGCTGGAGGCCTTCTGTGGCCTGTCACTGTGCTTCAATGGCTTTGACCCTGAGACAGTTCTCTGTGCCCTGCTGGTGGCGGCCTCCTGTGGTCTGTTACTGTGCTTCCCTGACTCTGTCCCTGTTTCTGTTCACTGTGCCCTGCTGGTAGCGACCTCCTGTTGCCTGTCACTGTGCTTTCCTGGCTCTGTCTCTGGGTTCTTTCTCCGTGCCATGCTGGAGGAGGCCTCCTGTTGCCTGTCTTTGTGCTTCCCTGGCTCTGTCCCTGTGTCTGATCTCTGTGCCCTGCTGGCAGAGGCCTCCTGTGGCCTGTCACTCTGCTTCCCTTGCTCTGCCGCTGGGTCTGTTCTCAGTGCCCTGAAGGTGGATGCCACCTGTGGCCTGTCACTGTGTTTCTCTGGCTCTGCCCCTGGGTCTTTTCTCTGTGCCCTGCTGGGGGAGACCTCCCATCACCTGTAACTGTGTTTCCCTGGCTCTGTCCCTTGGTCTCTTCTCTGTGCCATGCTGCTGGTGGCCTCCTGTGACCTGCCACTGTGCTTCTTTGGCTCTGTCACCGGGTCAGTTCTCTGTGCCCTGCTGGTGGCGTCATCCTGTGGCCTGTCACTGTGCTTCCTTGGCTCTGTCCCTGGGTGTGTTCTCTGTGCCCTGCTGGTGGCGACCTCCTGTGGCCGGTCAATGTACTTCACTGGCTCTGTCTCTGTGTCTCTTCTCAGTGCCCTGCTGGTGGAGGCCTCCTTGGGCCTGTCTCTGTGCTTCCTTGGCTCTCTCCATGGGTCTGTTCTCTGTGCCCTACTGCAGGAGGCCTCCTTTGACCGGTCACTTTGCTTCCCTGTCTCTGTCCCTGGGTCTGCTCTCTGTGTCCTGCTGGAGGTGGCCTCTATGGCCTGTCACTGTGCTTCCTGAGCTCTGTCCCTGGATCTGTTCTCTGTGACCTGCTGGTGGCGGCCTCCTGTGGCATGTCACTGTCTTCCCTGGCTCTGTCCCTGGGTCTGTTCTCTGTGCCCTGCTGATAGAGCCTCCTGTGGCCTGTCACTGTGCTTTCCTGGCTCTGTCCTGGTTCTCTTCTCTGTGCTCCGCTGGTGGCGTCCTCTTGTGGCCTGTCACTGTCTTCCCTGGCTCTGTCCCTGGGTCTGTTCTTGTGCCCTGCTGGTGGCGGCCACCTGTGGCTTGTTTCTGTGCTTCTCTGGCTCTGTCTGTCGGTCTGTTCTCTGTGCCCTGGTGGCGGAGGCCTTCTGTGTCCGTCACTGTGCTTTACTGGCTCTGTCCTGTGTCTCTTCTCTGTGCGTTGCAGGTGGCGGCCACTTGAGGCCTGTCACTGTGCTTCCCTAGCTCTGTCCTGGGTCAATTCTATGTGCCCTGATGGTGGAGGCCCCTGTGGCCTGTCACTGCTTCCCTGTCTCTGTCCCTGGTTCTGTTCTGTGTGCCCTGCTGGTGGGAGGCCTCCAGTGGCCTGTCATTGTGGTTCCCTGCTCTGTTCTGGGTTTGTTCGCTGTCCCCTCCAGGTAGAGGCCTCTAGTGGCCAGTCTCTGTGCTTCCCTGGCTCTGATCCTAGGTCTCTTCTCTCTGCCCTACAGCAGGAGGCCTCCTGTGGCCTGTCTCTGTGCTTCACTCGCTCTGTCCCTGGGTCTGTTCTCTGTGCCCTGCTGGTGGCGGCCTCCTATGGGCTGTAACTGTGCTTCCCTGGTTCTGTCCCTGGGTCTGTTCTCTGTGCCCTGCTGGTGGCGGCCTCCTGTGGCCTGTCACTGTGCTTCCCTAGCTCTGTCTCAAGTTTGTTCTCTGTGCCTGCTGGTGGACACCTCCTGTGTCCTGTCTCTGTGCTTCTCTGGCTCTGTCCCTGGGTTCGTTTTCTGTGCCCTACTGGTGGCAGCCTCCTGTGGCCTGTCACTGTGCTTCCCCTAGCTGTGTCCCTGGGTTTGTTCCTGTGCCCTGCTGGTGGAGGCCTCCAATGGCCTGTCACTGTGCTTCCCTGGGTCTGTTCTCTGTGCCCTGCTGGTGGCAACCTCCGGTGGCCTGTCACTGTGCTTCCTGGATCTGTCTCTTGGTCTATTCTCTGTGCCGCTGGTGGAGGCCTCCTGTGGCCTGTCGCTGTGTTTCCCTGGCTCTGTCCAGGGTCTGTTCTCTGTGCCCTGCTTATGGAGGCCTCTTGTGCAGGTCTCTGTGCTTCAATGGCTCATTGCCTGAGTCTGTTCTCTGTGCCCTGCTGGTGTGTCGGCCTCCTGTGGCCTGTCACTCCACTTCCATAGCTCAGTCCCTGGGTCTATTCTCCAAGCACTGCTAGTGAGGCCTGCTGTGGCCTGTCACTGTGCTTCCCTGGCTCAGTCCCTCTGTCTGTTCTCTGTGCCCTGCATGTGGTGGCCTCCTGTTGCCTGTCACTCCGCATCCCTGGCTCTGTCACTGGGTCTGTTTTATGTGCCCTGATGGTGGAGGCCACCTGTGGCCTGTCCCTGTGCTTCCCTGGCTAAGTCCCTGTATCTGTTCTCTGTGCCCTGATGGTGGAGGCCCCCTGTAACCTGTCACAGTGCTTCGCTGGCTCTGTCTCTGGGTTCGTTCCCTGTGCCCTGCTGGAGGAGGCCTCCTGTTGTCTGTCTGTGTGCTTCCCTGTCTCTGTCCCTGGGTCTGTTCTCTGTGCCATGCTGGTGGAGGCCTCCTGTGGTCTGACACTGTGCTTCCCTTGCTCTGTCCCAGTGTCTGTTCTCTGTGCCCTGCTGGTGGTGGCCTCTTGTGGCTTGTCACTGTGCTTCCCAGGTTCTGTCCCAGGGTCTGTTCTCTGTGACCTGCTGGTGGCGGCAACCTGTGGCCTGTCACTGTGCATCCCAGGCTCTGTCCCTGGGTGTGTTCTGTGTGCCCTGCTGGTGGCGACCTCCTGTGGCCTGTCAATGTACTTCCCTGGCTCTGTCTGTGGGTCTGTTCTAAGTGCCCTGCAGCTGGAGGCCTCCTGGGAGCCTGTCTCTGTGCTTCCTTAGCTCTCTCCATGGGTCTGTTCTCTGTGCCCTGCTGGTGGCGGCCTCCTGTGGCTTGTTTCTGTGCTTCCCTGGCTCTGTCTGTAGGTCTGTTCTCTGTGCCCTTCTGGTGGAGGCCTTCTGTGGCCTTTCACTGTGCTTTCCTGGCTTTGTCCTGTGTCTCTTCTCTGTGCCCTGCTGGTGGCGGCCTCTTGAGGCCTGTCACTGCAGTTCCCTGGCTCTGTCCCCGGGTCAATTATCTGTGCCCTGATGGTGGAGGCCCCCTGTGGCCTGTCGCTGTGCTTCCCTGTCTCTGTCCCTGGGTCTGTTCTCTGTGCCCTGGTGCTGGCGGAATCCTGTGGCCTGTCAATGTGCTTCCTTGCTCTGTACCTGGGTCTGTTCTCTGTGCCCTTCTGGTGGAGGCCTCTTGTGGCAGGTCTCTGTGCTTCAATGGTTCATTGCCTGAGTCTTTCTCTGTGCCCTGCTGTTGTCTGCCTCCTGTGGCCTGTCACTCTGCTTCCATGGCTCTGTCAATCGGTCTATTCTCCAAGTACTGCTAATGGAGTCCTGCTGTGGCCTGTCACTGTGCTTCCCTGGCTCGGTCCATCTGTCTGTTCTCTGCACCCTGCATGTGGCGGCCTCCTGTTGCCTGTCACTCTGCTTCCTGGCTCTGTCACTGGGTCTGTTCTATGTGTCCTGATGGTGGAGGCCACCTGTGGCTGTCCCTGTCCTTCCCTGGCTAAGTCCCTGTATCTATTCTCTGTGCTCTGATGGTGGAGGCCCCTGTGGCCTGTCTCAATACTTCCCTAGCTCTGTCTCTGGGTTCATTCCTGTGCCCTGCTGGGGAGGCCTCCTGTTGTCTGTCTGTGTGCTTCCCTGTCTCTGTCCCTGGGTCTGTTCTCTGTGGCCTGCTGATGGAGGCCTCCTGTGAGTCTGACACTGTGCTTCCCTGCTCTGTCCCAGTGTCTGTTCTCTGAGTCCTGCTGGTGGTGGCCTCTTGTGGCCTGTCACTGTGCTTCCCAGGCTCTGTCCCAGGTTCTGTTCTCTGTGACCTGCTGGTGGCGGCATCCTGTGGCCTGTCGCTGTGCTTCCCTAGCTCTGTCCTGGGTGTGTTCTGTTTGCCCTGCTGGTAGGCGACCTCCTGTGGCCTGTCAATGTACTTCCCTGGCTCTGTCTCTGGGTCTGTTCTCAGTGCCCTGCTGGTGAGCCTCCTGGGGCCTGTCTCTGTGCTTCCTTGGCTCTATGGGTATGTTCTCTGTGCCCTGCTGCAGGAGGCCTCCTTTGGCCTATCACTTTGCTTCCCTGTCTCTGTCCCTGGGTCTGCTCTCTGTGCCCTTCTGGAGGTGGCCTCCTATGGCCTGTCACTGTGCATCCCTGGCTCTGTCCCTACATTTGTTCTCTGTGACCTGCTGGTGGCGGGCTTCTGTGGCTTGTCACTGTGCTTTACTGGCTCTGTCCCTGGGTCTGTTCTCTGTGCCCTGCTGATGGAGGTCTCCTGTGGCCTGTCACTGTTCTTTCCTGGCTCGGTCCCTGGGTCTGTTTCTGTGCCCTGCTGGAGGCAGATCGGTTAGTGTGCTAGATAGAGAATGTGAGAGAAAGGAGGGAGGAGCAGACCATAGTTAGAGAAAAGGATCCTCTACCAGGCCTTTGTCAGGTAAAGTGGGCAGGGTGGAAAATTGAAATAGTTAGGATTTAATCACTGTGCTTTCCTGGCTCTGTCCCTGGGTCTGTTCTCTGTGCCCTGCTGGAGACAGCCTCCTGTGGCCGGTCACTGTGCTTTTCTGGCTCTGTCCTGTGTCTCTTCTCTGTGCCTTGCAGGTGGTGGCCTCTTGTGGCCTGTCACTGTAGTTCCCTGGCTCTGTCCCTGGGTCTGTTCTCTGAGCCCTGCTGGTGGCAGTCTTCTGTGGCTTGTCACTGTGCTTCATTGGCTCTGTCTCTCAGTCTGTTCTCTATGCCCCTGCTGGTGGGGGCCTCCCGTGGCCAGTCTCTGTGCTTCCTTGGCTCTGTCCTGGGTCTGTTCTCTGTGTCCTGTTGGAGGAGGCCTCCTGTGGCCTGTCACTTTGCTTCCCTCTATCTGTCCATGGGTCTGTTCTCTGTGCCCTGCAGGTGGCTGGCCTCCTATGGCCTGTCACTGTGCTTCCTGGCTCTGTCCCTGTTTTTGTTCTCTGTGCTCTGCTGGTTGGAGGCCTCCTGTGGCCTGTCACTGTGCTACCCTGGCTCTGTCCCTTTGTCTGTTCTCTGTGCCCTGCAGGTGGAGGCCTCCCTGTTGTCTGTCTCTGTGCTTTCTTGGCTCTGTTTCTGGGTTTGTTCTCTGTGCCTGCTGCTGGAGGCCTCCTCGTCCAGTCTCTGTGCTTCTTTGGCTGTGTCCTAGGTGCGTTCTCTGCCCCTACTGGTGGCGTCCTCCTGTGGCCTGTCACTGTGCTTCACTGGCTCAGTCCCTGGGTCTGTTCTCTGTGCCCTGCTGGTGGAGGACTCCTGTGGCCTGTCACTCTGCTTCTCTGGCTGTGTCCTAGGTCTGTTCCTGTGCCCTGCTGGTGGCAGAATCAATGGCTTGTCACTGTGCTTCCCTGGGTCTGTTCTCTGTGCCCTGCTGGTGGCAATCTCCTGTGGCCTGTCACTGTGCTTCCCTGGCTCTGTCTCTCGTCTATTCTCTGTGCCCTGCTGGTGGCAACCTCCTGTGGCCTGTCACTGTGCTTCCCTGGCTCCAGTCCCTGAGTCTGTTCCCTGTGCCCTGCTGATGGAGGCCTCCTGTGGCCTGTCACTGTGCTTTCCTGGCTGTCCCTGGGTCTGTTCTCTGTGCACTGCTGGTGGCAGCCTCCTGTGGCCAGTCACTGTCCTTCCTGGCTCTGTCCCTGGGTCTATTCCCTGTGCCCTGCTCATGGTGGCCTCCTGTGGCCTGTCACTGTGTTTCCCTGGCTCTGTAACTGTGTCTGTTCTCTGTGCCCTGCTGGTGGGGCCTCCTGTGGCTGTCACTGTGCTTCACTGGCTCTGTCCCTGGGTCTGTTCTCTGTGCACTGCTGGTGGAGGACTCCTGTGGCCTGTCACTCTTCTTCCCTGGCTGTGTCCCTGGGTCTGTTACCTGTGCTGTGCTGGGCGGAATCCAATGGCCTGTCACTGTGCTTCCCTGGGTCTGTTCTCTGTGCCAGCTGAAGGCAACCTCCTGTGGCTGTCACTGTTCTTCCCTGGGTCTGTCTCTGGATCTATTCTCTGTGCCCTGCTGGTGGCCTACTGTGGCCTGTCACTATGCTTCCCTAGCTCTATCCCTAGAGTCTGTTCCCTGTGCCCTGCTGATGGAGTCCTCCTGTGGCTTATCACTGTGCTTTCCTGGCTCTGTCTCTGGGTCTGTTGTCTATGTTCTGCTGGTGGCAGCCTCCTGAGGCAGGTCACTGTCCTTCCCTGGCTGTGTCACTGGGTCTATTCTCTGTGCCCTGCTTGTTGTGGCCTCCTGTGGCCTGTCACTGTGTTTCCATGGCTCTGTCCCTGGGTCTGTTCTCTGTGCCTTGCTGGAGGCATCCTCCTGTGACCGGTCACTGTGCTTTACTTTCTCTGTCCTTTGTCTCTTCTCTGTGCCATACAGGTGGCGGCCTCTTATGGCTTGTCACTGTGCTTCCCTGGCTCTGTTCCTGGGTGTGTTCTCTGTGACTTGCTGGTAACGGCCTCCAGTGGCTTGTCTCTGTGTTTCCCTGACTCTGTCTCTCGATATGTTCTCTGTGTCCTGCAGGTGGAGGCCTCCTGTGGCCAGTCTCTGTGCATCCCAGGGTATGTCCCTGGGTCTGTTCTCTGTGCCCTGATGGTGGGAGACCTCCTATAGCCAGTCACTGTGCTTACCTCTCTCTGTCCCTGGGTATGTTCTCTGAGCCCTGCTGATGGTGGCTTCCCTACGGCCTGTCGCTGTGCTTCCCTGACTCTGTCCTGGGTCTGTTCTTTGTGCCCTGCTGGTGGCAGCATCCTGTGGCCTGTCACTGTGCTTTCTTGGCTCTTTCCTGGTTCTGTTCTCTGTGCCCTGCAGGTTGAGACCTTCTGGGGCCTGTCTCTGTGCTTCTCTGACTCTGTCCCTGGAGTGCGTTCTCTGTGCCCTACTGGTAGCAACCTCCTATGGCCTGTCACTCCGCTTTCCTGGCTCTGTCCCTGGGTCTGATCTCTGTGCCCTGCTGGTGGAGGACTCCGTGGCCTGTCACTGTGCTTCCCTGGCTGTGTCCTGTGTCTATTCCGGTGCCCTGCTGGTGGCAACCTCCAATGGCCTGTCACTGTGCTTCCCTGTGTCTGTTCTCTGTGCCCTGCTGGTGGCAACCTCCTGTGGCCTGTCACTGTGCTTCCCTGGCTCTGTCTCTGAGTCTATTCTCTGTGGCATGCTGGTGGGAAACCTCCTGGCCTGTCACAGTGCTTCCCTAGCTCTGTCTCTGAGTCTATTCTCTGTGCCCTGCTGATGGAGGCATCCTGTGGCCTGTCACTGTTTACATTGTTTTCATTGTTTGTTCATTGTTTATTGTATTCTAGGAATTAATACCTTTGAGCCAATGCTCTTTTACAAAGGTTCGCGTCAAATTAGGTACAAGCAGTAAAGGTTACAATGGTGACACAATAAAGTACATTGTGGAATGAAAGAGACATGAACAGTCAAGTATCAAAACATTTGTGCAAGGACAGATAATTACCAAATGAACACTTTTCTTTAATAAGCAAACAAATGAGGAGGGGAAAAGATAGGCTAGTGTGATAGATAGAGCATGTGAGAGAAAGGAGAGAGGAGCAGACCATAGTTAGAGAAAAGGGTCCTCTATCAGGCCTTTGTCAGGTAAAGTGGGTAGGGTGGAAAATTAAAATAGTTAGGATTTAATCACTGTGCTTTCCTGGCTCTGTCCTGTGTCTCTTCTCTGTGCCTTGCAGGTGGCGGCCTCTTGTGGCCTGTCGTGCTTCCCTGTCTCTGTCCCTGGGTCTGTTCTCTGTGCCCTGCTGGTGGATGCCTCCTGTGGCTTGTCACTGTGCTTCCCTGGCTCTGTCTCTCGGTCTGTTCTCTGTGCCCTGCTGGTGGATGCCTCCTGTGGCCAGTCTTGCCTTCCCTGGTTCTGTCCCTGGGTCTATTCTCTGTGCCTCAATGGTTTGAGGCCCCTGTGACAGAGTCACTGTGCTTCCCTGTCTTTGTCCCTGGGTCTGTTCTCTGTGCCCTGCTGGTGGAGGCCTCCTGTGGCCTGTCAATGTGCTTCCTGGCTCTGTCCCTGGCTTTGTTCTCTGTGCCCTGCTGGTGGAGGCCTCCTGTGGCCTGTCTTTGTGCTTCCTTGCTCTGTCCCTTGGTCTGTTCTCTGTGCCCTGCTGAGAGGGCCTCCTGTGGCCTGTCACTGTGCTTCCATCTCTCTGTCCATGGGTCTGTGCTCTGTGCACTGCTGGTGGCGGCCTCCGATTGTCTGTCACTGTGCTTCCTGGCTCTGTCCCTGTTTCTGTTCTCTGTGCCCTGCTGGTTGGGGCCTCTTGTGGCCTGTCACTGTGCTACCCTGGCTTTGTCCCTTTGTCTGTTCTCTGTGCCCTGCAGGTGGAGACCTACTGCGTCCTGTCTCTGTGCTTCTCTGGCTATGTCCCTGGGTACTCTCTCTGTGCCCTACTGGTGGCAGACTCCTGTTGCCTGTCACTGTGCTTTCCTGGCTCTGTCCCTGGGTCTGTTCTCTGTGCCTGCTGGTTCAGGACTCCTGTGGCCTGTCACTCTGCTTCCCTGGCTGTGTCCCTGGGTCTGTTACCTGTGCCCTGCTGGTGGCTGAATCCAATGGCCAGTCACTGTGCTTCCCTGAGTCTGTTCTCTGTGCCCTGCTGGTGGCAACCTCCTGTGGTCTGTCACTGTGCTTCCCTGGCTCTGTCCCAGGTTCTGTTCCCTGTACCCTGCTGATGGTGGCCTCCTTTGGCCAGTCACTGTGCTTTCCTGGCTCTGTCCCTGGGCTTGTTCTCTGTGCACTGCTTGTGCAGCCTCCTGTGGCGGTCACTGTCCTTCCTGGCTCTGTCCCTGGGTCTATTCTCTGTGCCCTGCTCGTGGTGGCCTCCTGTGGCCTGTCACTGTGTTTCCCTGGCTCTGTCCCAGGGTCTGTTCTCTGTGTGCCTTGCTGGGCGGCCTCCAGTGGCCGGTCACTGTGCTTTCCTTTCTCGTCCTTTGTCTCTACTCCGTGTCATGCAGGTAGTGACTTCTTGACCTGTCCACTGTGCTTCCCTTGGCTCTGTCCTTGGGTGTCTCCTCTGTGCCCAGCTGATGGAGGCCTCCTGTAGCTGGTCAATGTACTTCCCTAGCTCTGTCTCTGTGTCTGTTCTCAGTGCTCTGCTGGTGGAGGCCTCCTTGGGCCTGTCTCTGTGCTTCTTGCTCTGTCCCTGGGTCTGTTCTCTGTGCCCTGCCGGTGGCGGCCTCCTGTGGTGTGTCTCTGTGCTTCCCTGGCTCTGTCCCTGGGTCTGTTCTCTGTGCCCTGCTGATGGAGGCTCCTGTGGCCTGTCTCTGTGATTTCCTGTCTCTGTCCCTGGGTTTCTTCTCTGTGCCCTGCTGGAGGTGGTCTCCTGTGGCCGGTCACTGAGCTTTCCTGGCTCTGTCCTGTGTCTCTTCTCTGTGCCCTGCAGGTGACCGCCTCTTCTGGCCTGTCACTGTGCTTCCCAGGCTCTGTGCCTGAGTCTGTTCTCTGTGCCCTGCTGGTGGCATCATCCTGCGGCCTGTCACTGTGCTTCCTTGGCTCTGTCTTTCGGTCTGTTATCTGTGCCCTGCTGGTGGAGGCCTCCTGTGGCTGGTCACCGTGCTTTCCTGGCTATATCCTGTGTCTCTTCTCTGTGTCCTGTAGGTGGCGGCCTCTTGAGGCCTGTCACTGTGCTTCCCTGGCTAAGTCCCTGGGTCTATTCTCTGTGCCCTGATGGTGGAGGCCCCCTGTATCCTGTCGCTGTGCTTCCCTGGCTCTGTCTCTGGGTTCATTTTCTGTGCCCTGCTGGAGGAGGCCTCCTGTTGCCTGTCTGTGTGCTTCCCTGTCTCTGTCCCTGGGTCTGTTCTCTGTGTCCTGCTGGTGGAGGCCTCCTGTGGCCTGTCACTGTGCTTCCCTGGCTCTGTCCCTGGGTCTGTTCTCTGTGCCCTGCTGGTGGCGGCTTTTTGTGGCCTGTCACTCTGCTTCCCAGGCTCTGTCCCAGGGTCTGTTCTCTGTGACCTGCTGGTGGCGTCATCCTGCGGCCTGTCACTGTGCTTCCTTGGCTCTGTCCCTGGGTGTGTTCTCTGTGCTCAGCTGGTGGCGACCTCCTGTGGCTGGTCAATGTACTTCCCTGGCTCTGTCTCTGTGTCTGTTCTCAGTGCTCTGCTGGTGGAGGCCTCCTGTGGCCTGTCGCTGTGTTTCCATGGCTCTGTCCCAGGGTCTGTTCTCTGTGCCCTGCTTCTGGCGGCCTCCTGTGACCTGTCAATGTGCTTCCCTTGCTTTGTACCTGGGTCTGTTCTCTGTGCCCTGAAGGTGGATGCCATCTGTGGCCCGTCACTGTGTTTCTCTGGCTCTGCCCCTGGGTCTTTTCTCTGTGCCCTGCTAGGGGAGACCTCCCGTCACCTGTAACTGTGTTTCCCAGGCTCTGTCCCTGGGTCTGTTCTCTGTGACCTGCTGGTGGCGTCATCCTGCGGCCTGTCACTGTGCTTCCTTGGCTCTGTCCCTGGGTGTGTTCTCTGTGCTCAGCTGGTGGCGACCTCCTGTGGCTGGTCAATGTACTTCCCTGGCTCTGTCTCTGGTCTGTTCTCTGTGCTCTGCTGGTGGAGGCCTCCTTGGGCAGCTCACTGTGCCTTCCTGGCTCTGTCCCTGGATCTCTTCTCTGTGCTCTGCTGCGGGACCTCCTTTGGCCAGTCACTTTGCTTCTGTGTCTCTGTCCCTGGGTCTGCTCTCTGTGACCTGCTGGTGGCGGCCTCCTGTGGCGTGTCACTGTGCTTCCCTGTCTCTGTCCCTCAGTCTGTTCTCTGTGCCCTGCTGATGGAGGCCTCCAGTTGCGTGTCACTGTGCTTTCCTGGCTCTGTCCCTGGGTTTCTTCTCTGTTCCCTGCTGGTGGCGGTCTCTTGTGGCCTGTCACTGTGCTTCCCTGGCTCTGTCCCTGGGTCTGTTCTCTGTGCCCTGCTGGTGGCGGCCCCCTGTGGCTTGTTTCTGTGCTTCCCTGGCTCTGTCTGTCGGTCTGTTCTCTGTGACTACCTGGCGGAGGCCTTTTGTGTCCAGTCACTGTGCTTTCCTGGCTCTGTCCTGTGTCTCTTCTCTGTGCCTTGCAGGTGGCAGCCTCTTGAGGCCTGTCACTGTGCTTCCTAGCTCTGTCCCTGGGTCTGTTCACTGTGCCCTGCTGGTGGAGGACTCCTGTGGCCTGTTTCTGTGCTTCCCTGGCTGTGTCCCTGTGTCTGTTCCGGTGCCCTGCTGGTGGCAACCTCCAAGGCCTGTCACTGTGTTGCTTCCTGTGTCTGTTCTCTGTGCCTGTTGGTGGCAACCTCCTGTGCCTGTCACTGTGCTTCCCTGGCTCTGTCTCTGAGTCTATTCTCTGTGGCATGCTGGTGGAAACCTCCTGTGGCCCATCACTGTGCTTCCCTGGCTCTGTATCTGAGTCTATTCTCTGTGCCCTGCTGATGGAGGCATCCTGTGGCCTGTCACTGTTTACATTGTTTACATTGTTTGTTTATTGTTTATTGTATTCTAGGAATTAATACCTTTGAGCCAAGGCTCTTTTACAAAGGTTCCGTGTCAAATTAGGTACAAGCAATAAGGTTACAATGAGTGACACAATAAAGTACATTGTTTAATGAAAGAGACATGAACAGTCAAGTATCAAAACATTTGTGCAAGAACAGATAATTACAAAATGAACACTTTTCTTCAATAAGCAAACAAATGAGGAAGGGGAAAAGATAGCTTAGTGTGATAGATAGAGCTTGTGAGAGAAAGGAGAGGAGCAGACCATAGTTAGAAAAGGGTCCTCTATCAGGCCTTTGTCAGGTAAAGTGGGCAGGGTGGAAAATTGAAATAGTTAGGATTTAATCACTGTGCTTTCCTGGCTCTGTCCTGTTTCTCTTCTCTGTGCCTTGCAGGTGGCGGCCTCTTGTGGCCTGTCACTGTGCTTCCCTGGCTCTGTCCCTGGGTCTGTTCTCTGTGCCCTGCTGGTGGTGGCCTCCTGTGGCTTGTTTCTGTGCTTTCCTGGCTCTGTCTGTCAGTCTGTTCTCTGTGCCTACCTGGCGGAGGCCTTCTGTGTCCGGTCACTGTGCTTTCCTGGCTCTGTCCTGTGTCTCTTCTCTGTGCCTTGCAGGTGGCAGCCTCTTGAGGCCTGTCACTGTGCTTCCCTGGCTCAGTCCCTGGGTCAATTCTCTGTGCCCTGATGGTGGAGACCCCCGTGGCCTGTCGCTGTGCTTCCCTGTCTCTGTCCCTGGTACTGTTCTGTGTGCGCTGCTGGTGGAGGCCTCTAGTGGCCTGTCATTGTGGTTCCCTGGATCTGTCCCAGGGTTTGTTCTCTGTCCCCTCTTGGTGGAGGCCTCCAGTGGCCAGTCTCTGTGCTTCCCTGGCTTTGACCCTTGCTCTGTTCTCTGTGCCCTGCTGCAGGAGGCCTCCTGTGGACTGTCTCTGTGCTTCCCTCTCTGTCCCTGGGTCTGTTCTCTGTGCCCTGCTGGTGGCGGCCTCCTGGGCCTATAACTGTGCTTCCCTGGCTCTGTCCCAGGGTCTGTTCTCCGATGCCCTGCTGGTGGCCTCCTGTGGCCTGTCACTGTGCTTTCTTGGCTCTTTCTCTGTTTCTGTTCTCTGTGCCCTGCTGGTTGGGGGCCTCCTGTGGCCTGTCACTGTGCTTTCTTTGCTCTTTCTCTGTTTCTGTTCTCTGTGCCCTGCTGGTTGAGGCCTCCTGTGGCCTGTCACTGTACTTCCTGGCTGTGTCCTTGGGTCTGTTCCCTGTGCCCTGCAGGTGGCGGCCTCCAATGGCCTGTCACTATGCTTCCCTGGGTCTGTTCTCTGTGCCCTACAGGTAGCAACCTCCTGTGGCCTATCACTGTGCTTCCCTGGCTCTTTCCCTGGGTCTGCTATCTGTGCCCTGCTGATGGAGGCATCCTGTGGCCTGTCACTGGGCTTTCCTGGCCCTGTCCCTGGGTCTGTTCTCTGTGCCCTGCTGGTGACAGCCTCCTGTGGCTGGTCACTGTCCTTCCCTGGCTCTGTCCCTGGGTCTACTCTCTGTGCCATGCTGGTGGTGGTCTCCTGTGGCCAGTCTCTGTGTTTCCCAGGCTTTGTCCTGGGTTCTGCTCTCTGTTCCCTGCTGGAGATGGCCTCCTGTGGCGGTCACAGTGCTTTCCTAGCTCTGTCCTTTGTCTCTTCTCTGTGCCCTGCAGGTGGCGGACTCTTCTGGCGTGACACTGTCTTCCTAGCTCTGTCCCTGGGTTTGTTCTCTGTGACCTGCTGGTGGCGGCCTCCTGTGGCTTGTCACTGTCTTCCCAGGCTCTGGTCTCGATCTGTTCTCTGTCCCTGCTGGAGGAGGCCTCCTGTGGCCTGTCACTCTGCTTCCCTGGCTCTATCCCTGGGTCTGTTCTCTGTGCCCTGAAAGAGATGACCTCCTGTGGCTTGTCACTGTGCTTCCCTCTCTCTGTCCCTGAGTCTGTTCTCTGTGCCCTGCTGGTGCAGGCCACTGTCGCCTGTAATTTTCTTTCCCTGGCTCCGTCCCTAGGTCTCTTCTCTGTGCCATGCTGCTGGAGGCCTTCTGTGGCCTGTCACTGTGCTTCAATGGCTCTGACCCAGGGACAGTTCTCTGTGCCCTGCTGGTGGTGGCCTCCTGTGGTCTGTTACTGTGCTTCCCTGGCTCTGTCCCTTTTTCTGTTCACTGTGCCCTGCTGGTAGCGACCCTGCTGTTGCCTGTCACTGTGCTTTCTTGGCTCATTCCTGTTTCTGTTCTCTGTGCCCTGCTGGTTGAGGCCTCCTGTGGCCTGCCACTGTACTTCCTAGCTCTGTCTCTGATTCGTTCTCTGCTGCCCTGCTGGTGGACGTCTCCTGTGTCCTGTCTCTGTGCTTCTCTGGCTCTGTCCCTGGGTTCTTTCTCCGTGCCCTGCTGGAGGAGGCCTCCTATGGCCTGTCTATGTGCTTCCCTGGCTCTGTCCCTGGATCTGTTCTCTGTGCCCTGCTGGCGGAGGCCTCCTGTGGCCTGTCACTGTGTTTCTCTGGCTCTGTACCTGGGTCTGTTCTCTGTGCCCTGAAGGTGGATGCCACCTGTGGCCTGTCACTGTGTTTCTCTGGCTCTGCCCCTGGGTCTTTTCTCTGTACCCTGCTAGGGGAGACCTCCCGTCACCTGTAACTGTGTTTCCCAGGCTCTGTCCCTGGGTCTGTTCTCTGTGACCTGCTGGTGGCGTCATCCTGTGGCCTGTCACTGTGCTTCCTTGGCTCTGTCCCTGGGTGTGTTCTCTGTGCAATGCTGGTGGCGACCTCCTGTGGCCGGTCAATGTACTTCACTGGCTCTGTCTCTGTGTCTCTTCTCAGTGCCCTGCTGGTGGAGGCCTGCTTGGGCCTGTCTCTGTGCTGCTTGGCTCTCTCCATGGGTCTGTTCTCTGT
Organism: Neoceratodus forsteri; assembly: GCA_016271365.2. Lineage (NCBI taxonomy): Eukaryota > Metazoa > Chordata > Ceratodontiformes > Ceratodontidae > Neoceratodus > Neoceratodus forsteri. The sequence continues at coordinate 187,541,012 of JADMNL010000032.1, forward strand.
GCCCTACTGCAGGAGGCCTCCTTTGGCCGGTCACTTTGCTTCCCTGTCTCTGTCCCTGGGTCTGCTCTCTGTGTCCTGCTGATGGAGGCCCCCTGTGTCCTGTCACTGTGCTTCCCTGACTCCTGTCCCTGGTCAGTTCTTGTGCCCTGCTTGTGGCGTGCCAGCTGTGGCTTGTTTCTGTGCTTCCCTAGCTCTGTTGGTCTGTTCTCTGTGCCCTGCTGTAGGGAGGCCTTCTGGCAGCTGTCACGTGCTTCCCTGGCTCTGTCCCTGGGTCAATTCTATGTGCCCTGATGGTGGTGGCCCCCTGTGGCCTGTCACTGTGCTTCCCTGTCTCTGTCCCTGGTTCTGTTCTGTGTGCCCTGCTGGTGGAGGCCTCTAGTGGCCTGTCATTGTGGTTCCCTGGCTCTGTCCCTGGGTCTGTTCTCTTTGCCCTGCTGATGGAGGCCCCCTGTGGCCTGTCACTGTGCTTCCCTGGCTCTGTCCCTGGGTCTGTTCTTGTGCCCTGCTGGTGGAGGCCTCTAGTGGCCTGTCATTGTGGTTCCCTGACTCTGTCCCTGGGTTTGTTCTCAGTCCCCTCCAGGTAGAGGCGTCCAGTGGCCAGTCTCGGTGCTTCCCTTGCTCTGATCCTAGGTCTGTTCTCTCTGCCCTCCTGCAGGAGGCCTCCTGTGGCCTGTCTCTGTGCTTCACTCTCTCTGTCCCTGGGTCTGTTCTCTGTGCCCTGCTGGTGGCGGCCTCCTATGGGCAGTAACTGTGCTTCCCTGGCTCTGTCCCTGGGTCTGTTCTCTGTGCCCTGCTGGTGGCAGCCTCCTGTGGCCTGTCACTGTGCTTTCTTGGCTCATTCCCTGTTTCTGTTCTCTGTGCCCTGCTGGTTGAGGCCTCCTGTGGCCTGTCACTGTGCTTCCCTGGCTCTGTCTCTAAGTTCGTTCTCTGTGCCCTGCTGGTGGACGCCTCCTGTGTCCTTTCTCTGTGCTTCTCTGGCTCTGTCCCTGGGTTCATTCTCTGTGCCCTACTGGTGGCAGCCTCCTGTGGCCTGTCACTGTGCTTCCCTAGCTATGTCCCTGGGTCTGTTCCCTGTGCCCTGCTGGTGGAGGCCTCCAATGGCCTGTCACTGTGCTTCCCTGGGTCTGTTCTCTATGCCCTGCTGGTGGCAACCTCCGGTGGCCTGTCACTTTGCTTCCCTGGATCTGTCTCTTGGTCTATTCTCTGTGCCCTGCTGGTGGAGGCCTCCTGTGGCCTGTCGCTGTGTTTCCCTGGCTCTGTCCCAGGGTCTGTTCTCTGTGCCCTGCTTCTGGCGGCCTCCTGTGGCCTGTCAATGTGCTTCCCTTGCTCTGTACCTGGGTCTGTTCTCTGTGCCCTGCTGGTGGAGGCCTCTTGTGGCCGGTCTCTGTGCTTCAATGGCTCATTGCCTGAGTCTGTTCTCTGTGCCCTACTGGTGTCGGCCTCCTGTGGCCTGTCACTCTGCTTCCATGGCTCTGTCCCTCGGTCTATTCTTCAAGCACTGCTGATGGAGGCCTGCTGTGGCCTGTCATTGGCTTCCCTAGTCGGTCCCTCTGTCTGTTCTCTGTGCCCACCATGTGGTGGCCTTCTGTTGCCTGTCCTCTGCTTCCCTGGCTCTGTCACTGGGTCTGTTCTATGTGCCCTGATGGTGGAGGCCACCTGTGGCCTGTCCCTCTGCTTCCCTGGCTTAGTCCCTGTATCAATTCTCTGTGCCCTGATGGTGGAGGCCCCCTTTAACCTGTCACAGTGCTTCGCTGGCTCTGTCTCTGGGTTCGTTCCCTGTGCTCTGCTGGAGGAGGCCTCCTGTTGTCTGTCTGTGTGCTTCCCTGTCTCTGTCCCTGGGTCTGTTCTCTGTGCCCTGCTGGTGGAGGCCTCCTGTGGTCTGACACTGTGCTTCCCTTGCTCTGTCCCAGTGTCTGTTCTCTGTGCCCTGCTGGCGGTGGCCTCTTGTGGCCTGTCACTGTGCTTCCCAGGCTCTGTCCCAGGGTCTGTTCTCTGTGACCTGCTGTTGGTGGCATCCTGTGGCCTGTCACTGTGCTCCCCAGGCTCTGTCCCTGGGTGTGTTCTGTGTGCCCTGCTGGTGGAGGCCTCCTGAGGCCTGTCTCTGTGCTTCCTTGGCTCTCTCCATGGGTCTGTTCTCTGTGCCCTGCTGCAGGAGGACTCCTTTGGAATATCACTTTACTTCCCTGTCTCTGTCCCTGGGTCTGCTCTCTGTGCCATTCTGGAGCTGGCTTCCTAAGGCCTGTCACTGTGCATCCCTGGCTCTGTAACTGGGTCTGTTCTCTGTGACCTGCTGGTGGAGGGCTCCTTTGGCTTGTCACTGTGCTTCCCTGGCTCTGTCCCTTGATCTGTACCCTGTCCCTGCTGATGGAGGCCTCCTGTGGCCTGTCACTGTGCTTTCCTGGCTCTGTCCCTGGGTCTGTTTTCTGTGCCATGCTGGAGGCGGCCTCCTGTGGCCTGTCACTGTACTTTCCTGGCTCTGTCCCGTGTCTCTTCTCTGTGCCCTGATGGTGGCAGCCTCTTGTGGCTGTCACTGTGCTTCCCAGGCTCTGTCCCTGGGTCTGTTCTCTGTGCCCTGCTGGTGGCGGCCTCCTGTGGCTTGTTTCTCTGCTTCTCTGGCTCTGTCTGTCTGTCTGTTCTCTGCACCCCTTCTGGTGGAGGCCTTCTGTGGCCTTTCACTGTGCTTTCCTGGCTTTGCCCTGTGTCTCTTCTCTGTGCCCTGCTAGTGGTGGCCTCTTGAGGTCTGTCACTATGGTTCTCTGGCTCTGTCCCTGGGTCAATTATCTGTGCCCTGATGGTGGAGGCCCCCTGTGACCTGTCACTGTGATTCCCTGTCTCTGTCCCAGGATCTGTTCTGTGTGCCCTGCTGGTAGAGGAATCCTGTGGCCTGTCGCTGTGCTTCATTGGCTCTGTCCCTGGGTCTGTTCTCGCAAGTACTGCTAATGGAGTCCTGCTGTGGCCTGTCACTGTGCTTCCCTGGCTCGGTCCATCTGTCTGTTCTCTGCACCCTGCATGTGGCGGCCTCCTGTTGCCTGTCACTCTGCTTCCCTAGCTCTGTCACTGGGTCTGTTCTATGTGTCCTGATGGTGGAGGCCACCTGTGGCCTGTCCCTGTCCTTCCCTGGCTAAGTCCCTGTATCTATTCTCTGTGCTCTGATGGTGGAGGCCCCCTGTGGCCTGTCACTGTGCTTCCCTGGCTCTGTCTCTGGGTTCATTCCCTGTGCCCTGCTGGAGGAGGCCTCCTGTTGTCTGTCTGTGTGCTTCCCTGTCTCTGTCCCTGGGTCTGTTCTCTGTGGCCTGCTGATGGAGGCCTCCTGTGGTCTGACACTGTGCTTCCCTTGCTCTGTCCCAGTGTCTGTTCTCTGAGTCCTGCTGGTGGTGGCCTCTTGTGGCCTGTCACTGTGCTTCCCAGGCTCTGTCCCAGGTTCTGTTCTCTGTGACCTGCTGGTGGCGGCATCCTGTGGCCTGTCGCTGTGCTTCCTTGGCTCTGTCCCTGGGTGTGTTCTGTTTGCCCTGCTGGTGGCGACCTCCTGTGGCCTGTCAATGTACTTCCCTGGCTCTGTCTCTGGGTCTGTTCTCAGTGCCCTGCTGGTGGAGGCCTCCTGGGGCCTGTCTCTGTGCTTCCTTGGCTCTATGGGTATGTTCTCTGTGCCCTGCTGCAGGAGGCCTCCTTTGGCCTATCACTTTGCTTCCCCTGTCTCTGTCCCTGGGTCTGCTCTCTGTGCCCTTCTGGAGGTGGCCTCCTATGGCCTGTCACTGTGCATCCCTGGCTCTGTCCCTACATTTGTTCTCTGTGACCTGCTGGTGGCGGGCTTCTGTGGCTTGTCACTGTGCTTTACTGGCTCTGTCCCTGGGTCTGTTCTCTGTGCCCTGCTGATGGAGGTCTCCTGTGGCCTGTCACTGTTCTTTCCTGGCTCGGTCCCTGGGTCTGTTTCTGTGCCCTGCTGGAGGCAGATCGGTTAGTGTGCTAGATAGAGAATGTGAGAGAAAGGAGGGAGGAGCAGACCATAGTTAGAGAAAAGGATCCTCTACCAGGCCTTTGTCAGGTAAAGTGGGCAGGGTGGAAAATTGAAATAGTTAGGATTTAATCACTGTGCTTTCCTGGCTCTGTCCCTAGGTCTGTTCTCTGTGCCCTGCTGGAGACAGCCTCCTGTGGCCTGTCAATGTGCTTTTCTGGCTCTGTCCCTGGCTCTGTTCTCTGTGCCCTGCTGGTGGAGGCCTCCTGTGGCCTGTCACTGTGCTTCCCTGGCTCTGTCCCTTGGTCTGTTCTCTGTGCCCTGCTGGAGGAGGCCTCCTGTGGCCTGTCACTGTGCTTCCATCTCTCTGTCCATGGGTCTGTGCTCTGTGCCCTGCTGGTGGCGGCCTCCTATTGTCTGTCACTGTGCTTCCCTGGCTCTGTCCCTGGGTCTGTTCTCTGTGTCCTGTTGGAGGAGGCCTCCTGTGGCCTGTCACTTTGCTTCCCTCTATCTGTCCATGGGTCTGTTCTCTGTGCCCTGCAGGTGGTGGCCTCCTATGGCCTGTCACTGTGCTTCCTGGCTCTGTCCCTGTTTTTGTTCTCTGTGCTCTGCTGGTTGAGGCCTCCTGTGGCCTGTCACTGTGCTACCCTGGCTCTGTCCCTTTGTCTGTTCTCTGTGCCCTGCAGGTGGAGGCCTCCTGTTGTCTGTCTCTGTGCTTTCTTGGCTCTGTTTCTGGGTTTGTTCTCTGTGCCCTGCTGTAGAGCCTCCTCGTCCAGTCTCTGTGCTTCTTTGGCTATGTCCCTGGGTACGTTCTCTGTGCCCTACTGGTGGCGTCCTCCTGTGGCCTGTCACTGTGCTTCACTGGCTCAGTCCCTGGGTCTGTTCTCTGTGCCCTGCTGGTGGAGGACTCCTGTGGCCTGTCACTCTGCTTCTCTGGCTGTGTCCCTGGGTCTGTTCCCTGTGCCCTGCTGGTGGCAGAATCCAATGGCTTGTCACTGTGCTTCCCTGGGTCTGTTCTCTGTGCCCTGCTGGTGGCAATCTCCTGTGGCCTGTCACTGTGCTTCCCTGGCTCTGTCTCTGCGTCTATTCTCTGTGCCCTGCTGGTGGCAACCTCCTGTGGCCTGTCACTGTGCTTCCCTGGCTCAGTCCCTGAGTCTGTTCCCTGTGCCCTGCTGATGGAGGCCTCCTGTGGCCTGTCACTGTGCTTTCCTGGCACTGTCCCTAGGTCTGTTCTCTGTGCACTGCTGGTGGCAGCCTCCTGTGGCCAGTCACTGTCCTTCCTGGCTCTGTCCTGGGTCTATTCCTGTGCCCTGCTCTTGGTGGCCTCCTGTGGCCTGTCACTGTGTTTCCCTGGCTCTGTAACTGTGTCTGTTCTCTGTGCCCTGCTGGTGGAGGCCTCCTGTGGCCTGTCACTGTGCTTCACTGGCTCTGTCCTGGGTCTGTTCTCTGTGCACTGCTGGTGGAGGACTCCTGTGGCCTGTCACTCTTCTTCCCTGGCTGTGTCCCTGGGTCTGTTACCTGTGCTGTGCTGGAGGCGGAATCAATGGCCTGTCACTGTGCTTCCCTGGGTCTGTTCTCTGTGCCCAGCTGAAGGCAACCTCCTGTGGCCTGTCACTGTTCTTCCTGGGTCTGTCTCTGGATCTATTCTCTGTGCCCTGCTGGTGGCCTACTGTGGCCTGTCACTATGCTTCCCTGGCTCTATCCTGAGTCTGTTCCTGTGCCTGCTGATGGAGTCCTCCTGTGGCTTATCACTGTGCTTTCCTGGCTCTGTCTCTGGGTCTGTTGTCTATGTTCTGCTGGTGGCAGCCTCCTGAGGCAGGTCACTGTCCTTCCCTGGCTGTGCCACTGGGTCTATTCTCTGTGCCCTGCTTGTTGTGGCCTCCTGTGGCCTGTCACTGTGTTTCCATGGCTCTGTCCCTGGGTCTGTTCTCTGTGCCTTGCTGGAGGCATCCTCCTGTGACCGGTCACTGTGCTTTACTTTCTCTGTCCTTTGTCTCTCCTCTGTGCCATACAGGTGGCGGCCTCTTATGGCTTGTCACTGTGCTTCCCTGGCTCTGTTCCTGGGTGTGTTCTCTGTGACTTGCTGGTAACGGCCTCCAGTGGCTTGTCTCTGTGTTTCCCTGACTCTGTCTCTCGATATGTTCTCTGTGTCCTGCAGGTGGAGGCCTCCTGTGGCCAGTCTCTGTGCATCCCAGGGTATGTCCCTGGGTCTGTTCTCTGTGCCCTGATGGTGGAGACCTCCTATAGCTAGTCACTGTGCTTACCTCTCTCTGTCCCTGGGTATGTTCTCTGAGCCCTGCTGATGGTGGCTTCCTATGGCCTGTCACTGTGCTTCCCTGACTCTGTCCCTGGGTCTGTTCTTTGTGCCCTGCTGGTGGCAGCATCCTGTGGCCTGTCACTGTGCTTTCTTGGCTCTTTCCCTGGTTCTGTTCTCTGTGCCCTGCAGGTTGAGACCTTCTGGGGCCTGTCTCTGTGCTTCTCTGACTCTGTCCCTGGGTGCGTTCTCTGTGCCCTACTGGTAGCAGCCTCCTATGGCCTGTCACTACGCTTTCCTGGCTCTGTCCCTGGGTCTGATCTCTGTGCCCTGCTGGTGGAGGACTCCTGTGGCCTGTCACTGTGCTTCCCTGGCTGTGTCCTGTGTCTATTCCGGTGCCCTGCTGGTGGCACCTCCAATGGCCTGTCACTGTGCTTCCCTGTGTCTGTTCTCTGTGCCTGCTGGTGGCAACCTCCTGTGGCCTGTCACTGTGCTTCCCTGGCTCTGTCTCTGAGTCTATTCTCTGTGGCATGCTGGTGGAAACCTCCTGTGGCCTGTCACAGTGCTTCCCTGGCTCTGTCTCTGAGTCTATTCTCTGTGCCCTGCTGATGGAGGCATCCTGTGGCCTGTCACTGTTTACATTGTTTTCATTGTTTGTTCATTGTTTATTGTATTCTAGGAATTAATACCTTTGAGCCAATGCTCTTTTACAAAGGTTCCGCGTCAAATTAGGTACAAGCAGTAAGGTTACAATGGTGACACAATAAAGTACATTGTGGAATGAAAGAGACATGAACAGTCAAGTATCAAAACATTTGTGCAAGGACAGATAATTACCAAATGAACACTTTTCTTTAATAAGCAAACAAATGAGGAGCGGAAAAGATAGGCTAGTGTGATAGATAGAGCATGTGAGAGAAAGGAGAGAGGAGCAGACCATAGTTAGAGAAAAGGGTCCTCTATCAGGCCTTTGTCAGGTAAAGTGGGTAGGGTGGAAAATTAAAATAGTTAGGATTTAATCACTGTGCTTTCCTGGCTCTGTCCTGTGTCTCTTCTCTGTGCCTTGCAGGTGGCGGCCTCTTGTGGCCTGTCACTGTGCTTCCCTGTCTCTGTCCCTGGGTCTGTTCTCTGTGCCCTGCTGGTGGATGCCTCCTGTGGCTTGTCACTGTGCTTCCCTGGCTCTGTCTCTCGGTCTGTTCTCTGTGCCCTGCTGGTGGATGCCTCCTGTGGCCAGTCTCTGTGCTTCCCTGGTTCTGTCCCTGGGTCTATTCTCTGTGCCTCAATGGTTTGAGGCCCCTGTGACAGTCACTGTGCTTCCCTGTCTTTGTCCCTGGGTCTGTTCTCTGTGCCCTGCTGGTGGAGGCCTCCTGTGGCCTGTCAATGTGCTTCCCTGGCTCTGTCCCTGGCTTTGTTCTCTGTGCCCTGCTGGTGGAGGCCTCCTGTGGCCTGTCTTTGTGCTTCCCTTGCTCTGTCCCTTGGTCTGTTCTCTGTGCCCTGCTGGAGGAGGCCTCCTGTGGCCTGTCACTGTGCTTCCATCTCTCTGTCCATGGGTCTGTGCTCTGTGCCCTGCTGGTGGCGGCCTCCTATTGTCTGTCACTGTGCTTCCCTGGCTCTGTCCCTGTTTCTGTTCTCTGTGCCCTGCTGGTTGGGGCCTCTTGTGGCCTGTCACTGTGCTACCCTGGCTTTGTCCCTTTGTCTGTTCTCTGTGCCCTGCAGGTGGAGACCTACTCGTCCTGTCTCTGTGCTTCTCTGGCTATGTCCTAGGTACTCTCTCTGTGCCCTACTGGTGGCAGACTCCTGTTGCCTGTCACTGTGCTTTCCTGGCTCTGTCCCTGGGTCTGTTCTCTGTGCCTGCTGGTTCAGGACTCCTGTGGCCTGTCCTCTGCTTCCCTGGCTGTGTCCCTGGGTCTGTTACCTGTGCCCTGCTGGTGGCTGAATCCAATGGCCAGTCACTGTGCTTCCCTGAGTCTGTTCTCTGTGCCCTGCTGGTGGCAACCTCCTGTGGTCTGTCACTGTGCTTCCCTGGCTCTGTCCCAGGTTCTGTTCCCTGTACCCTGCTGATGGTGGCCTCCTTTGGCCAGTCACTGTGCTTTTCTGGCTCTGTCCCTGGGCTTGTTCTCTGTGCACTGCTTGTGCAGCCTCCTGTGGTCGGTCACTGTCCTTCCCTGGCTCTGTCCCTGGGTCTATTCTCTGTGCCCTGCTCGTGGTGGCCTCCTGTGGCCTGTCACTGTGTTTCCCTGGCTCTGTCCCAGGGTCTGTTCTCTGTGCCTTGCTGGAGGTGGCCTCCAGTGGCAGTCACTGTGCTTTCCTTTCTCTGTCCTTTGTCTCTACTCCGTGTCATGCAGGTAGTGACTTCTTCGGCCTGTCCACTGTGCTTCCCTGGCTCTGTCCTTGGGTGTCTCCTCTGTGCCCAGCTGATGGAGGCCTCCTGTAGCTAGTCAATGTGCTTCCCTGACTCTGTCTCTGTGTCTGTTCTCTGTGCCCATGCTGGTGGAGCCTCCTTGGGCCTGTCTCTGTGCTTTCCAGGCTCTGTCCTTGTGCCTGTTCTCTGTGCCCTGATGGTGGCGGCCTCCTGTTGCCTGTCACTGTGCTTCCCTGGTTCTGTCCCTGGGTCTGTTCTCTGGGCCCTGCTGCTTGGCCTCCTGTGGCCCTATCACTGTGCTTTCCTGGCTCTTTCCTAGGTTCTTTCTCTGTGCCCTGCTGGTGGTAGGTCTCCTGTGGCCGGTCACTGAGCTTTCTTGGCTCTGTCCTGTGTCTCTTCTTCTCGTGCCCTGCCAGTTGACGGCCTCTTCTGGCCTGTCACTGTGCTTCCCAGGCTCTGTCTGAGTCTGTTCTTCTGTGCCCTGCTAGTGGCATCATCTCCTGAGGCCTCCCGCATCCTGTCTCTGCGCTTCGCTGGCTCTGTCCCTAGATGCGTTCTCTGTGCCCCTGCTGGTGGCAACCTCCTGTGGCACCTGTCCTGTGCTTCACCCCAGCTCCTGTCATGTATGTTCCTTAGTGCCCCTGCTGGTAGCGACCTCCAATGGCCTGTCACTGTGCTTCCCTGGGTCTGTTCTTTGTGCCCTGCTGGTGGCAGCCTCCTATGGCCGGTCACTGTCCTTCCCTAGCCCTGTCCCTTGGTCTATTCTATGTGCCCTGCTGGTGGCGGCTTCCTGTGGCCTGTCACTTTGTTTCCCTGTCTCTGGCCCTGAGTCTGTTCTCTGTGACCTGTTGGTGGTGGCCTCTTGTGGCCTGTCACTGTGCTTCCAATGCTCTGTCCCAAGGACTGTTCTCTGTGCCTTGCTGGGGGCGGCATCCTGTGGCCTGTCACTGTGCTTCCTTGGCTCTGTCCCTGGGTTTTGTTCTCTGTGCCCTGCTGGTGTCAGACTCCTGTGGCCTGTCAATGTACTTCCCTGGCTCTCTCTCTGCATCAGTGCCTGATGGTGGAAGCCTCCTGGGGCGCCTGTTTCTGTGCTTTCATGGCACTCTCTATGGGTCTGTTCTCTGTGCCTGCTGCAAGAGGCCTCCTTTGGCATGTCACTGTGCTTCCCTGTCTCTGTCCTAGGTCTGCTCTCTCTGTGCCCTGCTGAGTGGTCTCCTATAGCCTTTCACTGTGCTTTCCTGGCTCTGTCCCCAGGTCTGTTCTCTGTGCCCTGCCGGTGGCGGCCTCCTGTGGTGTGTCTCTGTGCTTCCCTGGCTCTGTCCCTGGGTCTGTTCTCTGTGCCCTCCTGATGGAGGGCTCCTGTGGCCTGTCTCTGTGATTTCCTGTCTCTTTCCCTGGGTTTGTTCTCTGTGCCCTGCTGGAGGTGGCCTCCTGTGGCCGGTCACTGTGCTTTCCTGGCTCTGTCCTATGTCTCTTCTCTGTGCCCTGCAGGTGACAGCCTCTTCTGGCCTGTCACTGTGCTTCCCTGGCTCTGTCCCTGGGTCTGTTCTCTGTGCCTGCTGGTTCAGGACTCCTGTGGCCTGTCACTCTGCTTCCCTGGCTGTGTCCCTGGGTCTGTTATCTGTGCCCTGCTGGTGGCTGAATCCAATGGCCAGTCACTGTGCTTCCCTGAGTCTGTTCTCTGTGCCCTACTGGTGGCAACCTCCTGTGGGTCTGTCACTGTTTTTCCCTGGCTCTGTCCCTGGTTCTGTTCCCTGTAACCTGCTGATGGAGGCCTCCTGTGGCCTGTCACTGTGCTTTCCTGCCTCTGTCCCTGGGCCTGTTCTCTGTGCACTGCTGGTGACAGCCTCCTGTGGCCGGTCACTGTCCTTCCCTGGATCTGTCCCTGGGTCTATTCTTTGTGCCCTGCTCGTGGTGGCCTCCTGTGGCCTGTCACTGTGCTTTCCTTTCTCTGTCCTTTGTCTCTTCTCCGTGTCATGCAGGTGGTGACTTCTTATGGCCTGTCACTGTGCTTCCCTGGCTCTGTCTCTCGATCTGTTCTCTGTGCCCTGCAGGTGGCTTCCCTGGCTAAGTCCCTGGGATTAATCTCTGTGCCCTGATGGTGGAGGCCCCCTTCGGCCTGTCACTGTGCTTCCCTGGCTCTGTCTCTGGGTTCGTTCTCTGTGCCCTGCTGGAGGAGGCCTTCTGTTGCCTGTCTGTGTGCTTCCCTGTCTCTGTCCCAGGGTATGTTCTCTGTGCCCTGCTGGTGGAGGCCTCCTGTGGCCTGTCACTGTGCTTCCCTGGCTCTGTCCTTGGGTGTGTTCTCTGTGCCCTGCTGATGGAGGCCTCCTGTGGCCTGACACTGTGCTTCCCTGGCTCTGTCCCTGTGTCTGTTCTCTGTGCCATGCTGGTGGCGGCGTCTTGTGGTCAGTCTCTGTGCTTTCCGGGCTCTGTCCTTGTGCCTGTTCTCTGTGCGCTGATGGTGGAGGCCTCCTGTTGCCTGTCACTGCGCTTCCCTGGTTCTGTCGCTGGGTCTGTTCTCTGGGCCCTGCTCGTTGCGGCCTCCTGTGGCCTGTCACTGTGCTTTCTTGGCTCTTTCCCTGGTTCTGTTCTCTATGCCCTGCTGGTTGAGGGCCTCTCCTGGGACTGTCACTGTGCTTCCTAGCTCTGTCTCTGGGTTCGTTTTCTGTGCCCTGCTAGTGGAAACCTCCTACTGGTGGAGTCCTCCTGCATCCTGTCTCTGTACTTCCCTGGCTCTGTCCCTGGGTACGTTCTCTGTGTCCTACTGGTGGTAGCCTCCTGTGGCCTGTCACTGTGCTTCCCTGGCTGTGTCCCTGGTTCTGTTCCCTGTGCCCTGCTGGTGAAGGCCTCCATTGGCCTGTCACTGTGCTTCCCTGGGTCTTTTCTCTGTGCCCTGCTGGTGGCAACCTTCGGTGGCCTGTCACTGTGCTTTCCTTGATCTGTCTCTTGGTCTGTTCTCTGTGCCCTGCTGGTGGAGGCCTTCTCTGGCATGTCGCTGTGCTTCCCAGGCTCTGTCCCTGGGTCTGTTCTCTGTGCCCTGCTGCTGGCGGCCTCCTATGGCCTGTCAATGTGCTTCCCTTGCTCTTTACCTGGGTCTGATCTCTGTGCCCTGCTGGTGGAGGCCTCTCGTGGCCGGTCTCTGTGCTTCAATGGCTCTGTGCCTGAGTCTGTTCTCAGTGCCCTGCTGGTGGAGGCCTCCTGTGGCCAGTCTCTGTGCTTCCCTGGCTCTGTCCCTTGGTCTGCTCTCTGTGCCCTGCTGGAGGAGGCCTTCTGTGGCCTGTCACTCTGCTTCCCTCTCTCTGTCCCTGGGTCTGTTCTCTGTGCCCTGCTAGGTTGAGTCCTCCTGTGGCCTGTCACTCTGCTACCCTGGCTCTGTCCCTTTATCTGTTCTTTGTACCGTGCAGATGGAGGCCTCCTGTTGCATGTCACTGTGCTTCCTTGGCTCAGTCTCTGTTTCTGTTCTCTGAGCTCTGCTACTGGAGGCCTCCTGCGTCCCGTCTCTGTGCTTCTCTGGCAGTGTCCCTGGATTCGATCTCTGTGCCCTACTGGTGGTGGCCTGCTGTGGCCTGTCACTGTGCTTCCTTTGCTCTGTCCCTGGGTCTGTTCTCTGTGCTCTGCTGGTGGAGGACTCCTGTGGCCTGTCACTGTGCTTCCCTGGCTGTGTCCCTGGGTCTGTTCCTGTGCCCTGCAGGGAGACCTCCTGTGGCCGTCACTGGCTTCCCTGGCTCTGTCCTGTGTCTCTTCTCTGTGCCCTGCTGGTGTGGCCTACCATGGCCTGTCACTGTGCTTCCCTGGCTCTTTCCCTGAGTCTGTTCTCTGTGCCCTGCTGGTGGCGTCATCCTGCGGCCTGTCACTGTGCTTCCTTGGCTCTGTCCCTGGGTGTGTTCTCTGTGCCCAGCTGGTGGCGATCTCCTGTGGCTGGTCAATGTACTTCCCTGGCTCTGTCTCTGTGTCTGTTCTCAGTGCTCTGCTGGTGGAGGCCTCCTTGGGCCTGTCTCTGTGCTTCCTTGGCTCTGTCCCTGGGTCTGTTCTCTGTGCCCTGCCGGTGGCGGCCTCCTGTGGTGTGTCTCTGTGCTTCCCTGGCTCTGTCCCTGGGTCTGTTCTCTGTGCCCTGCTGATGGAGGGCTCCTGTGGCCTGTCTCTGTGATTTCCTGTCTCTGTCCCTGGGTTTCTTCTCTGTGCCCTGCTGAGGTGGTCCTCTGTGGCGGTCACTGAGCTTCCTGGCTCTGTCCTGTCTCTTCTCTGTGCCCTGCAGGTGACGCCTCTTCTGGCCTGTCACTGTGCTTCCCAGGCTCTGTGCCTGAGTCTGTTCTCTCTGTGCCCTGCTGGTGGCATCATCCTGCGGCCTGTCACTGTGCTTCCTTGGCTCTGTCTTTCGTCTGTTATCTGTGCCCTGCTGGTGGAGGCCTCCTGTGGCTGGTCACCGTGCTTTCTTGGCTATATCCTGTGTCTCTTCTCTGTGTCCTGTAGGTGGCGGCCTCTTGAGGCCTGTCACTGTGCTTCCCTGGCTAAGTCCCTGGGTCTATTCTCTGTGCCCTGATGGTGGAGGCCCCCTGTATCCTGTCGCTGTGCTTCCCCTGGCTCTGTCTCTGGTTCATTTCTTGTGCCCTGCTGAGGAGGCCTCCTGTTGCCTGTCTGTGTGCTTCCCTGTCTCTGTCCCTGGGTCTGTTCTCTGTGCCTGCTGGTGGGGCATCCATGGCCTGTCACTGTGCTTCCCTAGCTCTGTCCTGGGTCTGTTCTGCCCTGCTGGTGGCCCTCTTGTGGCCTGTCACTCTGCTTCCCAGGCTCTGTCCAGGGTCTGTTCTCTATGCCCTGCTGGTGGCGTCATCCTCGGCCTGTCACTGTGCTTCCTTGGCTCTCTGTCCCTGGTGTGTTCTCTGTGCTCAGCTGGTGGCGACCTCCTGTGGCTGGTCAATGTACTTCCCTGGCTCTGTCTCTGTGTCTGTTCTCAGTGCTCTGCTGGTGGAGGCCTCCTTGGGCCTCTCTCTGTGCTTCCTTGGCTCTTTCCATGGGTCTCTTCTCTGTGCTCTGCTGCCGGAACCTCCTTTGGCCAGTCACTTTGCTTCTGTGTCTCTGTCCCTGGGTCTGCTCTCTGTGACCTGCTGGTGGCGGCCTCCTGTGGTGTGTCACTGTGCTTCCCTGTCTCTGTCCCTCAGTCTGTTCTCTGTGCCCTGCTGATGGAGGCCTCCAGTTGCGTCACTGTGCTTCCCTGTCTCTGTCCCTCAGTCTGTTCTCTGTGCCCTGCTGGTGGCGGCCCCTGTGGCTTGTTCTGTGCTTCCCTGGCTCTGTCTGTCGGTCTGTTCTCTGTGCCTACCTGGGCGGAGGCCTTCTGTGTCCAGTCACTGTGCTTTCCTGGCTCTGTCCTGTGCCTCTTCTCTGTGCCTTGCAGGTGGCAGCCTCTTGAGGCCTGTCACTGTGCTTCCCTGGCTCTGTCCCTGGGTCTGTTCACTGTGCCCTGCTGGTGGAGGACTCCTGTGGCCTGTTTCTGTGCTTCCCTGGCTGTGTCCCTGTGTCTGTTCCCGGTGCCCTGCTGGTGGCAACCTCCAACGGCTTGTCACTGTGCTTCACTGTGTCTGTTCTCTGTGCTCTGTTGGTGGCAACCTCCTGTGGCCTGTCACTGTGCTTCCCTGGCTCTGTCTCTGAGTCTATTCTCTGTGGCATGCTGGTGGAAACCTCCTGTGGCCCATCACTGTGCTTCCCTGGCTCTGTATCTGAGTCTATTCTCTGTGCCCTGCTGATGGAGGCATCCTGTGGCCTGTCACTGTTTACATTGTTTACATTGTTTGTTTATTGTTTATTGTATTCTAGGAATTAATACCTTTGAACCAAGGCTCTTTACAAGGTTCCGTGTCAAATTAGGTACAAGCAATAAGGTTACAATGAGTGACACAATAAAGTACATTGTTTAATGAAAGAGACATGAACAGTCAAGTATCAAAACATTTGTGCAAGAACAGATAATTACAAAATGAACACTTTTCTTCAATAAGCAAACAAATGAGGAAGGGGAAAAGATAGCTTAGTGTGATAGATAGAGCTTGTGAGAGAAAGGAGAGAGGAGCAGACCATAGTTAGAGAAAAGGGTCCTCTATCAGGCCTTTGTCAGGTAAAGTGGGCAGGGTGGAAAATTGAAATAGTTAGGATTTAATCACTGTGCTTTCCTGGCTCTGTCCTGTTTCTCTTCTCTGTGCCTTGCAGGTGGCGGCCTCTTGTGGCCTGTCACTGTGCTTCCCTGGCTCTGTCCCTGGGTCTGTTCTCTGTGCCCTGCTGGTGGTGGCCTCCTGTGGCTTGTTTCTGTGCTTTCCTGGCTCTGTCTGTCAGTCTGTTCTCTGTGCCTACCTGGCGGAGGCCTTCTGTGTCCCGGTCACTGTGCTTTCCTGGCTCTGCCCTGTGTCTCTTCTCTGTGCCTTGCAGGTGGCAGCCTCTTGAGGCCTGTCACTGTGCTTCCCTGGCTCAGTCCCTGGGTCAATTCTCTGTGCCCTGATGGTGGAGACCCCCGTGGCCTGTCGCTGTGCTTCCCTGTCTCTGTCCCTGGTACTGTTCTGTGTGCGCTGCTGGTGGAGGCCTCTAGTGGCCTGTCATTGTGGTTCCCTGGATCTGTCCCAGGGTTTGTTCTCTGTCCCCTCTTGGTGGAGGCCTCCAGTGGCCAGTCTCTGTGCTTCCCTGGCTTTGACCCTTGCTCTGTTCTCTGTGCCCTGCTGCAGGAGGCCTCCTGTGGACTGTCTCTGTGCTTCCCTCTCTCTGTCCCTGGGTCTGTTCTCTGTGCCCTGCTGGTGGCGGCCTCCTATGGCCTATAACTGTGCTTCCCTGGCTCTGTCCCAGGGTCTGTTCTCCGTGCCCTGCTGGGGTGGCCTCCTGTGGCCTGTCACTGTGCTTTCTTGGCTCTTTCTCTGTTTCTGTTCTCTGTGCCCTGCTGGTTGAGGCCTCCTGTGGCCTGTCACTGTGCTTTCTTTGCTCTTTCTCTGTTTCTGTTCTCTGTGCCCTGCTGTTGAGGCCTCCTGTGGCCTGTCACTGTGCTTCCCTGGCTGTGTCCTTGGGTCTGTTCCCTGTGCCCTGCAGGTGGCGGCCTCCAATGGCCTGTCACTATGCTTCCCTGGGTCTGTTCTCTGTGCCCTACAGGTAGCAACCTCCTGTGGCCTATCACTGTGCTTCCCTGGCTCTGTCTCTGGGTCTATTCTCTGTGCCCTGCTGGTTGTGGCCTACTGTGGCCTGTCACTGTGCTTCCCTGGCTCTTTCCCTGGGTCTGCTATCTGTGCCCTGCTGATGGAGGCATCCTGTGGCCTGTCACTGTGCTTTCCTGGGCCTGTCCCTGGGTCTGTTCTCTGTGCCCTGCTGGTGACAGCCTCCTGTGGCTGGTCACTGTCCTTCCCTGGCTCTGTCCCTGGGTCTACTCTCTGTGCCATGCTGGTGGTGGTCTCCTGTGGCCAGTCTCTGTGTTTCCCTGGCTTTGTCCCTGGGTTTGCTCTCTGTTCCCTGCTGGTGATGGCCTCCTGTGGCCGGTCACAGTGCTTTCCTAGCTCTGTCCTGTGTCTCTTCTCTGTGCCCTGCAGGTGGCGGACACTTCTGGCGTGACACTGTACTTCCCTGGATCTGTCCCTGGGTTTGTTCTCTGTGACCTGCTGGTGGCGGCCTCCTGTGGCTTGTCACTGTGCTTCCCAGGCTCTGGCTCTTGATCTGTTCTCTGTGCCCTGCTGGAGGAGGCCTCCTGTGGCCTGTCTCTGTGCTTCCCTGGCTCTATCCCTGGGTCTGTTCTCTGTGCCCTGAAAGAGATGACCTCCTGTGGCTTGTCACTGTGCTTCCCTCTCTCTGTCCCTGAGTCTGTTCTCTGTGCCCTGCTGGTGGCGGCCGCCTATAGCCTGTAACTGTGCTTCCCTGGCTCTGTCTCTGGGTCTGTTCTCTGTGCCCTGCTGGTGGTAATCTCCTGAGGCCTGTCACAGTGCTTTCTTGGCTCTTTCCCTGTTTCTGTTCTCTGTGCCCTGCTGGTTGAGGTCTCCTGTGGCCTGTCACTGTGCTTCCCTGGCTCTGTCTCTAAGTTCGTTCTCTGTGCCCTGCTGGTGGAGGCCTCCTGCGTCCTGTCACTGTGCTTCCCAGGCTGTAATCCCTGGGTCTATTCCCTGTGCCCAGCTGAAGAGGCCTCCAATGGCCTGTCAATGTGCTTAACTTGCTCTGTACCTGGGTCTGTTCTCTGTGCCCCTGCTGGTGGAAACCTCTTGTGGCCGGTCTCTGTGCTTCAATGGTCTTGTGCCCGAGACTGTTCTTCTGTGCCCTGCTGGTGGTGGCCTGCTGTGGCCTATCACTGTGCTTCCCTGGCTCTGTCACTGGTTCTGTTCTCCAAGCCCTGCTATTGGAGGCCTCCTGTGGCCTGTCACTGTGTTTCCCTGGCTCGCTCCCTGGGTCTGTTCTCTGTGTCCTGCTGGTGGCGGCCTCCTGTTTCCTGTCACTCTGCTTCCCTGGCTATATCACTGGGTCTGTTCTCTGTGCCCTGATGGTGGAGGCCACCTGTGGCCTGTCACTGTGATTCTCTGGCTCTGTCACTGGGTCTGTTCTCTGTGCCCTGCTGGTGCAGGCCACTGTCGCCTGTAATTTTCTTTCCCTGGCTCCGTCCCTAGGTCTCTTCTCTGTGCCATGCTGCTGGAGGCCTTCTGTGGCCTGTCACTGTGCTTCAATGGCTCTGACCAGGGACAGTTCTCTGTGCCCTTGCTGGTGGTGGCCTCCCTGTGGTCTGTTACTGTGCTTCCCTGGCTCTGTCCTTTTCTGTTCACTGTGCCCTGCTGGTTGCGACCTCCTGTTGCCTGTCACTGTGCTTTCTTGGCTCATTCCCTGTTTCTGTTCTCTGTGCCCTGCTGGTTGAGGCCTCCTGTGGCCTGTCACTGTGCTTCCCTGGCTCTGTCTCTAAGTTCGTTCTCTGTGCCCTGCTGGTGGACGTCTCCTGTGTCCTGTCTCTGTGCTTCTCTGGCTCTGTCCCTGGGTTCTTTCTCCGTGCCCTGCTGGAGGAGGCCTCCTATGGCCTGTCTATGTGCTTCCCTGGCTCTGTCCCTGGATCTGTTCTCTGTGCCCTGCTGGCGGAGGCCTCCTGTGGCCTGTCACTCTGCATCCCTTGCTCTTCTGCTGGGTCTGTTCTCTGTGCCCTGCTGGTGGAGGCCTCCAATGGCCTGTCACTGTGCTTCCCTGGGTCTGTTCTCTATGCCCTGCTGGTGGTAACCTCCGGTGGCCTGTCACTTTGCTTCCCTGGATCTGTCTCTTGGTCTATTCTCTGTGCCCTGCTGGTGGAGGCCTCCTGTGGCCTGTCGCTGTGTTTCCATGGCTCTGTCCCAGGGTCTGTTCTCTGTGCCCTGCTTCTGGCGGCCTCCTGTGGCCTGTCAATGTGCTTCCCTTGCTCTGTACCTGGGTCTGTTCTCTGTGCCCTGAAGGTGGATGCCACCTGTGGCCTGTCACTGTGTTTCTCTGGCTCTGTCCCTGGGTCTTTTCTCTGTACCCTGCTAGGGGAGACCTCCCGTCACCTGTAACTGTGTTTCCCAGGCTCTGTCCCTGGGTCTGTTCTCTGTGACCTGCTGGTGGCGTCATCCTGTGGCCTGTCACTGTGCTTCCTTGGCTCTGTCCCTGGGTGTGTTCTCTGTGCAATGCTGGTGGCGACCTCCTGTGGCCGGTCAATGTACTTCACTGGCTCTGTCTCTGTGTCTCTTCTCAGTGCCCTGCTGGTGGAGGCCTGCTTGGGCCTGTCTCTGTGCCTTGGCTCTCTCCATGGGTCTGTTCTCTGTGCCCTACTGCAGGAGGCCTCCTTTGGCGGTCACTTTGCTTCCCTGTCTGTCCCTGGGTCTGCTCTCTGTGTCCTGCTGATGGAGGCCCCCTGTGTCCTGTCACTGTGCTTCCCTGACTCTGTCCCTAGGTCAGTTCTTGTGCCCTGCTTGTGGCGGCCAGCTGTGGCTTGTTTCTGTGCTTCCTAGCTCTGTTGGTCTGTTCTCTGTGCCCTGCTGGAGGGAGGCCTTCTCTGGCCTGTCACTGTGCTTCCCTGGCTCTGTCCCTGGTCAATTCTATGTGCCCTGATGGTGGTGGCCCCCTGTGGCCTGTCACTGTGCTTCCCTGTCTCTGTCCCTGGTTCTGTTCTCTGTGCCCTGCTGGTGGGGCCTCTAGTGGCCTGTCATTGTGGTTCCCTGGCTCTGTCCCTGGTCTGTTCTCTTTGCCCTGCTGATGGAGGCCCCCTGTGGCCTGTCACTGTGCTTCCCTGGCTCTGTCCCTGGGTCTGTTCTTGTGCCCTGCTGGTGGAGGCCTCTAGTGTGGCCTGTCATTGTGGTTCCCTGACTCTGTCCCTGGGTTTGTTCTCAGTCCCCTCCAGGTAGAGGCGTCCAGTGGCCAGTCTCGGTGCTTCCCTTGCTCTGATCCTAGGTCTGTTCTCTCTGCCCTCCTGCAGGAGGCCTCCTGTGGCCTGTCTCTGTGCTTCACTCTCTCTGTCCCTGGGTCTGTTCTCTGTGCCCTGCTGGTGGCGGCCTCCTATGGGCAGTAACTGTGCTTCCCTGGCTCTGTCCCTGGGTCTGTTCTCTGTGCCTGCTGGTGGCAGCCTCCTGTGGCCCTATCACTGTGCTTTCTTGGCTCATTTCCCTGTTTCTGTTCTCTGTGCCCTGCTGGTTGAGGCCTCCTGTGGCCTGTCACTGTGCTTCCCTGGCTCTTGTCTCTAAGTTCGTTCTCTGTGCCCTGCTGGTGGACGCCTCCTGTGTCCTTTCTCTGTGCTTCTCTGGCTCTGTCCCTGGTTCATTCTTCTGTGCCCCACTGGTGGCAGCCTCCTGTGGCCTGTCACTGTGCTTCCCTTAGCTATGTCCCTGGTCTGTTCCCTGTGCCCTGCTGGTGGAGGCCTCCAATGGCCTGTCACTGTGCTTCCCTGGGTCTGTTCTCTATGCCCTGCTGGTGGCAACCTCCGTGGCCTGTCACTTTGCTTCCCTGGATCTGTCTCTTGGTCTATTCTCTGTGCCCTGCTGGTGGAGGCCTCCTGTGGCCTGTCGCTGTGTTTCCCTGGCTCTGTCCCAGGGTCTGTTCTCTGTGCCCTGCTTCTGGCGGCCTCCTGTGGCCTGTCAATGTCCTTCCCTTGCTCTGTACCTGGGTCTGTTCTCTGTGCCCTGCTGGTGGAGGCCTCTTGTGGCCGGTCTCTGTGCTTCAATGGCTCATTGCCTGAGTCTGTTCTCTGTGCCCTACTGGTGTCGGCCTCCTGTGGCCTGTCACTCTGCTTCCATGGCTCTGTCCCTCGGTCTATTCTTCAAGCACTGCTGATGGAGGCCTGCTGTGGCCTGTCATTGGCTTCCCTGGCTCGGTCCCTCTGTCTGTTCTCTGTGCCCTGCATGTGGTGGCCTTCTGTTGCCTGTCACTCTGCTTCCCTGGCTCTGTCACTGGGTCTGTTCTATGTGCCCTGATGGTGGAGGCCACCTGTGGCCTGTCCCTCTGCTTCCCTGGCTTAGTCCCTGTATCAATTCTCTGTGCCCTGATGGTGGAGGCCCCCTTTAACCTGTCACAGTGCTTCGCTGGCTCTGTCTCTGGGTTCGTTCCCTGTGCTCTGCTGGAGGAGGCCTCCTGTTGTCTGTCTGTGTGCTTCCCTGTCTCTGTCCCTGGGTCTGTTCTCTGTGCCCTGCTGGTGGAGGCCTCCTGTGGTCTGACACTGTGCTTCCCTTGCTCTGTCCCAGTGTCTGTTCTCTGTGCCCTGCTGGCGGTGGCCTCTTGTGGCCTGTCACTGTGCTTCCCAGGCTCTGTCCCAGGGTCTGTTCTCTTGACCTGCTGTTGGTGGCATCCTGTGGCCTGTCACTGTGCTCCCCAGGCTCTGTCCCTGGGTGTGTTCTGTGTGCCCTGCTGGTGGAGGCCTCCTGAGGCCTGTCTCTGTGCTTCCTTGGCTCTCTCCATGGGTCTGTTCTCTGTGCCCTGCTGCAGGAGGACTCCTTTGGAATATCACTTTACTTCCCTGTCTCTGTCCCTGGGTCTGCTCTCTGTGCCATTCTGGAGCTGGCTTCCTAAGGCCTGTCACTGTGCATCCCTGGCTCTGTAACTGGGTCTGTTCTCTGTGACCTGCTGGTGGAGGGCTCCTTTGGCTTGTCACTGTGCTTCCCTGGCTCTGTCCCTGGATCTGTACCCTGTGCCCTGCTGATGGAGGCCTCCTGTGGCCTGTCACTGTGCTTTCCTGGCTCTGTCCCTGGGTCTGTTTTCTGTGCCATGCTGGAGGCGGCCTCCTGTGGCCTGTCACTGTACTTTCCTGGCTCTGTCCCGTGTCTCTTCTCTGTGCCCTGATGGTGGCAGCCTCTTGTGGCCTGTCACTGTGCTTCCCAGGCTCTGTCCCTGGGTCTGTTCTCTGTGCCCTGCTGGTGGCGGCCTCCTGTGGCTTGTTTCTCTGCTTCCCTGGCTCTGTCTGTCTGTCTGTTCTCTATGCCCTTCTGGTGGAGGCCTTCTGTGGCCTTTCACTGTGCTTTCCTGGCTTTGCCCTGTGTCTCTTCTCTGTGCCCTGCTAGTGGTGGCCTCTTGAGGTCTGTCACTATGGTTCTCTGGCTCTGTCCCTGGGTCAATTATCTGTGCCCTGATGGTGGAGGCCCCCTGTGACCTGTCACTGTGCTTCCCTGTCTCTGTCCCAGGATCTGTTCTGTGTGCCCTGCTGGTAGAGGAATCCTGTGGCCTGTCGCTGTGCTTCACTGGCTCTGTCCCTGGGTCTGTTCTCTGTGCCCTTGTGCTGGCGGAATCCTGTGGCCTGTCAATGTGCTTCCCTTGCTCTGTACCTGGGTCTGTTCTCTGCGCCCTGCTGGTGGAGGCCTCTTGAGGCCGGTCTCTGTGATTCAATGGCTCATTGCCTGAGTCTTTTCTCTGTGCCCTGCTGGTGTCGGCCTCCAGTGGCCTGTCACTCTGCTTCCATGGCTCTGTCCCTCGGTCTATTCTCCAAGTACTGCTAATGGAGGCCTGCTGTGGCCTGTCACTGTGCTTCCCTGGCTCGGTCCCTCTGTCTGTTCTCTGCGCCCTGCATGTGGTGGCCTCCTGTTGCCTGTCACTCTGCTTCCCTGGCTCTGTCCCTGCGTTCGTTCTCTGTAACCTGCTGGTGGTGGGCTCCTGTGGCTTGTCACTGTGCTTTACTGGCTCTGTCCCTGGGTCTGTTCTCTGTGCCCTGCTGATGGAGGCCTCCTGTGGCCTGTCACTGTTCTTTCCTGGCTCTGTCCCTTGGTCTGTTTTCTGTGCCCTACTGGAGGCAGATCGGTTAGTGTGCTAGATAGAGAATGTGAGAGAAAGGAGGTAGGAGCGGACCATAGTTAGAGAAAAGGATACTCTACCAGGCCTTTGTCAGGTAAAGTGGGCAGGGTGGAAAATTGAAATAGTTAGGATTTAATCACTGTGCTTTCCTGGCTCTGTCCCTGGGTCTGTTCTCTGTGCCCTGCTGGAGGCGGCCTCCTGTGGCCGGTCACTGTGCTTTTCTGGCTCTGTCTGTGTCTCTTCTCTGTGCCTGCAGGTGGTGGCCTCTTGTGGCCTGTCACTGTAATTCCCTGGCTCTGTCCCTGGGTCTGTTGTCTGAGCTCTGCTGGTGGCAGTCTCCTGTGGCCTGTCACTGTGCTTCATTGGCTCTGTCTCTCAGTCTGTTCTCTATGCCCTGCTGGTGGAGGCCTCCCATGGCCAGTCTCTGTGCTTCCTTGGCTCTGTCCCGGGTCTGTTCTCTGTGCCCTGCTGGTGGAGGCCTCCTATGGTCTGTCACTGTGCTTCCCTGGCTCTGTCCCTGTTTCTGTTCTCTGTGCCCTGCTGGTTGAGGCCTCCTGTGGCCTGTCACTGTGCTCTGACTTTGTCCCTTTGTCTGTTCTCTGTGCCCTGCAGGTGGAGGCCTACTGCGTCCTGTCTCTGTGCTTCTCTGGCTGTGTCCCTGGGTACGTTCTCTGTGCCCTACTGGTGGCAGACTCCTGTTGCCTGTCACTGTGCTTTCCTGGCTCTGTCCCTGGGTCTGTTCTCTGTGCCTGCTGGTTCAGGACTCCTGTGGCCTGTCACTCTGCTTCCCTGGCTTTGTCCCTGGGTCTGTTACCTGTGCCCTGCTGGTGGCTGAAACCAATGGCCAGTCACTGTGCTTCCCTGAGTCTGATTTCTGTGCCCTGCTGGTGGCAACCTCCTGTGGTCTGTCACTGTGCTTCCCTGGCTCTGTCCCCGGTTCCGTTCCCTGTACCCTGCTGATGGAGGCCTCCTGTGGCCTGTCACTGTGCTTTCCTGGCTCTGTCCCTGGGCCTGTTCTCTGTGCACTGCTGGTGGCAGCCTCCTTTGGCCGGTCACTGTCCTTCCCTGGCTCTGTCCCTGGGTCTATTCTCTGTGCCCTGCTCGTGGTGGCCTCCTGTGGCCTGTCACTGTGTTTCCCTGGCTCTGTCCCTGGGTCTGTTCTCTGTGCCTTGTTGGAGGCGGCCTCCTGTGGCCGGTCACTGTGCTTTCCTTTCTCTGTCCTTTGTCTCTTCTCCGTGTCATGCAGGTGGTGACTTCTTATGGCCTCTCACTGTGCTTCCCTGGCTCTGTCTTTCGATCTGTTCTCTGTGCCCTGCAGGTGGCTTCCCTGGCTAAGTCCCTGGGTTTAATCTCTGTGCTCTGATGGTGGAGGCCCCCTCTGGCCTGTCACTGTGCTTCCCTGTCTCTGTCTCAGGTTTGTTCTCTGTGCACTGCTGGAGGAGGCCTTCTGTTGCCTGTCTGTGTGCTTCCCTGTCTCTGTCCCAGGGTATGTTCTCTGTGCCCTGCTGGTGGAGGCCTCCTGTGGCCTGTCACTGTGCTTCCCTGGCTCTGTCCCTGGGTGTGTTCTCTGTGACCTGCTGATGGAGGCCTCCTGTGGCCTGACACTGTGCTTCCCTGGCTCTGTCCCTGTGTCTGTTCTCTGTGACATGCTGGTGGCGGCGTCTTGTGGCCAGTCTCTGTGCTTTCCAGGCTCTGTCCTTGTGCCTGTTCTCTGTGCCCTGATGGTGGAGGCCTCCTGTTGCCTGTCACTGCGCTTCCCTGGTTCTGTCCCTGGGTCTGTTCTCTGGGCCCTGCTCATTGCGTCCTCCTGTGGTCTATCACTGTGCTTTCTTGGCTCTTTCCCTGGTTCTGTTCTCTATGCCTTGCTGGTTGAGGCCTCCTGGGGACTGTCACTGTGCTTCCCTAGCTCTGGCTCTGGGTTCGTTTTCTGTGCCCTGCTGGTGGAAACCTCCTACTGGTGGAGACCTCCTGGGGACTGTCACTGTGCTTCCCTGTCTCTGTCCCAGGGTATGTTCTCTGTGCCCTGCTGGTGGAGGCCTCCTGTGGCCTGTCACTGTGCTTCCCTGGCTGTGTCCCTGGGTGTGTTCTCTGTGACCTGCTGATGGAGGCCTCCTGTGGCCTGACACTGCTTCCCTAGCTCTGTCTCTGTGTGTCTTCTCAGTGCCCTGCTGGTAAAGGCCTCCTTGGGCCTGTCTCTGTTCTTCCTTGGCTCTTTCCATGGTTCTCTTCTCTGTGCCCTGCTGCAGGAGGCCTCCTTTGGCTGGTCACTTTGCTTCAGTGTCTCTGTCCCTGGGTCTGCTCTCTGTGACCTGCTGGTGGCCCTCCTGTGGCATGTCACTGTGCTTCCCTAGCTCTGTCCCTGGTCTCGTCTCTTGTGCCCTGCTGAGGAGGTCTCCTGTGGCCTGTCACTGTGCTTCCCTGGCTCTGCCCCTGAGTCTGTTTTCTGTGCCCTGCTGATGGAGGCCTCCTCTGGCCTGTCACTGTGCTTCCTTGCCTATGTCCCTGGGTCTGTTCTCTGTGCCTTGCTGGAGGCGACATCCTGTGGCCTGTCAATGTACTTCCCTGGTTCTTGTCGCAGGTTCTGTTGTCTGTACCCTGCTGGTGGAGGCCTCCTGTGGCCTGTCACTGTGCTTCCGTGGCTCTGTCCCTTTGTCTGTTCTCAGTGCCCTGCAGATGGAGGCCGTCTGTCATCTGCCACTGTGCATCCTTGGCTATGTCCCTGGATCTGTCCCTGGGTCTGTTCTCTGTGCCCTGTTGGTGGCGGCCTCCTGTGACCTGTCACTGTGCTTCCCTGGCTCTGTCTCTGGGTACGTTCTATGTGCCGTACTGGTGGCAGCCTCACGTGGCCTGTCTCTGTGCTTCCCTGGGTGTGTCCCTGGGTCTGGTCTCTGTGCCCTGCTGGTGGAGGACTCCAATGGCCTGTCACTGTGCTTTCCTGGGTCTGTTCTCTGTGCCCTGCCGGTGGCGACCTCTTGTGGCCTGTCACTATGCTTCCTTGGCTCTGTCCATGGGTCTGTTCTCTGTCCCTGCTGGTGGCGATCTCCAGTGGCCTGTCTATGTACTTCCCTGGCTCTGCCTCTGGATCTGTTCTCAGTACCCTGCTGGTGGTGGCCTCCTGGGGCCTGTCTCTGTGCTTCCTTGGTTCTCTCCATGGGTCTCTTCTCTGTGCCCTGCTCGATGTGGCCTGCTGTGGCCTGTCACTGTGCTTCCCTGGCTCTGACCCTGTGTCTGTTCTCTGTGCCATGCTGGTTGCAGCATCCTGTGGCCTGTCACTGTGCTTCCTTGGCTCTGTCCCTGGTTCTGTTCTCTGTGCCCTGCTGGTGGTTACCTCCTGTGGCCTTCTCAATGTGCATCCCAGGGTCTCTCCCAGGGTCTGTTCTCTGTGCCCTGTTGGTGGCGGCATCCTGTGGCCTGTCAATGTGCTTCTTTGGCTCTGTCCCTGGGTCTGTTCTCTGTGCCCTGCTCGATGTGGCCTACTGTGGCCTGTCACTTTGCTTCCATGTCTCTGTCCCTGGGTCTGCTCTCTGTGACCTGCTGGTGGCGGCCTCCTGTGGCATGTCACTGTGCTTCCCTGGCTCTGTCCCTGGGTCTCGTCTCTGTGCCCTGCTGATGGAGGTCTCCTGTGGCCTGTCACTGTGCTTTCCTGGCTCTGTCCCTGGGTCTCTTCTCTGTGCCCTGCTGGTGGCGGCCTCTTGTGGCCTGTCACTGTGCTTCCCTGGCTCTGCCCCTGGTTCTGTTCTCTGTGCCCTGCTGGTGGTTACCTCCTGTAGCCTTCTCAATGTGCTTCCCAGGGTCTTTCCCAGGGTCTGTTCTCTGTGCCCTGTTGGTGGCGGCATCCTGTGGCCTGTCAATGTGCTTCCTTGGCTCTGTCCCTGGGTCTGTTCTCTGTGCCCTGCTCGATGTATGGCCTCCTGTGGCCTGTCTGTCTTCCCTGGCTGTGTCCTTGGCTCTGCTCTCTGTGCCCTGCTAAAGCGGCCTCCTATGGCCTGTCACTGTGCTTCCCTAGCTCTGTCCCTGGTCTGTTCTCTGTACCCTCACAGTGATGTCTTCCTATGACCTGTCACTGTGCTTCCCTGGCTCTGTCCTGGGGTCTGTTCTCTGTGCTGCTGATGGAGGCCTCCTGTGGCCTGTCACTGTGCTTTCCTGGCTCTGTCCCTGGGTCTGTTCTCTGTGCCCTGATGGAGGCGGACTCCTGTGGTCGGTCACTGTGCTTTCCTGGCTCTGTGCTGTGTCTCTTCTCTGTGAGCTGCAGCTGTGGCCTTTGTGACCTGTCTCTGTGCTTCCCTAGCTCTGTCCCTGAGTCTGTGCTGTGTGGCCTGCTGGTGGCGTCCTCCTGTGGCTTGTCACTGTTCTTCCCTGCCAGTGTCTCTCGGTCTGTTCTCTGTGCCTTGCTGGTGGAGGCCTTCTGTGGCCAGTCTCTGTGTTTCCCTGACTCTATCCTGGGTCTGTTCTCTGTGCCTTGCTGGTGGAGGCCTACTGTGGCCAGTCACTGTGTTCCCTGGCTCTGTCCCAGAGTTTGTTCTCTATGCCCTGCTGGTGGAGGTCTTCTGTGGCCAGTCTCTGGCTTCACTGATTGTGTCCCTTGGTCTGTTCTCTGTGCCCTGCTGGAGGAGGCCTCCCTATGGCCTGTCACTGTGCTTCCCTGGGTCTGTCCCTGGGTCTGTTCTCAGTGCCCTGCAGGTGGAGGACTCCTGTGGCCTGTCACTGTGCTTCCTGGCTGTGTTCCTAGGTATGTTCCTGCTGGTGGCAGCCTCCAATGGCCTGCCACTGTGCTTCCCTGTGTCTGTTCTCTGTGCCCTGCTGGTGGCAGCCTCCTGTGGCCTGTCATTGTGCTTCCCTTGCTCTGTCTCTGGGTCTATTCTCCTGTGCCCTGCTGGTGAAGGCCTCCTGTGGCCAGTCTCTGTGCTTGAATGGCTCTGTTCCTGAGTCTGTTCTCTGTGCCCTGCTAGTGGCAGCCTCCTCTGGCTTGTCAGTGTGCTGCCCTGGCTCTGTCCCTGCATTTGTTCTCTGAGTGCTGCTGATGAAGGCCTCCTGTGGCCTGTCACTGTGCTTCCCTGGCTCAGTCCCTGGGTCTGTTCTCTGTGCGCTGCTGGTGGTGGCCTCCTGTGGCCTGTCATGGTGCTTCCTTGGCTCTGTCCCTGGGTTTGTTCTCTGTGCCCTGCTGGTGGAGGCCTCCTGTAGCCTGTCACTGTGCTTCCTTGACTCTGTCCCTGGGTCTGTTCTCTGTGCCCTGCTGTTGGAGGCTTCCTCTGGCCATTTTCTGTGCTTCCCTGGCTCTGTACCTGGGTCTGTTCTTTGTGCTCTGCCGGTGGAGGCCTCTTGTGGCCTGTCTCTCTGCTTCAATAGCTCTGTGCCTGAGTCTGTTCTCTGTGACCTGCTGATGTCGGCCTCCTGTGGCCTGTCACTGTGCTGCCCTGGCTCTGTCCCTGCGTCTGTTCTCTGAGCCCCTGCTGATGGAGGCCTCCTGTGGCCTGTCACTGGGCTTCCCTGGCTCTGTCCCTGAGTCAGTTCTCTGTCTCCTGCTGGTGGCGGCCCCTGTGGCCTGTCATGGTGCTTCCTTTGCTCTGTCCCTGGATCTGTTCTCAGTGCCTTGCTGGTGGCAACCTCCTGTGGCCTGTCACTGTGTTTCCGTGGCTGTGTCCCTCGGTCTGTTCTCTAAAGCCCTGCTGGTGGTGGCCTCCTGTGGCCTGTCACTGTCTTCCTGGGTCTGTTCTCTGTAACCTGATAGTGGAGGCCTCCAGTGGCCTGTCACTGGCTTCCCTATCTCTGTCCCAGGGTCAGTTCTCTGTGCACTGCTGGTGGAGTCCTCCTGTGGCCAGTCTCTGTGCTTCCCTGGCTCTGTCCCTCGGTCTGTTCCCTGTGCCTTACTGGTTGTGGCCTATTATGGCCTGTCACTGTGCTTCCCTGGCTCTGTCCCTGATTCTGTTCTCAGTGCCCTGCTGGTTGAGGCCTCCTGTGGTCTGTCACTGTGCTTCCCTGGCTCTGTCAAAAGGTTCTGTTCTCTGTTCCCTGCTAGTGGAGGCCTCCTGTGGCCTGTCACTGTGCTTCCATGGCTCTGACCCTTGGTCTGTTCTCTGAGCCCTGCAGTGGAGGTCTGCTGTGGCCTGTCACTTTGCTTCAATGGGATTGTCCCTGGGGCTGTTCTCTCTGCCCTGCTGGTGGAGTCCTCATGTGGCTTGTCACTGTGCTTCCCTGGCTCTGTCTCTGGGTTGCTCTCTGTGCCCTGCTGGTGGGGCCTCCTGCAGCCGTTCTCTGTGCTTTCCTGGCTCTGTTTCCTGAGTGCGTTCTCTGTGTCTCAACTGGTGGCGGCCTCATGTGGCCAGTCACTATGCTTCCTGGCTCTGTCCCTTTGTCTGTTCTCTGTGCCCTGCAAATGGCAGCTGTCTGTCGTCTGTCACTGTGTATCCCTGTCTGTGTCCCTGGATGTGTCCCTGGGTCTGTTCTCTGTGCCCTGTTGGTGACGGCCTCCTGTGGCCTCTCACTGTACTTCCCTGGCTCTGTCTCTGGGTCTGTTCTCAGTGGCCTGCTGGTGGAGGCCTCCTGGCGCCTGTCTCTGTGCTTCCTTGACTCTTTCCATGGGTCTGTTCTCTGTGCCCTGGTCGATGCGGCCTCCTGTGGTCTGTCACTGTGCTTCCGTGGCTCTGTCCCTAGGTCTGTTATCTATGCCCTGCTGGTGGTGGCCTCCTGTGTCCTGTCACTGTGCTTCTCTGGCTCTGTCCTGGGGTCAGTTCTCTGTGTCCTGCTGGACGCGGCCTCCTGTGGCCGGTCACTGTGCTTTCCCAGCTCTTTCCTGTGTCTCTTCTCAGTGCCCTGCAGGTGGCGACCTCTTGTGACCTGTCACTGTGCTTCCCTAGCTCTGTCCCTGGGTCTCTGCTCTGTGCCCTGCTGGTGGCGCGGCCTCCTGTGGACTGTCACTGTGCTTCCCTGGCTCTGTCTCTGGGACTCTTCTCTGTGCCCTGCTGGAAGAGGCCTCCTGTGGCCTGTCACTGAGTTTCCCAGTCTCTGTCCCAGTGTTTGTTCTCTGTGCCCTGCTGATGGAGACCTCCTGTGGCATGTCAATGTGGTTCCCTGGCTCTGTCGCTGGGTCTGTTCTCTGTGCCCTGCTGGTGGAGGTCTCTTGTCGCCTGTAACTGTGCTACCCTGGCTCTGTCAAAGGTTCTGTTCTCTGTTCCCTGCTGGTGCAGGCCACCTGTGTCCTGTCAAAGTGATTCATTGGCTCTGACCCTGGATCTCTTCTCTGTGCCCTGCTGGTGGTGGCCTCCTGTGGCCTGTCTCTGTGCTTCCCTGGTTCTGTCTCTGGGTGTGTTCTCTGAGCCCTACTGGTGGTGTCCTCCTGTGGCATGTCACTGTGCTTCCCTGGCTCTGTCACTGGGTCTGTTCTCTGTCCTCCGCTGGTGGAGGCCTCCTGTGGCCTGTCACTGTGCTTCCCTGGCTCTGTCCCTTTGTCTGTTCTCAGTGCCCTGCAGATGGAGGCCGTCTGTCGTCTGTCACTATGCATCCCTGGCTATGTCCCTGGATCTGTCCCTGGGTCTGTTCTCAGTGCCCTGCAGTGGAGGCCTCCTGTGGCCTGTCACTTTGCTTCATTGGCTTTGTCCCTGGGGCTGTTCTCTGTGCCCTACTGGTGGATCCCTCATGTGGCCTGTCACTGTGCTTCCTTGGCTCTGTCTCTGGGTTTGTTCTCTGTGTCCTACTGGTGGAGGCATGATGCAGCCTTTCTCTGTGCTTCCCTGGCTCTGTCCAAGGGTACGTTCTCTGTGCCCTACTGGTGGCGGCCTCATGTGGCCTGTCACTGTGCTTCCCTGGCTGTGTCCCTGGGTCTGGTCTGTGTGCCCAGTGGGTGGAGGCCTCCAATGGCCTGTCACTGTGCTTCTCTGGGTCTGTTCTCTTTGCCCTGCTGGTGTTGACCTCCTATGACCTGTCACTGTGCTTCCCAGGCTGTGTCTCTAGGACTCTTCTCTGTGCCGAGCTGGTGAAGGCCTCTTGAGGCCTGTCTCTGTGCTTCAATGGCTCTGTCCCTGAGTCTGTTCTTTGTGCCCTGCTGGTGGTGGCCTCCTGTTGCCTGTCACTGTGCTTCCTGGCTCGGTCCCACGGTTTGTTCTCCATGCCCTACTGGGTGGCAGTCTCCTGTGGTCTGTTACTGTGCTTCCATGGCTCTGTCCCTTTGTCTGTTCACTGCCCTGGTGGTGACGACCACCTGTTGCCTGTCACTGGGCTTCCCTGTCTCCTGTCTCTGGGTTCTTCCCTGTGCCCTGCTGGAGGAGGCCTAGTGTTGCCTGTGTGGTGCTTCCTTTGCTCTTTCCCTGGGTCTGTTCTCTGTGCCCCTGCTGGTAGCGACCTCCTGTTGCCTGTCACTGTGCTTTCCAGGCTCTGTCTCTGGGTTCCTTCTCCGTGCCCTGCTGGAGGAGGCCTCCTGTTGCCTGTCTATGTGCTTCCTGGCTCTGTCCCTGTGTCTAATCTTTGGCTGCCCTGCTGCTTGAGGCCTCCTGTGGCCTGTCACTCTGCATCCCTTGCTCTGCCACCGGGTCGGTTCTCAGTGCCCTGCTGGTGGAGGCCTCCAATGGCCTGTCACTGTGCTTCCCTGGGTCTGTTCTCTATGTCCTGCTGGTGGCAACCTCCGGTGGCCTGTCACTTTGCTTCCCTGGATCTGTCTCTTGGTCTATTCTCTGTGCCCTGCTGGTGGAGGCCTCCTGTGGCCTGTCGCTGTGTTTCCATGGCTCTGTCCCAGGGTCTGTTCTCTGTGCCCTGCTTCTGCGGCCTCCTGTGACCTGTCAATGTGCTTCCCTTGCTTTGTACCTGGGTCTGTTCTCTGTGCCCTGAAGGTGGATGCCATCTGTGGCCCGTCACTGTGTTTCTCTGGCTCTGCCCCTGGGTCTTTTCTCTGTGCCCTGCTAGGGGAGACCTCCCGTCACCTGTAACTGTGTTTCCCAGGCTCTGTCCCTGGGTCTGTTCTCTGTGACCTGCTGGTGGCGTCATCCTGTGGCCTGTCACTGTGCTTCCTTGGCTCTGTCCCTGGGTGTGTTCTCTGTGCAATGCTGGTGGCGACCTCCTGTGGCCGGTCAATGTACTTCACTGGCTCTGTCTCTGTGTCTCTTCTCAGTGCCCTGCTGGTGGAGGCCTGCTTGGGCCTGTCTCTGTGCTCCTTGACTCTCTCCATGGGTCTGTTCTCTGTGCCCTACTGCAGGAGGCCTCCTTTGGCCAGTCACTTTGCTTCCCTGTCTCTGTCCCTGGGTCTGCTCTCTGTGTCCTGCTGGAGGTGGCCTCCTATGGCCTGTCACTGTGCTTCCCTGGCTCTGTCCCTGGATCTGTTCTCTGTGACCTGCTGGTGGCCGCCTCCTGTGGCATGTCACTGTGCTTCCCTGGCTCTGTCCCTGGGTCTGTTCTCTGTGCCCTGCTGATGGAGGCCCCCTGTGGCCTGTTACTGTGCTTCCCTGGCTCTGTCCCAGGGTCTGTTCTTGTGACCTGCTTGTGGCGGCCACCTGTGGCTTGTTTCTGTGCTTCCCTAGCTCTGTCGGTCTGTTCTCTGTGCCCTGCTGGCGGAGGCCTTCTGTGGCCTGTCACTGTGCTTCCCTGGCTCTGTCCCTGGGTCAATTCTATGTGCCCTGATGGTGGAGGCCCCCTGTGGCCTGTCACTGTGCTTCCCTGTCTCTGTCCCTGGTTCTGTTCTGTGTGCCTGCTGGTGGAGGCCTCTAGTGGCCTGTCATTGTGGTTCCCTGGCTCTTTCCCTAGGTCTGTTCTCTTTGCCCTGCTGATGGAGGCCCCCTGTGGCCTGTCACTGTGCTTCCCTGGCTCTGTCCCTGGGTCTGTTCTTGTGCCCTGCTGGTGGCGGCCACCTGTGGCTTGTTTCTGTGCTTCCCTAGCTCTGTCTGTTGGTCTGTTCTCTGTGCCCTGCTGGCGGAGGCCTTCTGTGGCCTTTCACTGTGCTTCCCTGGCTCTGTCCCTGGGTCAATTCTATGTGCCCTGATGGGGGAGGCCCCCTGTGGCCTGTCACTGTGCATTCCTGTCTCTGTCCCTGGTTCTGTTCTGTTTGCCCTGCTGGTGGAGGCCTCTAGTGGCCTGTCATTGTGGTTCCCTGACTCTGTCCCTGGGTTTGTTCTCAGTCCCCTCCAGGTAGAGGCCTCCAGTGGCCAGTCTCGGTGCTTCCCTGGCTCTGATCCTAGGTCTGTTCTCTCTGCCCTCCTGCAGGAGGCCTCCTGTGGCCTGTCTCTGTGCTTCACTCTCTCTGTCCCAGGGTCTGTTCTCTGTGCCCTGCTGGTGGCAGCCTCCTGTGGCCTGTCACTGTGCTTTCTTGGCTCATTCCCTGTTTCTGTTCTCTGTGCCCTGCTGGTTGAGGCCTCCTGTGGCCTGTCACTGTGCTTCCCTGGCTCTGTCTCTAAGTTCGTTCTCTGTGCCCTGCTGGTGGATGCCTCCTGTGTCCTGTCTCTGTGCTTCTCTGGCTCTGTCCCTTGGTTCGTTCTCTGTGCCCTACTGGTGGCAGCCTCCTGTGGCCTGTCACTGTGCTTCCCTAGCTATGTCCCTGGGTCTGTTCCCTGTGCCCTGCTGGTGGAGGCCTCAAATGGCCTGTCACTGTGCTTCCCTGGGTCTGTTCTCTATGCCCTGCTGGTGGCAACCTCCGGTGGCCTGTCACTTTGCTTCCCTGGATCTGTCTCTTGGTCTATTCTCTGTGCCCTGCTGGTGGAGCCTCCTGTGGCCTGTCGCTGTGTTTCCTGGCTCTGTCCCAGGGTCTGTTCTCTGTGCCCTGCTTCTGGCGGCCTCCTGTGGCCAGTCAATGTGCTTCCCTTGCTCTGTACCTGGTCTGTTCTCTGTGCCCTGCTGGTAGGGGCCTCTCTTGTGGCCGGTCTCTGTGCTTCAATGGCTCATTGCCTGAGTCTGTTCTCTGTGCCCTACTGGTGTCGGCCTCCTGTGGCCTGTCACTCTGCTTCCATGGCTCTGTCCCTCGGTCTATTCTTCAAGCACTGCTAATGGAGGCGTGCTGTGGCCTGTCATTGTGCTTCCCTGGCTCGGTCCCTCTGTCTGTTCTCTGTGCCCTGTATGTGGTGGCCTCCTGTTGCCTGTCACTCTGCTTCCCTGGCTCTGTCACTGGGTCTGTTCTATGTGCCCTGATGGTGGAGGCCACCTGTGGCCTGTCCCTCTGCTTCCCTGGCTAGAGTCCCTGTATCTATTCTCTGTGCCCTGATGGTGAGGCCCCTTTAACCTGTCACAGTGCTTCGCTGGCTCTGTCTCTGGGTTCGTTCCCTGTGCTCTGCTGGAGGCCTCCTGTTGTCTGTCTGTGTGCTTCCCTGTCTCTGTCCCTGGGTCTGTTCTCTGTGCCCTGCTGGTGGAGGCCTCCTGTGGTCTGACACTGTGCTTCCCTTGCTCTGTCCAAGTGTCTGTTCTCTGTGCCCTGCTGGTGGTGGCCTCTTGTGGCCTGTCACTGTGCTTCCCAGGCTCTGTCCTAGGGTCTGTTCTCTGTGACCTGCTGTTGGCATCATCCTGTGGCCTGTCACTGTGCTTCCCAGGCTCTGTCCCTGGGTGTGTTCTGTGTGCCCTGCTGGTGGTGACCTCCTGTGGCCTGTCAATGTACTACCCTGGCTCTGTCTGTGTGTCTGTTCTCATTGCCCTGCTGGTGGAGGCCTCCTGGGGCCTGTCTCTGTGCTTCCTTGGCTCTCTCCATGGGTCTGTTCTCTGTGCCCTGCTGCAGGAGGACTCCTTTGGAATATCGCTTTACTTCCCGGTCTCTGTTCCTGGGTCTGCTCTCTGTGCCATTCTGGAGCTGGCCTCCTAAGGCCTGTCACTGTGCATCCCTGGCTCTGTAACTGGGTCTGATCTCTGTGACTTGCTGGTGGAGGGCTCCTTTGGCTTGTCACTGTGCTTCCCTGGCTCTGTCCCTGGATCTGTACTCTGTGCCCTGCTGATGGAGACCTCCTGTGGCCTGTCACTGTGCTTTCCTGGCTCTGTCCCTGGGTCTGTTTTCTGTGCCCTGCTGGAGGCGGCCTCCTGTGGCCTGTCACTGTACTTTCCTGGCTCTGTCCCGTGTCTCTTCTCTGTGCCCTGATGGTGGCAGCCTCTTGTGGCCTGTCACTGTGCTTCCCAGGCTCTGTCCTGGGTCTGTTCTCTGTGCCCTGCTGGTGGCGGCCTCCTGTGGCTTGTTTCTGTGCTTCCCTGGCTCTGTCTGTCTGTCAGTTCTCTATGCCCTTCTGGTGGAGGCCTTCTTTGGCCTTTCACTGTGCTTTCCTGGCTTTGTCCTGTGTCTCTTCTCTGTGCCCTGCTAGTGGTGGCCTCTTGAGGTTTGTCACTATGGTTCTCTGGCTCTGTCCCTGGGTCAATTATCTGTGCCCTGATGGTGGAGGCCCCCTGTGACCTGTCACTGTGCTTCCCTGTCTCTGTCCCAGGATCTGTTCTGTGTGCCCTGCTGGTAGAGGCCTCCTGTGGCCTGTCGCTGTGCTTCACTGGCTCTGTCCCTGGGTCTGTTCTCTGTGCCCTTGTGCTGGCGGAATCCTGTGGCCTGTCAATGTGCTTCCCTTGCTCTGTACCTGGGTCTGTTCTCTGTGCCCTGCTGGTGGAGGCCTCTTGAGGCCGGTCTCTGTGATTCAATGGCTCATTGCCTGAGTCTTTTCTCTGTGCCCTGCTAGTGTCGGCCTCCTGTGGCCTGTCACTCTGCTTCCATGGCTCTGTCCCTCGGTCTATTCTCCAAGTACTGCTAATGGAGGCCTGCTTTGGCCTGTCACTGTGCTTCCCTGGCTTGGTCCCTCTGTCTGTTCTCTGCGCCCTGCATGTGGCGGCCTCCTGTTGCCTGTCACTCTGCTTCCCTGGCTCTGTCACTGGGTCTGTTCTATGTGCTCTGATGGTGGAGGCCCCCTGTGGCCTGTCACTGTGCTTCCCTGGCTCTGTCTCTGGGTTCGTTCCCTGTGCCCTGCTGGAGGAGGCCTCCTGTTGTCTGTCTGTGTGCTTCCCTGTCTCTGTCCCTGGGTCTATTCTCTGTGGCCTGCTGATGGAGGCCTCCTGTGGCCGGTCACTTTGCTTCCATGTCTCTGTCCCTGGGTCTGCTCTCTGTGACCTGCTGGTGGTGGCCTCCTGTGGCATGTCACTGTGCTTCCCTGGCTCTGTCCCTGGGTCTCGTCTCTGTGCCCTGCTGATGGAGGTCTCCTGTGGCCTGTCACTGTGCTTTCCTGGCTCTGACCCTGGGTCTCTTCTCTGTGCCCTGCTGGTGACGGCCTCTTGTTGCCTGTCACTGTGCTTCCCTGGCTCTGCCTCTGGGTCTGTTTTCTGTGCCCTGCTGATGGAGGCCTCCTCTGGCCTGTCAATGTGCTTCCTTGCCTATGTCCCTGGGTCTGTTCTCTGTGTCCTGCTGGAGGCGACATCCTGTGGCCTGTCAATGTACTTCCCTGGTTCTTGTCGCAGGTTCTGTTGTCTGTACCCTGCTGGTGGAGGCCTCCTGTGGCCTGTCACTGTGCTTCCGTGGCTCTGTTCCTTTGTCTGTTCTCAGTGCCCTGCAGATGGAGGCCGTCTGTTGTCTGCCACTGTGCATCCTTGGCTATGTCCCTGGATCTGTCCCTGGGTCTGTTCTCTGTGCCCTGTTGGTGGCGGCCTCCTGTGACCTGTCACTGTGCTTCCATGGTTGTGACCTTGGGTCTGCTCTCTCTGCCCCTAGTGGAGGCCTCCTCTGGCCTGTCACTTTGCTTCACTTTGTCCCTGGGGCTGTTCTCTGTGCCCTGCTGGTGAAGTCCTCTGTGGCCTGTCACTGTGCTTCCTGGCTCTCTCTCCCGAGTACGTTCTGTGCGTGCTGCTGGCGGCCTCATCGTGGCTCTGTCTCTGTGCTTCCCTAGGTGTTTCCCTGGTCTGGTCTCTGTTGCCCTGCTGGTGGAGGACTCCAATGGCCTGTCACTGTACTTTCCTGGTCTGTTCTTCTGTGTTCTGCGGTGGCAACCTCTGTGGCCTGTCACTATGCCTTGGTTCTGTCCATGGGTCTGTTCTCTGTCCCTGCTGGTGGCGATCTCCAGTGGCCTGTCTATGCCTCCCTGGCTCTGCCTCTGGATCTGTTCTCAGTAACCTGCTGGTGGTGGCCTCCTGGGCCTGTCTCATGCTTCCTTGGTTCTCTCCATGGGTCTCTTCTCTGTGCCCTGCTCGATGTGGCCTGCTGTGGCTGTCCCTGTGCTTCCCTGGCTCTGACCCAGTGTCTGTTCTCTGTGCCATGCTGGTTGTGGCATCCTGTGGCTCTGTCACTTGCTTCCCTTGGCTCTGTCCCTGGTTCTGTTCTCTGTGCCTGCTGGTGGTTACCTCCGTGTCTCTCAATGTGCATCCAGGGTCTCTCCCAGGGTCTGTTCTCTGTGCCCTGTTGGTGGCGGCATCCTGTGGCCTGTCAATGTGCTTCCTTGGCTCTGTCCCTGGGTCAGTTCTCTGTGCCCTGCTCGGTATGGCCTCCTGTGGCCTGTCACTGTGCTTCCCTGGCTGTGTCCTTGGCTCTGCTCTCTGTGCCCTGCTAAAGGCGGCCTCCTATGGCCTGTCACTGTGCTTCCCTGGCTCTGTCCCTGGGTCTGTTCTCTGTGCCCTGCGAGTGATGTCTTCCTATGGCCTGTCACTTTGCTTCCGTGTCTCTGTCCCTGGGTCTGCTCTCTGTGACCTGCTGGTGGCAGCCTCCTGTGGCATGTCACTCTCTGCTTCCCTGCTTTGTCCTGGTCTCGTCTCTGTGCCTGCTGATGGAGGTTTCCTGTGGCCTGTCACTGTGCTTTCTGGCTCTGTCCTGGTCTCTTCTCTGTTGCCCTGCTGGTGGCGGCCTCTTGTGGCCTGTCACTGTGCTTCCCTGGCTCTGCCCCTGGTTCTGTTCTCTGTGCCCTGCTGGTGGTTACCTCCTGTGGCCTTCTCAATGTGCATCCCAGGGTCTCTCCCAGGGTCTGTTCTCTGTGCCCTGTTGGTGGCGGCATCCTGTGGCCTGTCAATGTGCTTCCTTGGCTCTGTCCCTGGGTCTGTTCTCTGTGCCCTGCTCGATGTGGCCTCCTGTGGCCTGTCACTGTGCTTCCCTGGCTGTGTCCTTGGCTCTGCTCTCTGTGCCCTGCTAAAGGCGGCCTCCTATGGCCTGTCACTGTGCTTCCCTGGCTCTGTCCCTGGGTCTGTTCTCTGTGCCCTGTGAGTGATGTCTTCCTATGGCCTGTCACTGTGCTTCCCTGGCTCTGTCCTGGGGTCTGTTCTCTGTGCCCTGCTGATGGAGGCCTCCTGTGGCCTGTCACTGTGCTTTCCTGGCTCTGTCCTGGGTCTGTTCTCTGTGCACTGCTGGAGGCGGCCTCCTGTGGCCGGTCACTGTACTTTCCTGGCTCTGTGCTGTGTCTCTTCTCTGTGAGCTGCAGCTGGCGGCCTTTTGTGACCTGTCTCTGTGCTTCCCTAGCTCTGTCCCTGAGTCTGTGCTGTGTGGCCTGCTGGTGGCGTCCTCCTGTGGCTTGTCACTGTTCTTCCCTGCCAGTGTCTCTCGGTCTGTTCTCTGTGCCTTGCTGGTGGAGGCCTTCTGTGGCCAGTCTCTGTGTTTCCCTGACTCTATCCCTGGGTCTGTTCTCTGTGCCTTGCTGGTGGAGGCCTTCTGTGGCCAGTCACTGTGTTTCCCTGGCTCTGTCCCAGAGTTTGTTCTCTATGCCCTGCTGGTGGAGGTCTTCTGTGGCCAGTCTCTGTGCTTCACTGATTGTGTCCCTTGGTCTGTTCTCTGTGCCCTGCTGGAGGAGGCCTCCTATGGCCTGTCGCTGTGCTTCCCTGGCTCTGTCCCAGGGTCTGTTCTCTGTGCCTGCAGGTGGAGAACTCCTGTGGCCTGTCACTGTGCTTCCCTGACTGTGTTCCTAGGTATGTTCCCTGCTGGTGGCAGCCTCCAATGGCCTGCCACTGTGCTTCCCTGTGTCTGTTCTCTGTGCCCTGCTGGTGGCAACCTCCTGTGGCCTGTCATTGTGCTTCCCTTGCTCTGTCTCTGGGTCTATTCTCTGTGCCCTGCTGGTGAAGACCTCCTGTGGCCAGTCTCTGTGCTTGAATGGCTCTGTTCCTGAGTCTGTTCTCTGTGCCCTGCTAGTGGCAGCCTCCTCTGGCTTGTCACTGTGCTGCCCTGGCTCTGTCCCTGCATTTGTTCTCTGAGCACTGCTGATGAAGGCCTCCTGTGGTCTGTCACTGTGCTTCCCTGGCTCAGTCCCTGGGTCTGTTCTCTGTGCGCTGCTGGTGGTGGCCTCCTGTGGCCTGTCATGGTGCTTCCTTGGCTCTGTCCCTGGGTCTGTTCTCTGTGCCCTCCTGGTGGAGGCCTCCTGTGGCCTGTCACTGTGCTTCCTTGGCTCTGTCCCTGGGTCTGTTCTCTGTGCCCTGCTGTTGGAGGCTTCCTCTGGCCTTTTCTGTGCTTCCCTGGCTCTGTACCTGGGTCTATTCTCTGTGCCGCTCGGTGGAGGCCTCTTGTGGCCTGTCTCTCTGCTTCATTAGCTCTGTGCCTGAGTCTGTTCTTCTGTGATCTGCTGATGTCGGCCTCCTGTGGCCTGTCACTGTGCTGCCCTGGTTCTGTCCCTCAAGTCTGTTCTCTGAGCCCCTGCTGATGGAGGCCTCCTGTGGCCTGTCACTGGGCTTCCCAGCTCTGTCCCTGAGTCAGTTCTCTGTCTCCTGCTGGTGGCGGCCCCCTGTGGCCTGTCATGGTGCTTCCTTGGCTCTGTCACTGGATCTGTTCTCAGTGCCTTGCTGGTGGCAACCTCCTGTGGCCTGTCACTGTGTTTCCCTGGCTGTGTCCCTCGGTCTGTTCTCTATGCTCTGCTGGTGGTGGCCTCCTGTGGCCTGTCACTGTGCTTCCCTGGGTCTGTTCTCTGTAACCTGATAGTGGAGGCCTCCAGTGGCCTGTCACTGTGCTTCCCTGTCTCTGTCCCAGGGTCAGTTCTCTGTGCACTGCTGGTGAAGTCCTCCTGTGGCCAGTCTCTGTGCTTCCCTGGCTCTGTCCCTCGGTCTGTTCCCTGTGCCTTGCTGGTTGTGGCCTCTTATGGCCTGTCACTGTGCTTCCCTGGCTCTGTCCCTGATTCTGTTCTCAGTGCCCTGCTGGTTGAGGCCTCCTGTGGCCTGTCACTGGGCTTCCCTGGCTGTGTCCCTTTGTCTGTTCTCTGTGCCCTGCAGATGGCGGCTGTCTGTCATCTGTCACTGTGTATCCCTGTCTCTGTCCCTGGATCTGTTCCTGGGTCTGTTCTCTGTGCCCTGTTGGTGACAGCCTCCTGTGGCCTGTCACTGTGCTTCCATGGCTCTGACCCTTGGTTTGTTCTCTCTGCCCTGCAGTGGAGGTCTGCTGTGGCCTGTCACTTTGCTTCACTGGCATTGTCCCTGGGGCTGTTCTCTATGCCCTGCTGGTGGAGTCCTCATGTGGCTTGTCACTGTGCTTCCCTGGCTCTGTCTCTGGATTCGTTCTCTGTGCCCTGCTGGTGGAGGCCTCCTGCGGCCTTTCTCTGCGCTTTCCTGGCTCTGTCCCTTGGCACGCTCTCTGTGTCCAACTGGTGGCGGCCTCATGTGGCCTGTCACTATGCTTCCCTAGCTGTGGCCCTGGGTCTGGTCTCTGTGCCCTGCTGTGGAGGCCTCAATGGCCTGTGACTGTGCTTCTCTGCGTCTGTTCTCTGTGCACTGCTGGTGGAGTCCTCCTGTGGCCAGTCTCTGTGCTTCCCTGGCTCTGTTCCTTGGTCTGTTCCCTGTGCCTTGCTGGTGGCGGCCTCTTATGGCCTGTCACTGTGCTTCCCTGGCTCTGTCCCTGATTCTGTTCTCAGTGCCCTGCTGGTGGAGGCCTCCTGTGGTCTGTCACTGTGCTTCCCTGGCTCTGTCAAAGGTTCTGTTCTCTGTTCCCTGCTAGTGGAGGCCTCCTGTGGCCTGTCACTGTGCTTCCATGGCTCTGACCCTTGGTCTGTTCTCTGAGCCCTGGGTGGAGGTCTGCTGTGGCCTGTCACTTTGCTTCAATGGGATTGTCCTGGGCTGTTCTCTCTCCCTGCTGGTGGAGTCCTCATGTGGC
Organism: Neoceratodus forsteri; assembly: GCA_016271365.2. Taxonomy (NCBI): domain Eukaryota; kingdom Metazoa; phylum Chordata; order Ceratodontiformes; family Ceratodontidae; genus Neoceratodus; species Neoceratodus forsteri. The sequence goes on from JADMNL010000032.1 coordinate 187,580,742, forward strand.
TTGTCACTGTGCTTCCCTAGCTCTGTCTCTGGGTTCGCTCTCTGTGCCCTGCTGGTGGAGGCCTCCTGCAGCCGTTCTCTGTGCTTTCCTGGCTCTGTTCCTGGGTTCGTTCTCTGTGTCCAACTGGTGGCGGCCTCATGTGGCCTGTCACTATGCTTCCCTGGCTCTGTCCCTTTGTCTGTTCTCTGTGCCCTGCAGATGGCGGCTGTCTGTCGTCTGTCACTGTGTATCCCTGTCTCTGTCCCTGGATGTCTGCCTGGGTCTGTTCTCTGTGCCCTGTTGGTGACGGCCTCCTGTGGCCTCTCACTGTACTTCCCTGGCTCTGTCTCTGGGTCTGTTCTCAGTGTCCTGCTGGATGAGGCCTCCTGAGGCCTGTCTCTGTGCTTCCTTGGCTCTTTCCATGGGTTTGCTCTCTGTGCCCTGGTCGATGCGGCCTCCTGTGGTCTGTCACTGTGCTTCCATGACTCTGTCCCTAGGTCTGTTATCTATGCCCTGCTGGTGGTGGCCTCCTGTGTCCTGTCACTGTGCTTCTCTGGCTCTGTCCTGGGGTCAGTTCTCTGTGCCCTGCTGAACGCCTCCTGTGGCTGGTCACTGTGTTTTCCCAGCTCTTTCCTGTGTCTCTTCTCAAATGGCCCTGCAGGTGGCGACCTCTTGTGACCTGTCACTGTGCTTCCCTAGCTCTGTCCCTGGGTCTCTGCTCTGTGCCCTGCTGGTGGTGGCCTCCTGTGGACTGTCACTGTGCTTTCCTGGCTCTGTCCCATGGTCAGTTCTCTGTGCCCTGCTGGACGCGGCCTCCTGTGGCCGGTCACTGTGATTTCCCGGCTCTTTCCTGTGTCTCTTCTCAGTGCCCTGCAGGTGGTGACCTCTTGTGACCTGTCACTGTGCTTCCCTAGCTCTGTCCCTGGGTCTCTGCTCTGTGCCCTGCTGGTGGCGGCCTCCTGTGGACTGTCACTGTGCTTCCCTGGCTCTGTCCCTGGGACTCTTCTCTGTGCCCTGCTGGAAGAGGCCTCCTGTGGCCTGTCACTGTGTTTCCCAGTCTCTGTCCCAGTGTCTGTTCTCTGTGCCCTGCTGATGGAGACCTCCTGTGGCATGTCAATGTGGTTCCCTGGCTCTGTCGCTGGGTCTATTCTCTGTGCCCTGCTGGTGGAGGTCTCTTGTCGCCTGTAACTGTGCTTCCCTGGCTCTGTCAAAGGTTCTGTTCTCTGTTCCCTGCTGGTGCAGGCCACCTGTGTCATGTCAAAGTGATTCATTGGCTCTGACCCTGGATCTCTTCTCTGTGCCCTGCTGGTGGTGGCCTCCTGTGGCCTGTCTCTGTGCTTCCCTGGTTCTGTCTCTGGGTGTGTTCTCTGGGCCCTACTGGTGGTGTCCTCCTGTGGCATGTCACTGTGCTTCCCTGGCTCTGTCACTGGGTCTGTTCTCTGTCCTCCCACAGTGAGGCCTCCTGTGGCCTGTCACTGTGCTTCCTGGCTCTGTCCTTTGTCTGTTCTCAGTGCCCTGCAGATGGAGGCCGCTGTCGTCTGTCACTATGCATCCCTGGCTGTGTCCCTGATCTGTCCCTGGGTCTGTTCTCAGTGCCCTGCAGTGGAGAGCCTCCTGTGGCCTGTCACTTTCCTTCATTGGCTTTGTCCCTGGGCTGTTCTCTGTGCCCTGCAGGTGGATTCCTCATGTGGCCTGTCACTGTGCTTCCTTGGCTCTGTCTCTGGGTTTGTTCTCTGTGCCCTACTGGTGGAGACCTGATGCAGCCTTTCTCTGTGCTTCCCTGGCTCTGTCCAAGGGTACGTTCTCTGTGCCCTACTGGTGGCGGCCTCATGTGGCCTGTCACTGTGCTTCCCTGGCTGTGTCCCTGGGTCTGGTCTGTGTGCCCAGTGGGTGGAGGCCTCCAATGGCCTGTCACTGTGCTTCCCTGGGTCTGTTCTCTATGCCCTGCTGGTGGCAACCTCCGGTGGCCTGTAACTTTGCTTCCCTGGATCTGTCTCTTGGTCTATTCTCTGTACCCTACTTGTGGCAGCCTCAGGTGGCCTTTGACTGCGCTTCCCTTGGTGAGTCCCTGGGTCTGGTCTCTGTGCCCTGCTGTTGGTGACCTCTTGTGGCCTGTCTCTGTGCTTCCCTGGCTCTGTCTCTGTTACTCTTCTCTGTGCCCTGTTGGTGGAGGCCTCCTGTGGCCTGTCATCTGTGCTTCCCTGGCTCTGTCTCTGTGTCTGTTCTCCCTGCCCTGCTGATGGAGGCCTCCTGTGGCATGCCAATGTGCTTCCCTGGCTCTTTCACTGGATCTGTTCTCTGTGCCCTGCTGGTGTAGGCCTCCAGTCACCTGTAAGTGTGCTTCCCTGGTTCTGTCCCTGGATCTGTTTTCTGTGCCCTGCTGGTGCAGGCCACCTGTGTGCTGTCAAAGTGCTTCATTGGCTCTGAACCTGGGTCTCTTCTCTGTGCCCTGCTGGTAGTGGCCTCCTGTGGCATGTCACTGTGCTTCCCTGGCTCTGTCACTGGGTCTGTTCTCTGCGCCCTGCTGGTTTTGCCTTCCTGTGGCCAGTCACTGTGTTTCCCTGGTTCTGTCCCTGGGTCTGTTCTCTGTGCCCTGCTGGTGGAGGCCTCCTGTGGCCTGTCAATGTGCTTCCCTGTCTCTGTCCCTGGGTCTGTTCTCTGTGCACTGCTGGTGGAGTCCTCCTGTGGCCTGTCACTGTGTTTCCCTTGCTCTGTCCCTGGGTCTGTTCTCGGTGCCTTGCTGGTGGAGGCCTCCAGTGGCCAGTCTCTGTGCTTTCCTGGCTCTGTCCCTGGGTCTTTTCACTGTGTTTTGCCGGTGGCGGACTCTTATGGCCTGTCACTGTGCTTCCCTGGCTCTCTCCCAGGTTCTGTTCTCTGTGCCCTGCTGGTGGATGCCTCCTGTGGCCTGTCACTGTGCTTCCCTGTCTCTGTACCTGCGTCTGTTCTCTGTGTCCTGCTGGTGGAGGCCTCTTGTGTCCAGACTCTGTGCTTCAGTGGCTCTGTGACTGAGTCTGTTCTCTGTGCCCTGCTAGTGGAAGCCTCCTTTGGCCTGTCACTGTGCTGCCCAGGCTCTGTCCCTGCGTCTGTTCTCTGTGCACTGCTGGTGGTTGCCATCTGTGGACTGTCACTTTGCTTTCCTGGCTCTGTCCATAGGTCTGTTTTCCATGCCCTGCAGGTGGCGAATTCCTCTGGCCTGTCGCTGTGTTTCCCTGGCTCTGTCATTGAGTATGTTCTCTCTGCCATTCTGGTGGCGGCCCCCTGTTGCCTGTCATGGTGCTTCCTAGGCTGTGTCCCTGGATCTGTTCTCTGTGAACTGCTGGTGGCGGCCTCCTGTGGTCAGTCATGGTGCTTCCTAGGCTGTATCCCTTAATCTGTTCTCTGTGCCTTGATGGTGGATGCCTCCTGTGGCCTGTCACTGTGCGTCCCTGGCTCTATCCCTGGGTCTGTTCTCCGTGCCCTGTTTTTTGGAGGCCTGCTGTGGCCATTCTCTGGGCTTCCCTGGTACTGTCCCTGGGACTGTTCAAGATGCCTTGCTGGTAGTGGCATCTTATGGCCTGTCACTGTACTTCCCTGGCTCTGTCCCTGGGTCTGTTCTCAGTGCCCTGCTGGTGGAGGCCTTTGTGGTCTGTCACTGTGCTTCCCTGGCTCTGTCCCAGGTTCTGTTCTCTGTGCCCTGCTAGTGGAGGCCTCCTGTGGCCTGTCACTGTGCTTCCCTGGCTCTGTCCCCTGGATCTGTTCTCAGTGCCCTGCTGGTGGCGGCCTCCTGTGGCCTGTTACTGTGCTTCTCTGGCTCTGTACCTGGGTCTGTTCTCTCTGCCCTGCCAGTGGAGGTCTCTTGTGGCCAGTCTCTGTGCTTCAATGGCACTGTGCCTGAGTCTGTTCTCTGTGCCCTGCTGATGTCAGCCCTCCTGTGGCCTGTCACTGTGCTGCCCTGGCTCTGTCGCTGCGTCTGTTCTCTGTGTTCTGTTGGTGAAGTCCTCATGTGGCCTGCCTCTGTGCTTCCCGGGCTCTGTCTCTGGTTTCATTCTCCGTGCCCTACTGGTTATGGCCTCCTGAGGCCTTTCTCTGTGCTTCCCTGGCTCTGTCCCTGGGTACGTTCTCTGTGCCCTACTGGTGGAGGCCTCACGTGGTCCGTCATTGAGCTTCCCTGGGTGTGTCCCTTGGTCTGGTCTCCGTGCCCTGCTGGTGGAGGCCTCCAATGGCCTGTCACTGTGCTTCCCTGGGTCTGGTCTCTGTGCCCTGCTGGTGGGCGACCTCCTGTGGCCTGTCACTGTGCTTCCCTGGCTCTGTCTCTGGGACTCTTCTCTGTGCCCTTCTAGTGGTGGCCTCTTGAGGCCTGTCTCTGTGCTTCAATGGCTCTGTCCCTGAGTCTGTTATCTGTGTCCTGTTGGTGTTGGCCTCCTCTGGCCTGTCACTCTGCTTCCCTGGCTCGGTCCCACGGTCTGTTCTCTGTGCCCTGCCAGTGGCAGCCTTGTGGTCTGTTACTGTGGTTCCCTGGCTCTATCCCTTTGTCTGTTCAATGTGCCCTGCCGGTGGTGACCTCCAGTTGCCTGTCACTGTGTTTCCCCAGCTCTGTCTCTGGGTTCATTCTCTGTGCCCTGCTGGAGGAAGCCTCCTGATGCCTGTGCGTGTGCTTCCCTGGCTCTGTCCCTGGGTCTGTTCTCTGTGCCCTGCTGGTGGCGGCATCCTGTGGCCTGTCACTGTGCTTCCCTGGCTCTGTCCCTGTGTCTGTTCTCTGGGCCCTGCTGGTTGCGGCCTCTTGTGACCTGTCACTGTGCTTCCCAGGCTCTGTCGCAGGGTCTGTTTTCTGTGCCCTACAGGTGGCTGCATCCTGTTGCCTGTCACTGTGTTTCCTTGGCTCAGTCCCTGGGTCTCTTCTCTGTGCCTTACTGGTGGCGACCTCCTGTGGCCTGTCAATATACTTCCCTGGCTCTGTCTCTGGGTCTGTTCTCAGTGCCCTACTGGTGGAGGCCTCCTGGAGCGTGTCTCTGTGCTTCCTTGGCTCTCTCCATGGGTCTGTTCTATGTGCCCTGCTCGACGCGACCTTCTGTGGACTGTCACTGTGCTTCCCTGGCTCTGTCCCTGGGTCTGTTCTCTGTGCCCTGCTGGTTGCGGCCACTTGTGGCCTGTCACTGTGCTTTCCTGGTTCTGTCCCTGCATCTGTTCTCTGTGCCCTGCAGGAGACATCCTCCTGTGGCCTGTCACTGTACTTTCCTGGCTCTGTCCTGGGGTCTGTTCTCTGTGCCCTGCTGGTGGAGACCTCCTGTGGCCTGTCCCTGTGCTTCCCTGGCTCTGTCCCTGTGTCTGTTCTCTGAGCCCTGCTTGTGGAGACCTCTTGTGGCCTGTGTCTGTGCTTCCCTGGCTCTGTCCCTGGGTCTGTTCTCTGTGCCCTGCTGGTGGCAGCCTCCTGTGGACTGTCACTGTGTTTCCCTGGCTCTGTCCCTGGATCTGTTCTCTATGCCCTGCTGGTGGTGGACTCCTGTGGCCTGTCAGTGTGTTTCCTTGGCTCTGTCCCTGAGTCTGTTCTCTGTGCCCTGCTGGTGGCAGCCCCCTGTGGCCTGTTCCTGTGCTTCCTTGGCTCTGTCCCTGGATCTGTTTTCTGTGCCCTGCTGGTGGCAGCCTCCTGTGGCCTGTCACTGTGCTTTCCTGGCTCTGTCCATGTGTCTGTTCTCTGTGCCCTGCTGGTGGCGGCCTCCTATGGCCTGTCACTGTGCTTCCTTGGCTCTGTCCCTGTGTCTGTTCTCTGTGCCCTGCTGGTGGAGGCCTGCTGTGGCCTGTCACTGTGCTTCCCTGGCTCTGACCCTGGGTCTGTTCCCTGTGCCCTGCTGGTGGAGGCCTCCGGTGGCCAGTCTCTCTGCTTCCCTGACTCTGTCCCAGGGTCTCTTCTCAGTGCCTTCCTGGTGGTGTCCTCTTATGGCCTGTCACTCTGCTTCCTTGGCTCTGTCCCTGGGTCTGTTCTCTGTTCTCTGTTGGTGGTGGCCTCCTGTGGCCTGTCACTGTGCTTCCCTGGCTCTGTCTCTGGGTTCATTCTCTGTGCCCTGCTGGTGGAGGCCTCCTGCAACCTTTCTCTGTGATTCCCTGGCTCTTTCCTTGGGTACGTTCTATGTGCCCTACTGGTGGCGGCCTCATGTGGTTTGTCACTGTGCTTCCCTTGGTGTGTCCCTGGGTCTGGTCTCTGTGCCCTAATGGTGGAGGCCTCCAATGGCCTGTGACTGTGCTTCCCTTGGTGTGTTCTCTGTGCACTGCTGGTGGAGGCCTCCGGTGGCCTGTCTCTGTGTTTCCCTGTCTCTGTCCCTGGGTCTGTTCTCTGTGTCCTGCTGATGGAGGCCTCCTGTGGCATGTCAATGTGCTTCCCTGGCTCTGTCCCTGGATCTGTTCTCTGTGCCCTGCTGGTGCAGGCCACCTGTGGCCTGTCAATATGATTCATTGGCTCTGACCCTCGATCTCTTCTCTGGGCCCTGCTGGTGGTGGCCTCCTGTGGCCTGTCTCTGTGCTTCCCTGGTTCTGTCTTTGGGTCTGTTCTATGAGCCCTACTGGTGGTGTCTTTCTGTGGCATATCACAGTGCTTCCCTGGCTCTGTCACTGGGTCTGTTCTGTGTGCTCTGCTGGTGGTGGTGCCTTCCTGTGGCCTGTCACTGTGTTTCCCCTGGGTCTGTTCTCTGTGACCTACTGGTGGAGGCCTCCTGTGGCCAGTCACTGTGCTTCCCTGGCACGGTCTGACGGTTAATTCTCTGTGCCCTGCTGGTGGCGACCTCCTGTGATGTGTCACTATGCTTTCGCTGGCTCTGTCCCAAGTCTGTTCTCTGTGCCCTGCTGGTGGTGGCATCCTGAGGTCTGTCACTGTGCTTCCTTGACTCTGTCCCTGGGTCTGTTCTCTGTGCCCTGCTGGTGGCGACCTCCTGTGTCCTGTCAATGTACTTCCCTGGATGTGTCTCTGGGTGTGTTCTCAGTGCCCTGCTGATGGAGGTGTCCTGGGGCCTGTCTCAGTGCTTCCTTGGCTCTCTCTCTATGGGACTGTTCTCTGTGCCCTGCTGGAGGAGTCCTCCAGGGGCCTGTCACTGTGTTTCCCTGGCTCTGTCCCTGGGTCTGCTCTCTGTGACCTGCTGGTGATGGCCTCCTATGGCCTGTCACTCTGCTTTTCTGGCTCTGTCCCTGGGTCTGTTCTCTGAGACCTGCTGGCGGCAGCCTCCAGTGGCCTGTCACTGTGCTTTTTTGGCTCTGTCCAAGGGTCTGGTCTCTGTGCCCTGCTGGAGGTGGCCTCCTCTGGCCGGTCACTGTCCTTTCCTGGCTCTGTCCTGTGTCTCTTCTCTGTGCCCTGCAGGTGGTGGCCTCTTGTGGCCTGTCTCTGTGCTTTCCTGGCTCAGTCTCTGCATCTGTTCTCTGTGCACTGCTGGTGGAGGCCTCCTGTGGCCAGTTTCTGTGTTTCCCTGGCTCTGTCCCTGCGTCTGTTCTCTGTGCCATGCTGGTGACAGCCCCCTGTCGCCTGTCACTGTGCTTCCTTGGCTCTCTTCCAGGGTCTGTTCTCTGTGTCCTGCTGGAGGCAACCTCCTGTGGCCTGTCACTGTGCCTCACTGGCTATGTCCCAGGGTCTCTACTCTGTGCTCTACTGGAGCTGGCCTCTTGTGGCCTGTCACTGTGATTCCCTGGCTCTGTCCCTGGGTCTGTTTTCTGTGCTTTGCTGATGGAGGAGTCCTGTGGCCTGTCACTGTCATTCCCTGGCTCAGACGCTGGGTCTGTTCTCTGTGAGCTGCTGGTGGCGGCCTCCTGTGGACTGTCACTTTGCTTTCCTGGCTCTCCCTAGGTCTGTTCTCTATGCCCTGCTGGTGGTGGCCTCCTCTGGCCTGTCACTGTGTTTCCCTGGCTCTGGCTCTGTCCCTGTGTATCTTCTATGTACCATGCTGGTGTCGGCCCCCTGTGGCCTGTCATGGTGCTTCCTTGGCTCTGTCCCTGGGTCTGTTCTCTGTGCCCTGCTGGTGGAGGCTTCCTCTGGCCTGTTTCTGTGCTTCAGTGGCTCTGTACCTGGGTCTGTTCTCTGTGTTCTGCCGGTGGAGGCCTCTTGTGGCCAGTCTCTGTGCTTCAATTGCTCTGTGCCTGAGTCTGTTCTATGTGACCTGCTGATGTCGGCATCCTGTGGCCTGTCACTGTGCTGCCCTGGTTCTGTCCCTGCCTCTGTGTTCTGAGCCCTGCTGATGGAGGCCTCCTGTGGCCTGTCCCTGGGCTTCCCTGGCTCTGTCTGTGAGTCAGTTCTCTGTGCCCTATTGGTGGCGGTCTCCTCTGGCCTGTCACTGTGTTTCCCTGGCTCTGTCACTGAGTATGTTCTCTGTGCCATGCTGGTGGTGGCCACATGTGGCCTGTCACTGTGCTTCCCTGGCTCTGTCCCACGGTCTGTTCTCTGCAACCTGATAGTGGAGGCCTCCTGTGGCCTGTCACTGTGCTTCCCTGTCTCTGTCCCTGGCTCTGTTCTCTGTGCACTGCTGGTGGAGTCCTCCTGTGGCCAGTCTCTGTGCTTCCCTAGCTCTGTCCCTCAGTCTGTTCCCTGTGCCTTGCTGGTGGTAGCCTTTTATGGCCTGTCACTGTGCTTCCCTGGCTCTGTCCCTGATTCTGTTCTCAGTACTCTGCTGGTGAGTGACTCCTGTGGTCTGTCAATGGGCTTCCCTGGCTCTGTCAAAGGTTCTGTTCTCTGTGCCCTGCTGGTGGAGGCCTCCAGTGGCCTGTCACTGTGCTTCCCTGACTCTGTCCCTTTGTCTGTTCTCTAAGCCCCACAGATGGCGGCTGTCTGTTGTCTGTCAGTGTGTATCCCTGTCTCTGTCCCGGGATCTGTCCTTGGGTCTGTTCTCTGTGCCCTGTTGGTGGCAGCCACCTGTAGCCTGTCACTGTGCTTCCATGGCTCTGACCCTTGGTCTGTTCTCTCTGCCCTGCAGTGGAGGTCTGCTGTGGCCTGTCACTTTGCTTCACTGGCATTGTCCCTGGGGCTGTTCTCTGTGCCCTGCTGGAGGAGTCCTCATGTGGCATGTCACTGTGCATCCCTGGTTGTGTCTCTGGGTTTGTTCTCTGTGCCCTGCTGGTGGAGGCCTCCTGCGGCCTTTCTCTGTGCTTCCCTGGCTCTGTCCCTGGGGACATTCTCTTTGTGCTACTGGTTGTGGCCTAATGTGGCCTGTCACCATGGTTCCCTGGCTGTGTCCCCGGGTCTGGTCTCTGTGCCCTGCTGGTGGCGATGTCCTGAGGCCTGTCACTGTGCTTCCCAGGCTCTGTCCCTGGGTCTGTTCTCTGAGCCCTGCTTGTGGAGGCCTCTTGTGGCCTGTCTCTGTGCCTCAATGGCTCTGTCCCTGAGTCTGTTCACTGTGCCCTGCAGGTGGCAACCTCCTGTGGCCTGTCACTGTGCTTCCCTGGCTCTGTCTCAGGGTCTATTCTCTGTACCCTGATGGTGGAGGACTCCTGAGGCCTGTCACTGTGCTTTCCTGGCTCTGTCCCTGGGTCTGTTCTCTGTGCTCTGCTGGTGGCGGACTCCTGTGGCCTGTCACTGTGTTTCCTTGGCTCTGTCCCTGAGTCTGTTCTCTGTGCACTGCTGGTGGCGGCCCCCTGTGGCCTGTCCCTGTGCTTCCTTGGCTCTGTTCCTGGGTCTGTTCTCTGTGTCCTGCTGATGGCAGCCCACTGTGGCCTGTAACTGTGGTTTCCTGGCTCTGTCCCTGGATCTGTTCTCTGTGCCCTGCTGTTGGCAGCCTCCTGTTGGCCTGTCTCTGTGCTTTTCTGGCTCTGTCCCTGTGTCTGTTCTCTGTGCCCTGCTGGTGGCGGCCCCCTATGGCCTGTCACTGTGCTTCCTTGGCTCTGTCCCTGGGTCTGTTCTCTGTGTCCTGCTGGTGGCAGCCCACTGTGGCCTGTAACTGTGGTATCCTGGCTCTGTCCCTGGGTCTGTTCTCTGTGCCCTGAAGTGGAGGCCTCCTGTGGCCAGTCTCTGTGCTTCTCTGGCTCTGTCCCTGGGTCTCTTATCTGTGCCTTCCTGGTGGTGGCCTCTAATGGCCTGTCACTCTGCTTCCCTGGCTCTGTCCCTCTGTGTGTTCTCTGTGCCCTGCAGATGGAGGCTGTCTGTCGTCTGTCACTGTGCATCCCTGGCACTGTCCCTGAATCTGTCCCTGTGTCTGTTCTCTGTTCCTTGTTGGTGGCGGCCTCATGTGGAATGTCGCTGTGCTTCCCTGGCTCTGTCTCTGGGTTCATTCTCTGTGCCCTGCTGGTGGTGGCCTCCTGTGACCTATCTCTGTGCTTCCCTGGCTCTGTCCTTGGGTACGTTCTATGTGACGTACTGGTGGCGGCCTCATTTGGCCTGTCATTGTGCTTCCCTTGGTGTGTCCCTGGATCTGTTCTCTGTGCCCTGCTGGTGGTAGCCTCCTGTGGCCTGTCTCTGTGCTTTCCTGTCTCTGTCCCTGTGTCTGTTCTCTGTGCCCTGCTGGTGGCGGCCCCCTATGGACTGTCACTGTGCTTCCTTGGCTCTGTTCCAGGGTCTGTTCTCTGTGTCCTGCTGGAGGTGACCTCCTGTGGCCGGTCACTGTGCTTCCCTGGCTCTGTCCCTGGGTCTGTTCTCTGTGCCCTGCTGGTGGAGGCCTCCTATGACCCGTCACTGTGCTTCCCTCGCTCTGTCCCTTGGTCTGTTCTCTGTGCCCTTCTGGTGGAGGCCTCCTATGGCCTGGTACTGTGCTTCGCTGTATCTGTCCTTGGGTCTGTTCTCTGTGCTCTGCTGGTGGAGTCCTCCGGTGGTCTGTTACTGTGCTTCCCTAGCTCTGTCCCTGGGTCTGTTCTCTGTGCCCTGCTGGTGGAGGCCTCCTATGTCCTGTCACTGTGCTTCCCTGGCTCTGTCCCTGTGTCTGTTTTCTGTGCCCTGCTTGGTGGCACCCTCCTGAGGCCTGTCACTGTGCTTCCCTGGCTCTGTCCCTAGGTCTGTTCTCTGTGCCCTGCTGGTGGCAGCCTCCTTTGGCCTGTCACTGTGCTTCCCTGTCTATGTCCTTGTGTCTGTTCTCTTTGCCCTGCTGGTGGTGGCCTCCTGTAGTCTGTCACTGTGATTTCTTGGCTATCTCCCTGGCTCTGTTCTCTGTGACCTTCCGGTGGTGGCCTCCTGTGGCCTGTCACTGTGCTCCTTGGCTGTATCCCAGGGTCTGTTTCCTGTGCCCTGCTGGTGGAGGCCTCCTATAGCCTGTCACTGTGTTTCCCTGGCTTTGTCTCTGGGTTTGCTCTCTGTGCCCTGCTGGTGGATTCCTCTAGTGGCCTCTCTCTTTGCTTCCCAGGCTCTGTCTCTGCGTCTGTTCTCTCTGCCCTGCTGGTGGAGTCCCCTCTGTCACCTGTCTCTGTACTCCTTCTCTGACCCTTTGGTCTGTTCTTCCTGTTCCTGCTGCAGGAGGCCTCCTATATGACTCTCGGCTCGCCTGGCTCTGTCCTTGGTCTGTTCTCTGTCTCTGCTGGTAGAGGCCTCCAGAGGTCTGTCACTGTGCTTCCCTGGCTCTGTCCCTGGGTCTGTTCTCTGTGCCCTGCTGGTGGCGGCCTCCTTTGGCCTGTCACTGTGCTTCCCTGGCTCTGTCCTTGGGTCTGTTCTCTGTGCCCTGCTGGTGGAGGCCTCCTATCACCTGTCACTGTGCTTTCCCTGCTCTTTCCCTGGTTTTGATCTCTGTGCTCTGCTGGTGGAGGCCTCCTATAGCCTGTCACTATGTTTCCCTGGCTCCTGTCCTTGGGTCTGTTCTCTGTGCCCTGCTGGTGGTGGCCTCCTGTGGCCTGACACTGTGCTTCCCTGGCTCTGTCCTTGGGTCAGCTCTCTGTACCCTGCTGGTGGCGGCCTCCTATGGCCTGTCACTGTGCTTCCCTGGCTCTGTCCCTGGGTCTGTTCTCTGTGCCATGCTGGTGGCAGCCCCCTGTCGCCTGTCACTGTGCTTTCTTGGCTCTGTTCCAGGGTCTGTTCTCTGTGTCCTGCTGGAGGTGACCTCCTGTGGCCTGTCACTGTGCTTCCCTGGCTCTGTCCCTGGGACTCTTCTCTGTGCCCTACTGGTGGCGGCCTCTTGTGGCCTGTCACTGTGCTTCCCTGGCTTTGTCCCTGGGTCTGTTCTCTGTGCCCAGCTGATGGAGGCCTCCTGTGGTATGTTAATGTGCTTCCCTGGCTCTGACCCCGGGTCTGTTCTCTCTGCCCTGTTATTGGTGGCCTCGTGTGGCCTATCACTGTGCTTCCCTGGCTCTGTCCTTGGGTCTGTTCTCTGTGTCCTGCTGGTGGAGGCCTCCTGTGGCCTGTCACTGTGCTTCCTTGGCTCTGTCCCTGGTTCTGATCCCTGTGCTCTCCAGGTAGAGGCCTCCTGTGACCTGTCACTGTGCTTCTCTTGCTCTTTCCATGGGTCTGTTCTCTGTGCCCTGCTGGTGGTGGCCTCCTATGTCCTGACAGTGTGCTTCCCTGACTCTGTCCTTGGGTTAGCTCTCTGTGCCCTGCTGGTGGCGGCCTCCTTTGGTCTGTCACTGTGCTTCCCTGACTCTGTCCCTGAGTCTGTTCTCTTTGCCCTGCTGATGAAGGCCTCTTCTGGCCTGTCACTGTGCTGCCCCAGCTCTGTCGCTGGTTCTGTTATCTCTGTCCTGTTGGTGGCGGCCTCTTGTGTCCTTTCATTGTGCTTCCCTGGCTCTGTCCCTGGGTCTGTTCTCCTTGCTCTGCTGGTGGTGACCTCCGGTGGCCTGTCATTGTGCTTCCCTGGCCCTGTCCCTGAGTCTGTTCTCTGTGCCCTGCTGATGGAGGCCTCTTGTTGCCTGTCACTGTGCTGCCCCAACTCTGTCCATGTGTCTGTTCTCTCTGTCCTGCTGGTGGCGGCCTCTTGTGTCCTTTCATTGTGCTTCCCTGGCTCTGTCCCTGGGTCTGTTCTCTGCGGCCTTCTGGTAGTGGCCACCTGTGGCCTGTCACTGTGTTTCCTTGGCTCTGTCTCTGGGTTTGCTCTCTGTACCCTGCTGGGGGAGGCCTCCTGTGACCTTTCCCTTTGCTTCCCAGGCTCTGTCTCTGCGTCTGTTCTCTGTGCCCTGCTGGTGGAGGCCTCCTATGGCATGTCACTGTGCTTCGCTGGCTCTGTCCTTGGGTCTGTTCCCTGAGCCCTGCTGGTAGAGGCCTCCAGTGGTCTGTCACTGTGCTTCCCTGGCTCTGTCCCTGGGTCTGTTCTCTGTGCCCTGCCAGTGGGGCCCTCTCTGATCTGTCACTGTGTTTCCAGGCTCGGTCTCATGAGTCTGTTCTTCTGTGCCTTGCGTGACAACCTCCTGAGGCCTGTCACTGTGCTTCCCTGGCTCTGTCCCTTGGTCTGTTCTCCCTGCCCTGCTGGTGACGGCCCCCTGAGGCCTTTCATTGTGCTTCCCTGGCTCTGTCCCTGGGTCTGTTCTCTGTGCCCTGCTGGTGGCGGCCTCCTTTGGCCTGTCACTGTGCTTCCCTGGCTCTGTCTCTGGGTTTGCTCTCTGTACCCTGCTGGGGGAGGCCTCCTGTGACCTTTCCCTTTGCTTCCCAGGCTCTGTCTCTGCGTCTGTTCTCTGTGCCCTGCTGGTGGAGGCCTCCTATGGCATGTCACTGTGCTTCGCTGGCTCTGTCCTTGGGTCTGTTCCCTGTGCCCTGCTGGTAGAGGCCTCCAGTGGTCTGTCACTGTGCTTCCCTGGCTCTGTCCCTGGGTCTGTTCTCTGTGCCCTGCCAGTGGGGCCCTCTCTGATCTGTCACTGTGTTTCTCAGGCTCGGTCTCTGAGTCTGTTCTCTGTGCCTTGCTTGGTGACAACCTCCTGAGGCCTGTCACTGTGCTTCCCTGGCTCTGTCCCTTGGTCTGTTCTCCCTGCCCTGCTGGTGACGGCCCCCTGTGGCCTTTCATTGTGCTTCCCTGGCTCTGTCCCTGGGTCCGTTCTCTGTGCCCTGCTGGTGGCGGCCTCCTTTGGCCTGTCACTGTGCTTCCCTGGCTCTGTCCTTGGGTCTGTTCTCTGTGCCCTGCTGGTGGAGGCCTTCTGTCGCCTGTCACTGTGCTTTCCTGGCTCTTTCCCTGGTTTTGATCTCTGTGCTCTGCTGGTGGAGGCCTCCTGTGGCCTGTCACTGTGCTTCACTGGCTCCTGTCCCTGGGTCTGTTCTGTGAGCCCTGCTGCTGGAGGCCTCTTGTGGCGTGTTTCTGTGCTTCAAAGGCTCTGTCCCTGAGTCTGTTCACTGTGCCCTGCTGGTGGCGACCTCCTGTGACCTGTCACTGTGCTTTCCTGGCTCTGTCTCAGGGTCTATTCTCTGTGCCCTGCTGTTGCAGGACTCCTGTGGCTTGTCACTGTGCTTCCCTAGCTCTGTACCTGTGTCTGTTCTCTGTGCCCTGCTGGTGGTGGCCTTCTGTGGCCTGACATTGTGCTTCCCTGGCTCTGTCCTTGGGTCAGCTCTCTGTACCCTGCTGGTGGTGGCCTCCTATGGCCTGTCACTGTGCTTCCCTGGCTCTGTCCCTCGGTCTGTTCTCTGAGTCCTGTTGGTGGTGGCCTCCTGTGGCCTGTCACTGTGCTTCCCTTGCTCTGTCTCTGGGCCATTCTTTGTGTCCTGCTGGTAGCGGCCTTCTGTGGTCTGTCATTGTGCTTCCCTGGCTCTGTCCCTGGGTCTGTTCTTTGTGCTCTGCTGGTGGAGGCCTCCTGTGGCCTGTCACTGTGCTTCGCTGGCTCTGTCCCTGGGTCTGTTCTGTGAGCCCTGCTGCAGGAGGCCTCTTGTGGTGTGTTTCTGTGCTTCACAGGCTCTGTCCCTGAGTCTGTTCACTATGCCCTGCTGGTGGCGACCTCCTGTGACCTGTCACTGAGCTTTCCTGGCTCTGTCTCAGGGTCTATTCTCTGTGCCCTGCTGTTGCAGGACTCCTGTGGCTTGTCACTGTGCTTCCCTAGCTCTGTACCTGTGTCTGTTCTCTGTGCCCTGCTGGTGGCAGCCTCATGTGGCCTGTCACTGTGCTTCCTTTGTTCTGTCCCTGAGTCTGTTCTCTGTGTACTGCTGGTGGTGACCTCCTGTGGCTTGTCATTATGCTTCCCTGGCTCTGTCTCTGGGTCTGTTCTCTGTGTGCTGCTAGTGGAGGCTTCCTCTGGCTAGTTTCTGTGCTTCCCTGGCTCTGTCCCTGGGTCTGTTCTCTGTGCTCTGATGGTGGAGGACTCCAATGGCCAGTCACTGTGCTTCCCTGTCTCTGTCCCTGGGGCTTTTCTCTGTGCACTGCTGGTGGAGGCCTCATGTGGCCTGTCACTGTGCTTCCCTGGTTCTGTCCCTGGATCTGACCCTTGGTCTGTTCTCTGTGCCCTGCAGATGGAGGCCGTCTGTCGTCTGTCACTGTGCATCCCTGGCTCTGTCCCTGGATCTGTCCCTGGGTCTATTCTCTGTGCCCTGTTGGTGGCGGCCTCATGTGGCCTGTCACTGTGCTTCAATGGCTTTGACTCTGGGTCTGTTCTCCCTGCCCTGCAGTGGAGGCCTGCTGTGGCCTGTCACTTTGCTTAGCTGGTTTTGTCCCTGGGGCTGTTCTCTGTGCCCTGCTGGTGGAATCCTCATCTGGCCTGTCACTGTGCTTCCCTGGCTCTGGCTTTGAGTTTGTTCTCTGTGCCCTGCTGGTGGTGGCCTCCTGCGGCCTTTCTCTGTGCTTCCTTGGCTCTGTCTCTGGGTACATTCTCTGTACCCTACTTGTGGCAGCCTCAGGTGGCCTTTCACTGTGCTTCCCTTGGTGAGTCCCTTGTCTGGTCTCTGTGCCCTGCTGTTGGTGACCTCTTGTGGCCTGTCTCTGTTCTTCCCTGGCTCTGTCTCTGTGACTCTTCTCTGTGCCCTGCTGGTGGAGGCCTCCTGTGGCCTGTCACTGCGCTTCTCTGGCTCTGTCTCTGTGTCTGTTCTCTGTGCCCTACTGATGGAGGCCTCCTGTGGCATGCCAATGTGCTTCCCTGGCTCTATCGCTGGATCTGTTCTCTGTGCCCTGCTGGTGTAGGCCTCCTGTTACTTGTAACTGTGCTTCCCTGGCTCTATCCCTGGATCTGTTCCCTGTGCCCTGCTGGTGCAGGCCACCTGTGTCCTGTCAATGTGCTTCATTGGCTCTGACCCTGGGTCTCTTCTCTGTGCCCTGCTGGTGGTGGCCTCCTGTGGCATGTCACTGTGCTTCCCTGGCTGTGTCACTGGGTCTGTTTTCTGCACCCTGCTGGTTTTGCCTTCCTATGGCCAGTCACTGTGTTTCCCTGGTTCTGTCCCTGGGTTTGTTCTCTGTGCCCTGCTGGTGGAGGCCTCCTGTGGCCTGTCAATGTGCTTCCCTGTCTCTTTCCCTGGGTCTGTTCTCTGTGCACTGCTGGTGGAGTCCTCCAGTGGCCAGTCTCTGTGCTTCCCTGGCTCTGGCCCGGGGTCAGTTCTCTGTGCCCTGCTGGACACGGCCTCCTGTGCCAGGTCATTGTGCTTTCCCGGCTCTTTCCTGTGTCTCTTCTCAGTGCCCTGCAGGTGGCGACCTCTTGTGACCTGTCACTGTGCTTCCCTAGCTCTGTCCCTGGGTCTCTGCTCTGTGCCCTGCTGGTGGCGGCCTGCTGACTACTGTCACTGTGCTTTCCTGGCTCTGTCCCTGGGTCTGTTCTCTGTGCCCTGCTGGACGTGGCCTTCTGTGGCCGGTCACTGTGCTTTCCCAGCTCTTTCCTGTGTCTCTTCTCAGTGCCCTGCAGGAGGCGACCTTTTGTGACCTTTCACTGTGCTTCCCTAGCTCTGTCCCTGGGTCTCTGCTCTGTGCCCTGCTGATGGAGACCTCCTGTGGCATGTCAATTTGCTTCCCTGGCTCTGTCGCTGGGTCTATTCTCTGTGCCCTGCTGGTGGAGGTCTCCTGTCGCCTGTAACTGTGCTTCCCTGGCTCTGTCAAAGGTTCTGTTCTCTGTTCCCTGCTGGTGCAGGCCACCTGTGTCCTGTCAAAGTGATTCAATGGCTCTGACCCTGGATCTCTTCTCTGAGCCCTGTGGTGGTGGCCTCCTGTGGCCTGTCTCTGTGCTTCCCTGGTTCTGTCTCTGGGTGTGTTCTCTGAGCCCTACTGGTGGTGTCCTCCTGTGGCATGTCACTGTGCTTCCCTGGCTCTGTCACTGGGTCTGTTCTCTGTACTCTGCTGGTGGAGGCCTCCTGTGGCCTGTCACTGTGCTTCCCTGGCTCTGTCCCTTTGTCTGTTCTCAGTGCCCTGCAGATGGAGGCCGTCTGTCGTCTGTCACTATGCATCCCTGGCTATGTCCCTGGATCTGTCCCTGGGTCTGTTCTCAGTGTCCTGCAGTGGAGGGCTCATGTGGCCAGTCACTGTGCTTCCTTGGCTCTGTCTCTGGGTTTGTTCTCTGTGCCCTACTGGTGGAGGCCTGATGCAGCCTTTCTCTGTGCTTCCCTGGCTCTGTCCAAGGGTACGTTCTCTGTGCCCTACTGGTGGCGGCCTCATGTGGCCTGTCACTGTGCTTCCCTGGCTGTGTCCCTGGGTCTGGTCTGTGTGCCCTGCGGGTGGAGGCCTCCAATGGCCTGTCACTGTGCTTCTCTGGATCTGTTCTCTGTGCCCTGCTGGTGTCGACCTCCTGTGACCTGTCACTGTGCTTCCCAGGCTGTGTCTCTAGGACTCTTCTCTGTGCCCTGCTGGTGGAGGCCTCTTGAGGCCTGTCTCTGTGCTTCAATGGCTCTGTCCCTGAGTCTGTTCTTTGTGCCCTGCTGGTGGTGGCCTCCTGTTGCCTGTCACTGTGCTTCCCTGGCTCGGTCCCACGGTTTGTTCTCCGTGCCCTGCGGGTGGCAGTCTCCTGTGGTCTGTTACTGTGCTTCCTTGGCTCTGTCCCTTTGTCTGTTCACTGTGCCCTGCTTGTGGCGACAACCTGTTGCCTGTCACTGTGCTTCCCTGTCTCTGTCTCTGGGTTCATTCCCTGTGCCCTGTTGGAGGAGGCCTAGTGTTGCCTGTGTGTGTGCTTCCCTTTGCTCTTTCCCTGGGTCTGTTCTCTGTGCCCTTCTGGTGGAGGCCTCCTGTGGCCTGTCACTGTGCTTCCCTGGCTCTGTCCTTGGATCTGTTCTCTGTGCCCTGCTGATGGAGTCCTTCTGTGGCCTGTCACTGTTCTTCCCTGGCTCTGTCCCTGTGTCTGTTCTCTGTGCCCTGCTGGTTGCAGCCTCTTGTGGCCTGTCACTGTGCTTCCCAGGCTCTGTCCCAGGGTCTATTCTCTGTGCCCTGCTGGTGGCGGCATCCTGTGGCCTGTTACTGTGCTTCCTTGGCTCTGTCCCTGGGTCTGTTCTCTGTGCTCTGCTGGTGGCGACCTCATGTGGCCTGTCAATGTACTTCCGTGGCTCTGTTATTGGGTCTGTTCTCAGTGCCCTGCTGGTGGAGGCCTCCTGGGGCCTGTCTCTGTGCTTCCTTGGCTTTCTCCATGGGTCTGTTCTCTGTGCCCTGCTCGATGCGGCCTCCTGTGGCATGTCACTGTGCTTCCATGGCTCTGTCCCTAGGTCTGTTCTCTGTGCTCTGCTGGTGGTGGCCTCCTGTGGACTGTCACTGTGTTTCCCTGTCTCTGTCCCAGAGTCTGTTCTCTGTGCCCTGCTGATGGAGACCTCCTGTGGCATGTCAATGTGCTTCCCTGGCTCTGTCGCTATGTCTATTCTCTGTGCCCTGCTGGTGGAGGTCTCCTGTCACCTGTAACTTTGCTTCCCTGGCTCTGTCAAAGGTTCTGTTCTCTGTTCCCTGCTGGTGCAGGCCACCTGTGACCTGTCAAAGTGATTCACTGGCTCTGACCCTGGATCTCTTCTCTGTGCCCTACTAGTGGTGTCCTCCTGCGGCATGTCACTGTGCTTCCCTGGCTCTGTCACTGGGTCTGTTCTCTGTCCTCTGCTGGTGGAGGCCTCCTGTGGCCTGTCACTGTGCTTCCCTGGCTCTGTCCCTTTTGTCTGTTCTCAGTGCCCTGCAGATGGAGGCTGTCTGTCATCTGGCACTGTGCATCCCTGGCTATGTCCCTGGATCTGTCCCTGGGTCTGTTCTCAGTGCCCTGCAGTGGAGGCCTCCTGTGACCTGTCACTTTGCTTAATTGGCTTTGTCCCTGGGGCTGTTCTCTGTGCCCTGCTGGTGGAGTCCTCATGTGGCCTGTCACTGTGCTTCCTTGGCTCTGTCTCTGGGTCCGTTCTCTGTGCCCTGCTGGTGAAGGCCTCCTGCGGCCTTTCTCTGTCCTTCCCTGGCTCTGTCACTGGGTCTGTTCCCTTTGCCTTGCTGGTGGCGGCCTCTTATGGCCTGTCACTGTGCTTCCCTGGCTCTGTCTCTGGGTTTGTTCTCAGTGCCCTTCTGGTGAAGGCCTCCTGTGGTGTGTCACTGTGCTTCCCTGGCTCTGTCCCTTTGTCTGTTCTCTGCACCCTGCAGATGGCGGCTGTCTGTCATCTGTCACTGTGCATCCCTGGCTCTATTCCTGGATCTGTCCCTGGGTCTGTTCTCTGTGCCCTGTTGGTGTCGGCTTCCTGTGGCCTGTCACTGTGCTTCCATGGCTCTGACCCTTGGTCTGTTCTCTCTGCCCTGCAGTGCTGGTCTGCTCTGGCCTGTCACTTTACTTAGCTGGCATTGTCCCTGGGGCTGTTCTCTGTGCTCTGCTGGTGGAGTCCTCATGTGGCCTGTCACTGTGCTTCCCCTCTGTCTCTGGGGTTCATTCTCTGTGCACTGCTGGTGGAGGCCTCCTGCGGCCTTTCTCTGTGCTTCCCTGGCTCTGTCCCTGGGTATGTTCTCTGTGCCCTACTGGTGGCAGCCTCATGTGGCCTGTCACTATGCTTACCTGGCTGTGTCCATGGGTCTGGTCCCTGTGCCCTGCTGGTGGCGACCTCCTGGGGCCTGTCACTGTGCTTCCCTGGCTCTGTCTCTGGGTCTGTTCTGTGAGCCCTGCTGGTGAAGGCCTCCTGTGGCGTGTTTCTGTGCTTCAAAGGCTCTGTCCCTGAGTCTGTTCACTGTGCCCTGCTGGTGGCAACCTCCTGTGACCTGTCGCTGTGCTTTCCTGGCTCTGTCTCAGGGTCTATTCTCTTTGCCCTGCTGGTGGAGGGGACTCCTGTGGCTTGTCACTGTGCTTCCCTAGCTCTGTACCTGTGTCTGTTCTCTGTGGCCTGCTGGTGGCAGCCTCCTGTGACCTGTCACTGTGCCTTCCTTGGCTCTATCCCCGTGTCTGTTCTCTGTGCCCTGCTGGTGGCGGCCTCCTGGGGCCTGTCACTGTGCTTCCTTTGCTCTGTCCCTGGGTCTGTTCTGTGTGAACTGCTGGTGGTGACCTCCTGTGTCTTGTCACTATGCTTCCCTGGCTCTGTCTCTGGGTCTGTTCTCTGTGCGCGCTGCTGGTGGAGGCTTTCTCTGGCTAGTATCTGTGCTTCCCTGGCTCTGTCCCTGGGTCTGTTCTCTGTGCTCTGATGGTGGAGGACTCCAGTGGCCAGTCACTGTGCTTCCCTGTCTCTGTCCCTTGGACTTTTCTCTGTGCACTGCTGGTGGAGGCCTCATGTGGCCTGTCACTGTGCTTCCCTGGCTCTGTCCCTGGGTCTGTTCTCTGTGCCCTGCCGATGGAGGCCTCCTTTATTCTGTCACTGTGCTTCCCTGGTTCTGTCCCTGGATCTGACCCTTGGTCTGTTCTCTGTGCCCTGCAGATGGAGGCCTTCTGTCATCTGTCACTGTGCATCCCTGGCTCTGTGCCTGGATCTGTCCCTGGGTCTATTCTCTGTGCCCTGTTGGTGGCGGCCTCATGTGGCCTGTCACTGTGCTTCAATGGCTTTGACTCTGGGTCTGTTCTCCCTGCCCTGCAGTGGAGGCCTGCTGTGGCCTGTCACTTTGCTTTGCTGGCTTTGTCCCTGGGGCTGTTCTCTGCGCCCTGCTGGTGGAATCCTCATGTGGCCTGTCACTGTGCTTCCCTGGCTCTGGCTTTGAGTTTGTTCTCTGTGCCCTGCTGGTGGTGGCCTCCTGAAGCCTTTCTCTGTGCTTCCTTGGCTCTGTCTCTGGGTATGTTCTCCGTACCCTACTTGTGGCAGCCTCAGGTGGCCTTTCACTGCGCTTCCCTTGGTGAGTCCCTGGCTCTGTCTCTGTGACTCCTCTCTGTGTCCTGCTGGTGTAGGCCTCCTGTGGCCTGTCACTGCACTTCCCTGGCTCTGTCTCTGTGTCTGTTCTCTGTGCCCTGCTGATGGAGGCCTCCTGTGGCATGCCAATGTGCTTCCCTGGCTCTATCGCTGGATCTGTTCTCTGTGCCCTGCTGGTGCAGGCCACCTGTGTCCTGTCAATGTGCTTCATTGGCTCTGACCCTGGGTCTCTTCTCTGTGCCCTGCTGGTGGTGGCCTCCTGTTGCATGTCACTGTGCTTACCTGGCTCTGTCACTGGGTCTGTTCTCTGCACCCTGCTAGTTTTGCCTTCCTGTGGCCTGTCACTGTGTTTCTCTTGCTCTGTCCCTGGGTCTGTTCTCGGTGCCTTGCTGGTGGAGGCCTCCAGTGGCCAGTCTCTGTGCTTCCCTGGCTCTGTCCCTGGGTCTTTTCACTGTGTTTTGCTGGTGGCGGACTCTTATGGCCTGTCACTGTGCTTCCCTGGCTCTCTCCCAGGTTCTGTTCTCTGTGCCCTGCTGGTGGATGCCTCCTGTGGCCTGTCACTGTGCTTCCCTGTCTCTGTACCTGGGTATGTTCTCTGTGCCCTGCTGGTGGAGGCCTCTTGTGTCCAGACTCTGTGCTTCAATGGCTCTGTGCCTGAGTCTGTTCTCGGTGCCCTGCTAGTGGAAGCCTCCTGTGGCCTGTCACTGTGCTGCCCTGGCTCTGTCCCTGCGTCTGTTCTCTGTGCGCTGCTGGTGGCGGCCATCTGTGGACTGTCACTTTGCTTTCCTGGCTCTGTCCATAGGTCTGTTTTCCATGTCCTGCAGGTGGCGGATTCCTCTGGCCTGTCACTGTGTTTCCCTGGCTCTGTCATTGAGTAAGTTCTCTGCCATTCTGGTGGCAGCCCCCTGTTGCCTGTCATGGTGCTTTCTTGGCTGTGTCCCTGGATCTGTTCTCTGTGAACTGCTGGTGGTGGCCTCCTGTGGTCAGTCATGGTGCTTCCTAGGCTGTGTCCCTGGATCTGTTCTCTGTGCCCTGCTGGTGGCGGCCTCCTGTGGCCAGTTTCTGTTCTTTCCTGGCTCTGTCCCTTGATCTGTTCTCTGTGCCTTGATGGTGGATGCCTCCTGTGGCCTGTCACTGTGCTTCCCTGGGTCTGTTCTCCGTGCCCTGTTTTTGGAGGCCTGCTGTGGCCAGTCTCTGCGCTTCCCTGGCACTGTCACTGGGACCGTTCAATATGCCTTGCTGGTGGTGGCATCTTATGGCCTGTCACTGTACTTCCCTGGCTCTGTCCCTGGGTTTGTTCTCAGTGCCCTGCTGGTGGAGGCCTCCTGTGGCCTGTCACTGTGTTTCCCTGGCTCTGTCCCTGGATCTGTTCTCAGTGCCCTGCTGGTGGAGGCCTCCTGTGGTATGTCACTGTACTTCCCTAGCTCTGTCCCAGGTTCTGTTCTCTGTGCCCTGCTGGTGGAGGCCTCCTGTGGCCTGTTACTGTGCTTCTCTGGCTCTGTACCTGGGTCTGTTCTCTCTGCACAGTCGGTGGAGGTCTCTTGTGGCCAGTCTCTGTGATTCAATGGCTCTGTGCCTGAATGCTGTGTTGATCTCTGATTTGCAGCTGGCTATGGTTGTTCAGTTGCAGTGGTGTACAAGCCATCTGGGGTGGTATGGTCCTGGGTACATATGTGTGTGTGTGTGTGTGTGCGTGGTGTGTGTGCATGGGAGGTACCACCAGCATGGCATTGACTTTCTGTTGGTCTTGCTGTCTGCTGCCACCACTGCTGGGTGCACAGGGTGGAGTCTGGCCTTGTCTTCTCTCTGCATGCAGGGGTTGGCGTGTGCCAGGGGATGCATGAGTGTTTCCTGCAGTGCCAGTCACTGCACATGGGTGGTGTCTTGGGGTCACGGTGCAGGGTGTGCTGTGCGTATGGGGGGCTGATGTGCACTGTGGTTGTCAACCCCCTGTGTGTGGCACTCTCCGCCTGCCAGTGGTTGTGCTGGGGTGTCATGGCTCTGCTATGCTTTGTTGGCTTGTCCCCATGGGCACGTGGATCATCCGTCCCACCCGCAGTGATGCTGTGCTAGGGGTGTGCAGGTGTGGTGTGGGTTCTGCAGTGTGTTCCTGTGCCATGTGTGGCATGGCTGGTGGGCCCCAATGCCTCCCTGGATGTGCAGTTCCATTTGCTCTGGGGGCTGTGCTTGGCTATGGCGGCTCTGGGAATGCTCAGCTGGGCTTCCCTGGTTGCTCCATGGCGCGGCATTTTCGCTCAACCTCTCCTACCTGGTTCGCCATGGCGCAGTATGTGCGATATTGAGACGTTGGTTGCTTGCGCAATTTGCTGTGCTCCATGTTTGAATATTGCACCTGTTGCGCATTTGCGCAACGGGTTTGTGCTTGCTCCTGCTGTTGCGCTACTTTTGAGCGCAGTTTGAATATCTGGGCCTCTATAGTTAAGAACAACCAGCAACATCCTCCTAGATAAAACACATCCTGGGATTATAAACTATTCTAATGAAACTCGCACATTATCTTATCAGCATAACTTGCCAGAGCACATGTTTGTGCTCTGTTTTTTTTTATCATATTAAATACTGCATGTGTTTTAAGTTTTGAATCAGTATCTAAATTGAAAACAGGATACAAAAGTTTTTATCTTTCTTCCAACAGTTTTGGATATTCCCATATCAGGTGCATCATAGTTAGTTTAATGTTTTTATTGCAAAAGCCTGAATCTTCCACGTACTGCACATTATTTGGTTTCCATACATTCCCAAAAAAACTTGAATCTTAGTTTTGTAAGTGCTTTTCTATGTTTTATATTCTCACATTGTAATAAATACTCCTCAGCACAAAATGTTTTTATGTGCCCCAGTATCTTATGTCTGTAAGATCCTCTAATGTTCCCCAGGTCTTCTTGCATGGCAATATCAGTTATTCTCTGCAAAGCTATTCCAGAGAATTTTACGTGGCCCACATGAGGATCTGACATTATGCTATATAGTAACCCTGTTTTATTCATTTCCTGATCTAGTTTTACAAACCAACATTGTGTTTACTTGTTCAGGTTGCTGAACATATCTAATCTATAGTTAGCTGATAGACTATTTTCTGGTGCACTAGTTTTTTTTTAAGAAAGCAGATTGCTCTTTTCAAGCTTCTTGCTTTAAAGATAATGTTCCTGTTTCTGCATGGACAGCACTGTTCAATGTATATTATGGTACTCCTGAAATATGTTTCAGGAAGACAGTTTGTATTGACTACATGTTATTTTATATTAGCATACATGCTCCTCACTCTGCATATAACACTTGTGCACTGATTTGAGAGTTAAAACATCTACACAGGCTATGAAGGAGACTTTTGCAAACGAGTTCGTAAATCTGTTGATTCCTAGCATGCAACACTTCATATTTTCCATGATTTTTTTAATATGTGATTTCCAGTTTAAGCCCTTACTAAATACTGTAAAACAGATTTATTTAGTGCTGGAAAACTTTTGTCGAATTAGTTCCATAAATGGGAATGCGCGTGGATGAAATGTCGCTGCAGTTTTCCGTGACAATTCAACAATTGCTATTGTTTTCTTTCAGCAGCAGGCTCCTTAAATGAATTGATTATAAGCTCTTGTAAGTGCTTTAGGTCGTGCTTTGCTGTTGATCAGCTGTTAACACCTCTAGTATAGAACAAAGGCTCTCAGCAGTCAGTAATTGTTTACAGTTGTCGGCTATTAGTAGCTGTATTTAATTCTCTCTCCATTCAAACTGCCCCACATAATGCATTCACAAGTCATTAAGCTCCATCAGTACAATATCTCTCATGAGTTGGTTACAAAAAGGGGCAAAAGAGAGTGGAACTTCACCCCATTAGAGGAGCTGACAGCAGATGTGCTTTGTAACACTGCCAATATCCCATGTCTTTTACCAGATTTTGGAACATAGTGGCCCAGATATTCAGAAATGCGCCAAAGCCCAGTGCAAGTCCGCACAGCACAATCCAATGTGCACCATGGCACAACAGGAGCCACATTCAGAGGCTGTGCAGCCTGAACTGAGCCAGAGCAAAAAAGCTGAACGTGGCAGAGGTGCACCATGACGCAAAAGAGATGCTCCAGGACAACGGTGGGAGCAGAGCAGCAGAGCAACAGAGGGGGCCTGGCACAGACAAGTGACCCAGAACAGAGCTAGGGAAGCACATGACAGGCCACAGGAGGCCTCCACCAGCAGGCAAAGAGAACAGACCCAGGGACAGAGCTAGGGAAGCACAGTGACAGGCCACAGGAGGCTCCACCAGCAGGGCACTAGAGAACAGACCCAGGCACAGAGCCAGGAAAGCACAGTGACAGGCCACAGGAGGCCTCCAAAAGCCAGGGCACAGAGAACAGACCGAGGAACAGAGCCAGGAAGCACAGTGACAGGCCATAGGAGGCCAGCACAGAGAACAGACCCAGGGACAGAGTCAGGGAAGCACAGTGACAGGCCATGGGAGGCCACCACCAGCAGTGCACAGAGAACACCAGCAGGGACAGAGATAGGGAAGCACAGTGACAGAACACAGGAGGCCACCACCAGCAGGGCGCACAGAAAAGACCCAGGGACAGAGCCAGGAAGCACAGTGACAGGCCATAGGAGGCCACCACCAGCAGGGCACAGAGAACAGACCCAGGACAGTGTCAGGGAAGCACACTGACAGGCTAGGGAGGCCGCCAACAGCAGTGCACAGAGAACAGACCTGAGGACAGAGCTAGGGAAGAACAGTGACAGACCACAGGAGATCAACACCAGCAGGGCACAGAGAGAGACCAGGACAGAGCCAGGGAAGCACACTGACAGGCACAGGAGGACGCCACCAACAGGGCACAGAGAACAGACCCAGGAACAGAGCTAGGGAAGCACAGTGACAGCCATGGGAGGCCGCCACCAGCAGTGCACAGAGAACAAACCCAGGGACAGAGCCAGGAAGAACAGTGACAGACCACAGGAGGCCTCACCAGCAGGGCACAGAGAACAGACCCAGGACAGAGCCAGAGAAGTGCAGTGACAGGCCACAGGAGGCCACCAAGCAGAGCACAGAGAACAGACCGAGGGTCAGAGCCAGGGAAGCACAGGACAGGCCACAGGAGGCCTCCACACCAGGGCACAGAGAACAGACCTAGGGACAGAGCTAGTAAGCCGAATGACAGGCCACAGGAGGCCACCACCAGCAAGGCACAGAGAGCAGACCAAGGGACAGAGCCTGGGAAGCACAGAGACAGGTCACAGGAGGCCTCCAAGAGCAGGGCACAGAGAACATGACCAGGGACAGAGCCAGGGAAGCACAGTGACAGGCCATGGCATGCCGCCACCAGCAGGGCAGAGAGAACAAAGCCAGGGACAGAGTCGGGGAAGCACAGTGACAGGCCATGGGAGGCCGCCACCAGCAGTGCACAGAGAACACACCCAGGGAAAGAGATAGGGAAGCACAGTGACAGACCACAGGAGGCCACCAGCAGCAGGGCACAGAGAACACACCCAGGGACAGAGCCAGAGAAGAACAGTGACAGGCCACAGGAGGCCACCACCAGCAGGGCAAAGAGAATAGACCGAGGGTCAGAGCCAGGGAAGCACAGTGATGGGCCACAGGAGGCTTCTGCCAGCAGGGCACAGAGAACAGACTTAGGGACAGAGCCAGGGAAGTACAGTGTCAGGCCACAGAATGCCACTACCAGCAGGGCACAGAGAACAGACCCAAGGAGAGAGCCAAATGAAGCACAGTGACAGGCCACAGGAGGCTGCCACCAGCAGGGCACAGAGAACAGTCCAAGGGACAGAGCCAGGGAAGCACAGTGACAGGTGGCCTCCACCAGCAGGGCAAAATGAACAGACCAAGGGACAGAGCCTGGGAAGCAAGGAGACAAACCACAGGAGGCCTCCACTGGCAGGGCACAGAGAACAGACCCAGGAAAAGAGCCAGGGAATCACAGTGACAGGCCACAAGAGGCCGCCACCAGTAGGGCACACAGAACAGACCCAGGGGACAGAGCCAGGAAAGCACAGTGACAGGCCACAGAAGATCGCCAAAAGCAGGGCTCAGAGAACAGACCCAGGGACAGAGCCAGGGAAGCACAGAGACAGGCCACAGGAGGTCTCCACCAGCAGGGCACAGAGAACAGACCCAGAGACAGAGCCTGGGAAGCAAAGAGACAGGCCACAGGAGGCCTGCACCAGCAGAGCACAGAGAGCAAACCCATAGACAGAGCCAGGGAAACACAGTGAAAGGCTATAGGAGGCCACCAACAGCAGAGCACAGAGAACAGAACCAGGGACAGAGCAGGGGAAGCACAGTGACAGGCCACAGGAGTCCTCCACCAGCAGGGCACTGAAAACGGACCCAGGGATAGAGCCAGGGAAATGCAAAGACAGGCCACAGGAGGCCACCACAAGCAGGACACAGAGAAGAAACCCAGGGACAGAGACAGGGAAGCACAGAGACAGGCCACAGGATGCTGCCACCAGCAGGGCACAGAGAACAGACACATAGACAGAGCCAGGGAAGCACAGTGACAGGCCATAGGAGGTCACAACCAGCAGGGCACAGAGAACAGACCCAGGGACAGAGCCAGGGAAGCACAGTGACAGGCCACAGGAGGTCACCATCAAGCAGGGAACAGAGAACAGACTCAGGGACAGAGCCAGAGAAGCACAGTGACAGGCCACAGGAGGCCACCAAAAGCAGAGCACAGAGAACAGACCGAGGGTCAGAGCAAGGGAAGCACAGTGACAGGCCACAGGAGGCCTCCATCACCAGGGCACAGAGAACTGACCCAGGGACAGAGCCGCAGAAGCACAGTGACGGGCCACAGGAGGCTTCCGCCAGCAGGGCACAGAGAACAGACCTAGGGATAAAGCTAAGTTAGCCGAATGACAGGCCATAGGAGGCAGCCACCAGCAGGGCACAGAGAGCAGACCCAAGGACAGAGACAGGGAAGTACAGTGTCAGGCCACAGAAGGCCACCACCAGCAGGGCACAGTGATCAGAATCAGGGACAGAGCCAGGGAAGCACAGTGACAGACCACAGGTGGTCACCACCAGCAGGGCACAGAGAACAGACCAAAGGACAGAGCAAGGGAAGCACATTGACAGGTGACAGGAGGCCTCCACCAGCAGGGCACAGAGAACAGACCAAGGGACAGAGCCTGGGAAGCAAAGAGACAAGCCACAGGAGGCAACCATCAGCAGGGCACAGAGAGCAAGCCCAGAGACAGAGCCAGGGAAACACAGTGATGGGCCAAAGGAGGCTGCCACAAGCAGGGCGCAGAGAACAGACCCAGGGACAGAGCCAGGGAAGCAAAGTGACAGGCCACAGAAGGTCGCCACCAGCAGGGCTCAGAGAACAGACCCAGAGACAGTGCCAGAGAAGCACAGTGACAGATCAGAGTAGGCCGCCACCAGCAGGGCACAGAGAACAGAACCAGGGAAGCACAGTGACAGGCCACAGGAGGCCTCCACCAGCAGGGTACAGAGAACGGACAAAGAGACAGAGCCAGGGAAACACAGTGACAGGCCATAGGAGGCTGCTACCGGGAGGGCACAGAGAATAGACTGAGGGACAGAGCCAGGGAAGCAAAGTGACAGGCGACAGAAGGCCTCGTCCAGCAGAGCACGGAGAACAGACCCAGGGACAGAGTCAGGGAAGCACAGTGACAGACCACAGGAGGCCGCCACCAGCAGGGCACAGAGAACAGACACAGGGACAGAGCCAGGGAAGCACAGTGACAGGCCATAGGAGGCATCCTCCATCAGGACACAGAGAACGGACCTAGGGACAGAGCCAGGGAAACACAGTGTCATGCCACAGGAGGTCGCCACCAGCAGGGCACAGAGAACAGACATAGGGACAGAGCCGGGGAAGCACAGTAACAGATCACAGGAGGCATCTGCCAGCAGGCCACAGAAAACAGACCTAGGGACAGAGCAAGGGAAGTACAGTGACAGGCCACAGGAGACCACCACCAGCAGGGCACAGAGATCAGAACCAGAGACAGAGCCAGGGAAGCACTGCGACAGGCCACAGGAGGCCTCCACTAGCAGGGCACAGAGAACAAACCCAAGGGGCAGAGCTAGGGAAGCAGAGTGACAGGCCATAGGAGGCCTCCACCAGCAGGGCACAGAGAACAGACACAGGGACAGAGCCGGGAAGCACAGTGACAGGCCATAGGAGGCATCCTCCATCAGGACACAGAGAATGGACCTAGGGACAGAGCCAGGAAAACACAGTGTCATGCCACAGGAGGACGTCACCAGCAGGGCACAGAGACCAGACATAGGGACAGAGCCAGGGAAGCACAGTAACAGACCACAGGAGGCATCTGCCAGCAGGGCACAGAAAACAGACCTAGGGACAGAGCTAGGGAAGCAGAGTGACAGGCCATAGGAGGCCTCCACCAGCAGGGCACAGAGAACAGACAAAGGGACAGAGCCAGGGAAGCACAGTGACAGGACACAGGAGGCCTCCACCAGCAGGGCACAGAGAACAGACCCAGGCACAGATCCAGAGAAGCAAAGAGACAGGCCAGAGGAGGTCTCCACCAGCAGGGCACAGAGAGTAAACCCAGAGACAGAGCCAGGGAAGCACAGTGAAAGGAAACAGGAGGCCGCCACCAGCAGGGCACAGAGAACAGACCCCGGGACAGAGCCTTGGAAGCACAGTGACAGGCCACAGGAGGCCCCCACCAGCAGTGCACAGAGAACAGGCCCAGGGACAGAGCCAGGGAAGCAGAGTGACAGGCCATAGCATGCCTCCACCAGCAGGGCACAGAGAACAGACCCAGGGTCAGAGCCAGGGAAGCACAGTGACAGACCATAGGAGGCCTCCACCAGCAGGGCACAGAGAACAGACCAAAGCACAGTGCCAGAGAAGCAAAGAGACAGGCCACAAGAGGCGTCCACCAGCAGGGCACAGAGAGCAAACCCAGAGACAAAGCCAGGGAAGCACAGTGAAAGGCCACAGGAGGCCTCCACCAGCAGGGCACAGAGAACAGACCCAGGGGCAGAGCCTTGGAAGCACAGTGACAGGCCACTGGAGGCCTCCAAGAGTAGGTCACGGAGAACAGAGCCAGGGACACAGCCATGGAAGCACAGTGACAGGCCATAGCATGCTTCCACCAGCAGGGCACAGAGAACAGATCCAGGGACAGAGCCAGGGAAGCACAGTGACAGGCCGAAGGAGGCCTCCACCAGCAAAACACAGAGAACAGACCTATGGACAGAGCCAGGGAAGCACAGCGACAGGCCACAGGAGGCTTCCACCAACAGAGCACAGAGAACAGACCTAGGGACAGATCCAGGGACAGAGCCTGGGAAGCACAACAACAGGACAAAGGAGGCCTCCACCAGCAGGGCACAGAGATCAGAACCAGGAACAGAGCCAAGGAAGCACAGTGACAGACCACAGGAGGCCTCCAATAGCAGGACACTGAGAACAGACCCAGGGACAGAGATAGGGAAGCACAGTGACAGACCACAGGAGGCTTCCACCAGCAGGGCATAGAGAATAGACCCAGAGACAGAGCCAGTGAAGCTCGGAGACAGGCCACAGGAGGCCACCACCAGCAGGGCACAGAGAACAGACCCAGAGACAGAGCCTGGGAAGTAAAGAGACAGGCCACAGGAGGCCTGCACCAGCAGAGCACAGAGAGCAAACCCAGAGAAAGAGGCAAGGAAACACAGTGACAGGCTATAGGAGGCCACCACCAGCAGGGCACTGAGAACGTACCCAGGGACAGAGCTAGGGAAATGCAGTGACAGGCCACAGGAGTCCGTCACCAGCAGAACACAGAGAACAAACCCAGGGACAGTGCCGGGGAAGCACAGTAACAGACCACAGGAGGCATCCACCAGCAGGGCACAGAGAACAGACATAGGTACAGAGCCAGGGAAGCAGAGTGACAGGCCACAGGAGGTCACCACCAGCAGGGCACAGAGATCAGAACCAAGGACAGAGACAGGGAAGCCCAGTGACAGACCACATGAGGCCTCCACCAGCAGGCCACAGAGAACAGACCCAAGAACAGAGCCAGGGAAGCTCAGTGACAGGCCAAAGGAGGCCTCCACCAGCAGGGCACAGAGAACAGACCAAGGGACAGAGCAAGGGAAGCACTGTGACAGGTGACAGTAGGCCTCCACCAACAGGGCACAGAGAGCAAACCCAGAGTCAGACACAAGGAATCACAGTGACAGGCAACAGGATGCCACCACCAGTAGTGCACAGAGAACAGACCCAGGAACAGAGCCAGGGAAGCACAATGAAAGGTCACAGGAGGCCACCAGCAGCAGATTAGAGAGAACAGACCCAGGGTCAGAGCCAGGGAAGCACAGTGACAGGCCACAGAAGGCTGCCACCAGCAGGGCACAGGGAACAGAACCAGGGACAGAGCCGGGGAAGCACAGAGACAGGCCACAGGATGCTGCCACCAGCAGGGCACAG
This sequence comes from Neoceratodus forsteri, assembly GCA_016271365.2. NCBI lineage: Eukaryota > Metazoa > Chordata > Ceratodontiformes > Ceratodontidae > Neoceratodus > Neoceratodus forsteri. The sequence goes on from JADMNL010000032.1 coordinate 187,612,170, forward strand.
AGAGCAGACCCCGGGACAGAGCCAGGGAAGCATAATGACAGGCCACAGGAGGTCACCATCAAGCAGGGCACAGAGAACAGACCCAGGGACAGAGCCAGAGAAGCACAGTGACAGGCCACAGGAGGCCACCAAAAGCAGGGCAGAGAGAACAGACCCAGGGACAGAGCCAGAGAAGCACAGTGACAGGCCACAGGAGGCCACCAAAAGCAGGGCACAGAGAACAGACCGAGGGTCAGAGCCAGGGAAGCACAGTGACAGGCCACAGGAGGTCTCCATCACCAGGGCACAGAGAACTGACCCAGTGACAGAGCCGGGGAAGCACAGTAATGGGCCACAGGATGCTTCCACCAGCACAGCACAGAAACAGACCTAGGGTCAGAGCTAAGTTAGCCGAATGACAGGCCATAGGAGGACGCCGCCAGCAAGGCAATGAGAGAAGACCCAAGGACAGAGCCAGGGAAGTACAGTATCAGGTCACAGGAGGCCACCACCTGCAGGGCACAGAGAACAGACCCAAGTACAGAGCCAGGGAAGCACAGTGACAGGCAAAAGGAGGCCCACACCAGCAGGGTACAGAGATTAGAGCCAGGGACAGAGCCAGGGAAGCACAGTGACAGACCACAGGAGGCCGCCACCAGCAAGGCACAGAGAGCAGACCCAAGGACAGAGCCAGGGAAGTACAGTATCAGGTCACAGGAGGCCACCACCAGCAGGGCACAGAGAACAGACTCAAGGACAGAGCCAGGGAAGCACAGTGACAGACCATAGGAGACCTCCACCAGCAAGGCACAGAGAACAGACCAAGGGACAGAGCCAGGGAAGCACAGTGACAGGTGACAGGAGGTCTCTGCCCAGCAGGGGCACAGAGAACAGAACAAGGGATGAGCCTGGGGTAAAGAGACAAGCCACAGGAGACAACCACCAACAGGGCACAGAGAGCAAAACCCAGAGACAGAGCTACAGGGATACACAGTGACAGGCTGGAAGGAGGCTGCTGCCAGCAGGGCACAGAGAAAAGACCAAGGAACAGAGCCAGGGATGCACCATGAAAGGCCACAGGAGGACGCCACCAGCAGAGCGAAGAGTACAGACCCAAGGACTGAGCTAGGGAAGTGTTGGTGACAGGCGATAAGAGGCCGCCACCTGTGTAATGTGCACACAGAACAGACTAGACAGAGCCGAGGGAAGCACAGTGACATGACAGTACCGAAAGCAGGGCTCAGAGAAAGACCCAGAGACACCAGCAGAAGCTACAGTATGATCAGAGTAGGTCACCACCAGCAGGCACAGAGAACAGAGCCAGGAGTACAGTGACAGGCCACAGGAGGTCGCAACCACCAGGGCACAGAGAATAGACCTAGGTACACAGCTAGGGAAGCACAGTGACAGGCAAAGGAGGCCTCACCAGTAGGGCATTGGATTGACACAGGGACAGAGCTAGGGAAACACAGTGACAGACCACAGGAGGCTGCTGCCTTCAGGGCACAGAGAACAGACACAGGGACAGAGCCGGGAAGCACAGAGACAGGCTATAGTAGGCACTCAGCCATCAGGACACAGAGAATGGACCCAGGACAGAGCTAGGAAACAGGTGCTGTCCACAGGAGGTCATCACCAGTAGGGCACAGAGAACAGACCTAGGGACAGAGCCGGGGAAGCACAGTAACAGATCACAGGAGGCATCAGCCAGCAGGGCACAGAGAACAGACCTAGGGACAGAGCAAGGGAAGCACAGTGACAGGGCACAGGAGATCACCACCGGCAGGGCACATAGACCAGAACCAGGGACACATCCAGGGAAGCACAGTGACAGGCCACAGGAGGCCTCCAAGAGCAGGGCATAGAGAACATAACCAGGGACAGAGCCAGGGAAGCACAGTGACAGGCCACAGGAGGACCCCACCAGCAGTGCCCAGAGAAAAGACCCAGGGACAGAGTCAGGGAAGCACAGTGACAGGCCATGGGAGGCGACCACCAGCAGTGCGCAGAGAACACATCCAGGGACAGAGATAAGGAAGCACAGTGACAGACCACAGGAGGCCACCAGCAGCAGGGCACAGAGAACACACCCAGGGACAGAGCCAGAGAAACACAGTGACAGGCCACAGGAGGCCACCACCAGCAGGGCAAAGAGAACAGACCGAGGGTCAGAGCCAGGGAAGCACAGTGATGGGCCACAGGGCTTCTGCCAGCAGGGCACAGAGAACAGACTTAGGGACAGAGCCAGGGAAGTAGAATGACAGGCCATAGAAGGCCGCCACCAGCAGGGCACAGAGAGCAGACTCAAGGACATAGCCAAGGAAGTACAGTGTCAGGCCCCAGGAGGCCACCACCAGCAGGGTACAGAGAACAGACCCAAGGAGAGAGCCAGGGAAGCACAGTGACAGGCCACAGAAGGTCTCCACCAGAAGGGCACAGAGATCAGAAACAGGGACAGAGCCAATGAAGCACAGTGACAGGCCACAGGAGGCTGCCACCAGTAGGGCACCGAGAAAAGACCCAGGGACAGAGCCTGGGTAGCACAGTGACAGGCCACAGGAGGCCGCCACCAGCAGGGCACAGAGAACAGACCCAGGGACAGAGCCTGTGAAGCACAGTGACAGGCCACAGGAGGCCTCCAAGAGCAGGGCACAGAGAACATGACCAGGGACAGAGAAAGGGAAGCACAGTGACAGGCCACAGGAGGCCCCCACCAGCAGTGCCCAGAGAAAAGACCCAGGGACAGAGCCAGGGAAGCACAGTGACAGGACATGGCATGCTGCCACCAGCAGGGCACAGAGAACAGAGCCAGGGACAGAGTTGGGGAAGCACAGTGACAGGCCATGGGAGGCCGCCACCAGCAGTGCAAAGAGAACACACCAAGGGACAGAGATAGGAAAGCACAGTGACAGACCAGAGGAGGCCACCACCAGCAGGGCACAGAGAACAGACCCAAGGAGAGAGCCAATGAAGCACAGTGACAGGTCACAGGAGGCTGCCTCCAGCAGGGCACAGAGAACAGTCCAAGGGACAGAGCCAGGGAAGCACAGTGACAGGTGACAGGTGGCCTCCACCAGCAGGGCAAAGTGAACAGACCAATGGACAGAGCCTGGGAAGCAAGGAGACAAACCACAGGAGGCCTCCACCGGCAGGGCACAGAGAACAGACCCAGGAACAGAGCCAGGGAATCACAGTGAGAGGCCACAAGAGGCCGCCACCAGTAGGGTACACAGAACAGACCCAGGGACAGAGCCAGTGAAGCACAGAGACAGGCCACAGGAGGTCTCCACCAGCAGGGCACAGAGAACAGACCCAGAGACAGAACCTGGGAAGCAAAGAGACAGGCCACTGGAGGCCTGCACCAGCAGAACACAGAGAGCAAACCCATAGACAGAGCCAGGGAAACACAGTGAAAGGCTATAGGAGGCCACCAACAGCAGGGCACAGAGAACAGAACCAGGGACAGAGCCGGGAAGCACAATGGCAGGCCACAGGAGTCCTCCACCAGCAGGGCACTGAAAACGGACCCAGGGATAGAGCCAGGGAAATGCAAAGACAGGCCACAGGAGGCCACCACCAGCAGGACACAGAGAACAAACCAAGGGACAGAGACAGAGAAGCACAGAGACAGGCCACAGGATGCTGCCACCAGCAGGGCACAGAGAACAGACCCATAGACAGAGCCAGGGAAGCACAGTGACAGGCCACAGGAGGTCACAACCAGCAGGGCACAGAGAACGGACCCAGGACAGAGCCAGGAAGCACAGTGCAGGACAGTCACAGGAGGTCTCATCAAGCAGGGCACAGAGAACAGACTCAGGGACAGAGCCAGAGAAGCGCAGTGACAGGCCACAGGAGGCCACCAAAAGCAGAGCACAGAGAACAGACCGAGGGTCAGAGCAAGGGAAGCACAGCGACAGGCCACAGGAGGCCTCCATCACCAGGGCACAGAGAACTGACCCAGGGACAGAGCTGCAGAAGCACAGTGACGGGCCACAGGAGGCTTCCGCCAGCAGGGCGCAGAGAACAGACCAAAGGACAGAGCTAAGTTAGCCGAATGACAGGCCATAGGAGGCAGCCACCAGCAGGGCACAGAGAGCAGACCCAAGGACAGAGACATGGAATTACAGTGTCAGGCCACAGGAGGCCACCACCAGCAGGACACAGAGAACAGACCAAAGGACAAAGCCAGGGAAACACAGTGACAGGCCACAGGAGGCCTCCAACAGCAGGGCACAGTGATCAGAATCAGGGACAGAGCCAGGGAAGCACAGTGACAGACCACAGGGGGCCACCACCAGCAGGGCACAGAGAACAGACCAAAGGACAGAGCCAGGGAAGCACAGTGACAGGTGACAGGAGGCTTCCACCAGCAGGGCACAGAGAACAGATATAGGGAGAGAGCCGGGGAAGCACAGTAACAGACCACAGGAGGCATCTGCTAGCAGGGCACAGAAAAAAGACCTAGGGACAGAGCAAGGGAAGCACAGTGACAGGCCACAGGAGACCACCACCAGCAGCACAGAGATCAGAACCAGAGACAAGCTGGAAGTACCATGACAGGCCACAGGAGGCCTCCACTAGCAGGGCACAGAGAACAAACCCAACGGGCAGAGCTAGGGAAGCAGAGTGACAGGCCATAGGAGGCCTCCACCAGCAGGGCACAGAGAACAGACACAGGGACAGAGCCGGGAAAGCACAGTGACAGGCCATAGGAGGCATCCTCCATCAGGACACAGAGAACGGACCTAGGGACAGAGAAAGGGAAACACAGTGTCATGCCACAGGAGGTCGCCACCAGCAGGGCACAGAGAACAGACATAGGGACAGAGCCGGGAAGCACAGCAACAGACCACAGGAGGCATCTGCCAGCAGGGCACAGAAAACAGACCCCGGGACAGAGCCTTGGAAGCACAGTGACAGGCCACAGGAGGCCACCACCAGCAGTGCAAGAGAACAGGCCCAGGGACAGAGCCAGGGAAGCAGAGTGACAGGCCATAGCATTCCTCCACCAGCAGGGCACAGAGAACAGACCCAGGGTCAGAGCCAGGGAAGCACAGTGACAGACTATAGGAGGCCTTCACCAGCATGGCACAGAGAACAGACCCAGGCACAGTGCCAGAGAAGCAAAGAGACAGGCTACAGGAGGCCTCCACCAGCAGGACACAGAGAGCAAACACAGAGACAAAGCCAGGGAAGCACAGTGAAAGGCCACAGGAGGTCGCCACCTGCAGGGCACAGAGAACAGACCCAGGGACAGAGCCTTGGAAGCACAGTGACAGGCCACTGGAGGCTTCCAAGAGTAGGTCACGGAGAACAGAGCCAGGGACACAGCCATGGAAGCACAGTGACAGGCCATAGCATGCTTCCTCCAGCAGGGCACAGAGAACAGATCCAGTGACATAGCTAGGGAAGCACAGTGACAGGCCGAAGGAGGCCTCCACCAGCAAAACACAGAGAACAGACCTATGGACAGAGCCAGGGAAGCACAGTGACAGGCCACAGGAGGCCGCCACCAACAGAGCACAGAGAACTGACCCAGGGACAGATCCAGGGACAGAGCCAGGGAAGCACAGTGACAGACCACAGGAGGCCTCCATTAGCAGGACACTGAGAAAAGACCCAGGGACAGAGATAGGGAAGCACAGTGACAGACCACAGGAGGCTTCCACCAGTAGGGCACAGAGAACAGACCCAGAGACAGAGCCTGGAAGTAAAGAGACAGGCCACAGGAGGCCTGCACCAGCAGAGCACAGAGAGCAAACCCAGAGAAAGAGGCAAGGAAACACAGCGACACGCTATAGGAGGCCACCACCAGCAGGGCACAGAGAACAGAACCAGGGAGAGAGTGGGGAAGCACAACGACAGGCCATAGAAAGCCTCCACCAGCAGGGCACTGAGAACGACCCAGGACAGAGTTAGGGAAATGCAGGATGGCCACAGGAGTCCGCCACCAGAACACAGAGAACAAAACCAGGGACAGAGCCGGGGAAGCAGAGTGACAGGCCACAGGAGGTCACCACCAGCAGGGCACAGAGATCAGAACCAAGGACAGAGACAGGGAAGCCCAGTGACAGACCACATGAGGCCTCCACCAGCAGGCCACAGAGAACAGACCCAAGAACAGAGCCAGGGAAGCTCAGTGACAGGCCAAAGGAGGCCTCCACCAGCAGGGCACAGAGAACAGACCAAGGGACAGAGCCAGGGAAGCACAGTGACAGGTGACAGGAGGCCTCCACCAACAGGGCACAGAGAGCAAACCCAGAGTCAGACACAAGGAATCACAGTGACAGGCAATAGGAAGCCACCACCAGCAGTGCACAGAGAACAGACCCAGGAACAGAGCCAGGGAAGCACAATGAAAGGTCACAGGAGGCCGCCAGCAGCAGATTAGAGAGAACAGACCCAGGGACACAGCCAGGAAAGCACAGTGACAGGCCACAGAAGGCTGCCACCAGCAGGGCACAGGGAACAGAACCAGGGACAGAGCCAGGGAAGCACAGAGACAGGCCACAGGTTGCTGTCACCAGCAGGGCACAGAGAGCAGAACCAGGAACAGAGCCAGGGAAGCACAATGAAAGGTCACAGGAGGCCGCCAGCAGCAGATTAGAGAGAACAGACCCAGGGACAGAGCCAGGAAAGCACAGTGACAGGCCACAGAAGGCTGCCACCAGCAGGGCACAGGGAACAGAACCAGGGACAGAGCCAGGGAAGCATAGAGACAGGCCACAGGATGCTGTCACCAGGAGGGCACAGAGAGCAGACCCAGGACAGAGCCAGGGAAGCACAGTGACAGGCCACAGGAGGTCACCATCAAGCAGGGCACAGAGAACAGACCCAGGGACAGAGCCAGAGAAGCACAGTGACAGGCCACGGGAGGCCACCAAAAGCAGGGCACAGAGAACAGACCGAGGGTCAGAGCCAGGGAAGCACAGTGACAGGCCACAGGAGGTCTCCATCACCAGGGCACAGAGAACTGACCCAGTGACAGAGCCGGGGAAGCACAGTGATGGGCTACAGGATGCTTCCACCAGCACGGCACAGAGAACTGACCTAGGGACAGACCTAAGTCAGTGAATGAGGCAGAGGCCGCCAGCCAGGCACTGAGAGCAGACCCGTGACAGACAGGAAGTACAGTATCAGGTCACAGGAGGCAACCACCCGCAGGGCACAGAGAACAGACCCAAGGACAGAGCCAGGGAAGCAAAGTGACAGGCCACAGGAGGCCCGCACCAGCAGGGTACAGAGATTAGAGCCAGGGACAGAGCCAGGGAAGCACAGTGACAGACCACAGGGGGCCGCCACCAGCAAGGCACAGAGAGCAGACCCAAGGACAGAGCCAGGGAAGTACAGTATCAGGTCACAGGAGGCCACCACCAGCAGGGCACAGAGAACAGACTGAAGAACAGAGCCAGGGAAGCACAGTGACAGGCCATAGGAGACCTCCACCAGCAGGGCACAGAGAACAGACCAAGGGACAGAGCAAGGGAAGCACAGTGACAGGTGACAGGAGGCATCCACCAGCAGGGCACAGAGAACAGACCAAGGGACAGAGCCTGGGAAGCAAAGAGACAAGCCACAGGAGACAACCACCAGCAGGGCTCAGAGAGCAAGCCCAGAGACAGAGCAAGGGATACACAGTATCAGGCAAAAGGAGGCTGCCACCAGCAGGCACAGAGAAAAGACCCAGGGACAGAGCCAGTGATGCACAATGAAAGGCCACAGGAGGACACCACCAGCAGAGCAGAGAGTACAGACCCAAGGACGGAGCTAGGGAAGCACAGTGACAGGCCACTGGAGACCTCCATCAGCATTGCACAGAGAACAGTCCTAGGGACAGAGCCAGGGAATCACAGTGACAAGCGACAAGCTGTCACCACCAGTAAGGCACACAGAACAGACTCATGGACAGAGCCAGGGAAGCACAGTGACAGGCCACAGAAGGTCGCCAAAAGCAGGGCTCAGAGAAGAGACCCAGAGACAGTGCTAGAGGAGCACAGTGACAGATCAGAGTAGGCCGCCACCAGCAGGGCACATAGAACAGAGCAGGGAAGCACAGTGACAGGCCACAGGAGGCTTCAACCACCAGGGCACAGAGAATAGACCCAGGGACACAGTTAGGGAAGCACAGTGACAGGCGAAAGGAGGCCTCCACCAGCAGGGTACATTGAACAGACACAGGGACAGAGCCAGGGAAGCACAGTGACAGACCACAGGGGGCCGCCACCAGCAAGGCACAGAGAGCAGACCCAAGGACAGAGCCAGGGATGTACAGTATCAGGTCACAGGAGGCCACCACCAGCAGGGCACAGAGAACAGACTGAAGAACAGAGCCAGGGGAGCACAGTGACAGGCCATAGGAGACTCCACCAGCAGGGCACAGAGAATGACTAAGGGACAGAGCAAGGAAGAACAGTGACAGGTGACAGGAGGCCTCACCAGCAGGGCACAGAGAACAGACCAAGGGACAGAGCCTGGGAAGCAAAGAGACAAGCCACAGGAGACAACCACCAGCAGGGCTCAGAGAGCAAGCCCAGAGACAGTTTTAGGATACACAGTAACAGGCAAAGGAGGCTGGCCACCAGCAGGCACAGAGAAAGACCTAGGACAGAGACAGGGATGCACAATGAAAGGCCACAGGAGGACACCAACACAGAGCAGAGAGTACAGACCAAAGGACGGAGCTAGGGGAAGCACAGTGACAGGCCACTGGAGACCTCCTTATCAGCATTGCACAGAGAACAGACTGAGGACAGAGCTAGGGAATCACAGTGACAAGGTGGCAAGCTGCCACCACCAGTAAGGCACAGAGCAGACCTGTGGACAGAGCCAGGGAAGCACAGTGACAGGCCACAGAAGGTCGCCAAAAGCAGGGCTCAGAGAAGAGAGCCAGAGACTGTGCCAGAGAAGCACAGTGACAGATCAGAGTAGGCCGCCACCAGCAGGGCACAGAGAACAGACTCAAGGACAGAGCCAGGGAAGCACAGTGACAGGCCAAAGGAGACCTCCACCAGCAGGGCACAGAGAACAGACCAAGGGACAGAGCCAGGGAAGCACAGTGACAGGTTACAGGAGGCCTCCACCAGCAGGGCACAGAGAACAGACCAAGGGACAGAGCCTGAGAAGCAAAGAGACAAGCCACAGGAGACAACATCAGCAGGGCACAGAGAACAAGCCGAGACAGAGCCAGGGATACACGTAACAGGCAAAGGAGGCTGCACCAGCAGGCACAGAGAAAGACCCAGGACAGAGCCAGGGATGCACAATGAAAGGCCACAGGAGGACACCACAAGCAGAGCAGAGAGTACAGACCCAAGGACGGAGCTAGGGAAGCACAGTGACAGGCCACTGGAGACCTCCATCAGCATTGCACAGGGAACAGACTGAGGGACAGAGCCAGGGAATCACAGTGACAGGTGACCAGAGGCCACCAGCAGTAAGGCACACAGAACAGACTCATGGACAGAGCCAGGGAAGCAGTGACAGGCCACAGAAGGTCGCCACCAGCAGGGCACAGAGAACAGAGCCAGGGAAGCACAGTGACAGGCCACAGGAGGCTGCAACCACCAGGGCACAGAGAATAGACCCAGGGACACAGCTAGGGAAGCACAGTGACAGGCGAAAGGAGGCCTCCACCAGCAGGGTACATTGAACAGACACAGGGACAGAGCCAGGGAAACACAGTGACAGGCCACAGGAGGCTGCCACCAGCAGGGCACGGAGAACAGACACAGGGACAGAGCCGGGGAAGCACAGAGACAGGCCATAGGAGGCATCAGCCATCAGGACACAGAGAACGGACCCAGGGACAGTGCCAGGGAAACACGGTGTCGTTCCACAGGAGGTCATCACCAGCAGGGCACAGAGAACAGACCTAGGGACAGAGCCGGGGAAGCACAGTAACAGATCACAGGAGGCATCAGCCAGCAGGGCACAGAGAACAGACCTAGGGATAGAGCAAGGGAAGCACAGTGACAGGGCACAGGAGATCACCACCAGCAGGGCACAGAGACCAGAATCAGGGACAGATCCAGGGAAGCACAGCAACAGGCCACAGGAGGCCTCCAAGAGCAGGGCACAGAGAACATGACAAGGGACAGAGCCTGGGAAGCACAGTGACAGGCCACAGGAGGCCCCCACCAGCAGTGCACGGAGAAAAGACCCAGGGACAGAGCCAGGGAAGCACAGTGACAGAGCCGGGCATGCCGCCACCAGCAGGGCACGGAGAACAGAGCCAGGGACAGAGTCAGGGAAGCACAGTGACAGGCCATGGGAGGCCACCACCAGCAGTGCACAGAGAACACACCCAGGGACAGAGATAGGGAAGCACAGTGACAGACCACAGGAGGCTACCACCAGCAGGGCACAAGAGAATAGACTAGGGACAGAGCCAGGGAAGCACAGTGACAGGCCACAGGAGGCTTCTGCCAGCAGGGCACAGAGAACAGACTAAGGGACAGAGCAAGGGAAGCAGAATGACAGGCCATAGGAGGCCGCCACCAGCAGGGCACAGAGAGCAGACTCAAGGACAGAGCCAGGGAAGTACAGTGTCAGGCCACAGGAGGCCGCCACCAGCAGGGCACAGAGAACAGACCCAAGGAGAGAGCCAGGGAAGCACAGTGACAGGCCACAGAAGGTCTCCACCAGAAGGGCACAGAGATCAGAAACAGGGACAGAGCCAATGAAGCACAGTGACAGGCCACAGGAGGCTGCCACCAGCAGGGCACAGAGAACAGACCCAGGGACAGAGCCTGGATAGCACAGTGACAGGCCACAGGAGGCCTCCAAGAGCAGGGCACAGAGAACATGACCAGGGACAGAGCCAGGGAAGCACAGTGACAGGCCACAGGAGGCCCCCACCAGCAGTGCCCAGAGAAAAGACCGAGGGACAGAGCCAGGGAAGCACAGTGACAGGCCATGGCATGACGCCACCAGCAGGGCACAGAAAACAGAGCCAGGGACAGAGTCGGGGAAGCACAGTGACAGGCCATGGGAGGCCGCCACCAGCAGGGCACAGAGAACAGACCCAGGGACAGAGATAGGGAAGCACAGTGACAGACCACAGGAGGCCACCAGCAGCAGGGCACAGAGAACAGACCCAGGACAGAGCCAGGGAAGCACAGTGACAGGCCACAGGAGGCCACCACCAGCAGGGCAAAGAGAACAGACCGAGGATCAGAGCCAGGGAAGCACAGTGATAGGCCACAGGAGGCTTCAGCCAGCAGGGCACAGAGAACAGACTAAGGAACAGAGCCAGGGAAGCAGAATGACAGGCCATAGGAGACCGCCACCAGCAGGGCACAGAGAGCAGACTCAAGGACAGAGCCAGGGAAGTACAGTGTCAGGCCACAGGAGGGCACCACCAGCAGGGCACAGAGAACAGACCCAAGGAGAGAGCTAATGAAGCACAGTGACAGGCCACAGGAGGCTGCCACCAGCAGGGCACAGAGAACAGTCCAAGGGACAGAGCCAGGAAAGCACAGTGACAGGTGACAGGTGGCTTCACAGCAGGGCAAAGTGAACAGACCAAGGGACAGAGCCTGGGAAGCAAGGAGACAAACCACAGGAGGCCTCCACCGGCAGGGCACAGAGAACAGACCCAGGGACAGAGCCAGGGTATCACAGTGACAGGCCACAAGAGGCCGCCACCAGTAGGGCACACAGAACAGACACAGGGACAGAGCAAGGAAAGCACAGTGATAGGCCACAGAAGGTCGCCAAAAGCAGGGCTCAGAGAACAGACCCAGGGACAGAGCCAGTGAAGCACAGAGACATGCCACAGGAGGTCTCCACCAGCAGGGCACAGAGAACAGACCCAGAGACAGAGCCTGGGAAGCAAAGAGACAGGCCACAGGAGGCCTGCACCAGCAGAGCACAGAGAGCAAACCCATTGACAGAGCCATGGAAACACAGTGAAAGGCTATAGGAGGCCACCAACAGCAGGGCACAGCGAACAGAACCAGGGACAGAGCCGGGGAAGCACAGTGACAGGCCACAGGAGGCCTCCACCAGCAGGGCACTGAAAATATACCCAGGGATAGAGCCAGGGAAATGCAAAGACAGGCCACAGGAGGCCACCACCAACAGGACAGAGAGAACAAACCCAGGGACAGAGACAGGGAAGCACAGCGACAGGCCACAGGATGCTGCCACCAGCAGGGCACAGAGAACAGACCCATAGACAGAGCCAGGGAAGCACAATGACAGGCCACAGGAGGTCACAACCAGCAGGGCACAGAGAACAGACCCAGGGACAGAGCCAGGGAAGCACAGTGACAGGCCACAGGAGGTCACCATCAAGCAGGGCACAGAGAACAGACTCAGGGACAGAGCCAGAGAAGCGCAGTGACAGGCCACAGGAGGCCACCAAAAGCAAAGCACAGAGAACAGACCGAGGGTCAGAGCAAGGGAAGCCCAGCGACAGGCCACAGGAGGCCTCCATCACCAGGGCACAGAGAACTGACCCAGGGACAGAGCCGCAGAAGCACAGTGACGGGCCACAGGAGGCTTCCGCCAGCAGGGCACAGAGAACAGACCAAAGGACAGAGCCAGGGAAGCACAGTGACAGGTGACAGGAGGCCTCCACCAGCAGGGCACAGAGAACAGACCAAGGGACAGAGCCTGGGAAGCAAAGAGACAAGCCACAGGAGGTAATCATCAGTAGGCACAGAGAGACGGTCAGGCAGAGTTCGAAACACAGTGATGGGCCAAAGGAGGCTGCCACAAGCAGGGCGCATTGAACAGACCCAGGGAAGCAAATTGACAGGCCACAGAAGGTCGCCACCAGCAGGGCTCAGAGAACTGACCCAGAGACAGTGCCAGAGAAGCACAGTGACAGATCAGAGTAGGCCGCCACCAGCAGGGCACAGAGAACAGAACCAGGGAAGCACAGTGACAGGCCACAGGAGGCCTCCACCAGCAGGGTACAGAGAACGGACAAAGAGACAGAGCCAGGAAAACACAGTGACAGGCCACAGGAGGCTGCTACAGGGAGGGCACAGAGAACAGACCGAGGGACAGAGCCAGGGAAGCAAAGTGACAGGCGACAGAAGGCCTCGTCCAGCAGAGCACAGAGAACACACCCAGGGACAGAGCCAGGGAAACACAGTGTCGTGCCACAGGAGGTCGCCACCAGCAGGGCACAGAGAACAGACATAGGGACAGAGCCGGGGAAGCACAGTAACAGACCACAGGAGGCATCTGCCAGCAGGGCACAGAAAACAGACCTAGGGACAGAGCAATGGAAGCACAGTGACAGGCCACAGGTGACCACCACCAGCAGGGCACAGAGATCAGAACCAGAGACAGAGCCAGGGAAGCACTGCAACAGGCCACAGGAGGACTCCACTAGCAGGGCACAGAGAACAAACCCACGGGGCAGAGCTAGGGAAGCAGAGTGACAGGCCATAGAATGCCTCCACCAGCAGGGCACAGAGAACAGACACAGGGACAGAGCCCGGGCAGCACAGTGACAGGCCATAGGAGGGATCCTCCATCAGAAACAGGGAACGGACCTAGGGACAGAGCCAGGGAAACACAGTGTCGTGCCAGAGGAGGTCGCCACCAGCAGGGCACGGAGAACAGACATAGGGACAGACTCGGGGAAGCCCAGTAACAGACGACAGGAGGCATCTGCCAGCAGGGCACAGAAACCAGACCTAGGGACAGAGATAGGGAAGCATATTGACAGGCCATAGGAGGCCTCCACCAGCAGGGCACAGAGAACAGACAAAGGGACAGAGCCAGGGAAGCACAGTCACAGGTCACAGGAGGCCTACCAGTAGGGCACAGAGAACTGACCCAGGCACAGATCCAGAAGCAAAGAGACAAGCCAGAGGAGGTCTCCACCAGCAGGGCACAGAGAGTAAAACCTGAGACAGAGGGAAGCACAGTGAAAGGAAACAGGAGGCCGCCACCAGCAGGGCACAGAGAACAGACCTCGGGACAGAGCCTTGGAAGCACAGTGACAGGCCACAGGAGGCCTCCACCAGCAGTGCACAAAGAACAGGCCCAGGGACAGAGCCAGGGAAGCACACTGACAGGCCATAGCATGCCTCCACCAGCAGGGCTTAGAGAACTGACCCAGGGTCAGAGTCTGGGAAGCACAGTGACAGACTATAGGAGGCCTCCACCAGCATGGCACAGAGAACAGACCCAGGCACAGTGCCAGAGAAGCAAAGAGACAGGCCACAGGAGGCCTCCACCAGCAGGGCACAGAGAAAAGACCCAGGGACAGAGCCAGGGAAGCACAGTGACAGGCCACAGGAGGACCCCACCAGTAGTGCCCAGAGAAAATACCCAGGGTCAGAGTCAGGGAAGCACAGTGACAGGCCATGGGAGGCCACCACCAGCAGTGCACAGAGAACACATCCAGGGACAGAGATAGGGAAGCACAGTGACAGACCACAGGAGGCCACCAGAAGCAGGGCACAGAGAACACACCCAGGGACAGAGCCAGAGAAACACAGTGACAGGCCACAGGAGGCCACCACTAGCAGGGAAGTGAATAGACTGAGGGTCAGAGCCAGGAAGCACAGTGATGGGCTACAGGGCTTCTGACAGCAGGGCACAGAGAACAGACTTTCAGGGACAGAGCTAGGAAGTAGAATGACAGGGCTGCGTTGAAGGCCGCCACAGCAGGGCACAGAGAGCAGACTGCACATAGCTAAGGAAGCAGTGTCAGCCCCAGGAGGCTACCACCAGCAGGGTACAGAGAATGACCCAAGGAGGGTTGGAGAAGTACAGTGCTACAGAAGGTTCTCACCAGAAGGGCACAGAGATCAGAAACAGGGACAGAGCTAACGAAGCACAGTGACATGCTACAGGAGGCTGCTACCAGTAGGGGTATAGAAAAGACCCAGGGAGAGAGCCTGGTAGCACAGTGACAGGCCACTGAGGCCGCCATCAGCAGGCATAGAGAACAGACCCAGGGACAGAGCCTATGAAGCACAGTGACAGGCCACAGGAGGCCTCCAAGAGCAGGGCACAGAGAACATGACCAGGGACAGAGAAAGGGAAGCACAGTGACAGGCCACAGGAGGCCCCCACCAGCAGTGCCCAGAGAAAAGACCCAGGGACAGAGCCAGGGAAGCACAGTGACAGGACATGGCATGCTGCCACCAGCAGGGCACAGAGAACAGAGCCAGGGACAGAGTTGGGGAAGCACAGTGACAGGCCATGGGAGGCCGGCACCAGCAGTGCACAGAGAACACACCAAGGGACAGATATAGGGAAGCAAAGTGACAGACCACATGTGAGGCCACCAGCAGCAGGGCACAGAGAACACACCCAGGGACAGAGCCAGAGAAGCACAGTGACAGGCCACAGGAGGCCACCAACAGCAGGGCAAAGAGAACAGACCGAGGATCAGAGCCAGGAAGCACAGTGATAGCGTACAGGAGGCTTTTACAGCAGGGCACAGAGACAGGACGTGACAGAGTTAGGAAGTAGAATGACAGTCTAGAGACTGCCACCAGTAGGGCACAGAGAGCAGACTAAGGACAGAGCTAGGAAGCAGTGTCAGGCCACAGGAGGGTACCACTAGCAGGGTGAGAACAGACTCAAGGAGAGTTAATGAAGCACAGTGACAGGTCGCGGAGGCGCTACCACAGGGCACAGAACAGTCTGGGGACAGAGCCAGGAAGCACAGTGAGTGGTGACAGGTGGCTCCACCTGCAGGGCAAAGTGAACAGACCAAGGACAGAGTAGGAATCACAGGATAGGCCACAAGAGGCCGCCACTGTAGGGCACACAGGATGACCGATGAGCCAGAAGCACAGAGACAGGCCAGGAGGTTCGGCACTAGCAGGGCACTGAGAACAGACCCAGAGACAGAGCCTGGGAGTGCAGACAGGCCAGGAGGCCTGTACCAGCAACACAGAGACAAACCTAGACAGAGCTAGGGAAATACAGTGAAAGGCTAGGAGGCCACTAACAGTAAGTACAGAGAATAGAACTAGGACAGAGCTGGAAGTACAATGCAGGCTACAGGAGTCTCTACTCTGTAGGCACTGGAATGGACCCGGATAGAGCCAGGAAATGAAAGGGAGGCCATCACCAGTAGGACACAGAGAACAAACCAAGGACAGAGAGAGAGTTGCTCAGAGACAGGCTGCAGGATGTGCTGCTAGCAGGGTACAGAGAATAGACCCAGTAGGCTAGGTGCACAGGATAGGCCACAGGAGGTCCAACAATACCTGTCACTGTGCTTCGCTGGCTCTGTCCTTGGGTCTGTTCTGTGTGCCCTGCTGGTGGAGGCCTCCAATGGTCTGTCACTGTGCTTCCCTGGCTCTGTCCCTGGGTCTGTTCTCTGTGCCCTGCTGGTGGATGCCTCCATTGGCCTGTCACTGTGCTTCCCTGGCTCTGTCCCTTGGTCTGTTCTCTGTGCCCTGCTGGTGGTGGCTCCCTCTGATCTGTCACTATACTTCTCAGGCTTGGTCCCTGGGTCTTTTTTATGTGCCTTGCATGGTGGCGACCTCCTGTGGCCTGTCACTGTGCTTTCCTGGCTCTGTTCCTGGGTCTGTTCTCTCTGCCGTGCTGGTGACAGCCCCCTGTGGCCTTTCATTGTGCTTCACTGGCTCTGTCCCTGGGTCTGTTCTCTGTGCCCTGCTGGTGGCAGCCTCCTGTGGCCTGTCACTGTGTTTCACTGGCTCTATCTCTGGGTTTGCTCTCTGTGGCCTGCTGGTGCAAGCCTCCTGTGACCAGTCACTGTGTCTCCCTGGCTCTGTCCATGGGTCTGTTCTCTGTGCCCTGCTAATGGAGGCCTTCTGTGGCCTGTCACTGTGCTTCCCTGGCTCTGTCACTGGGTCTGTTCTCTCTGCCCCGCTGGGGGCGGCCTCCTGTTGCCTCTCACTGTGCTTCCCTGACTCTGTCCCTCGGTCTGTTCTCTGTTCCCTGCTGGTGGTGGCCTCCTGTGACCTGTCACTGTACTTCCCTGGCTCTGTTTCCTGGGTCTGTTCTTTGTGCCCTGCTGGTGGCAGCCTCCTGTGGTCTGTCACTGTGCTTCCCTGGCTCTGTCCCGGAGACTGTTCTCTGAGCTCTTTAGGATGAGGCTTACTGCCTTCTGTCACCCGTGCTTCCTGCCTCTGTCCCTCGAATTTTCCTGTGCTCTGCTGGGCAGGCCTCCTGGGACCCTATCTTTGTGTTTCCCTGGCTCTGTCCCTGAGTCAGTTCTCTGCGCCCTGGTGATGGCAGCCTCCTGTGACCTGTCACTGTGCTTCCCTGAGTCTGTTCTCTGTGCCCTGCTGGTGGAGCCTCCAATGGCCTGTCACTGTGCTTTCCTGGCTCTGTCTCTGGTTCTGTTCTCTGTGGCCTACTGGTGCAGGCCTCTTGTGGCCTGTCAATGTGATACCCTGGCTCTGTCCCTGGGTCTATTCTCTGTGCACTGCTGACAGATGCCTCCTGTAGCCTGTCAATTTGCTTCCCTGGCTCTGTTCCTGGGTCTGTTCACTCTGCACTGCTAGTGGCGGCCTTCTGTGGCCTTTCATTGTGCTTCCCTGCCTCTGTGCCTAGGTTTGTTCTTTGTGCCCTGCTGGTGGAGGCCTCCTGAGGCCTGTCACTGTGCTACCCTGGCTCTCTTCCTTAGACTGTTCTCTGTGCCCTGCTGGTGGTGGCCTTTTGTGGCTTGTCACTGTGCTTATCTGGCTCTGTCCTTTGGTCTGTTCTCTGTGCCCTGCTGGTAGAGGCCTCCTGTGGTCTGTCACTGTGCTTCCCCGGCTCTGTCCTTGGGTCTGTTCTCTGTGCCCTGCTAGTGGCGGCCTCCTGTTGTTTGTTACTGTGCTTCCCTGGCTCTGTCCCTGGGACTGTTCTCTGTGCCCTGCCGGTGGCGGCCTCCTGTGGCCTTTCATTGTGCTTCCCTGGCTCTATCCCTGGGTCTGTTCTTTCTGACCTGCTGGTGGAGGCCTCTTGTGGTTTGTCACTGTGCTTCCCTGTCTCTGTATCTGGGTTTGCTCTCTGTTCCCTGCTGGTGGAGGCCTCCTCTGGTCTGTCACTGTGCTTCCCTGACTCTGTCCCTTGGTCCGTTTTATGTGCCCTGCTGGTGGAGGCCTCCTATGGCCTGTCACTGCGCTTCCCTGGCTCTGTCTCTTGGTCTGTTTTCTGTTCCTTGCTGGTGGAGGCCTTCTGTGGCCTGTCACTGTGCTTCCCTGGCTCTGTCCCTAGTTCTGATCTCTGTGCCCTGCTCGTGGAGGCCTCATGTGGCCTGTCATTTTGCTTCCCTGGCTCTGTTCCTGGGTCTGTTCTCTGTGCCCTGCTGGTGGCGGCCTCCTGTGACCTGTCTCTGTGTTACCCTGGCTCCATCTCTGTGTTTGCTCTCTGTGGCCAGCTGGTGGAGGCCTCCTGTCGCCAGTCACTGTGCTTCCCTGACTCTGTCCTTGGGCCTGTTCTCTGTGCCCTGCTGGTGGAGGCCTCCTGTGTTCTGTCACAGTGCTTCCTCGGCACCTGTCTCTGGGTCTGTTCTCTTTGCCCTGCTGGTAGTGGCCTTCTGTGACTTGATACTGTGCTTCCCTGGCTCTGTCCTTGGGTCAGCTGTCTGTGCCCTGCTGGTGGCAGCCTCCTATGGCCTGTCACTGTGCTTCTGTGGCTCTGTCCCTAGGTCTGTTCTCTGTGCCCTGCTTGCACAGTCCTCCTGTTTTCTGTCACTGAGCTTCCCCGGCTTTCTCCTTGGGTCTGTTCTCTGTGCCCTGCAGGTGGCGGCCTCCTGTGGTCTGTTACTGTGCTTCCCTGGCACTGTCCCTGGGTCTGTTCTCTGTGCTCTGCTGATGGAGGCCTCCTGTCGCCCATCACCTTGCTTCAATGGCTCTGTCCGTCGGGCTGTTCTCTGTGTTCTGCTGGTGGCTGCCTCCTGTGGCCTGTCACTGTGTTTCCCTTGCTCCGTCCTTGGGCTGTACTATGTGCCCTGCTGGCGGAGGCCTCCTGTGGCCTGTCACTGTGCTTCCCTGGCTCTGTCCCTGGGTCTGTTCTCTGTGCCCTCCTGGTGGCGGCCTCTTGTGGTTTGTCACTGTGATTCCCTGGCTCTGTCCCTGGGTCTGTTCTCTGTGCCCTGCTGATAGAGGCTTCCTGTCGCATGTCACTGTGCTTCCCTAGCTCTGTCCCTTGGTCTGTTCTCTGTGCCCTGCTGGTGATGGCCTCCTGTAGACTTTCATTGTGCTTCCCTGGCTCTGTCCCTGGGTCTGTTCTCTCTGACCTGCTGGTGGTGGTCATCTGCGGCCTGTCACTGTGCTTTATCCGGATCTGTCCCAGGGTGTGTTCACTCTGCCCAGCTGGTGGTGGCCTCCTGTGGCCTCTCATTGTGCTTCCCTGGCCCTGTCCCTGGGTCTGTTCTCTGTGCCCTGCTGGTGTCGGCCTCCTGTGACCTGTCTCTGTGTTACCCTGGCTCTATCTCTGGGTTTGCTCTCTGTGGCCTGCTGGTGGAGGCCTCCTCTCACCAGTCACTGTGCTTCCCTGTCTCTGTGCCTTAGTCTGTTCTCTGAGCTTTGCTGGTGGAGGCCTATGGCCTGTCACTGTTGTTCCCTGGCTCTGTCCTTGGGCCTGTTCTCTGTGCCTTGCTGGTGGAGGCCTCCTTTGGTCAGTCACGGTGCTTTCCCAGCTCTGTCCCTTGGTCTGTTCTCTTTGCCCTACTGGTGGCGACCTCCTGTGGTCAGTCACTGTCATTCCCTGGCTGTGTCCCTGGGTCTGTCGTTTGTGCTCTGCTGGACGAGGTGTCCTGTGGCCCGTCATTGTGTTTCCCTGTCTCTGTCCCTGGGTCTGTTCTCTGTGCTCTGGTGGTGGCAGCCTCCTGTGGCCTGTCACTGTGCTTCCCTGGGTCTGTTCTCTGTGCCCTGCTGGTGGCGGTCACCTCTGGTTTTTCACTGTGCTTCTTTGGCTCTGTCCCAGGGTCTGTTCTCTGTGCCCTGCTGGTGGCGACCTCCAGTGGCCTGTCACTGTGCTTCCCTGGCTCTGTCCCTGGGTCTGTTCCCTGTGCCCTGCTGGTGGCAGCCTTCTATAGCCTGTCACTGTGTTTCCCTGGCTCTGTCCCTTGTTCTGATCTCTGTGCCCAGCTGGTGGAGGCCTCTTGTGGCCTGTCACTCTGCTTCCCTGGCTCTGTCCTTTGGTCTGTTCTCTGTGCCCTGCTGGTGGAGGCCTCCTGTGGTCTGTCACAGTGCTTCCCCGGCCCTGTTCCTGGGTCTGTTCTCTGTGCCCTGCTGGTGGCGGGCTCCTGTGGCCTGTCACTGTGTTTCCCTTGCTCTGTCACGGGGCCGTTCTATGTGCCCTGCTGGTGGAGGCCTCCTGTGGCCTGTCACTGTGCTTCCCAATTTCTGTCCCTAGGTCTGTTCTCTGTGCCCTGCTGGTGACGGCCTCCTGTGGTCTGTCACTGTAATTCCTTGGCTCTGTCCCTGTTTCTGATCTCTGTGCCCTTCTGGTGGAGACCTCCTCCTGCTTGTCACTGTGATTCCCTGGCTCTGTCCATGGGTCTGTTCCTTGTGCCCTGCTGGTGGCAGCCTCTTATAACCTGTCACTGTGTTTCCCTGTCTCTGTCTCAGGGTTTGCTCTCTGTGCCCTGCTGGTGGAGGCCTCCTGTGGCCAGTCTCTTTGCTTCCCAGGCTCTGTCTCTGGGTCTGTTTTCTGTGCACTGCTGGTGCAGGCCTCCTGTCGCCTGTCACTGTGCCTCCCTGGCTCTGTCCTTGGGACTGTTCTCTGTGCCCTGCTGGTGGAGGCCTCCTGTAGTCTGTCACTGTGCTTCCCTGGCTCTGTCCTTCGGTCTGGTCTCTGTGCCCTGCTGATAGCGGCCTTCTATGGCCTGTCACTGTCCTTCCCTGGCTCTGTCCTTGGGTCTGTTCTCAGTGCCCTGCTGGTTGTGGAATCCTGTGGCCTGACACTGTGCTTCCCCAACTCTGTCCTTGGGTCTGGTCTCTGTGCCCTGCTGATAGCGGCCTTCTATGGCCTGTCACTCTGCTTCCTTGGCTCTGTCCCTAGGTCTGATCTCTGTGCCCTGCTGCTAGAGGCCTCCTGTGGTCTGTCACTGTGCTTCCCTGGCTCTGTCCCTGAGTCTGTTCTCTGTGCTCTGATGGACGAGGCCACCTGTCGCCTGTCACAGTGCTTCCCTGGCTCTGTCCCTCTGTCTGTTCTCTGTGCCCTGCTGGTGGCGGCCTCCTGGGGCCAGTCATTGTGCCTCCCTGGCTCTGTCCCTGGGTCTGTTCTCTGTGCCCTGCTAATGAAGCCCTCCTGTGGTCTGTCACTGTGTTTACCTGGCTCCATCTCTGGGTTTGCTCTCTGTGGCCTGCTGGTGGAGGCCTCCTGTGGAAAGTCACTGTGCTTCCCTGTCTCTGTGCCTTGGTCTGTTCTCTTTGCCCTGCTGGTGGAGGCCTCCTATGGCCTGTCACTGTTCTTCCATGGCTCTGTCCTTGGGTCAGTTCTCTGCGGCCTGCTGGTGGAGGTCTCCTGAGGCCTGTCACTGTGCTCCCCTATCTCTGTCCCTTGGTCTGTTCTCTGTGCCCTGCTGTTGGAGGCCTCCTATGGTCTGTCACTGTGCTTCCCTCACTCTGTCCCTGGTTCTGATCTCTGTGCCCTGCCGGTGGATGCCTCTTGTGGCCTGTCACTGTGCTTCCCTGGCTCGGTCCCTTGGTCTGTTCTCTGTGGCCTGCTGGTTTAGGCCTCCTATGGCCTGTCACTGTGCTTCTCTGGCTCTGTCCTTGGGACTGTTCTCTGTGCCCTGCTGGTGGAGGCCTCCTGTAGTCTGTCACTGTGCTTCCCTGGCTCCGTCCCTGGTTCTGATCTCTGTGCCCTTCTGCTGGAGGCCTCCTGTGATCTGTCACTGTGCTTCCCTGGCTCTGTCCCTGGTTCTGTTCTCTGTGCCCTGCTGGTGGCAGCCTCCAGTGGCCTGTCACTGTGTTTCCCTTGCCCTGTCATGGGGCCGTTCTATGTGCCACGCTTAGCCTAGAGCCTCCTGGCTGTCACTGTACTTCCCATCTCGGTCCCTGGGTCTGTTCTCTGTGCCCTGCTGGTGGCGGCCTCCTGTGGTCTGTCACTGTAATTCCCTGGCTGTGTCCCTGGGTCTGTCCTTTGTGCTCTTCTGGACGATGCCTCTTGTGGCCCGTCACTGTGTTTCCCTGGCTCTGTCCCTGGGTCCGGTCTCTGTGCCCTGCTTGTGGAGACCTCCTGTCGCCTGTGAATGTGCTTCCCTAGCTGTGTCCCTGGGTCTGTTCTCAGTGCCCTGGAGGTGGCTGCCTTCTGTGGCCTGTCACTGTGCTTCCCTGGGTCTGTTCTCTGTGCCCTGCTGGTAGTGGCCTCCTCCTGCTTGTCACTGTAATTCCATGGCTCTGTCCCTGGTTCTGTTCTCTTTGCCCTACTGGTGGCAGCCTCCTATAACCTGTCACTGTGTTTCCCTGTCTCTGTCTCTGGGTTTGCTCTCTGTGCCCTGCTGGTGGATGCCTCCTGTGGCCAGTCTCTTTGCTTCCCTGGCTAGGTCCCTTGGTCTGTTCTCTGTGGCCAGCTGGTTTAGGCCTCCTATGGCCTGTCACTGTGCTTCCCTGGCTCTGTCCTTGGGACTGTTCTCTGTGCCCTGCTGGTGGAGGCCTCCTGTAGTCTGTCACTGTGCTTCCCTGGCTCCATCCCTGGTTCTGATCTCTGTGCCCTGCTGGTGGAGGTCTCTTGTGGCCTGTCACTGTGCTTCCCTGGCTCTGTCCTTGGGTCTGTTCTCTGTGCCCTGCTGGTTGTGGAATCCTGTGGCCTGACACTGTGCTTCCCCAACTCTGTCCTTGGGTCTGGTCTCTGTGCCCTGCTGATAGCGGCCTTCTATGGCCTGTCACTCTGCTTCCTTGGCTCTGTCCCTAGGTCTGATCTCTGTGCCCTGCTGCTAGAGGCCTCCTGTGGTCTGTCACTGTGCTTCCCTGGCTCTGTCCCTGAGTCTGTTCTCTGTGCTCTGCTGGACGAGGCCGCCTGTCGCCTGTCACTGTGCTTCCCTGGCTCTGTCCCTCAGTCTGTTCTCTGTGCCCTGCTGGTGGTGGCCTCCTCTGATCTGTCACTGTATTTCTCTGGCTCTGTCCATGGGTCTGTTCACTGTGCCCTGCTTGGAGGTGACCTCCCGTGGCCTGTCACTGTGCTTCTCTGTCTCTGTCCCTTAGTCTGTTCTCTGTGCCCTGCTTGGTGACGACGTCCTGTGGACTGTTACTGTGCTTCCCTGGCTCTGTCCCTGGGTCTGTTCTCTTTGCCCTACTGGTGGCAGCCTCCTATAACCTGTCACTGTGTTTCCCTGTCTCTGTCTCTGGGTTTGCTCTCTGTGCCCTGCTGGTGGATGCCTCCTGTGGCCAGTCTCTTTGCTTCCCTGGCTAGGTCCCTTGGTCTGTTCTCTGTGGCCAGCTGGTTTTAGGCCTCCTATGGCCTGTCCTGTGCTTCCTGGCTCTGTCCTTGGGACTGTTCTCTCTGCCCTGCTGGTGGAGGCCTCCTGTAGTCTGTCACTGTGCTTCCCTAGCTCCATCCCCTAGTTCTGATCTCAGTGCCTGCTGGTAGGTCTCTTGTGGCCTGTCACTGTCCTTCCTAGCTCTGTCCTTGGTCTGTTCTCTGTGCCCTGCTGGTTGTGAGAATCCTGTGGCCTGACCTGTGCTTCCCCAACTCTGTCCTTGGGTCTGGTCTCTGTGCCTGCTGATAGCGGCCTTCTGTAGCCTGTCCTCCTGCTTCCTTGGCTCTGTCCCTGGTCTGATCCTCTGTGCCCTGCTGCTAGGGGCCTCCTGTGGTCTGTCACTGTGCTTCCCTGGCTCTGTCCCTGAGTCTGTTCTCTGTGCTCTGCTGGACGAGGCCGCCTGTCGCCTGTCACTGTGCTTCCCTGGCTCTGTCCCTCAGTCTGTTCTCTGTGCCCTGCTGGTGGTGGCCTCCTCTGATCTGTCACTGTATTTCTCTGGCTCTGTCCATGGGTCTGTTCACTGTGCCCTGCTTGGAGGCGACCTCCCGTGGCCTGTCACTGTGCTTCTCTGTCTCTGTCCCTTAGTCTGTTCTCTGTGCCCTGCTTGGTGACGACGTCCTGTGGACTGTTACTGTGCTTCCCTGGCTCTGTCCCTGGGTCTGTTCTCTGTGCCCTGTTGATGGAGGCCTCCTGTGGCCTTTCATTGTGCTTCTCTGTCTCTGTCCCTTGGTCTGTTCTCTGTGCCCTGCTGGTGGTGACCTCGTGTGGCCTGTCACTGTGATTTCCTAGCTCTGTCCCTGGGTCTCTTCTCTGTTTTGCTGCTTGAGACCTCCTGTGTTCTGTATCTGTGCTTCCCTTGCACTGTCCCTTCATCTCCCCCTGGGTCTGATCTCTGTGCCCTGTTGGTGGCGGCTTCCTGTGGCCTGTCTCTGTGCTTCCCTGGCTCTGTCCCCAGGTCTCTTCTCTGTGTTTTGCTGGTGGAGGCCTTCTGTGGCCTGTCTCTGTGCTTCTCTTGATTTGTCACTGGGTCTGTTCTGTGGTTCCTGGTGGTGGCGTCATCCTGTGGCCTGTCACTGTGCTTCCCTGGGTCTGTTCTCTGTGCCCTACTGGTGGTGGCCTCCTCTGGTCTGTCACTGTGGTTCTCTGGCTCTGTCCCTGGATCTGTTCTCTGTGCCCTGCTGGTGGCGACCTTCTGTGGCTTGTCACTGTGCTTCCCTGTCTCTGTCCCTGGGTCTGTTCTCTGTGCCCTGCTGGTGGAGGCCTCCTGTCGCCTGTCACTGTGCTTCCCTGGCTCTGTCCCTGGGTCTGTTCCCTGTGCTCTGCTGGTGGCAGCCTCCATTGGTCTGTCTATGTGCTTCCCAGGCTCTGTCTCTCGGTCTGTTCTCTGCGCCCTACTAGTGGAGGCCTCCTGTCACCTGTCATTGTGCTTCCCTGGTTCTGACCCGCGGCTGTTCTCTGTGTCCTGCCGGTGGTGGCCTCCTCAGATCTGTCACTATTCTTCTCTGGCTCTGTTCTCCGTGCCCTGCTTGGTGGCGAACTGCTGTGGCCTGTCACTGTGCTGCCCTGGCTCTGTCCCTGGGTCTCTTCTCTGCGCCCTGCTGGTGACGGCCTCCTTTGCCTTATCGCTGTGATTCCCTGGCTCTGTCCCTGGGTCTCTTCTCTGCGCCCTGCTGATGGAGGCCTGCTGTAGCCTGTCACTGTGCTTCCCCTGGCTCTGTCCCTGGTCACATTCTCTCTGCCCTGCTGGTGGCGGCCTTCGCAGACTTTCACTTGTGCTTCCCTAGGTCTGTTTTCTGTGCCTTGCTGGTGAGTAGCCACCTGTGGCCTGCCGCTTGATTCCCTCTCTCTATCCTTGGTTTGTCTCTGTTCCCTGCGGTGGGTGGCCTCCATTGGCCTGTCTATTTGCTTCCCTGGCTCTGTCCCCTTGGTGATTACCTGTGCCCTGCTGGCGGAGCCCCTCCAGTGGCCTGTCACTGTCTTCCCTCTCCAGTCCTTGGGTCTGTTCTCTCTGTGCCCTGCTGGTGGAGGCCTCTGTGGTCTGTCACTGTCCTCCCTGGCTCTGTCCCTAGGTTTGCTCTCAGTGCCCCTGCTGCAGAAGGCCTCTGTGGTCTGTCACTGTGCTTCCCTGGCTTTGTCCCTGGTTCTGATCTCCAAGCCCTGCTGGTGGAGGCCTCCTGTGTCCTGTCACTGTGCTTCCCTGTCTCTGTCCTTTTCTCTGTACTCCGTGCCCTGCAGGTTTCGGCCTCCTGTGGTCTGTCACAGGGCTTCCCTAGTTCTACATAGAAACATAGAATTTGACGGCAGATAAGGACCACTTGGCCCACCCAGTCTGCCCATTTCCCCTACCTACTGGATAAGCTGCAGATCCTAGTTAACCAGCGCCTACTTCTTCTTTCCCCAACCCCTGAATTGCCTTATGACTGTCCCATACAAGCCCGAATTCCACCACTGATTTTGACTCCACAACCTCCTCCGGAAGGCTAATTCCCATGCATCCCACAACCCTCTCTGTGAAAAAATATACTTCCTTAAATTACCTCTGGTTCTACCCTCTATCTTCAAATTGGAGCCCTCTTGTTCTTTCTCTTTTTTTTGAAAGATGCTTCCCTCTTGGACTTTGTTGATTCCCTGAGGTACTTGAAAGTTTCTATCTATGTCCCCCTCTCCTCCTTTCCTCTAGGCAATACATATTAAGCTCCCTTAAGTCTCTCTTTATATGTCTTCAGTTGCAGACCCTGCACCATTTTAGTTGCCTCCTCTGGGACAGCTTCCATCCTGTCTCATGTCTTTGCGGAGATTGGGTCTCCAGAACTGCACACAGTAATTCCAGATGGGGTCTCACCAGCTGTCTTGATGGCCAGGAGGGATAATAACTTCCTGTTTAATAATTGGTGATCGCTCTCCCTGACATCCAGTATCCCCCCAACCTCTGTCTCCCTCTCACATTGCTTTTCCCACCTTTGGTTCTATCTGATATGACTACCCCCAGGTCCCTTTCCATTTTGTTGTTGTTAGTATATCACCCCCATTGTGGGTAATCTCTTCCCTGGTTTTTGTTTCCCAGGTGTATTACCTTGCACTTAGCAAGACTGAATCCAGCTGCCATACATTTAACCATTCCTCTAACACAGAGTCCCTTCTCCATTCTTTCCACCCCACCCTGTGCATCAACTGTGTTGCAGATATTAGTGTCATCTGCAAAGAAACATACTTTTCCTTCCAGTCCTTCCATGATGTCACTTATAAAGACATTGAAGAGGATACAATCCTAATACTGAACCCTGCGGTACCCCTCTGTAACCCTCCTTTCTTCTGGAGGACTCCATTCCTTTACTCTCAGTGACCTATTCTCCAGCCAATTCTTTGCCAGGCTGTCATCTGGACCACTCCCAGGCTGGCTAACAGATATTAATCTTTGCGTGGACTGTGTCAATGCCTTGCTAAAGTCTAGGTAGGCCATGTCCACAGCCCCTCCCTGATCTACTCTTTGGTCACCCAGTCAAAAATCTATCAGATTTGTCTGGCATGACCTTCCCTCTAGATAGTCCATGCTGCCTAGGGTCCCAGCCCTCTGGCCTCTAGATACTCGACAATTCTTTTCCTTCAGAAATGATTCCATCATTTTCCCTATCACTGAGGTTAAACCAACAGGTCTGTAGTTTCCTGCTGCTGCCTTGCTCACTTTTGTGAAGAATCACATCTGCCCTCCTCCAGTCCCTCAGGTACCACCCCATCCTCCCATGATTTGTTAAAGGGTAGTCAGTGGTGTCACTAGTTCTCACCTTAGCTCTTTTAGAATTCTGGATGAATCCCATCAGGCCCCATTGCTTTGTCCACCTTCAGTTTTAAGAGTTCTTTTCAGAACCCTTTTTTCTGTAAATGGGCTGGTATCAACTTCTGTATCCAGAGTGTTACTACTGTTTTGTTTTTATGTACCTCCCCTCTTCATTTGTAACACTGAACAAAATATTTGTTTAGTATCTTTGCCCTTCACAGTCTCCTCTGCTCACCCTCCCTCCCCTTTATAAGCCTCACTATCCCTCCTGTGTCTTCCTTTACGCCCTGGTCTTCACTATAAAGGTTTATCCCCTTCTTAACTGAGTTGGCTATCTTTCCTCGGTTTTGGGCCATTGTTGTTCCTGACCTTCCCAGCCTCCTTTGCTTTGCTACTGATACAGTTCTCTGTCCTGCTCCTTCTACGATTCCTTGTACTTCCTGGATGCTTTCTTCTCTTGAACCTTCACTGCCACTTCCTTTGAGAACCATGGTGGTTTCTTACATCACCCTTGTTTTGTTTATTTGCTTCACACAAAGGCTCGCTACCCCTGAGATGGCAGTTTCATTATCCCATTGTTCTTCCCACTCCTTCCTGCCCATTTGCTAGGCGTATCCCTTAGGCACTCACCCATTTTAGCAAAGTCAGCCCTCCTAAAGTCCAGTACTTTGTAACAGTGTATGCTTGACTCTATTGCTGTGTTTATGTGAACCATACTGTTCGATGGTTGCTAGTTCCCAGATGGCTACCCACTTCTACATCTGTGATCCTCTCTCCATCTCCATTTGGAAAATCAAGTCTAATATTGCTCCCTCGGTGGGCTCCAGTACTAATTGTCTAGGCATGCCCCTGTGGGCATCTAGAATAACTGCACTCTTGATGCTTGGCAGCTGCAACTGCACTCCAATTAACATCTGGCATATTCAGATCACCCATCAGCAATATCTCCCTTTTCTGCACTATTCAGTAGACTCCATCATTTCCCAGTCCATTTCCTCCCCTGAAGAAGATCTGTATCTAACCCTGTAGCGTATTGTGGTGACATTGTCTGTCTCCAAATTTACCCTGATGCTTCTTCTCCTCTCTGTTTACCCTTTGTTCTGTTGCTTTATTCCTTCCTTATGTAAAGAACTACTCCTCCTCCTCCTCTTTTACCCTCCCTGTCCCTCCTGTAGACAGTGTATCCTGGTATGTTTATGTCCGGTCATGGTTTTGTGCATGTTTCTGTGACTGCCACGATATCCAGATGTTCCTCCTCCATCAAGGCCACTAATTCAGGAAGCTTGTTATCCAGACTACGGGCATTGGTACTCACTGCTCTCCATTTTTTGATGGCTTTACCTTCTGTTGCAGCATCCCCCACTGACCGTTTCTAGGTCTTTTCTCATTTAGTACCCTGTTTTGTGCAGGAGATGATGGGATTTTCCTGCTGCTTGTCAGTGCCCCCCTTTGACTCAGTTTAAAGCTGTGCAAATGAAGCATTTAAACTGATTGCTCAAAAGACTTTGTTCCCTTCCTGGACAGATGCAGACCATCCTGCCAGTATAGGCTGGTGTCCCAAGTGGAACCCCAGTCCCCAATGAAGCCAAACCCTGTGCCCCGCACCATTTTTTCAACCATTCATTAAACTGCATGGTGCCAATAACTCCCTCCCCCTCCCCATGCTTCTTTGACAGGCGCAGCACCTCTGAAGGATACTGTGTGTGCTACTTGTCTTAGGTCCCTCCCTAACTCTGCAATGTCCTCCTGCACTGCTCTAATCTCATGATGGCCAAGTCATTTGTCCCTATGTGGACAATTACATCCAGCTCAGAATCCCTTGCAGCTGTTCTCATAGATCCTTGAGGATGCGCCTCCTGTTCCTCAATTGCCATGGCACCAGGCAGGCACCTTACTTCAGTTTTCCCAGCTCCCCCAGTTCTATACTAATAATTGGAGTCCCCACAGGGCTGCTTCCTTTCCTGTGGTGTTTTCTGCCTCCTTCCTGTGGGCCTCCCTTGTGACGATTGTCATCAGTCTTCTCTGCGGGTGCATCCATGGGGAGCTACTCCCAATAATAACTGTATGGATTGTGGAGTGGAACAACTGACTGGAGTGCCTCTGTTCCACCTCCTCTCACCCTCCCTGAGCCCCACTGTGGTCCAACTGCTGTGCTTTCTTCGCAACCTCCTGAGGTAGTAGTGGTGGCTTAGTGCTCCCTGGATGTGGGAGGTTCCTTCCTACCGTCACAGTGTGGCCTGGAGGAAGGTTTCCTTACCACCGTCCAGTGCGGCCTGAAGATGGACAACAGTGCCCTCAGGGCAGATGGTTGTCTGCAAATGAAACAGCATCTCAGCCTCCAGAAAGACTCCCAGAAGACTGCACCCTGCGCCATTACATTTGCACTACTCCCCATGTTTTATCTAGTCTTTCTTTTGTGTTGTGTGTGTGTGTGTGCGCGTGCGTGTGTGATTTGTTATTAGAAATATATATATTATACATATGTATTGCTTATATTGTCGAGTGCAGTGTGTAGAGAGGATATGACAGTGAAATGCACCTTGCACTTGAGAAATGATGTCAGAACCTCAGGTATAAAGAACTATTTCCAGGGTGGGTGGGGTGAGGGTGGGAAGGTTGGGCCTAAACTATGCTTCCTTCACAAAACAATCAGCTAAAAACTCACCCACCCGTTGTGAGTAGAGTGCCTTCCTGTCCAGCAAGATACCTACACAACAATTTGAGAAAAAAAGTACCCTGCTAATCAAACAAAAGAAAAATCCAGACATCCAAGTCAGACACAGGTAAACCTTTTCAGCCCCAAAACAGCCTGGTGGTTTGTTAGCAAAAAAGAAAATCAATATGCAGTTATCTCAGCCCTTCTGAGGATGCTGACAAGATAAGCAGTTTTAAACCCCCCTTCCTGAATTAAAACTAAAACAAACACAAAGCAATACCACTTTAAAAGTGAGGAAAACTTCTCTCAGATGTAACCGAGAGAGAGAGATTAGTTACAGATATTAAGTCCAAATTAATATATCCCACGCAGCTTCTCAGTTGTTTCCAAGCACACCCTGTACACAACTTGGAAGAAGATGGACTTCTGCCTCAAACAGGATCACACCACTAGTTTATAGTAATTGAACAATGCTGAAATGGTCTAGCTAGACAAATGGCTCTGCCCCTGGATCTGTCCCTCGGTCTGTTCTCTGTGCCCCATTGGTGGCGGCCTCCTGTGGCCCATCACTGTGCTTCCCTGGCTCTGTCCCTGGGTCTGTTCTCTGTGTTTTGATGGTGGAGGCCTCCTGTGGCCTGTCACTGGGCTTCCCTGGCTCTGTCCCTGGGTCTGCTCTCTGTGCACAGCAGGTGGTGGCCTTCTGTGGCCTGTCACTGCGTTTCCCTGGCTCTGTCCTGGGTCCGTTCTCTTGCTACTATGCAGGGCCGCCCTGTAGCCTGTCACTGTGCTTCCCCAGCTCTGTCACTAGGTCTGTTCTCTGTGCCCTGCTGGTGGAGCTCTCCTATGGTCTGTCACTGAGCTTTGCTGGCTCTGTCCCTTCTTCTGTTCATTGTGCCCTGCTGGTGGAGGTCTCTTATGGCCTGTCACTGTACTTCCCTGGCTCTGTCCTTGGGTCTGTTCTCTGTGCCCTGCTGCTGGAGGCCTCCTGTGGTCTGTCACTGTGCTTCCCTGGCTGTGTCCCTGGTTCGAATCTCTGTACCCTGCCCATGGAGGCCTCCTGTTGTCTGTCACTGTGATTCCCTGGCTTTGTCCCTAGGTCTGTTCTCTGTGCCCTGCTGGTGGAGGCCTCCTGTGGCCTGTCACTGTGATTCCCAGGCTCTGTCCCTTTATCTGTTCTCTGTGACCTGCTGATGGAGGCCTCCTGTGGCCTGTCAATGTGCTTCCCTGGCTGTGTCCCTGGGTCTGTTATCTCTGCCCTGCTGGTGGCGGACTCCTGTGACCTTTCATTATGCTTCCCTAGCTCTGTACCTGGGTCTGTTCTCAGTGTCCTGTGGGTGGCGGCTTCCTGTTTCCTGTCACTGTGATTCCCTGGCTCTGTCTCTGGGTTTGCTCTCTGTACCCTGCTAGTGGTGGCCTCCTGTGGCCTGTCTCTTTGCTTCCCTGGCTCTGTCCCTTGGTCTGTTCCCTGTGCCCTGCTGGGGGAGGCCTCCTATGGCCTGTCACTGTATTTCCCTGGCTCTGTGCCTGGGTCTGATCTCTGTGATCTGCTGGTGCAGGCCTCTTCTGGCCTGTCACTGTGCTTCACTGGCTCTGTCCCTTGGTCCGTTCTCTGTGCCCTGCTGGTGGAGGCCTCCTATGGCCTGTCACTGTACTTCCCTGGCTATGTCCTTGGGTCTTTTCTACGTGCCCTGGAGGTGGCGGCCTCCTATGACCTGACACTCTGCTTCACTGGCTCTGTCCCTAGGTCTGTTTTCTGTGCCCTGCTGTCGGAGGCCTCCTGTGGCATGTCACTGTGCTTCCCCGGCTCTGTCCCTGGCTCTGTTCTCTGTGCCCTGCTGCTGGTGGCCTCCTGTGGTCTGTCAATGTGCTTCCCTGGCTCTGTCCCTGGGTCTACTCTCTGTGCTCTGCTGGACGAGACCTCCTGTCGCCTGTCATTGTGCTTCCCTGGTTCTGACCCTCGGTCTTTTCTCTGTGCCCTGCTGGTGGTGGCCTCCTCTTATCTGTCACTTTGCTTCTCTGGCTCAGTCCCTGGGTCTGTTCTCTGTGCCCTGCTTGGTGGTGATCTGCTGTGGCCTGTCACTATGCTTCCCTGGCTCTGCCCCTGGGTCTGTTCTCTGCGTCCTGCTGGTGACAGCCTCCTGTGGCCTGTCACTGTGATTCCCTGGCTCTGTCCTTGGATCTCTTCTCTGTGCCCTGCTGAAGGAGACCTCCTGTGGCCTGTCACTGTGCTTCCCTGCCTCTGTCCCTGGTCCAGTTCTCTCTGCCCTGCTGGTGGCATCCTTCTGTGGACTTTCATTGTGTTTCTCTGGCTCTGTCCGTGGGTCTGTTCTCTCTGCCCTGCTGGTGGCGGCCTCCTGTGGCCTGTCTCTTTGCTTCCCTGGCTCTGATCCTTGGTGTGTTCCCTGTGCCCTGCTGGTGGAGGCCTCCTATGACCTGTCACTGTGCTTCCCTGGATCTGTCCCTGGGTCTGTTCTCTGTGCCCTGCTGGTGGAGGCCTCCTGTGGTCTGTCACTGTGCTTCCTGGCTCTGTCACTGGGTTTTGTTGTGCCCTTCTGCTGAGAGACCTACGGTCTGTCACTGTACTTCCTTGCTCTGCTCCTGGTTCTGATCTCTGTGCCCTTCTGGTGGAGGCCTCCTGTGTGCTGTCACTGTGCTTCCCTGACTCTGTCCCTTTCTCTGTACTCCGTGCCCTGCAGGTGGAGGCCTCCTTTGGTCTGCCACTGTGCTTCCTTGGCTCTTTCCCTGGATCTGTTCCTGGGTCTGTTCTCTGTGTTTTGCTGATGGAGGCCACCTGTGGCCTGTCATTGAGCTTCCCTGGCTCTGTCCCTGGGTCTGTTCTCCGTGCCCTGCTGCTGGCTGCATGCTATGGCCTGTCACTCTGCTTCCCTGGCTCTGTCCCTGGGTCTGTTCTTTGTGCACTGCAGGTAGAGGCCTCCTGTGGCCTGTCACTGTGCTTCCAAGGCTCTTTCCCTGGTTGTGTTCTCTCTGCTCTGCTCTTGGAGGCCTCCTGTGGCCTGTCACTGTGCTTCCCTGGCTCTGTGCATTGGGTCTGTTCTCTGTGTCTCTGCTGGTGGAGGCTCTCATGGTCTCCACTGATGCCCCTTGGCTCTTGTCCCTGGTCTCTGATCTCTGTGCCCTGCTTCTGGTGGCCTCCTGTGGCCTGTCACTGTGCTTCCCTGGCTCTGTCCCTAGTTCTATTCTCTGTGCCCTGCTGGCGAATGCTTCCTGTGGCCTGTTACTGTGCTTCCCCGGCTAGTCCCTGGCCCTGTTCTCTGTGCCCTGCTGGTGGAGGTCTCAGATGGCCGGTCACCGTACTTCCCTGGCTCTGTCCTTAGGTCTGTTCTCTGTGCCCTGCTGGTGGAGACCTCCTGTGGTCTGTCACTGTGCTTCCCTGGCTGTGTCCCTGTTTCGGATCTCTGTACCCTGCTGGTGGAGGCCTCCAGTGGCCTGTCACTGTCCTTCCCTGGCTCTGTCCTTGGGTCTGTTCTCTGTGCCCTGCTGGTGGTGGCCTCCTGTGGCCTGTCACTCTGCTTCTCTGGCTCTGTCCCTAGGTCTGCTCTCTGTGCCCTGCTGGTGGAGGCCTCCTGTGGCCTGTCACTGTGATTCCCAAGCTCTGTCCCTTTGTCTGTTCTCTGTGACCTGCTGATGGAGGCCTCCTGTGACCTTTCATTGTGCTTCCCTGGCCCTGTACCTGGGTCTGTTCTCAGTGTCCTGCTGGTGGTGATCTGTAGTGGCCTGTCACTATGCTTCCCTGGCTCTGTCCCAGGGTCTGTTCTCTGCACCCTGCTGGTGACAGCCTCGTGTGGCCTGTCACTGTGATTCCCTGGCTCTGTCCCTGGTTCAGTTCTCTCTGCCCTGCTGGTGGCATCCTTCTGTGGACTTTCATTGTGTTTCTCTGGCTCAGTCCCTAGGTCTGTTCTCTGTGCCCTGCTGGTGGCGGCCCCCTGTGGCAAGTCGCCGTGATTCCCTGGCTCTGTCCCTGGGTTTGATCTGTGTGCCCTGCTGGTGGTGGCCTCCCATGGCCTGTCTCTTTGCTTCCCTGGCTCTGATCCTTGGTGTGTTCCCTGTGCCCTGCTGGTAGAGGCCTCCTATGACCTGTCACTGTGCTTTCCTGGCTCTGTCCCTGGGTCTGTTCTCTGTGCCCTGCTGGTGGAGGCCTGCTGTGGTCTGTCACTGTGCTTCCCTGGCTCTGTCCCTGAGTTTGTTCTCAGTGCCCTTCTGCTGGAGGTCTACTGTGGTCTGTCACTGTGCTTCCCTCGCTCTGCTTCTGGTTCTGATCTCTGTGCCCTTCTGGTGGAGGCCTCCTGTGTGCTGTCACTGTGCTTCCCTGGCTGTCCCTTTCTCTGTACTCCGTGCCCTGCAGGTGGAGGCCTCCTGTGGTCTGCCACTGTGCTTCCTTGGCTCTTTCCCTAGATCTGTCCCTGGGTCTGTTCTCTGTGTTTTGCTGGTGGAGGCCTCCTGTGGCCTGTCACTGTGATTCCCAGTCTCTGTCCCTTTGTCTGTTCTCTCTGACCTGCTGATGGAGGCCTCCTGTGGCCTGTCAATGTGCTTCCCTGGCTGTGTCCCTGGGTCTGTTCTCTCTGCCCTGCTGGTGGCGGACCCCTGTGACCTTTGATTGTGCTTCCCTGGCTCTGTACCTGGGTCTGTTCTCAGTGTCCTGCTGGTGGCGGCTTCCTGTTTCCTGTCACTGTGATTCCCTGGCTCTGTCTCTGGGTTTGCTCTCTATACCCTGCTAGTGGTGGCCTCCTGTGGCCTGTCTCTTTGCTTCCCAGGCTCTGTCCCTTTGTCTGTTCTCTGTGCCCTGCTGGTGGTGGCCTACTGTGGCCTGACACTGAGCTTCCCTGGCTCTGTCCATGGGTCTGTTCTCTGTGCCCTGCTGGTGGAGACCTCCTGTGGTCTGTCACTGTGCTTCCCTGGCTGTGTCCCTGGTTCGGATCTCTGTACCCTGCTGGTGGAGGCCTCCTGTGGCCTGTCACTGTGCTTCCCTGGCTCTGTCCTTGGGTCTGTTCTCTGTGCCCTGCTGGCGGAGGCCTCCTGTGACCTGTCACTGTATTTCCCAGGCTCTGTGCCTGGGTCTGATCTCTGTGATCTGCTGGTGCAGGCCTCCTGTGGCCTGTCACTCTGCTTCCCTGGCTCTGTCCCTAGGTCTGCTCTCTGTGCCCTGCTGGTGGAGGCCTCCTGTGGCCAGTCACTGTGATTCCCAGGCTCTGTCCCTTTGTCTGTTCTCTGTGCCCTGCTGGGGTGGCCTACTGTGGCCTGACACTGAGCTTCCTGCTCTGTCCATGGGTCTGTTCTCTGTGCCCTGCTGGTGGAGACTTCCTGTGGTCTGTCACTGTGCTTCCCTGGCTGTGTCCCTGGTTCGGATCTCTGTACCCTGCTGGTGGAGGCCTCCTGTGGCCTGTGACTGTGCTTCCCTGGCTCTGTCCTTGGGTCTGTTCTCTGTGCCCTGCTGGTGGAGGCCTCCTGTGACCTGTCACTGTGATTCCCAGGCTCTGTTCCTTTATCTGCTCTCTGTGACCTGCTGATGGAGGCCTCCAGTGACCTTTCATTGTGATTCCCTGGCTCTGTACCTGGGTCTGTTCTCAGTGTCCTGCTGGTGGTGATCTGTTGTGGCCTGTCACTATGCTTCCCTGGCTCTGTCCCTGGGTCTGTTCTCTGTGCCCTTTTGGTGACAGTCTCGTGTGGCCCGTCACTGTGATTCCCTGGCTCTGTCCCTGGATCTCTTCTCTGTGCCCTGCTGATGGAGACCTGTAACCTGTCACTGTGCTTCCCTGCCTCTGTCCCTGGTTCAGTTCTCTCTGCCCTGCTGGTGGCATCCTTCTGTGGACTTTCATTGTGTTTCTCTAGCTCTGTCCCTGGGTCTGTTCTCTGTGCCCTGCTTGTGGCGGCCTCCTGTGGCATGTCACCGTGATTCCCTGGCTCTGTCCCAGGGTTTGATCCCTGTGCCCTGCTGGTGGTGGCCTCCCATGGCCTGTCTCTTTGCTTCCCTGGCACTGATCCTTGGTGTGTTCCCTGTTCCCTGCTGGTGGAGACCTCCTATGACCTGCAACTGTGCTTCGCTGGCTCTGTCCCTGGGTCTGTTCTCTGTGCCCTGCTGGTGGAGGCCTCCTGTGGTCTGTCATTGTGCTTCCCTGGATCTGTCCCTGGGTTTGTTCTCAGTGCCCTTCTGCTGGAGGCCTACTGCGGTCTGTCACTGTGCTTCCCTCGCTCTGCTCCTGGTTCTGATCTCTGTGCCCTTCTGGTGGAGGCCTCCTGTGTGCTGTCACTGTGCTTCCCTGGCTCTGTCCCTTTCTTTGTACTCCGTGCCCTGCAGGTGGAGGCCTCCTGTGGTCTGCCACTGTGCTTCCTTGGCTCTTTCCCTGGGTCTGTTCTCTGTGTTTTGCTGGTGGAGGCCTCCTGTGGCCTGTCACTGTGATTCCCAGGCTCTGTCCCTTTGTCTGTTCTCTGTGACCTGCTGATGGAGGCCTCCTGTGGCCTGTCAATGTGCTTCCCTGGCTGTGTCCCTGGGTCTGTTCTCTCTGCCCTGCTGGTGGCGGACTCCTGTGACCTTTCATTGTGCTTCCCTGGCTCTGTACCTGGGTCTGTTCTCAGTGTCCTGCGGGTGGCGGCTTCCTGTTTCCTGTCACTGTGATTCCCTGGCTAGTCCCTGGCCCTGTTCTCTGTGCCCTGCTGGTGGAGGTCTCAGATGGCCTGTCACCGTACTTCCCTGACTCTGTCCTGAGGGCTGTTCTCTGTGCCCTGATGGTGGAGATCTCCTGTAGTCTGTCACTGTGCTTCCCTGGCTGTGTCCCTGGTTCGGATCTCTGTACCCTGCTGGTGGAGGCCTCCTGTGGCCTGTCACTGTGCTTCCCTGGCTCTGTCCTTGGGTCTGTTCTCTGTGCCCTGCTGGTGGTGGCCTACTGTGGCCTGACACTGAGCTTCCCTGGCTCTGTCCATGGGTCTGCTCTCTGTGCCCTGCTGGTGGTGGCCTCCTGTGGCCTGTCACTCTGCTTCCCTGGCTCTGTCCCTAGGTCTGCTCTCTGTGCCCTGCTGGTGGAGGCCTCCTGTGGCCTGTCACTGTGATTCCCAGGCTCTGTCCCTTTGTCTGTTCTCTGTGACCTGCTGATGGAGGCCTCCTGTGACCTTTCATTGTGCTTCCCTGGCTCTGTACCTGGGTCTGTTCTCAGTGTCCTGCTGGTGGTGATATGTTGTGGCCTGTCACTATGCTTCCCTAGCTCTGTCCCTGGGTCTGTTCTCTGCGCCCTGCTGGTGACAGCCTCGTGTGGCCTGTCACTGTGCTTCCCTGGCTCTGTCCTTGGGTCTGTTCTCAGTGCCCTACTGGTGGTGGCTCTGATCTGTCGCTGTGCTTCTCTGGTTCTGTCCCTGGGTCTGTTCTCAGTGCCCTGCTTGGCGGCAACCTCCTGTGGCCTGTCACTGTTCTTCCCTGGCTCTGTCCCTGGGTCTGTTCTTTGTGCCCTGCTGGTGGTGGCCTCCTCTGGCCTGTCACCGTGATTCCCTGGCTCTGTCCCTTTGTCTGTTCTCTGTGCCCTGCTGATGGAGACCTTCTGTGGCCTGTCACTGTGCTTCCCTGCCTCTGTCCCTGGTTCAGTTCTCTCTGCCCTGCTGTTGGCATCCTTCTGTGGACTTTCATTGTGTTTCTCTGGCTCTGTCCGTGGGTCTGTTCTCTGTGCCCTGCTGGTGGTGGCCTCCCGTGGCCTGTCTCTTTGCTTACCTGGCTCTGATCCTTGGTGTGTTCCCTGTGCCCTGCTGGTGGAGGCTTCCTATGACCTGTCACTGTGCTTCCCTGGCTCTGTCCCTGGGTTTGTTCTCAGTGCCCTTCTGCTGGAGGCCTGCTGCGGTCTGTCACTGTGCTTCCCTCGCTCTGCTTCTGATCTCTGTGCCTTATCGTGGAGGCCTCCTCTGTGCTGTCACTGTGCTTCCCTGTCTCTGTCCCTTTCTCTGTACTCCGTGCCCTGCAGGTGGAGGCCTCCTGTGGTCTGCCACTGTGCTTCCGTGGCTCTTTCCCTGGATCTGTCCCTGGGTCTGTTTTCTGTGTTTTGCTGGTGGAGGCCTCCTGTGGCCTGTCACTGTGATTCCCAGGCTCTGTCCCTTTGTCTGTTCTCTGTGCCCTGCTGATGGAGACCTTCTGTGGCCTGTCACTGTGCTTCCCTGCCTCTGTCCCTGGGTCTGTTCTCTCTGCCCTGCCGGTGGCGGACTCCTGTGACCTTTCATTGTGCTTCCCTGGCTCTGTACCTGGGTCTGTTCTCAGTGTCCTGCTGGTGGCGGCTTCCTGTTTCCTGTCACTGTGATTCCTTGGCTCTGTCTCTGGGTTTGCTCTCTGTACCCTGCAAGTGGTGACCTCCTGTGGCCTGTCTCTTTGTTTCCCTGGCTCTGTACCTTGGTCTGTTCCCTGTGCCCTGCTGGGGGAGGCCTCCTATGGCCTGTCACTGTATTTCCCTGGCTCTGTGCCTGGGTCTGATCTCTGTGATCTGCTGGTGCAGGCCTCCTGTGGCCTGTCACTCTGCTTCCCTGGCTCTGTACCTAGGTCTGCTCTCTGTGCCCTGCTGGTGGAGCCTGTCACTGTGCTTCACTGGCTTTGTCCCTTGGTCTGTTCTCTGTGCCCTGCTGGTGGAGGCCTGCAGTGGTCTGTCACTGTACTTCCCCGGCTCTGTTCCTGGTTCTGATTTCTGTGACCTGCTGGTGATGGCCTACTGTGGCCTGTCATTCTGCTTCCCTGGCTCTGTCCCTAGGTCTGCTCTCTATGCCCTGCTGGTGGAGGCCTACTGTGGCCTGTAACAGCGTTTCCCTGGATCTCTCCCTTGGTCCATTATCTGTGCCCTGCTGGCGGAGAGCTCCTGTGGTCTGTCACTGTGCTTTCCCAGCTCTGTCCCTGGGTCTGTTCTCTGTGCCCTGCTGGTGGCGGCCTCCTGTGGCCTGTCACTGTGATTCCCAGGCTCTCTCCCTTTGTCTGCTCTCTGTGCCCTGCTGGTGGAGGCCTCCTGTGTCCTTTCATTGTGCTTCCCTGGCTCTGTACCTGGGTCTGTTCTCAGTGTCCTGCTGGTGGTGATCTGTTGTGGCCTGTCACTATGCTTCCCTGGCTCTGTCCCTGGGTCTGTTCTCTGCGCCCTGCTGGTGACAGCCTCGTGTGGCCTGTCACTGTGATTCCCTGGCTCTGTCCCTGGATCTCTTCTCTGTGCCCTGCTGATGGAGACCTCCTGTGGTCTGTCATTGTGCTTTCCTCGCTCTGTCCCTGGTTCTGATCTCTGTGTCCTGCTGGTGGAGGCCCCCTGTGGTCTGTCACAGTGCTTCCCCGGCCCTGTTCCTATGTCTGTTCTCTGTGCCTTGCTGGTGGCGGCCTCCTCTTGCCTGTCACTGTGTTTCCTTTGCTCTGTCACTTGGCCGTTCTATGTGCCCTGCTGGCGGAGGCCTCCTGTGGCCTGTCACTGTGCTTCTCCGGCTCTGTCCCTGGGTCTGTTCTCTGTGCCCTGCTGGTGGCGGCCTCCTGTGGTATGTCACTGTGATTCCCTGGCTCTGTCCCAGGGTCTGTCCTTTGTGCTATTCTGGATGAGGCCTGTGGCCCATCACCGTGTTTCCCTGGCTCTTTCCCTTGGTCCGTTCTCTGTGCCCTCCTTTTGCCTGTCACTGTGCTTCCCTAGCTGAGTCCCTGGGTCTGTTCTCTGTGCCCTGGAGGTGGCGGCCTGTCTTGGTCTGTCACTGTGCTTCCCTGGGTCTGTTTTCTGTGCTGCTCTGGCTCTGTCCCAGGGTCTGTTCTCTGTGCCCTTCTGGTGGCGTCCTCTTGTGGCCTGTCTCTTTGCTTCCCTGGCTCTGATCCTTGGTGTGTTCCCTGTGCCCTGCTGGTGGAGGCCTCCTCTGACCTGTCACTGTGCTTCCCTGGCTCTCTCCTTGGGTCTGTTCTCTGTGCCCAGCTGGTGGAGGCCTCCTGTGGTCTGTCACTGTGCTTCCCTGGCTCTGTCCCTGGTTCTGATCTCTGTGCCCTGCTGGTGGAGGCCTCCTGTGGCCTGTCACTGTGCTTCCCTGGCTCTGTCTTTGGGTCTGTTCTCTGTGCCCTGCTGGTGGTGGAATCCTGTGTCTTGACACTGAGCTGCCCTGGCTCTGTCCTTGGGTCTGCTCTCTGTGCTCTGCTGGTAGCGGCCTCCTATTGCCTGTCACTCTGCTTCCAATGCTCAGTCACTAGGTCTGTTCTCTGTGCCCTGCTGGTGGAGGCCTCCTGTGGCCTGTCACTGTGCTTCCCCGGCTCTGTCCCTGGTTCTGATCTCCGTGCCTTGCTGCTGGTGGCCTCCTGTGGTCTATCACTGTCCTTCCCTGGCCTGTCCCTGGGTCTGTTCTCTGTGCTCTGCTGGACGAGGCCTCCTGTCGCCTGTCACTGTGCTTCCCTGGCCCTGTCCCTCGGTCTGTTCTCTGTGACCTGCTAGTGGTGGTTTCCTCTGATCTGTCACTGTGTTTCTCTGGCTCTGTCCCTGTTTCTGTTCTCTGTTCCCCGCTTGGTGGCGACATCCTGTGGGCTGTCACT
The DNA here is from genome assembly GCA_016271365.2 of Neoceratodus forsteri. Taxonomy (NCBI): domain Eukaryota; kingdom Metazoa; phylum Chordata; order Ceratodontiformes; family Ceratodontidae; genus Neoceratodus; species Neoceratodus forsteri. The sequence continues at coordinate 187,652,464 of JADMNL010000032.1, forward strand.
GTGCTTCCCTGGCTCTGTCCCTGGGTCTGTTCTCTGTGCCCTGTTGAGGGAGGCCTCCTGTGGCCTGACACTGTCATTCCCTAGCCCTGTCCCTGGGTCTGTTCTCTGCCCTGCTGGTGGCGGCCTCCTGTGGCCTTTCATTGTGCTTACCTGGCTCTGTCCTAGGGTCTGTTCTCTGCGCCTTGCTGGTGGCAGCCTCATTTCCTGTCACTGTGATTCCCTGGCTCTGTCTCTGGGTTTGCTCTCTGTGCCCTGCTGGTGGTGGCCTCCTGTGGCCTGTCTATGCTTTCCTGGCTCTGTCCCTTGGTCTGTTCTCTGTGCCCTGCAGGTGGAGGCCTCCTATGGCCTGTCACTGTGCTTCCCTGGCTCTGTCCTTGGGTCTGTTCTCTGTGCCCTGTTGGTGGAGGCCTCCTGTGGTCTGTTACTGTGCTTCCCTTGCTCTGTCCCTGGTTCTTTTCTCTGTGCCCTGCTGGTGGAGGCCTCCAGTGTCCTGTCTCTGTGCTTCCCTGGCTCTGCCACTTCCTCTGTTCTCCGTGCCCTGCAGGTGGAGGCCTCCTCTGGTCTGTTTCTGTGCTTTCCTGGCTCTCTTCCTGGATTTCTGCCTTGGTCTATTTTCTGTGCCCATCTGGTGGTGGTCTCTTGTGGCCTGTCACTGTGATTCCATGGCTCTGTCCCTGGGTTTGTTCTCTGTGCCCTGCTGGTGGAGGCCTCCAGTGGTCTATCTCTTTGCTTCCCGGGCTCTGTCTCTGGGTATGTTCTCTGTGCCCTGCTGGTGGAGGCCTCCTGTCATCTGTCACTGTGCTTCCCTGATTCTGTCCCTTGGTCTCTTTCCTGTGCCCTGCTGGTGGAGGCCTCCGATGGCCTTTCACTGTGCTTCCCTGGCTCTGTCCTTGGGTCTGCCCTCTGTGCCCTGCTGGGGGTGGCCTCCTGTGGCCTGACACTTTGCTTCCCTGGCTCTGTCCTTGGGTCTGCTCTCTGTGCCCTGCTGATGGCGGCCTCCTTTGACCTGCCACTTTGCTTCCCTGGCTCTGTACCTAGGTCTGTTCTCTGTGCCCTGTGGGCGGAAGCCTTCTGAGGACTGTCACTGTGCTTCCCCGGCTGTGTCCCTGGGTCTGTTCTCTGTGCCCTGCTGGTGGCGGCCCCCTTTGGTCTGTCAATGTGCTTCCCCAGCTCTGTCCCTTGGTCTGTTCTCTGTGCTCTGCTGGACCAGGCCTCCTGTCACCTGTCATTGCACTTCCCTGTTTCTAGCCCTCGATTTTTTCTCTGTGCACTGCTGGTGGTGGCCTCCTCTGATCTGTCACTGTGCTTCTCTGGCTCTGTCCCTGGGTCTCTTCTCAGTGCCCTGCTTGGTGGCGAACTGCTGTGGTCTGTCACTGTGCTTCCCTGGCTCTATCCCTCTGTCTGTTCTCTGCACCCTGCTTGTGGTGGCCTCCTGTGGCCTGTCACTGTGATTCCCCGGCTCTGTCCCTTGGTCTGTTCTCTGTGCCATGCTGGTGGAGGTCTCCTAGGCCTGTCACTATGCTTCCCTGGCTCTGTCCTTGGGTCTGTCCTCTGTGCCCTGATGCTGGAGTCCTCCTGTGGTCTGTCACTGTACTTCCCTGGGTCTGTCCCTGGTTCTGATCTCTGTGCCCTGCTGGTGATGGCCTCCTGTGGCCTATCACTCTGCTTCACTGGCTCTTTACCTAGGTCTGTTCCCTGTGCCCTGCTGGCGGATGCCTCCTGTGGTCTATTACTGTGCTTCCCCGGCTCTGTCCCTGGGTCTGTTCTCTGTGCTCTGCTGGTGACGGCCTTCTGTGGTCTGTCACTGCGTTTCCCTGGCTCTGTCCCTGGGTCCATTCTCTGTGCCCTGCTGGCGGAGGCCTCCTGTGGTCTGTCACTGTGCTTCCCCGGCTCTGTCCCTGGGCCTGTTCCCTGTGCCCTTCTGGTGGTGGCCTCCTTTGGCCTATCACTGTGATTCCCTGGCTCTGTCCATGGGTCTGTTCTCTGTGCCCTGCTGGTGGAGTCCTCTATGGCCTGTCACTGTACTTCCCTGGCTCTGTCCTTGGGTCTGTTCTCTGTGCCCTGCTGGTGGAGGCCTCTTGTGCTCTGTCTCTGTGCTTAACTGGCTCTATCCCTTGATCTCTCCCTGGGTCTGTTCTCTGTGCCCTGTTGGTGGCGGCCTCCTGTGGCCTGTCACTTTGCTTTCCTGGCTCTGTCCACGGGTTTCTTCTCTGTGTTTTGCTGGTGGAGGCCTCCTGTGGCTTGTCTCTGTGCTTCCTTGGCTCTGTCCCCGGATCTGTTCTCTGTGCCCTGATGGTGGCATCCTCCTGTGGCCTGTCACTGTGCTTCACTGGGTCTGTTCTCTGTACCCTTTTAGTGGCGGCCTCTTGTTCCCTGTCACTGTGATTCCCTGGCTCTGTCCCTGGGTCTGTTGTCTGTGCCCTGCTGGTGGAGGCCTCCTGTGGCCTGTCTCTTTGCTTCCCGGGCTCTGTCTCTGGATCTGTTCTCTGTGCCCTGCTGGTGGAGGCCGCCTGTCGCCTGTCACTGTGCTTCCCTGCCTCTGTCCCTTGGTCTGTTTTCTGTTCCCTGCTGGTGGAGGCCTTCTATGGCCTGTCACTGTGCTTCCCTGGATCTATCCTTGGGTCTGTCCTCTGTGCCCTGCTATTGGTGGCCTCCTGTGGAATGACACTTTGCTTCCCTGGCTCTGTCCTTGGGTCTGCTCACTGTGCCCTGCTGGTGGCAGCATAGTATGGCCTGTCACTCTGCTTCCCTGGCTCTGTCCCTAGGACTGTTCTCTGTGCCCTGCTGGTGGTGGCCTCCTGTGGCCTGTCATTGTGCTTCCCTTGTTCTGACCCTCGGTCTGTTCTCTGTGTCCTGCTGGTGGTACCCTCCTCTGATCTGTCACTGTGCTTCTCTGGCTCTGTCCCTGGGTTTCTTCTCTGTGCCCTGCTTGGTGGCGAACTGCTGTGGCCTGTCACTGTGCTTCCCTAGCTCTGTCCCTGGGTCTGTTCTCTGTGCCCTGCTGGTGGTAGCCTCCCGTGGCCTGTCTCTTTGCTTCTCTGACTCTTACCCTGGGTTTGTTCTCAGTGCCCTGCTGCTGGAGGCCTCCTGTGGTCTGCCACTGTGCTTCCCTGGCTCTTACCCTGGGTTTGTTCTCAGTGCCCTGCTGCTGGAGGCCTCCTGTGGTCTGTCACTGTGCTTCCCTAGCTCTTACCCTAGGTTTGTTCCCAGTGCCCTGGTGCTGGAGGCCTCTTGTGGTCTGTCAATGTGCTTTCCTGTCTCTGTCCCTGGATCTGTCCTTAGGTCTGTTCTCTCTGCTCTGTTGGTGGTTGCCTCCTGTGGCCTGTCACTGTGCTTCCCTGGCTCTGTTCCTGGGTCTGTTCTCTGTGCACTGCAGGTGGGGACATCCTGTGTCCTGTCACTGTGCTCACATGGCTCTGTCCCTGGTTCTGTTCTCTGTGCCCTGCTCTTGGAGGCCTCCTGTGGCCTGTCACTGTGCTTCCCTGGCTCTGTCCCTAGGACTGTTCTCTGTGCCCTGCTGGCAGATGCCTCCTGGGGTCTGTTACTGTGCTTCCCCAGTTCTGTCACTGAGCCTGTTCTCTGTGCCCTGCTGATGGTGGCCTCCTGTAGCCAGTCACTGCATTTCCCTGGCCCTGTCCCTGGGTCCCTTCTCTGTGCACTGCTGGCAGAGGCCTCCTGTGGCCTGTCACTCTGCTTCCCCGGCTCTGTCCCTGGGTCTGTTCTTTGTGCCCTGCTGATGGAGGCTCCTATGGCCTGTCACTGTAATTCCCTGGCTTTGTCCTTGGGTCTGTTCTCTGTGCCCTGCTGGTGAAGGCCTCCTGTTGTCTGTCACTGTGCTTCCCTGGCTGTATCCCTGGTTCAGATCTCTGTACCCAGCTGATGGAGGCCTCCTGTGGACTGTCACTGTGCTTCCCTGGCTCTGTCCTTGGGTCTGTTCTCTGTGCCCTGCTGGTGGTTGCCTCCTGTGGACTAACACTGTGCTTCCCTGGCTCTGTCCTTGTGTCTGCTCACTGTGCCCTGCTGCTGGTGGCCTCCTATGGTCTGTCACTCTGCTTCTCTGGCTCTGTCCCTGGGTCTGTTCTATGTGCTCTGCTGGACGAGTCCTCCTGTCGCCTGTCATTGTGCTTCCCTGGCTCTGAGGCTCGGTCTGTTCTCTGTGCCCTACTGGTGGTGGCCTCCTCTGATCTGTCACTGTGCTTCTCTGGCTCTGTCCCTGGGTCTGTTCTCTGTGCAATGCTTGGTGGCAACCTCCTTTGGCCTGTCACTCTGCTTCCCTGTGTCTGTTCTCTGAGCTCTGCTGGTGGTGGCCTCCTGTGTCCTGTCACTGTGCTCCCTGGCTCTGTTCCTGGGTCTGTTCTCTGTGCCCTGATGGTGGTGGCCTCCTGTGACCTTTCATTGTGCTTTCCTGGCTCTGTCCCTCGGTCTGTTCTCAGTGACCAGCTGTGGCAGCTTCCTGTTTCCATTCACTTTGATTCCCTGGCTGTGTCTCTGGGTTTGCTCTCTGTGCCCTGCTGGTGGTGGCCTCCTGTGGCCTGTCTCTTTGCTTCCCTGGCTCTGTCCCTTGGTCTGTTCACTGTGCCCTGCTGGAGGAGGCCTCTTATGACCTGTCACTGTGTTTTCCCTGGCTCTGTCTCTGGGTTTGCTCTCTGTACCCTGCTGGTGGATGCCTCCTGTGGCCTGTCTCTTTGCTTCCCTGGCTCTGTGCCTGGGTCTGTTCTCTGTGCCCTGCTGGTGGTAGCCTCCTGTGGCCTGTCACTGTGCTTCCCTAGCACTGACCCTTTGTCAGCTCTCTGTGCCCTGCTGGTGGAGGCCTCCTGTGGCCTGTCTCTTTGTTTCCCTGGCTTTGTTCCTTGGTCTGTTCGCTGTGCCCGGCTGGTGGTTGCCTTCTATGGCCTGTCACTGTGCTTCCCTTGCTCTGTCCTTGGGTCTGTTCTCTGTGCCCTGCTGGTGGAGGTCTCCTGTGTCCTATCTCTGTGCTACCCTGGCTCTGTTCTCTGTGCCTTGCTGGTGGAGGCCTCCTGTGTCCTGTCACTGTGCTTCTCTGGCTCTGTCTCTGGGACTCTTCTCTGTGCCCTGCTGGTGGAAGCCTCCTGTGATCTGTCTCTGTGCTTCCTTGGCTCTATCCCTCGATCTCTCCCTGGGTCTGTTCTCTGTGCCCTGTTGGTGGCGGCCTCCTGTGGCCTATCACTTTGCTTTCCTGACTCTGTCCATGGGTTTCTTCTCTTTGTTTTGCTGGTGGAGGCCTCCTGTGGCTTGTCTCTGTGCTTCCTTGGCTCTGTCCCTGGATTTGTTCTCTGTGCCCTGGTGGTGGCATCCTCCTGTGGCCTGTCACTGTGCTTCACTGGGTCTGTTCTCTGTGCCCTTCTATTGGCGGCCTCTTGTTCCCTGTCACTGTGATTCCCTGGCTCTGTCCCTGGGTCTGTTGTCTGTGCCCTGCTGGTGGAGGCCTCCTGTGGCCTGTCTCTTTGCTTCCCGGGCTCTGTCTCTGGATCTGTTCTCTGTGCCCTGCTGGTGGAGGCCGCCTGTCGCCTGTCACTGTGCTTCCCTGCCTCTGTCCCTTGGTCTGTTCTCTGTTCCCTGCTGGTGGAGGCCTCCTGTGGCCTGTCCTCTCTGCCCTGCTGGTGGTGGCATCCTGTGGCCTTTCATTGTTCTTTTCTGGTTCTGTCCCTGTGTCTGTTCTCTGTGTCCTGCTGGTTGCGGCCTTCTATGGCCTGTCACTGTGCTTCCCTTGCTCTGTCCTTGGGTCTGTTCTCTGTGCCCTGCTGGTGGAGGTCTCCTGTGTCCTATCTCTGTGCTACCCTGGCTCTGTTCTCTGTGCCTTGCTGGTGGAGGCCTCCTGTGTCTGTCACTGTGCTTCTCTGGCTCTGTCTCTGAGGACTCTTCTCTGTGCCCTGCTGGTGGAAGCCTCCTGTGATCTGTCTCTGTGCTTCCTGGCTCTATCCCTGAGTCTCTCCTAGGTCTGTTCTCCTGTGCCCTGTTGGTGGCGGCCTCCTGTGGCCTATCACTTTGCTTTCCTGACTCTGTCCATGGTTTCTTCTCTTTGTTTGCTGGAGGAGGCCTCCTGTGGCTTGTCTCTGTGCTTCCTTGGCTCTGTCCCTGGATTTGTTCTCTGTGCCCTGGTGGTGGCATCCTCCTGTGGCCTGTCACTGTGCTTCACTGGGTCTGTTCTCTGTGCCCTTCTATTGGCGGCCTCTTGTTCCCTGTCACTGTGATTCCCTGGCTCTGTCCCTGGGTCTGTTGTCTGTGCCCTGCTGGTGGAGGCCTCCTGTGGCCTGTCTCTTTGCTTCCCGGGCTCTGTCTCTGGATCTGTTCTCTGTGCCCTGCTGGTGGAGGCCGCCTGTCGCCTGTCACTGTGCTTCCCTGCCTCTGTCCCTTGGTCTGTTCTCTGTTCCCTGCTGGTGGAGGCCTCCTATGGCCTGTCCTCTCTGCCCTGCTGGTGGTGGCATCCTGTGGCCTTTCATTGTTCTTTTCTGGTTCTGTCCCTGTGTCTGTTCTCTGTGTCCTGCTGGTTGCGGCCTCCTGTGGACTGTCACTGTGATTCCCTGGCTCTGTCTCTGGGTTTGCTCTCTGTGCCCTGCTGGTGATGGCCTCCTGTGGCCTGTCTCTTTGCTTCCCTGGCTCTGTCCCTTGGTCTCTTCTCTGTGCCCTGCTGATGGAGGCCTCCTATGGCCTGTCACTGTGCTTCCCTGGCTCTGTCCTTGGGTCTGTTCTCTATGCCCTGCTGGTGGAGGCCTCCTGTGTCCTGTCACTGTGCTTCCCTGGCTCTGTCCCTGGGTCTGTTCTCTGTGTCCTGCTGGTGTAGGTCTCCTATGGCCTGTCACTGTAATTCCCTTGCTCTTTCCTTGAGTCTGTTCTCTGTGCCCTGCTGGTGGAGGCCTCCTGTGGTCTGTCACTGTGCTTCCCTTCCTGTGTCCCTGGTTAGGATCTCTGTACCCTGCTGATGGAGGCCTCCTGTGACCTGTCACTCTCCTTCCCTGGCTCTGTCCCTAGGTCTGATCACTGTGCCCTGCTGACGGAGGCCTCCTGTGGCCTGTCACTGTGCTTCCCTGGCTCTGTTCATGTGTCTGTTCTATGTGCTCTGCTGGACGAGGCTTCCTGTCACCTGTCACTGTGCTTCCCTGGCTCTGAGACTTGGTCTGTTCTCAGTGCCCTACTGGTGGTGGCCTCCTCTGATCTGTCGCTGTGCTTCTCTGGTTCTGTCCCTGTGTCTGTTCTCAGTGCCCTGCTTGGTGGCAACCTCCTGTGGCCTGTCACTGTTCTTCCCTGGCTCTGTCCCTGGGTCTGTTCTCTGTGCCCTGCTGGTGGCGGCCTCCTCTGGCCTGTCACTGTGATTCCCTGGCTCTGTCCCTTTGTCTGTTCTCTGTGCCCTGCTGATGGAGACCTCCTGTGGCCTGTCACTGTGCCTCCCTCGCTCTGTTCCTGGGTCTGTTCTCCTGGCCCTGCTGGTGGCGGCCTCCTGTGACCTTTCATTGTGCTTCCCTGGCTCTGTCCCATGGTCTGTTTTCAGTGACCGGCTGGTGGCGGCTTCCTGTTTCATGTCACTGTGATTCCCCGGCTCTGTGTCTTGGTTTGCTCTCTGTGCCCTGCTGGTGGTGGCCACCTGTGGCCTGTCTCTTTGCTTCCCTGGCTCTGTCCCATGGTCTGTTCCCTGTGCCCTGCAGGAGGAGGCCTCTTTTGACCTGTCTCTGTGTTTCCCTTTCTCTGTCTCTGGGTTTGCTCTCTGTGCCCTGCTGGTGGAGGCCTCCTGTGGCCTGTCACTGTGCTTCCCTGGCTCTGTCCCATTGTCAGTTCTCTGTGCCCTGCTGGTGAAGGTCTCCTGTGGTCTCTCACTGGGCTTCCCTTGCTCAGTCCCTGGTTCTGATTTCTGTACCCTGCTGGTTGTGGCCTCCTGTGGCCTTTCATGGTGCTTCCCTGGCCCTGTCCTTGGGTTTGCCCTCTTTGCCCTGCTGGTGGTAGCCTCCTGCAGCCTATCTCTTTGCTTCCCTGGCTCTGTCCCTTGGTCTGTTCCCTGAGCCCTGCTGCTGGAGGCCTCCCAAGGCCTGTCATTGTGCTTCTCTAGCTCTGTCCTTGGATCTGTTCTCTGTGCCCTGCTGGTAGAGGCCTACTGTGGTCTGTCACTGTGCTTCCCTATCTCTGTCCCTGGGTCTGTTCTCTGTGCCCTGCTGGTGGAGGCCTCCTTTGTCCTGTCACTGTTCGTCCTTGGCTCTGTTCCTTTCTTTGTTTTCCATGACCTGCTGGTGGAGGCCTCCTGTGGTCTGTCACTGTTCTTCCCTGGCTCTGTCCCTGGATCTTTCCTTGGGTCTGTTCTCTGTGCCCTGTTGGTGGCAGCCTCCTGTGGCTAGTCACTGTGCTTCCCTGGCTCTGTCCCTGGGTCTGTTTTCTGTGCCCTGATGGTGGCAGTATGCTATGGCCTGTCACTGTTCTTCCCTGGCTCTGTCCCTGTGTCTGTTCTCTGTGCACTGCAGGTGGGGGCTTCCTGTGGCCTTTCACTGTGCTTCGCTGTCTCTGTTCCTAGGTCTGTTCTCTGCGCCCTGCTGGTGGATTCCTCCTGTTGTCTGTTACTGTGCTTCCCCGGCTCTGTCCCTGGGCCTGTTCTCTATGCCCTGCTGATGGTGGCCTCCAGTAGGCTGTCACTGTGCTTCCTTGGCTCTGTCCCTATGTCTGTTCTCTGTGCCCTGCTCTTGGAGGCCTCCTGTGGCCTGTCACTGTGCTTCCCTGGCTTTGTCCCTTGGGTCTGTTCTCTGTGCCCTGCTGGTGGTGGCCTCCTGTGGCCTTTCATGGTGCTTCCCTGGCTCTGTCCCTGGGTTTGCCCTCTTTGCCCTGCTGGTGGTGGCCTCCTGCAGCCTATCTCTTTGCTTCCCTGGCTCTGTCCCTTGGCCTGTTCCCTGAGCCCTGCTGCTGGAGGCCTCCCTTGGCCTGTCATTGTGCTTCCCTAGCTCTGTCCTTGGGTCTGTTCTCTGTACCCTGCTGGTAGAGGCCTACTGTGGTCTGTCACTGTGCTTCCCTATCTCTGTTCCTGGGTCTGTTCTCTGTGCCCTGCTGGTGGAGGTCTCTTGTGGTCTGTCACTGTGCTTCCCTTGCTCTGTCCCTGATTCTGATCTCTGTGCCCTGCTGGTGGAGGCCTCCTTTGTCCTGTCGCTGTTCATCCTTGGCTCTGTTCCTTTCTTTGTTTTCCATGACCTGCAGGTGGAGGCCTCCTGTGGTCTGTCACTGTGCTTCCCTGGCTCTGTCCCTGGGTCTGTTTTCTGTGCCCTGCTGGTGGCAGTATTCTATGGCCTGTCACTGTGCTTCCCTGGCTCTGTCCCTGTGTCTGTTCTCTGTGCCCTGCTGGCGGATGCCTCCTGTGGTCTGTTTCTGTGATTCCCCAGCTCTGTCACTGAGACTGTACTCTGTGCCCTGCTGATGGATGGCCTGCTGTGGCCAGTCACTGCGTTTCCCTGGCACTGTCCCTGGGTCCGTTCTCTGTGCCCTGCAGGCAGAGGCCTCCTGTGGCCTGTCACTGTGCTTCCCCGGCTCTGTCCCTGGGTCAGTTCTCTGTGTCCTGCTGGTGTAGGTCTCTTATGGCCTGTCACTGTGCCGCCATGGTTGTGTCCCTTGGTCTGTTCTCTGTGTCCTGCTCGTGGAGGTCTCCTATGGCCTGTCACTGTAATTCCCTGGCTCTTTCCTTGGGTCTGTTCTCTGTGCCCTGCTGGTGAAGGCCTCCTGTTGTCTGTCACTGTGCTTCCCTGTCTGAGTCCCTGGTTCGGATCTCTGTACCCTGCTGATGGAGGCCTCCTGTGGACTGTCACTGTGCTTCCCTGGCTCTGTCCTTGGGTCTGTTCTCTGTGCCCTGCTGGTGGTTGCCTCCTGTGGACTGACACTGTGCTTCCCTGGCTCTGTCTTTGGGTCTGCTCACTGTGCCCTGCTGCTGGTGGCCTCCAATGGCCTGTCACTCTGCTTCCCTGGCTCTGTCCATAGGTCTGTTCTCGGTGCCCTGATGGTGGAGGCCTCCTGTGGCCTGTCACTGTCCTTCACCGGCTCTGTCCCTGGGTCTGTTCTATGTGCTCTGCTGGACGAGTCCTCCGGTCGCCTGTCACTGTGCTTCCCTGGCTCTGAGGCTCGGTCTGTTCTCTGTGCCCTACTGGTGGTGGCCTCCTCTGATCAGTCACTGTGCTTCTCTGGCCCTGTGCCTGGGTCTGTTCTCTGTGCCCTGCTTGGTGGCAACCTCCTTTGGCCTGTCACTCTGCTTCCCTGGCTCTGTCCCTGGGTCTGTTCTCTGAGCCCTGGTGATGGAGGCCTCCTGTGGCCTGTCACTGTGTTTCCCTGGCTCTGTTCCTGGGTCTGTTCTCTCTGCCCTGATGGTGGCGGCCTCCTGTGACCTTTCATTGTGCTTTCCTGGCTCTGTCCCTCGGTCTGTTCTCAGTGACCGGCTGGTGGCGGCTTCCTGTTTTCTTTCACTTTGATTCCCTGGCTCTGTCTCTGGGTTTGCTCTCTGTGCCCTGCTGGTGGTGGCCTCCTGTTGCCCGTCTCTTTCCTTCCCTGGCTCTGTCCCTTGGTCTGTTCACTGTGCCCTGCTGGAGGAGGCCTCTTATGACCGGTCACTGTGTTTTCCCTGGCTCTGTCCCTGGGTTTCTTCTCTGTGCCCTGCTTGGTGGCGAACTGCTATGGCCTGTCACTGTGCTTCCCTAGCTCTGTCCCTGGGTCTGTTCTCTGCGCCCTGCTGGTGGCAGCCTCCTGTGGCCTGTCACTGTGATTCCCTGGCTTTGTCCCTGGGTCTGTTCTCTCTGCCCTGCTGGTGGCAGCCTTCTGTGGACTTTCATTATGATTCCCTGGCTCTGCCCCAGGTCTGTTCTCTGTGCCCTGCTGGTGGCAGCCTCCTGTTTCCTGTCACCATGATTCCCTGGCTCTGTCCCTGGGTTTGCTCTCTGTGCCCTGCTAGTGATGGCCTCTGGGGGCCTGTCTCTTTGCTTCCCTGGCTCTGTCCCTTGGTGTGTTACCTGTGCCTTGCTGGTGGAGGACTACTATGGCCTGTCACTGTGCTTCCCTGGCTCTGTCCTTGGGTCTGTTCTCTGTGCCCTGCAGGTGGAGCCCTCATATGGTCTGTCACTGTGCGTCTCTGGCTCTGACCCAGTGTTTGTTCTCAGTGCCCTGCTGCTGGAGTCCTCCTGTGGTCTTTCAATGTGCTTCCCAGGCTCTGTCCCTTTCTCTGTACTCCGTGCCCTGCAGGTGGAGGCCTCCTGTGGTCTGTCACTGTGCTTTCCTGTCTCTGTCCCTGGATATGTTCCTAGGTCTGTTCTCTTTGCCCTGTTGCTGGCGGCCTCATGTGGCCTGTCACTGTGCTTCCCTGGCTCTGTCCCTGGGTCTGTTCTCTTTGCCCTGTTGTTGGCGGCCTCATGTGGCCTGTCACTGTGCTTCTCTGGCTCTGTCCCTGGATCTGTTCTCTGTGTTTTGCTGTTGGAGGCCTCCTGTGGCCTGTCACTGTGCTTCCCTGGCTCTGCCCCTTGGTCTGTTCTCTGTGCCCTGCTGATGGTGGCATGCTATGTCCTGTCACTGTGCTTCCCAGGCTCTGTCCCTGGGTCTGTTCTCTGTGCTCTGCAGGTGGGGGATTCCTGTGGCCTGTCTCTGTGCTTCCATGGCTCTGTTACTGGTTCTGTTCTCTGTGCCCTGCTCTTGGAGGCCTCCTGTGGCCTGTCACTGTGCTTCCCTTGCTTTGTCCCTTGGGTCTGTTCTCTGTGCCCTGCTGGTGAAGGTCTCCTGTTGTCTCTCACTGGGCTTCCCTTGCTCAGTCCCTGGTTCTGATTTCTGTGCCCTGATGGTGGTGGCCTCCTGTGGCCTTTCATGGTGCTTCCCTGGCTCTGTCCCTGGGTTTGCCCTCTTTGCCCTGCTGGTGGTGGCCTCCTTCAGCCTATCTCTTTGCATCCCTGGCTCTGTCCCTTGGTCTGTTCCCTGAGCCCTGCTAGTGGAGGCCTCCCATGGCCTGTCATTGTGCTTAACTAGCTCTGTCCTTGGATCTGTTCTCTGTGCCCTGCTGGTAGAGGCCTACTGTGGTCTGTCACTGTGCTTCCCTATCTCTGTCCCTTGGTCTATGCTCAGTGCCCTGCTGGTGGAGGTCTCCTGTGGTCTGTCACTGTGCTTCCCTGGCTCTGTCCCTGGTTCTGATCTCTGTGCCCTGCTGGTGGAGGCCTCCTTTGTCCTGTCGCTGTTCGTCCTTGGCTCTGTTCCTTTCTTTGTTTTCCATGACCTGCAGGTGGAGGCCTCCTGTGGTCTGTCACTGTGCTTCCCTGGCTCTGTCCCTGGATCTTTCCTTGGGTCTGTTCTCTGTGCCCTGTTGGTGGCAGCCTCCTGTGACCAGTCACTGTGGTTCCCTGGCTCTGTCCATAGGTCTGTTCTCTGTGTTTTGCTGGTGGAGGCCTCCTTCAGCCTGTCACTGTGCTTCCCTGGCTCTGTCCCTGGGTCTGTTCTCTGTGCACTGCTGGTGGGTGCCTGCTATGGCCTGTCACTGTGCTTCCATAGCTCTGTCCCTGGCTCTGTTCTCTGTGCCCTACTGTTGGAGGCCTCCTGTAGTCTGTCACAGAGCTAACATGGCTCTGTCCCAGGGTCTGTTCTCTGTGCCCCGCTGGTGACGGCCTCCTGTGACCTTTCACTGTGCTTCCCTGGCTCTATCCCTGGGTCTCTTCTCTGTGTTTTGCTGGTGGAGGCCTCCTTTGGCCTGTCTCTGTGCTTCCCGGGCTCTGTCCCTTGGTCTGTTCTCTGTGCCCTGGTGAGGGAGTCCCCCTGTGGCCTGTCACTGTGCTTCCCTGGGTCTGTTCTCTGTGCCCTGCTGGTGGCGGCCTCCTCTGGTCTGTCACTGTGCTTCTCTGGCTCTGTCCCTGGGTCTGTTCTCTGTGCCCTGCTGGTGCTGACCTCCTGTGGTATGTCACTGTCCTTCCCTTTCTCTATCCCTTGGTCTGTTCTCTGTGCCCTTCTGGTGGCAGACTCTTGTGGCCTGTCACTGTGATTCCCTGGCTCTTTCCCTGGGTCTGTTCTCTGTGTCCTGCTGGTGGAGGCCTCCTGTGGCCTGTCTCTTTGCTTCCCTGGCTCTGTCTCTGTGTCTGTTTGGTGTGCCCTGCTGGTGAAGGCCTACTATGGCCTTTCACTGTGCTTCCCTGGCTCTGTTCTTGGGCCTGTCCTCTGTGCCCTGCTGGTGATGGCCTACTGTGGCCTGACACTTTGCTTCCCTGGCTCTGTCCTTGGGACCGCTCTCTGTGCCCTGCTGGTGGCGGCCTCCTATGGCCTGTCACTCTGCTTCCCTGGCTCTGTCCCTAGGTCTGTTCTCTGTGCCCTGCTGGCAGAGGTCCCCTGAGGCCTATCACTGTGCTTCCCTGGCTTTGTCCCTGGGTCTGTTCTCTGTGCCCTTCTGGTGGTGGCCTCCTGTGGTCAGTCAATGTGCTTCCCTGGCTCTGTTCCTGGGCCTGTTCTCTGTGCTCTGCTGGACAATGCCTCCTGTCGCTGGTCATTGTGCTTCCCTGGTTCTGACCCTCGGTCTGTTCTCTGTGCCCTGCAGGTGGTGGCCTCCTCTGATCTGTCACTGTGCTTCTCTGGCTCTGTCCCTGGGTCTCTTCTCTGTGCCCTGCTTGGTGGCGAACTGCTGTGGCCTGTCACTGTGCATCCCTGGCTCTGTCCCTGGGTCTGTTCTCTGCGCCCTGCTGGTGGCGGCCTCCTGTGGCCTGTCACTGTGATTCCCTGGCTCTGTCCCTGGGTCTGTTCTCTCTGCCCTGCTGGTGGTTGCCTTCTGTGGACTTTCATTATGATTTCCTGGCTCTGTCCCTGAATCTGTTCTCTGTGCCCTGCTGGTGGCAGCCTCCTGTGGTCTGTCACTGTGCTTCCCTATTTGTGTCCCTGGGTCTGTTCTCAGTGCCCTGCGGGAGGAGGCCTCCTGTGGTCTGTCACTGTGCTTCTCTGGCTCTATCCATGGGTCTCTTCTCTGTGCCCTGCTAGGTGGCGAACAGCTGTGGCCTGTCACTGTACATCCCTGGCTCTGTCCCTGGGTCTGTTCTCTGCACCCTGCTGGTGGCGGCCTCCTGTGGCCTGTCACTGTGATTCTCTGGCTCTGTCCCTGGGTCTGTTCTCTCTGCCCTGCTGGTGGTGGCTTTCTGTGGACATTCATTATGATTTCCTGGCTCTGTCCCTGTGTCTGTTCTCTGTGCCCTGCTGGTGGCAGCCTCCTGTGGCCTGTCACCGTGATTCCCTGGCTCTGTTGTTTGGTGTGTTACCTTTGCCCTGCTGGTGGAGGCCTCCTATGGCCTGTCACTGTGCTTCCATGTCTCTGTCCTTGGGTCTTTTCTCTGTGCACTGCTGGTGGAGGCCTGCTATGTTCTGTCACTGTGCTTCCCTGGCTCTGACCCTGGGTTTATTCTCAGTGCCCTGCTGCTGGGGGCTCCTGTGGTCTGTCACTGTGCTTCCCTGGCCCTGTCCCTGGTTCTGATCTCTGTGCCCTGCTGGTGGAGGCCTCCTGTGTCCTGTCACTCTGCTTCCCTGGCTCTGTCCCTGGGTCTGTTCTCTTTGCCCTGTTGGTGGCGGCCTCCTGTGGCCTGTCACTGTGCTTCCCTAGCTCTGTCCCTGTGTCTGTTCTCTGTGTTTTGCTGGTGGAGGCCTCCTGTGACCTGTCACTGTGCTTCCCTGGCTCTGCCCCTGGGTCTGTTCTCTGTGCCATGCTGGTGGCGGCATGCTATGGCCTGTCACTGTGCTTCCCTGGCTCTGTCCCTGGGTCTGTTCTCTGTGCCCTGCTGGTGAAGGTCTCCTGTGGTCTCTCACTGGGCGTCCCTTGCTCAGTCCCTTTCATTGTTCTCCGTGACCTGCAGGTGGAGGCCTCCTGTGGTCTGTTAATGTGCTTCCCTGGCTCTGTCCCTGGATCTGTCCCTGGGTCTGTTCTCTGCGCCCTGTTGGTGGCAGCCTCCTGTGGCCTGTCACTGTGCTTCCCTGGCTCTGTCCATAGGTCTGTTCTCTGTGCCTTGCTGGCGAAGGTCCCCTGAGGCCTGTCATTGTGCTTCCCCAGCTTTGTCTCTGGGTCTGTTCTCTGTGCCCTACTGGTGGTGGCCTCCTGTGGTCTGTCAATGTGCTTCCCTGGCTCTATCCCTGGGTCTGTTCTCTGTGCTCCGCTGGACGATGGCTCCTGTCCATGGTCATTGTGCTTCCCTGGTTCTGACCCTCGGTCTGTTCTCTGTGCCTGCAGGTGGTGGCCTCCTCTGATCTGTCACTGTGCTTCTCTGGCTCTATCCCTGGGTCTCTTCTCTCTGCTGCTTGGTGGCGAACTGCTGTGGCCTGTCACTGTGCTTCCCTGGCTCTGTCCTGGGTCAATTCTCTGCGCTCTTGCTGTTGGTGCCTCCTGTAGCCTTTCATGGTGCTTCCCTAGCTCTGTCCTGGTCTACTCTCTTTGCCCTTCTGGTGGTGGCCTCTCGACCTATCACTTTGCTTCCTAGCTCTGTTCCTTGGTCTGTTCCTTGTGCCCTGCTGGTGGAGGCCTCCCTTGGCCTGTCATTGTGCTTCCCTAGCTCTGTCCTTGGGTCTGTTCTCTGTGCCCTGCTGGTGGAGGCCTCCCGTGGTCTGGTACTGTGATTGCCTATCTCTGTCCCTGGGTCTGTTCTCAGTGCCCTGCTGGTGGAGGCCTCCTGTGGTCTGTCACTGTGCTTCCCTGGCTCTGTCCCTGGTTCTGATCTCTGTGCCCTGCTGGTGGAGGCCGCTTTTGTCATGTCGCTGTTCGTCCCCGGCTCTGTTCCTCTGTTTGTTCTCCGTGACCTGCAGGTGGAGGCCTCCTGTGGTCTGTCACTGTGCTTCCCTGACTCTGTCCCTGGATCTGTCCCTTGATCTGTTCTCTGTGCCCTGTTGGTGGTGGCCTCCTGTGGCCTGTCACTGTGCTTCCCTGGCTCTGACCATAGGTCTGTTCTCTGTGTTTTGCTGGTGGAGGCCTCCTTTGGCCTGTCACTGTGCTTCCCTAGCTCTGTCCCTGGGTCTGTTCTCTGTGTCCTGCTGGTGGAGGCCTCCTGTGGTCTGTCACTGTGCTTCCCTGGCTCTGTCCCTGGTTCTGATCTCTGTGCCCTGCTGGTGAGGCCATGGTCAAGTCAGAGTGCGCCCTCGGCTCTGTTCCTCTGTTTGTTCTCTCAGACCTGCAGGTGGAGGCCTCCTGGTCTGTCACTGTGCTTCCCTGATTCTGTCCCTGGATCTGTCCCTTGATCTGTTCTCTGTGCCCTGTTGGTGGTGGCCTCCTTTGGCCTGTCACTGTGCTTCCCTGGCTCTGTCCATAGGTCTGTTCTCTGTGTTTTGCTGGTGGAGGCCTCCTTGGGCCTGTCACTGTGCTTCCCTAGCTCTGTCCTTGGGTCTGTTCTCTGTGCCCTGCTGGTGGAGGCCTCCTGTGGTCTGTCACTGTGATTCCCTATCTCTGTCCTTGGGTCTGTTCTCAGTGCCCTGCTGGTGGAGGCCTCCTGTGGTCGGTCACTGTGCTTCCCTGGCTCTGTCCCTGGTTCTGATCTCTGTGCCCTGCTGGAGGAGGCCTTCTTTGTCCTGTCGCTGTGCGTCCCTGGCTCTGTTACTTTCTTTGTTCTCCGTGACCTGCAGGTGGAGGCCTCCTGTGGTCTGTCACTGTGCTTCCCTTGCTCTGTCCATAGGTCTGTTCTCTGTGCCTTGCTGGCGAAGGTCCCCTGAGGCCTGTCATTGTGCTTCCCCAGCTTTGTCTCTGGGTCTGTTCTCTGTGCCCTACTGGTGGTGGCCTCCTGTGGTCTGTCAATGTGCTTCCCTGGCTCTGTCCCTGGGTCTGTTCTCTGTGCTCGGCTGGACAGTGCCTCCTGTCAGCAGTCATTGTGCTTTCCTGGTTCTGACCCTCGGTCTGTTCTCTCTGTGCCCTGCAGGTGGTGGCCTCCTCTGATCTGTCACTGTGCTTCTCTGGCTCTGTCCCTTGGTCTCTTCTCTGTGCTCTGCTTGGTGGCGAACTGCTGTGGCCTGTCACTGTGCTTCCCTGGCTCTGTCCCTGGTCAGTTCTCTGTGCCCTGCTGTTGGTGGCCTCCTGTGGCCTTTCATGGTGCTTCCCTGGCTCTGTCTTTGGGTTTGCTCTCTTTGCCCTTCTGGTGGTGGCCTCCTGCGACCTATCTCTTAGCTTCCCTGGCTCTGTCCCTTGGTCTGTTCCCTGTGCCCTGCTGGTGGAGGCCTCCCATGGCCTGTCATTGTGCTTCCCTAGCTCTGTCCTTCGGTCTGTTCTCTGTGCCCTGCTGGTGGAGGCCTCCTGTGGTCTGTCACTGTGATTCCCATCTCTGTCCCTGGGTCTGTTCTCAGTACCCTGCTGGTGGAGGCTCCTGTGGCGGGTCACTGTGCTTCCCTGGCTCTGTCCCTGGTTCTGATCTCTGTGCCCTGCTGGTGGAGGCCTTTCTGTCACAGCGCCCCTGCTCCTCGTTCTCTGTTTGTTCTCCGTGACCTGCAGGTGGAGGCCTCCTCTGGTCTGTCACTGTGCTTCCCTGCCTCTGTCCCTGAGTCTGTCCCTTGATCTGTTCTCTGTGCCCTGTTGTGGTGGCCTCCTGTAGCCTGTCACTGTGCTTCCTGGCTCTGTCCATAGGTCTGTTGTCTGTGTTTTGCTGAGGAGGCCTCCTCAGCCTGTCACTGTGCTTCCCTCGCTCTGTCCCTGGGTCTGTTCTCAGTGCCTGCTGGTGGAGGCATGCTATAGCCTGTCACTGTGCTTCCATGTCTCTGTCTCTGGCTCTGTTCTGTGTGCCCCTACTGTTAGAGGCCTCCTGTGGCCTATCACTGTCTTCCATGGCTCTGTCCCAGGGTCTGTTTTCTGCCTGCTGGTGGCGTCCTCCTGTGGCCTCTCACTGTGCTTCCCTGGCTCTGTCTCTGGGTTCTCTCTGTGCCCTGCTGGAAGCCTCCTGTGGCCTGTCTCATTGCTTCTCTGGCTCTGTGCCTGGGTCTGTTCTCTGTGCTCTGCTAGTGCAGGCCTCCTAGGCCTGTCACTGTGTTTTCCTGGCTCTGTCCTTGGTCTGTTCTCTGTGCCCTGCTGTGGAGGCCTCCTATGGTCTGTCACTGAGCTTCCCTGGCTCTGACCCCTGGGTCTGTTCTCTGTGCTCTGCTGATGAGGCATGCTATGGCCTGTCACTGTGCTTCCCTGGCTCTGTCCCTTGGTCTGTTCTCTGTGCACTGCTGGTGGCAGCCTCCTGTGGCCTTTCACTGTGCTTCCATGTCTCTGTCTCTGGTTTACTATCTATGCCCTGCTGGGAGGCCTTCTGTGGCCTGTCTCTTTGCTTCTCGGCTCTGTGCCTGGGTCTGTTCTCTGTGCCCACTGGTAGAGGCCTCCTGTAGCCTGTCGCTGTGCTTCCCTGCATCTGTCCCTGGTTCTGGTCTCTGTGCCCTGCTGTTGGTGATCTCCTGTGCCCTGTCACTGTGCTCTCTGGCTCTGCCCCTGGTCTGTTCTCTGTGCCCTGCTGGTGCGGCATGCTGTAGACTGTCACTGTGCTTCTCTGGCTCTGTCCCTGGGTCTGTTCTCTGTGCCCTGCTGGTCAGAAGGTGTCCTGTCTCTCCTGGGCTTCCCTGGCTCAGTCCCTGGTTCTGATCTCTCTGCCCCTGCTGGTGGTGGCCTCCTGTGGCCTTTGATAGTGCTTCCTTGCTCTGTCCCTGGGTTTGCTCTCTTTGCCTGCTGGTGGTGGCCTCCTGCGCCCATCTCTTGCTTCCTGGCTCTGTCCATTGGTCTGTTCCTGTGACCTGCTGGGTCCCTCCATGGCCTGTCACTGTCCTCCCTAGCTCTGTCCTTGGGTCTGTCTCTGTCCTGCTGGTGGAGGCCTCCTGTGGTCTGTCACTGTGCTTCCCTGGCTCTGTCCCTGGTTCTGATCTGTGCCCTGCTGGTGAGGCCTCTTTGTCCTGTCGCCAGCGTCCCTGACTCTGTTACTTTCTTTGTTCTCCGTGACCTGCAGATGGAGGCCTCCTGTGGTCTGTCACTGTGCTTCCTGGCTCTGTCCATAGGTCTGTTCTCTGTGCCTTGCTGCGAAGGTCCCTGAGGCCTGTCACTGTGCTTCCCAGCTTTGTCGCTGGGTCTGTTCTCCGTGCCCTACTGGTGGTGGTCTCCTGTGGTCTGTCAGTGCTTCCCTGGCTCTGTCCCTGGTCTGTTCTCTGTGCTCAGCTGGCATGTGCCTCCTGTCGCCGGTCATTGTGCTTTCCTGGTTCTGACCCTGGGTCTGTTCTCTGTGCCCTGCAGTGGTGGCCTCTCCTGATCTGTCACTGTGCTTCTCTGGCTCTGTCCCTGGTCTCTTCTCTGTGCTCTGCTTGGTGCGAACTGCTGTGGCCTGTCACTGTGCTTCCTGGCTCTGTCCTGGTCAGTTCTCTGTGCCCTGCTGGTGGAGGTCTCCTATGGCCTGTCACTGTGCTTCCTGGCTCTGTCCTAAGTCTGTTCTCTGTGCCCTGCTGGTGGGCCTCCTGCTGACCTGATACTGTACTTCCCTGGCTCTGTCCTTGGGTCTGCTCTCTGTGCCTTGCTGGTGGCGGCCCCCTGTGGTCTGTCACTGTGCTTCCCTGGCTCTGTCCCTGGCTCTGATCTCTGTACCCTGCTGGTGCGGGCCTCCTGTGGCCTGTCACTGTGCTTCCCTGGCTCTGTCCTTGGGTCTGTTCTCTGTGCCCTGCTGGTGGCGGCCTACTCTGATCTGTCACTGTGCTTCTCTGGCACTGTCTCTGGCATCTTCTCTGAGCCCTGCTTTTGGCGCCCTTCTGTGGCCTGTCACTGTGCTTCCCTGGCTCTGTCCATGAGCCTGTTCTGTGTGCCTTACTGGTGGCAGCCTCTTGTCCCCTGTCACTATGATTCCCTGGCTCTGTCCCTCGGTCTGTTCTCTGTGCAATGCTGATGGAGGTCTCCAGTGGCCTGTCACTGTGCTTCCCTAGCTCCGTCCTTGGGTCTGTACTCTCTGATCTGCTGGTGGCGTCCTCCTGTGGCCAATCATTGTGCATCCCTGGTTCTGTCCCTGGGTCTTTTCTCTGTGCCCTGCTGGTGGCAGCCTCCTTTGGCCTGTCACTGTGTATCCCTGGCTCTGTCCCTGGGCTTGCTCTCTGTGCCCTGCTGGTGGTTGTCTCCTGTGGCTTGGCTCTTAGCTTCCCTTGCTCTGTCCCTTTGTCTGTTCTCTGTGCCCTGCTGGTGGAGGTCTCCTATGGCCTGTCACTGTGCTTCCCTGGGCTCTGTCCTTGAGTCTGTTCTCTGTGCCCTGCTGGTGGTGGCCACCTGTGACCTGATACTGTACTTCCCTGGCTCTGTCCTTGGGTCTGCTCTCTGTGCCTTGCTGGCGGCGGCCCCCTGTGGTCTGTCACTGTGCTTCCCTGGCTCTGTCCCTGGCTCTGATCTCTGTACCCTGCTGGTGCCAGCCTCCGGTGGCCTTTCACTTTGCTTTCCTGGCTCTGTCCTTGGGTCCGCTCTCTGTACCCTGCTGGTGGCGGCCTCCTATGGCCTGTCACTCTGCTTCCCTGGCCTGTCCCTAGGTCTGTTCTCTGTGCCCTGCTGGCGGAGGTCCCCTGAGGCCTGTCACTGTGCTTCCCCGGCTTTGTCCCTGGGTCTGTTCTCTGTGCCCTTCTGGTGGTGGCCTCCTGTGGTCTGTCAATGTGCTTCCCTGGCTCTGTCCCTGGGCCTGTTCTCTGTGCTCTGCTGGACGATGCCTCCTGTCGCTGGTCATTGTGCTTCCCTGGTTCTGACCCTCGGTCTGTTCTTTGTGCCCTGCAGGTTGTGGCCTCTTCTGATCTGTCACTGTGCATCTCTGGCTCTGTCCCTGGGTCTCTTCTCTGTGCCCTGCTTGGTGGCGAACTGCTGTGGCCTGTCACTGTGCATCCCTGGCTCTGTCCCTGGGTCTGTTCTCTGCACCCTGCTGGTGGCGGCCTCCTGTGGCCTGTCACTGTGATTCCCTGGCTCTGTCCCTTGGTCTGTTCTCTCTGCCCTGCTAGGTTGCCTTCTGTGGACTTTCATTATGATTTCCTGGCTCTGTCCTGCATCTGTTCTCTGTGCCCTGCTGGTGGCAGCCTCCTGTGGTCTGCCACTGTAGCTCCCTATTTGTGTCCCTGGTCTGATCTCAGTGCCCTGCTGGTGGAGGCCTCCGTGGTCTGTCACTGTGCATCTCTGGCTCTATCCATGGGTCTCTTCTCTGTGCCTGCTAGGTGGCGAACAGCTGTGGCCTGTCACTGTGCATCCCTGGCTCTGTCCCTGGTCTGTTCTCTGCACCCTGCTGGTGACGGCCTCCTGTTGCCTGTCACTGTGATTCCCTGGCTCTGTCCCTAGGTCTGTTCTCTCTGCCCTGCTGGTGGTGGCCTTCTGTGGACTTTCATTATGATTTCCTGGCTCTGTCCCTGTGTCTGTTCTCTGTGCCCTACTGGTGGCATCCTCCTGTGGCCTGTCACCGTGATTCCCTGGCTCTGTCCCTTGGTTTGCTCTCTGTGTCCTGCTGGTGGTAGCCTCCCATGGCCAGTCTCTTTGCTTTACTGGCTCTGTCCCTTGGTGTGTTACCTTTGCCCTGCTGGTGGAGGCCTCCTATGGCCTGTCACTGTGCTTCCCTGGCTCTGTCCTTTGGTCTTTTCTCTGTGCACTGCTGGTGGAGGCCTGCTATGGTCTGTCACTGTGCTTCCCTGGCTCTGACCCTGGGTTTATTCTCAGTGCCCTGCTGTTGGTGGCTACTGTGGTCTGTCACTATGCTTCCCTGGCTCTGTCCCTGGTTCTGATCTCTGTGCACTGCTGGGAGGCCTCCTGTGTCCTGTCACTCTGCTTCCCTGGCTCTGTCCCTGGGTCTGTTCTCTTTGCCCTGTTGGTGGCGGCCTCCTGTGGCCTGTCACTGTGCTTCCCTGCATCTGTCCCTGGGTCTGTTCTCTGTGTTTTGCTGGTGGAGGCCTCCTGTGACCTGTCACTGTGCTTCCCTGGCTCTGCCCCTGGTCTGTTCTCTGTGCCCTGCTGGTGGCGGCATGCTATGGCCTGTCACTGTGCTTCCCTGGCTCTGTCCCTGGGTCTGTTCTCTGTGCCCTGCTGGTGAAGGTCTCCTGTTATCTCTCACTGGGCTTCCCTGGCTCAGTCCCTTTTCTGATCTCTGTGCCCTGCTGGTGGTGGCCTCCTGTGGCCTTTGATAGTGCTTCCCTGGCTCTGTCCCTGGGTTTGCTCTTTTTGCCCTGCTGGTGGTGGCCTCCTGCGGCCTATCTCTTTGCTTCCCTGGCTCTGTCCATTGGTCTGTTCCCTGTGACCTGCTGGTGGATCCCTCCCATGGCCTGTCACTGTGCTTCCCTAACTCTCTGTCCTTGGGTCTGTTCTCTGTGCCCTGCTGGTGGAGGCCTCCTGTGGTCTGTCACTGTGCTTCCCTGGCTCTGTCCCTGGTTCTGATCTCTGTGCCCTGCTGGTGGAGGCCTTCTTTGTCCTGTCGCTGTGCGTCCCTGGCTCTGTTACTTTCTTTTGTTCTCCGTGACCTGCAGGTGGAGGCCTCCTGTGGTCTGTCACTGTGCTTCCCTGGCTCTGTCCATAGGTCTGTTCTCTGTGCCTTGCTGGCGAAGGTCCCCTGAGGCCTGTCGCTGTGCTTCCCCAGCTTTGTCGCTGGGTCTGTTCTCTGTGCCCTGCTGGAGGTGGCCTCCTGCGACCTATCTCTTTGCTTCCCTGGCTCAGTCCCTTGGTCTGTTCCCTGTGCCCTGCTGGTGAAGGCCTCCCATGGCCTGCCATTGTGCTTCCCAAGCTCTGTCCTTGAGTCTGTTCTCTGTGCCCTGCTGGTGGAGGCCTCCTGTGGTCTGTCACTGTGATTCCCTATCTCTGTCCCTGGGTCTGTTCTCAGTGCCCTGCTGGTGGAGGCCTCCTGTGGTCGGTCACTGTGCTTCCCTGGCTCTGTCCCTGGTTCTGATCTCTGTGCCCTGCTGGTGGAGGCCTTCTTTGTCCTGTCGCTGTGCGTCCCTGGCTCTGTTACTTTCTTTGTTCTCCGTGACCTGCAGGTGGAGGCCTCCTGTGGTCTGTCACTGTGCTTCCCTGGCTCTCTCCATAGGTCTGTTCTCTGTGCCTTGCTGGCGAAGGTCCCCTGAGGCCTGTCACTGTGCTTCCCCAGCTTTGTCGCTGGGTCTGTTCTCAGTGCCCTACTGGTGGTGGTCTCCTGTGGTCTGTCAATGTGCTTCCCTGGCTCTGTCCCTGGGTCTGTTCTCTGTGCACTGCTGGTGGCGGCCTCCTGTGGCCTTTCACTGTGCTTCCATGTCTCTGTCTCTAGGTTTACTATCTGTGCCCCGCTGGTGGAGGCTTTCTGTGGCCTGTCTCTTTGCTTCTCTGGCTCTGTGCCTGGGTCTGTTCTCTGTGCCCTACTGGTAGAGGCCTCCTGTGGCCTGTCACTGTGCTTCCCTGCATCTGTCCCTGGTTCTGGACTCTGTGCCCTGCTGGTGGTGATCTCCTGTGCCTTTCACTGTGCTTCTCTGGTTCTGCCCTCGGGTCTGTTCTCTGTGCCCTGCTGGTGGCGGCATGCTATGGACTGTCACTGTGCTTCCCTGGCTCTGTCCCTGGGTCTGTTCTCTGTGCCCTGCTGGTGAAGGTCTCCTGTCGTCTCTCACTGGGCTTCCCTGGCTCAGTCCCTGGTTCTGATCTCTGTGCCCTGCTGGTGGTGGCCTCCTGTGGCCTTTGATAGTGCTTCCCTGGCTCTGTCCCTGGGTTTGCTCTCTTTGCCCTGCTGGTGGTGGCCTCCTTCGGCCTATCTCTTTGCTTCCCTGGCTCTGTCCATTGGTCTGTTCCCTGTGACCTGCTGGTGGATCCCTCCCATGGCCTGTCACTGTGCTTCCCTAGCTCTGTCCTTGGGTCTGTTCTCTGTGCCCTGCTGGTGGAGGCCTCCTGTGGTCTGTCATTGTGCTTCCCTGGCTCTGTCCTGGTTCTGATCTCTGTGCCCTGCTGGTGAGGCCTTCTTTGTCCTGTCGCTGTGCGTCCCTGGCTCTGTTACTTTCTTTGTTCTCCGTGACCTGCAGATGGAGGCCTCCTGTGGTCTGTCACTGTGCTTCCCTGGCTCTGTCCATAGGTCTGTTCTCTGTGCCTTGCTGGCGAAGGTCCCTTGAGGCCTGTCTCTGTGCTTCCCCAGCTTTGTCGCTGGGTCTGTTCTCTGTGCCCTACTGGTGGTGGTCTCCTGTGGTCTGTCAATGTGCTTCCCTGGCTCTGTCCCTGGGTCTATTCTCTGTGCTCCGCTGGACGATGCCTCCTGTCGCCTGTCATTGTGCTTTCCTGGTTCTGACCCTCGGTCTGTTCTCTGTGCCCTGCAGGTGGTGGCCTCCTCTGATCTGTCACTGTGCTTCTCTGGCTCTGTCCCTGGGTCTCTTCTCTGTGCTCTGCTTGGTGGCGAACTGCTGTGGCCTGTCACTGTGCTTCCCTGGCTCTGTCCCTGGTCAGTTCTCTGCACCCTGCTGGTGGAGGCCTCCTGTCACCTGTCACTGTGTTTCCCTGGCTCTGTCCCTTGGTCTGTTCTCTGTGCCCTTCTGGTGGAGGTCTCCTATGGCCTGTCACTGTGCTTCCCTGGCTCAGTCCTTAAGTCTGTTCTCTGTGCCCTGCTGGTGGTGGCCTCCTGTGACCTGATACTGTACTTCCCTGGCTCTGTCCTTGGGTCTGCTCTCTGTGCCTTGATGGTGGCGGCCCCTGTGGTCTGTCACTGTGCATCCTGGCTCTGTCCTTGGGTCTGTTCTCTGTGCCCTGCTGGTGGCAGCCTACTCTGATCTGTCACTGTGCTTCTCTGGCACTGTCTCTGGGTCTCTTCTCTGAGCCCTGCTTTTGGCGACCTTCTGTGGCCTGTCACTGTGCTTCCCTAGCTCTGTCCATGAGTCTGTACTGTGTGCCTTACTGGTGGCAGCCTCTTGTCTCCTGTCACTGTTATTACCTGGCTCTGTCCCTCGGTCTGTTCTCTGTGCAATGCTGATGGAGGTCTCCAGTGGCCTGTCACTGTGCTTCCCTAGCTCCGTCCTTGGGTCTGTACTCTCTGATCTGCTGGTGGCGTCCTCCTGTGGCCTTTCATTGTGCATCCCTCGCTCGGTCCCTCGGTCTTTTCTCTGTGCCCTGCTGGTGGCAGCCTCCTTTGGCCTGTCACTGTGTATCCCTGGCTCTGTCCCTGGGCTTGCTCTCTGTGCCCTGCTGGTGGTTGTCTCCTGTGGCTTGTCTCTTAGCTTCCCAGGCTCTGTCCCTTTGTCTGTTCTCTGTGCCCTGCTGGTGAGGCCTCCTGTCACCTGTCACTGTGCTTCCCTGGCTCTGTCCCTTGGTCTGTTCTCTGTGCCCTGCTGGTGGAGGTCTCCTATGGCCTGTCACTGTGCTTCTCTGGCTCTGTCCTTGAGTCTGTTCTCTGTGCCCTGCTGGTGGTGGCCTCCTGTGACCTGATACTGTACTTCCCTGGCTCTGTCCTTGGGTCTGCTCTCTGTGCCTTCCTGGCGGCGGCCCCCTGTGGTCTGTCACTGTGCTTCCCTGGCTCTGTCCCTGGCTCTGATCTCTGTACCCTGCTGGTGGCGGCCTCCTATGGCCTGTCACTCTGCTTCCCTGGCTCTGTCCCTAGGTCTGTTCTCTGTGCCCTGCTGGCGGAGGTCCCCTGAGGCCTGTCACTGTGCTTCCCCGGCTTTGTCCCTGGGTCTGTTCTCTGTGCCCTTCTGGTGGTGGCCTCCTGTGGTCTGTCAATGTGCTTCCCTGGCTCTGTCCCTGGGCCTGTTCTCTGTGCTCTGCTGGGCGATGCCTCCTGTCGCTGGTCATTGTGCTTCCTGGTTCTGACCCTCGGTCTGTTCTTTGTGCCCTGCAGGTGGTGGCCTCCTCTGATCTGTCACTGTGCTTCTCTGTCTCTGTCCCTGGTCTCTTCTCTGTGCCCTGCTTGGTAGTGAACTGCTTGGCCTGTCACTGTGCATCCCTGGCTCTGTCCCTGGGTCTGTTCTCTCTGCCCTGCTGGTGGTTGCCTTCTGTGGACTTTCATTATGATTTCCTGGCTCTGTCCCTGTATCTGTTCTCTGTGCCCTGCTGAGGCAGCCTCCTGTGGTCTGTCACTGTGCTTCCCTATTTGTGTCCCTGGGTCTGTTTTCAGTGCCCTGCTGGTGGAGGCCTCCTGTGGTCTGTCACTGTGCTTCTCTGGCTCTATCCATGGGTCTCTTCTCTGTGCCCTGCTAGGTGGCGAACTGCTGTGGCCTGTCACTGTGCATCCCTGGCTCTGTCCCTAGGTCTGTTCTCTGCACCCTGCTGGTGACGGCCTCCTGTGGCCTGTCACTGTGATTCCCTGGCTCTGTCCCTTGGTCTGTTCTCTCTGCTCTGCTGGTGGTGGCCTTCTGTGGACTTTCATTATGATTTCCTGGCTCTGTCCCTGTGTCTGTTCTCTGTGCCCTACTGGTGGCAGCCTCCTGTGGCCTGTCACCGTGATTCCCTGGCTCTGTCCCTTGGTTTGCTCTCAGTGTCCTGCTGGTGGTAGCCTCCCATGGCCAGTCTCTTTGTTCCCTGGCTCTGTCCCTTGGTGTGTTACCTTTGCCCTGCTGGTAGAGCCTCTATGGCCTGTCACTGTGCTTCTCTGGCTCTGTCCTTGGGTCTTTTCTCTGTGCACTGCTGGTGGAGGCCTACTGTGGTCTGTCACTGTGCTTCCCTGGCTCTGTCCCTGGGTCTGTTCTCTTTGCCCTTTTGGTGGCGGCCTCCTGTGGCCTGTCACTGTGCTTCCCTGCATCTGTCCCTGGGTCTGTTCTCTGTGTTTTGCTGGTGGAGGCCTCCTGTGACCTGTCACTGTGCTTCCCTGGCTCTGCCCCTGGGTCTGTTCTCTGTGCCCTGCTGGTGGCGGCATGCTATGGCCTGTCACTGTGCTTCCCTGGCTCTGTCCCTGGTCTGTTCTCTGTGCCCTGCTGTGAAGAGACTCCTGTCGTCTCTCACTGGGCTTCCTGGCTCAGTCCCTGGTTCTGATCTCTGTGCCCTGCTCGTGGTGGCCTCCTGTGGCCTTTGATAGTGCTTCCCTGGCTCTGTCCCTGGGTTTGCTCTCTTTGCCCTGCTGGTGGTGGCCTCCTGCGGCCTATCTCTTTGCTTCCCTGGCTCTGTCCATTGGTCTGTTCCCGGTGACCTGCTGGTGGATCCCTCCCATGGCCTGTCACTGTGCTTCCCTAGCGCTGTCCTTGGGTCTGTTCTCTGTGCCCTGCTGGTGGAGCCTCCTGTGGTCTGTCACTGTGCTTCCCTGTCTCTGTCCCTGGTTCTGATCTCTGTGCCCTGCTGGTGAGGCCTTCTTTGTCCTGTCGCTGTGCGTCCCTGGCTCTGTTACTTTCTTTGTTCTCCTGACCTGCAGGTGGAGGCCTCCTGTGGTCTGTCACTGTGCTTCCTGGCTCTGTCCATAGGTCTGTTCTCTGTGCCTTGCTGGCGAGAGGTCCCTGAGGCCTGTCACTGTGCTTCCCAGCTTTGTCTGGTCGTTCTCTGTGCCCTACTGGTGGTGGCCTCCTGTGGTCTGTCAATGTCTTCCCTGGCTCTGTCCCTGGGTCTGTTCTCTGTGCTCCGCTGGGATGCCTCCTGTCGCTGGTCATTGTGCTTTCCTGGTTCTGACCTCGGTCTGTTCTCTGTGCCCTGCAGGTGGTGGCCTCCTCTGATCTGTCACTGTGCTTCTCTGGCTCTGTCCCTGGTCTCTTCTCTGTGCTCTGCTTGGTGGCGAACTGCTGTGGCCTGTCACTGTGCTTCCTGCTCTGTCCCTGGGTCAGTTCTCTCGCCCCTGCTGTTGGTGGCCTCCTGTGGCCTTTCATGGTGCTTCCCTGGCTCTGTCCTTGGGTTTGCTCTCTTTGCCCTGCTGGTGGTGGCCTCCTGCGACCTATTTCTTTGCTTCACTGGCTCTGTCCCTTGGTCTGTTCCCTGTGCCCTGCTGGTGGAGGCCTCCCATGGCCTGTCATTGTGCTTCCCTAGCTCTGTCCTTGGGTCTGTTCTCTGTGCCCTGCTGGTGGAGGCCTCCTGTGGTCTGTCACTGTGATTCCCTATCTCTGTCCCTGGGTCTGTTCTCAGTGCCCTGCTGGTGGAGGCCTCCTGTGGTCAGTCACTGTGCTTCCCTGGCTCTGTCCCTGGTTCTGATCTCTGTGCCCTGCTGGTGGAGGCCTCTTTTATCATGTCGCTGTGCGTCCCCTGCTGTGTTCCTCTGTTTGTTCTCCGTGACCTGCAGGTGGAGGCCTCCTGTGGTCTGTCACTGTGCTTCCCTGACTCTGTCCCTGATCTGTCCCTTGATCTGTTCTCTCATGCCTGTTGGTGGTGGCCTCCTGTGGCCTGTCACTGTGCTTCCTGGCTCTGTCCATAGGTCTGTTCTCTGTGTTTTGCTGGTGGAGGCCTCCTTTGGCCTGTCACTGTGCTTCCCTGGCTCTGTCCCTGGGTCTGTTCTCTGTGCCCTGCTGGTGGAGGCCTCCTGTGGTCTGTCACTGTGCTTCCCTGGCTCTGTCCCTGGTTCTGATCTCTGTGCCCTGCTGGTGGAGGCATGCTATGGCCTGTTACTGTGCTTCCATGTTTCCGTCTCTGGCTCTGTTCTGTGTGCCCTTCTGTTGGAGGCCTCCTGTGGCCTATTCCAAGGCTCTGTCCCAGGGTCTGTTCTCTGTGCCCTGCTGTGGAGGCCTCCTGTGGCCTGTCTCATTGCTTCTCTGGCTCTGTGCCTGGGTCTGTTCTCTGTGCCCTGCTAGTGGAGGCCTCCTATGGCCTGTCACTGTGCTTCCCTGGCTCTGTCCTTGGGTCTGTTCTCTGTGCCCTGCTGTTGGAGGCCTCCTATGGTCTGTCACTGTGCCTCCCTGGCTCTGACCCTGGGCCTGTTCTCTGTGCCCTGCTGGTTTAGGCATGCTATGGCCTGTCACTGTGCTTCCCTGGCTCTGTTCCTTTTGGTCTGTTCTCTGTGCACTGCTGAGCGGCCTCCTGTGGCCTTTCACTGTGCTCCCCTGTGTCTGTCTCTGGGTTTACTATCTGTGCCCTGCTGGTGGAGGCCTTCTGTGGCCTGTCTCTTTGCTTCTCTGGCTCTGTGCCTGGGTCTGTTCTCTGTGCCCTACTGGTAGATGCCTCCTGTGGCCTGTCGCTGTGCTTCCCTGGATCTGTCCCTGGATCTGGTCTCTGTGCCCTGCTGGTGGTGATCTCCTGTGCCCTGTCACTGTGCTTCCCTTGCTCTGTCCCTAGGTCTGTTCTTTGTGCCCTGCTGGTTGATGCCTCCTGTGATCTGTTACTGTGCTTCCCCGGCTCTGTCCCTAGGTCTGTTCTCTGTGCCCTGCTGGTGATGACCTCCTGTGGAATGACACTGTGTTTCCCTGGCTCTGTCCCTGGGTCCGTTCTCTGTGTCCTGATGGCTGATGCCTCCTATGGCCTGTCTCTGTGCTTCCCCGGCTCTGTCCCTGTGTCTGTTCTCTGTGCCCTGCGGGTGGCAGCCTCCTGTGGCCTGTCACTGTGTTTCCCTGGCTCTGTCCCTGTGTCCATTCAATGTACCCTGCTGGTGGAGGCCTCCTTTCGCCTGTCACTGTGCTTCCCTAGCTGTGTCCCTGGGTCTATTCTCTGTGCCCTGGTGGTTGCGGCCTCCTGTGGCCTGTCACTTTGCTTCCCTGGCTCTATTCTCTGTGCCCTGCTTGTGGCGGCCTACTCTGATCTGTCACTGTGCTTCTTTGGCACTGTCTCTGGGTCTCATCTCTGAGCCCTGCTTTTGGCGACCTTCTGTGGCCTGTCACTGTGCTTCCCTGGCTCTGTCCATGAGTCTGTTCTGTGTGCCTTACTGGTGGCAGCCTCTTGTCGCCTGTCACTGTGATTCCCTGGCTCTGTCCCTCGGTCTGTTCTCTGTGCAATGCTGATGGAGGTCTCCAGTGGCCTGTCACTGTGCTTCCCTAGCTCCGTCCTTGGGTCTGTACTCTCTGCTCTGCTGGTGGCGTCCTCCTGTGGCCTTTCATTGTGCATCCCTGGCTCTGTCCCTGGGTCTTTTCTCTGTGCCCTGCTGGTGGCAGCCTCCTTTGGCCTGTCACTGTGTATCCCTGGCTCTGTCTCTGGGCTTGCTCTCTGTGCCCTGCTGGTGGTTGTCTCCTGTGGCTTGTCTCTTAGCTTCCCAGGCTCTGTCCCTTGGTCTGTTCTCTGTTCCCTGCTGGTGGAGGCCTCCTGTCACCTGTCACTGTGCTTCCCTGGCTCTGTCCCTTGGTCAGTTCTCTGTGCCCTGCTGGTGGAGGTCTCCTATGGCCTGTCACTGTGCTTCCCTGGCTCTGTCCTTGAGTCTGTTCTCTGTGCCCTGCTGGTGGTGGCCTCCTGTGACCTGTTACTGTACTTCCCTGGCTCTGTCCTTGGGTCTGTTCTCTGTGCTCTGCTGGTGGTGGCCTCCTGTGGCCTGATACTGTACTTCCCTAGCTCTGTCCTTGGGTCTGCCTCTGTACCCTGCTGGTGGCGGCCTCCTGTGGCCTTTCACTCTGCTTCCCTTGCTCTGTCCTTGGTCTGTTCTCTGTGCCCTGCTGGTGGCGCCCCTGAGGCCTGTCACTGTGCTTCCCTGCTTTGTCCCTGGGTCTGTTCTCTGTGCCCTTCTGGTGGTGGCCTCCTGTGGTCTGTCAATGTGCTTCCTGGCTCTGTCCCTGGGCCTGTTCTCTGTGCTCTGCTGGACGATGCCTCCTGTCGCTGGTCATTGTGCTTCCCTGGTTCTGACCCTCGGTCTGTTCTTTGTGCCCTGCAGGTGGTGGCCTCTGATCTGTCACTGTGCTTCTCTGGCTCTGTCCCTGGGTCTCTTCTCTGTGCCCTGCTTGGTGGCGAACTGCTGTGGCCTGTCACTGTGCATCCCTGGCTCTGTCCCTGGGTCTGTTCTCTGCACCCTGCTGGTGGCGGCCTCCTGTGCCCTGTCACTGTGATTCCCTGGCTCTGTCCCTGGGTCTGTTCTCTCTGCCCTGCTGGTGGTTGCCTTCTGTGGACTTTCATTATGATTTCCTGGCTCTGTCCCTGTATCTGTTCTCTGTGCCCTGCTGGTGGCAGCCTCCTGTGGTCTGTCACTGTGCTTCCCTATTTGTGTCCCTGGGTCTGTTCTCAGTGCCCTGCTGGTGGAGGCTGCTGTGGTCTGTCACTGTGCTTCTCTAGCTCTATCCATGGGTCTCTTCTCTGTGCCCTGCTAGGTGGCGAACTGCTGTGGCCTGTCACTGTGCATCCCTGGCTCTGTCCCTAGGTCTGTTCTCTGCACCCTGCTGGTGACGGCCTCCTGTGGCCTGTCACTGTGATTCCCTGGCTCTGTCCCTTGGTCTGTTCTCCCTGCCCTGCTGGTGGTGGCCTTCTGTGGACTTTCATTATGATTTCCTGGCTCTGTCCCTGTGTCTGTTCTCTGTGCCCTACTGGTGGCATCCTCCTGTGGCCTGTCACCGTGATTCCCTGGCTCTGTCCCTTGGTTTGCTCTCTGTGTCCTGCTGGTGGTAGCCTCCCATGGCCAATCTCTTTCCTTCCCTGGCTTTGTCCCTTGGTGTGTTACCTTTGCCCTGCTGGTGGAGGCCTCCTATTGCCTGTCACTGTGCTTCCCTGGTTCTGTCCTTGGGTCTTTTCTCTGTGCACTGCTGGTGGAGGCCTGCTATGGTTTGTCACTGTGCTTCCCTGGCTCTGACCCTGGGTTTATTCTCAGTGTCCTGCTGCTGGGGGCTACTGTGGTCTGTCACTATGCTTCCCTGGCTCTGTCCCTGGTTCTGATCTCTGTGCCCTGCTGGTGGAGGACTCCTGTGTCCTGTCACTCTGCTTCTCTGGCTCTGTCCCTGGGTCTGTTCTCTTTGCCCTGTTGGTGGCGGCCTCCTGTGGCCTGTCGCTGTGCTTCCCTGCATCTGTCCCTGGGTCTGTTCTCTGTGTTTTGCTGGTGGAGGCCTCCTGTGACCTGTCACTGTGCTTCCCTGGCTCTGCCCCTGGGTCTGTTCTCTGTGCCCTGCTGGTGAAGGTCTCCTGTTATCTCTCACTGGGCTTCCCTGGCTCAGTCCCTGGTTCTGATCTCTGTGCCCTGCTGGTGGTGGCCTCCTGTGGCCTTTGATAGTGCTTCCCTGGCTCTGTCCCTGGGTTTGCTCTTTTTGCCCTGCTGGTGGTGGCCTCCTGCGGCCTATCTCTTTGCTTCCCTGGCTCTGTCCATTGGTCTGTTCCCTGTGACCTGCTGGTGGATCCCTCCCATGGCCTGTCACTGTGCTTCCCTCTCTCTGTCCTTGGGTCTGTTCTCTGTGCCCTGCTGGTGGAGGCCTCCTGTCACCTGTCACTGTGCTTCCCTGGCTCTGTCCCTTGGTCAGTTCTCTGTGCCCTGCTGGTGGAGGTCTCCTATGGCCTGTCACTGTGCTTCCCTGGCTCTGTCCTTGAGTCTGTTCACTGTGCCCTGCTGGTGGTGGCCTCCTGAGACCTGATACTGTACTTCCCTGGCTCTGTCCTTGGGTCTGTTCTCTGTGCCCTGCTGGTGGTGGCCTCCTGTGACCTGATACTGTACTTCCCTAGCTCTGTCCTTGGGTCTGCTCTCTGTACCCTGCTGGTGCCGGCCTCCGGTGGCCTTTCACTTTGCTTCCCTTGCTCTGTCCTTGGGTCCGCTCTCTGTGCCCTGAAGGTGGCAGCCTCCTATGGCCTGTCACTCTGCTTCCCTGGCTCTGTCCCTAGGTCTGTTCTCTGTGCCCTGCTGGCGGAGGTCCCCTGAGGCCTGTCACTGTGCTTCCCCGGCTTTGTCCCTGGGTCTGTTCTCTGTGCCCTTCTGGTGGTGGCCTCCTGTGGTCTGTCAATGTGCTTCCCTGGCTCTGTCCCTGGGCCTGTTCTCTGTGCTCTGCTGGACGATGCCTCCTGTCGCTGGTCATTGTGCTTCCCTGGTTCTGACCCTCGGTCTGTTCTCTTGTGCCCTGCAGGTGGCCTCCTCTGATCTGTCACTGTGCTTCTCTGGCTCTGTCCCTGGTCTCTTCTCTGTGCCCTGCTTGGTGGCGAACTGCTGTGGCCTGTCACTGTGCATCCCTGGCTCTGTCCCTGGGTCTGTTCTCTGCACCCTGCTGGTGGCGGCCTCCTGTGCCCTGTCACTGTGATTCCCTGGCTCTGTCCCTGGGTCTGTTCTCTCTGCCCTGCTGGTGGTTGCCTTCTGTGGACTTTCATTATGATTTCCTGGCTCTGTCCCTGTATCTGTTCTCTGTGCCCTGCTGGTGGCAGCCTCCTGTGGTCTGTCACTGTGCTTCCCTATTTGTGTCCCTGGGTCTGTTCTCAGTGCCCTGCTGGTGGAGGCCTCCTGTGGTCTGTCACTGTGCTTCTAGCTTCATCCATGGGTCTCTTCTGTGCCTGCTAGGTGGCAACTGCTGTGGCCTGTCACTGTGCATCCCTGGCTCTGTCCCTAGGTCTGTTCTCTGCACCCTGCTGGTGACGGCCTCCTGTGGCCTGTCACTGTGATTCCCTGGCTCTGTCCCTTGGTCTGTTCTCCTGCCCTGCTGGTGGTGGCCTTCTGTGGACTTTCATTATGATTTCCTGGCTCTGTCCTGTGTCTGTTCTCTGTGCCCCACTGGTGGCATCCTCCTGTGGCCTGTCACCGTGATTCCCTGGCTCTGTCCCTGGTTTGCTCTCTGTGTCCTGCTGGTGGTAGCCTCCCATGGCCAATCTTTCCTTCCCTGGCTTTGTCCCTTGGTGTGTTACCTTGCCCTGCTGGTGGAGGCCTCCTATTGCCTGTCACTGTGCTTCCTGGTTCTGTCCTTGGTCTTTTCTCTGTGCACTGCTGGTGGAGGCCTGCTATGGTTTGTCACTGTGCTTCCCTGGCTCTGACCCTGGTTTATTCTCAGTGCCCTGCTGCTGGGGCTACTGTGGTCTGTCACTATGCTTCCCTGGCTCTGTCCCTGGTTCTGATCTCTGTGCCCTGCTGGTGGAGGACTCCTGTGTCCTGTCACTCTGCTTCTCTGGCTCTGTCCCTGGGTCTGTTCTCTTTGCCCTGTTGGTGGCGGCCTCCTGTGGCCTGTCACTGTGCTTCCCTGCATCTGTCCCTGGTCTGTTCTCTGTGTTTTGCTGGAGGCCTCCTGTGACCTGTCACTGTGCTTCCCTGGCTCTGCCCCTGGGTCTGTTCTCTGTGCCCTGCTGGTGAAGGTCTCCTGTTATCTCTCACTGGGCTTCCCTGGCTCAGTCCCTGGTTCTGATCTCTGTGCCCTGCTGGTGGTGGCCTCCTGTGGCCTTTGATAGTGCTTCCCTGGCTCTGTCCCTGGGTTTGCTCTTTTTGCCCTGCTGGTGGTGGCCTCCTGCGGCCTATCTCTTTGCTTCCCTGGCTCTGTCCATTGGTCTGTTCCCTGTGACCTGCTGGTGGATCCCTCCCATGGCCTGTCACTGTGCTTCCCTCTCTCTGTCCTTGGGTCTGTTCTCTGCCCTGCTGGTGGAGGCCTCCTGTGGTCTGTCACTGTGCTTCCCTGGCTCTGTCCCTGGTTCTGATCTCTGTGCCCTGCTGGTGGAGGCCTTCTTTGTCCTGTCGCTATGCGTCCCTGGCTCTGTTACTTTTTTATTCTCCGTGACCTGCAGGTGAGGCCTCCTTGGTCTGTCACTGTGCTTCCTGGCTCTGTCCATAGGTCTGTTCTCTGTGCCTTGCTGGCGAAGGTCCCCTGAGGCCTGTCACTGTGCTTCCCCAGCTTTGTCTCTGGGTCTGTTCTCTGTGCCCTACTGGTGGTGGCCTCCTGTGGTCTGTCAATGTGCTTCCCTGGCTCTGTCCCTGGCTCTGTTCTCTGTGCTCCGCTGGACGATGCCTCCTGTCGCCGGTCATTGTGCTTTCCTGGTTCTGACCCTCGGTCTGTTCTCTGTGCCCTGCAGGTGGTGGCCTCCTCTGATCTGTCACTGTGCTTCTCTGGCTCTGTCCCTGGGTCTCTTCTCTGTGCTCTGCTTGGTGGCGAACTGCTGTGGCCTGTCACTGTGCTTCCCTGGCTCTGTCCCTGGGTCAGTTCTCTGCGCCCTGCTGTTGGTGGCCTCCTGTGGCCTTTCATGGTGCTTCCCTGGCTCTGTCCTTGGGTTTGCTCTCTTTGCCCTGCTGGTGGTGGCCTCCTGCGACCTATCACTTTGCTTCACTGGCTCTGTCCCTTGGTCTGTTCCCTGTGCCCTGCTGGTGGAGGCCTCCCATGGCCTGTCATTGTGCTTCCCTAGCTCTGTCCTTGGGTCTGTTCTCTGTGCCCTGCTGGTGGAGGCCTCCTGTGGTCTGTCACTGTGATTCCCTATCTCTGTCCCTGGGTCTGTTCTCAGTGCCCTGCTGGTGGAGGCCTCCTGTGGTCAGTCACTGTGCTTCCCTGGCTCTGTCCCTGGTTCTGATCTCTGTGCCCTGCTGGTGGAGGCCTCTTTTATCATGTCGCTATGCGTCCCCTGCTGTGTTCCTCTGTTTGTTCTCCGTGACCTGCAGGTGGAGGCCTCCTGTGGTCTGTCACTGTGCTTCCCTGACTCTGTCCCTGGATCTGTCCCTTGATCTGTTCTCTATGCCCTGTTGGTGGTGGCCTCCTGTGGCCTGTCACTGTGCTTCCCTGGCTCTGTCCATAGGTCTGTTCTCTGTGTTTTGCTGGTGGAGGCCTCCTTTGGCCTGTCACTGTGCTTCCCTGGCTCTGTCCCTGGGTCTGTTCTCTGTGCCCTGCTGGTAGAGGCCTCCTGTGGTCTGTCACTGTGCTTCCCTGGCTCTGTCCCTGGTTCTGATCTCTGTGCCCTGAGGGTGGAGGCCGCTTTTGTCATGTCGTTGTTCGTCCCCGGCTCTGTTCCTCGGTTTGTTCTCTGTGACCTGCAGGTGGAGGCCTCCTGTGGTCTGTCACTGTGCTTCCCTGACTCTGTCCCTGGATCTGTCCCTTGATCTGTTCTCTGCGCCCTGCTGTTGGTGGCCTCCTGTGGCCTTTCATGGTGCTTCCCTGGCTCTGTCCTTGGGTTTGCTCTCTTTGCCCTGCTGGTGGTGGCCTCCTGCGACCTATCTCTTTGCTTCCCTGGCTCTGTCCCTTGGTCTTTTCCCTGTGCCCTGCTGGTGGAGGCCTCCCATGGCCTGTCATTGTGCTTCCCTAGCTCTGTCCTTGGGTCTGTTCTCTGTGCCCTGCTGGTGGAGGCCTCCTGTGGTCTGTCACTGTGATTCCCTATCTCTGTCCTTGGGTCTGTTCTCAGTGCCCTGCTGGTGGAGGCCTCCTGTGGTCGGTCACTGTGCTTCCCTGGCTCTGTCCCTGGTTCTGATCTCTGTGCCCTGCTGGAGGAGGCCTTCTTTGTCCTGTCGCCAGCGTCCCTGGCTCTGTTATTTTCTTTGTTCTCCGTGACCTGCAGGTGGAGGCCTCCTGTGGTCTGTCACTGTGCTTCCCTTGCTCTGTCCATAGGTCTGTTCTCTGTGCCTTGCTGGCGAAGGTCCCCTGAGGCCTGTCATTGTGCTTCCCCAGCTTTGTCTCTGGGTCTGTTCTCTGTGCCCTACTGGTGGTGGCCTCCTGTGGTCTGTCAATGTGCTTCCCTGGCTCTGTCCCTGGGTCTGTTCTCTGTGCTCCGCTGGACGATGCCTCCTGTCGCCGGTCATTGTGCTTTCCTGGTTCTGACCCTCGGTCTGTTCTCTGTGCCCTGCAGGTGGTGGCCTCCTCTGATCTGTCACTGTGCTCTCTGGCTCTGTCCTTGGTCTCTTCTCTGTGCTCTGCTTGGTGGCGAACTGCTGTGGCCTGTCACTGTGCTTCCTGGCTCTGTCCCTGGTCAGTTCTCTGGCCCTGCTGTTGGTGGCCTCCTGTGGCCTTCATGGTGCTTCCCTGGCTCTGTCCTTGGTTTGCTCTCTTTGCCCTTCTGGTGGTGGCCTCCTGCGACCTATCTCTTAGCTTCCCTGGCTCTGTCCCTTGGTCTGTTCCCTGTGCCCTGCTGGTGGAGGCCTCCCATGGCCTGTCATTGTGCTTCCCTAGCTCTGTCCTTCGGTCTGTTCTCTGTGCCCTGCTGGTGGAGGCCTCCTGTGGTCTGTCACTGTGATTCCCTATCTCTGTCCCTGGGTCTGTTCTCAGTACCCTGCTGGTGGAGGCCTCCTGTGGTCGGTCACTGTGCTTCCCTGGCTCTGTCCCTGGTTCTGATCTCTGTGCCCTGCTGGTGGAGGCCTCTTTTGTCATGTCGCTGTGCGTCCCCTGCTCTGTTCCTCTGTTTGTTCTCCGTGACCTGCAGGTGGAGGCCTCCTCTGGTCTGTCACTGTGCTTCCCTGCCTCTGTCCCTGAGTCTGTCCCTTGATCTGTTCTCTGTGCCCTGTTGGTGGTGGCCTCCTGTAGCCTGTCACTGTGCTTCCCTGGCTCTGTCCATAGGTCTGTTGTCTGTGTTTTGCTGGTGGAGGCCTCCTTTGGCCTGTCACTGTGCTTCCCTCGCTCTGTCCCTGGGTCTGTTCTCAGTGCCCTGCTGGTGGAGGCATGCTATGGCCTGTCACTGTGCTTCCATGTCTCTGTCTCTGGCTCTGTTCTGTGTGCCCTACTGTTGGAGGCCTCCTGTGGCCTATCACTGTGCTTCCATGGCTCTGTCCCAGGGTCTGTTTTCTGTGCCTTGCTGGTGGCGCCTCCCTGGCCTCTCACTGTGCTTCCCTGGCTCTGTCTCTGGGTTCGCTCTCTGTGCCCTGCTGGTGGAAGCCTCCTGTGGCCTGTCTCATTGCTTCTCTGGCTCTGTGCCTGGGTCTGTTCTCTGTGCTCTGCTAGTGCAGGCCTCCTATGGCCTGTCACTGTGCTTTCCTGGCTCTGTCCTTGGGTCTGTTCTCTGTGCCCTGCTGTTGGAGGCCTCCTATGGTCTGTCACTGAGCTTCCCTGGCTCTGACCCTGGGTCTGTTCTCTGTGCTCTGCTGGTGTAGGCATGCTATGGCCTGTCACTGTGCTTCCCTGGCTCTGTCCCTTGGTCTGTTCTCTGTGCACTGCTGGTGGCGGCCTCCTGTGGCCTTTCACTGTGCTTCCATGTCTCTGTCTCTGGGTTTACTATCTGTGCCCTGCTGGTGGAGGCCTTCTGTGGCCTGTCTCTTTGCTTCTCTGGCTCTGTGCCTGGGTCTGTTCTCTGTGCCCTACTGGTAGAGGCCTCCTGTGGCCTGTCGCTGTGCTTCCCTGCATCTGTCCCTGGTTCTGGTCTCTGTGCCCTGCTGTTGGTGATCTCCTGTGCCCTGTCACTGTGCTTCTCTGGCTCTGCCCCTGGGTCTGTTCTCTGTGCCCTGCTGGTGGCGGCATGCTATGGACTGTCACTGTTCTTCTCTGGCTCTGTCCCTGGGTCTGTTCTCTGTGCCCTGCTGGTGAAGGTGTCCTGTCGTCTCTCACTGGGCTTCCCTGGCTCAGTCCCTGGTTCTGATCTCTGTGCCCTGCTGGTGGTGGCCTCCTGTGGCCTTTGATAGTGCTTCCCTGGCTCTGTCCCTGGGTTTGCTCTCTTGCCTCTGCAGGTGGCCTCCTGCGGCCATCTCTTGCTTCCCTGGCTCTGTCCATTGGTCTGTTCCCGTGACCTGCTGGTGGATCCCTCCCATGGCCTGTCACTGTGCTTCCTAGCTCTGTCCTTGGGTCTGTTCTCTGTGCCCTGCTGGTGGAGGCCTCCTGTGGTCTGTCACTGTGCTTCCTGGCTCTGTCCCTGGTTCTGATCTCTGTGCCCTGCTGGTGGAGGCCTCTTTGTCCTGTCGCAGCGTCCCTGGCTCTGTACTTTCTTTTGTTCTCCGTGACCTGCAGATGGAGGCCTCCTGTGGTCTGTCACTGTGCTTCCCTGGCTCTGTCCATAGGTCTGTTCTCTGTGCCTTGCTGGCGAAGGTCCCTTGAGGCCTGTCACTGTGCTTCCCCAGCTTTGTCGCTGGGTCTGTTCTCCGTGCCCTACTGGTGGTGGTCTCCTGTGGTCTGTCAATGTGCTTCCCTGGCTCTGTCCCTGGGTCTGTTCTCTGTGCTCCGCTGGACGATGCCTCCTGTCGCCGGTCATTGTGCTTTCCTGGTTCTGACCCTCGGTCTGTTCTCTGTGCCCTGCAGGTGGTGGCCTCCTCTGATCTGTCACTGTGCTTCTCTGGCTCTGTCCCTGGGTCTCTTCTCTGTGCTCTGCTTGGTGGCGAACTGCTGTGGCCTGTCACTGTGCTTCCCTGGCTCTGTCCCTGGTCAGTTCTCTGTGCCCTGCTGGTGGAGGCCTCCTGTCACCTGTCACTGTGCTTCACTGGCTCTGTCACTTGGTCTGTTCTCTGTGCCCTGCTGGTGGAGGTCTCCTATGACCTGTCACTGTGCTTCCCTGGCTCTGTCCTTAAGTCTGTTCTCTGTGCCCTGCTGGTGGTGGCCTCCTGTGACCTGATACTGTACTTCCCTGGCTCTGTCCTTGGGTCTGCTCTCTGTGCCTTGCTGGTGGCGGCCCCCTGTGGTCTGTCACTGTGCTTCCCTGGCTCTGTCCCTGGCTCTGATCTCTGTACCCTCCTGGTGCGGGCCTCCTGTGGCCTGTCACTGTGCTTCCTGGCTCTGTCCTTGGTCTGTTCTCTGTGCCCTGCTGGCGGCCCACTCTGATCTGTCACTGTGCTCTCTGGCACTGTCCTGGTCCTCTCTGAGCCCTGCTTTGGCGCCCTTCTGTGGCCTGTCACTGTGCTTCCTGGCTCTGTCCATGAGCCTGTCTGTGTGCCTTACTGGTGGCAGCCTCTTGTCCCTGTCACTATGATTCCTGGCTCTGTCCCTCGGTCTGTTCTCTGTGCAATGCTGATGGAGGTCTCCAGTGGCCTGTCACTGTGCTTCCCTAGCTCCGTCCTTGGTCTGTACTCTGTATCTGGCTGTGCCCTCCTGTGGCCAATCATTGTGCATCCCTGGCTCTGTCCCTGGTCTTTTCTCTGTGCCCTGCTGGTGGCAGCCTCCTTTGGCCTGTCACTGTGTATCCCTGGCTCTGTCCCTGGGCTTGCTCTCTGTGCCCTGCTGGTGGTTGTCTCCTGTGGCTTGTCTCTTAGCTTCCCAGGCTCTGTCCCTTTGTCTGTTCTCTGTGCCCTGCTGGTGGAGGCCTCCTGTCACCTGTCACTGTGCTTCCCTGGCTCTGTCCCTTGGTCTGTTCTCTGTGCCCTGCTGGTGGAGGTCTCCTATGGCCTGTCACTGTGCTTCCCTGGCTCTGTCCTTGAGTCTGTTCTCTGTGCCCTGCTGGTGGTGGCCTCCTGTGACCTGATACTGTACTTCCCTGGCTCTGTCCTTGGGTCTGCTCTCTGTGCCTTGCTGGCGGCGGCCCCCTGTGGTCTGTCACTGTGCTTCCCTGGCTCTGTCCCTGGCTCTGATCTCTGTACCCTGCTGGTGGCGGCCTCCTATGGCCTGTCACTCTGCTTCCCTGGCTCTGTCCTAGGTCTGTTCTCTGTGCCCTGCTGGAGGTCCCCTGAGGCCTGTCACTGTGCTTCCCGGCTTTGTCCCTGGGTCTGTTCTCTGTGCCCTTCTGGTGGTGGCCTCCTGTGGTCTGTCAATGTGCTTCCCTGGCTCTGTCCCTGGGCTGTTCTCTGTGCTCTGCTGGACGATGCCTCCTGTCGCTGGTCATTGTGCTTCCCTGGTTCTGACCCTCGGTCTGTTCTTTGTGCCCTGCAGGTGGTGGCCTCCTCTGATCTGTCACTGTGCTTCTCTGGCTCTGTCCCTGGGTCTCTTCTCTGTGCCCTGCTTGGTAGTGAACTGCTGTGGCCTGTCACTGTGCATCCCTGGCTCTGTCCCTGGGTCTGTTCTCTCTGCCCTGCTGGTGGTTGCCTTCTGTGGACTTTCATTATGATTTCCTGGCTCTGTCCCTGTATCTGTTCTCTGTGCCCTGCTGGTGGCAGCCTCCTGTGGTCTGTCACTGTGCTTCCCTATTTGTGTCCCTGGGTCTGTTTTCAGTGCCCTGCTGGTGGAGGCCTCCTGTGGTCTGTCACTGTGCTTCTCTGGCTCTATCCATGGGTCTCTTCTCTGTGCCCTGCTAGGTGGCGAACTGCTGTGGCCTGTCACTGTGCATCCCTGGCTCTGTCCCTAGGTCTGTTCTCTGCACCCTGCTGGTGACGGCCTCCTGTGGCCTGTCACTGTGATTCCTGGCTCTGTCCCTGGTCTGTTCTCTCTGCCCTGCTGGTGGTGGCCTTCTGTGGACTTTCATTATGATTTCCTGGCTCTGTCCCTGTGTCTGTTCTCTGTGCCCTACTGGTGGCAGCCTCCTGTGGCCTGTCACCGTGATTCCCTGGCTCTGTCCCTTGGTTTGCTCTCAGTGTCCTGCTGGTGGTAGCCTCCCATGGCCAGTCTCTTTGCTTCCCTGGCTCTGTCCCTTGGTGTGTTACCTTTGCCCTGCTGGTGGAGGCCTCCTATGGCCTGTCACTGTGCTTCTCTGGCTCTGTCCTTGGGTCTTTTCTCTGTGCACTGCTGGTGGTGGAGGCCTACTGTGGTCTGTCACTGTGCTTCCCTGGCTCTGTCCCTGGGTCTGTTCTCTTTGCCCTTTTGGTGGCGGCCTCCTGTGGCCTGTCACTGTGCTTCCCTGCATCTGTCCCTGGGTCTGTTCTCTGTGTTTTGCTGGTGGAGGCCTCCTGTGACCTGTCACTGTGCTTCCTTGGCTCTGCCCCTGGGTCTGTTCTCTGTGCCCTGCTGGTGGCGGCATGCTATGGCCTGTCACTGTGCTTCCCTGGCTCTGTCCCTGGGTCTGTTCTCTGTGCCCTGCTGGTGAAGGACTCCTGTCGTCTCTCACTGGGCTTCCCCTGGCTCAGTCCCTGGTTCTGATCTCTGTGCCCTGCTGGTGGTGGCCTCCTGTGGCCTTTGATAGTGCTTCCCTGGCTCTGTCCCTGGGTTTGCTCTTTTGCCCTGCTGGTGGTGGCCTCCTGCGCCTATCTCTTTACTTCCTGGCTCTGTCCATTGGTCTGTTCCTGTGACCTGCCTTTGGATCCCTCCCATGGCCTGTCACTGTGCTTCTAGCTCTGTCCTTGGGTCTGTTCTCTGTGCCCTGCTGGTGGAGGCCTCCTGTGGTCTGTCACTGTGCTTCCCTGTCTCTGTCCCTGGTTCTGATCTCTGTGCCCTGCTGGTGGAGGCCTTCTTTGTCCTGTCGCCAGCGTCCCTGGCTCTGTTACTTCTTTGTTCTCCGTGACCTGCAGGTGGA
This sequence comes from Neoceratodus forsteri, assembly GCA_016271365.2. Lineage (NCBI taxonomy): Eukaryota > Metazoa > Chordata > Ceratodontiformes > Ceratodontidae > Neoceratodus > Neoceratodus forsteri. Next base: position 187,694,300 of record JADMNL010000032.1, read on the forward strand.
GGCCTCCTGTGGTCTGTCACTGCCTTCCTGGCTCTGTCCATAGGTCTGTTCTCTGTGCCTTGCTGGCGAAGGTCCCCTGAGGCCTGTCACTGTGCTTCCCCAGCTTTGTCTCTGGGTCTGTTCTCTGTGCCCTACTGGTGGTGGCCTCCTGTGGTCTGTCAATGTGCTTCCCTGGCTCTGTCCCTGGGTCTGTTCTCTGTGCTCCGCTGGACGATGCCTCCTGTCGCCGGTCATTGTGCTTTCCTGGTTCTGACCCTCGGTCTGTTCTCTGTGCCCTGCAGGTGGTGGCCTCCTCTGATCTGTCACTGTGCTTCTCTGGCTCTGTCCCTGGGTCTCTTCTCTGTGCTCTGCTTGGTGGCGAACTGCTGTGGCCTGTCACTGTGCTTCCCTGGCTCTGTCCCTGGGTCAGTCCTCTGCGCCTGCTGTTGATGGCCTCCTGTGGCCTTTCATGGTGCTTCCCTGGCTCTGTCCTTGGTTTCTTCTCTTGCCCTGCTGGTGGTGGCCTCCTCGACCTATTTCTTTGCTTCACTGGCTCTGTCCCTTGGTCTGTTCCCTGTGCCCTGCTGGTGGAGGCCTCCCATGGCCTGTCATTGTGCTTCCCTAGCTCTGTCCTTGGGTCTGTTCTCTGTGCCCTGCTGGTGGAGGCCTCCTGTGGTCTGTCACTGTGATTCCCTATCTCTGTCCCTGGGTCTGTTCTCAGTGCCCTGCTGGTGGAGGCCTCCTGTGGTCAGTCACTGTGCTTCCCTGGCTCTGTCCCTGTTTCTGATCTCTGTGCCCTGCTGGTGAGCCTCTTTTATCATGTCGCTGTGTGTCCCCTGCTGTGTTCCTCTGTTTGTTCTCCGTGACCTGCAGGTGGAGGCCTCCTGTGGTCGGTCACTGTGCTTCCCTGACTCTGTCCCTGGATCTGTCCCTTGATCTGTTCTCTGTGCCCTGTTGGTGGTGGCCTCCTGTGGCCTGTCACTGTGCTTCCCTGGCTCTGTCCATAGGTCTGTTCTCTGTGTTTTGCTGGTGGAGGCCTCCTTTGGCCTGTCACTGTGCTTCCCTGGCTCTGTCCCTGGGTCTGTTCCTCTGTGCCCTGCTGGTGAGGCCTCCTGTGGTCTGTCACTGTCTTCCTGGCTCTGTCCCTGGTTCTGATCTCTGTGCCCTGAGGGTGGAGGCGCTTTGTCATGTCATATGGTCCCCTCGCTCTGTTCCTCTGTTTGTTCTCTGTGACCTGCAGGTGGAGGCCTCCTGTGGTCTGTCACTGTGCTTCCCTGACTCTGTCCCTGGATCTGTCCCTTGATCTGTTCTCTGTGCCCTGTTGGTGGTGGCCTCCTGTGGCCTGTCACTGTGCTTCCCTGGCTCTGTCCATAGGTATGTTCTCTGTGTTTTGCTGGTGGAGGCCTCCTTTGGCCTGTCACTGTGCTTCCCTGGCTCTGTCCCTGGGTCTGTTCTCTGTGCCCTGCTGGTGGAGGCATGCTATGGCCTGTTACTGTGCTTCCATGTCTCCGTCTCTGGCTCTGTTCTGTGTGCCCTTCTGTTGGAGGCCTCCTGTGGCCTATTCCAAGGCTCTGTCCCAGGGTCTGTTCTCTGTGCCCTGCTGGTGGAGGCCTCCTGTGGCCTGTCTCATTGCTTCTCTGGCTCTGTGCCTGGGTCTGTTCTCTGTGCCCTGCTAGTAGAGGCCTCCTATGGCCTGTCACTGTGCTTCCCTGGCTCTGTCCTTGGTCTGTTCTCTGTGCCCTGCTGTTGGAGGCCTCCTATGGTCTGTCACTGTGCCTCCCTGGCTCTGACCCTGGGCCTGTTCTCTGTGCCCTGCTGGTTTAGGCATGCTATGGCCTGTCACTGTGCTTCCCTGGCTCTGTTCCTTTTGGTCTGTTCTCTGTGCACTGCTGGTAGCGGCCTCCTGTGGCCTTTCACTGTGCTCCCCTGTCTCTGTCTCTGGGTTTACTATCTGTGCCCTGCTGGTGGAGGCCTTCTGTGGCCTGTCTCTTTGCTTCTCTGGCTCTGTGCCTGGGTCTGTTCTCTGTGCCCTACTGGTAGATGCCTCCTGTGGCCTGTCGCTGTGCTTCCCTGGATCTGTCCCTGGATCTGGTCTCTGTGCCCTGCTGGTGGTGATCTCCTGTGCCCTGTCACTGTGCTTCCCTTGCTCTGTCCCTAGGTCTGTTCTTGTGCCCTGCTGCTGATGCCTCCTGTGATCTGTTACTGTGCTTCCCTGCTCTGTCCCTAGGTCTGTTCTCTGTGCCCTGCTGGTGATGACCTCCTGTGGAATGACACTGTGTTTCCCTGGCTCTGTCCCTGGGTCCGTTCTCTGTGTCCTGATGGCTGATGCCTCCTATGGCCTGTCTCTGTGCTTCCCCGGCTCTGTCCCTGTGTCTGTTCTCTGTGCCCTGCGGGTGGCAGCCTCCTGTGGCCTGTCACTGTGTTTCCCTGGCTCTGTCCCTGTGTCCGTTCAATGTACCCTGCTGGTGGAGGCCTCCTTTCGCCTGTCACTGTGCTTCCCTGGCTGTGTCCCTGGGTCTATTCTCTGTGCCCTGGTGGTTGCGGCCTCCTGTGGCCTGTCACTGTACTTCCCTGGCTCTATTCTCTGTGCCCTGCTTGTGGCGGCCTACTCTGATCTGTCACTGTGCTTCTTTGGCACTGTCTCTGGGTCTCATCTCTGAGCCCTGCTTTTGGCGACCTTCTGTGGCCTGTCACTGTGCTTCCCTGGCTCTGTCCATGAGTCTGTTCTGTGTGCCTTACTGGTGGCAGCCTCTTGTCGCCTGTCACTGTGATTCTGGCTCTGTCCTCGGTCTGTTCTCTGTGCAATGCTGATGGAGGTCTCAGTGGCCTGTCACTGTGCTTCCCTAGCTCCGTCCCTTGGGTCTGTACTCTGCTCTGCTGGTGGCGTCCTCCTGTGGCCTTTCATTGTGCATCCCTGGCTCTGTCCCTGGTCTTTCTCTGTGCCCTGCTGGTGGCAGCCTCCTTGGCCTGTCACTGTGCATCCCTGGCTCTGTCTCTGGCTTGCTCTCTGTGCCCTGCTGGTGGTTGTCTCCTGTGGTTTGTCTTGCTTCCCAGGCTCTGTCCCTTGGTCTGTTCTCTGTTCCTGCTGGTGGAGGCCTCCTGTCACCTGTCACTGTGCTTCCCTGGCTCTGTCCCTTGGTCAGTTCTCTGTGCCCTGCTGGTGGAGGTCTCCTATGGCCTGTCACCGTGCTTCCCTGGCTCTGTCCTTGAGTCTGTTCTCTGTGCCCTGCTGGTGGTAGCCTCCCATGGCCAGTCTCTTTGCTTCCCTGGCTCTGTCTCTTGGTGTGTTACCTTTGCCCTGCTGGTGGAGGCCTCCTATGGCCTGTCACAGTGCTTCTCTGGCTCTGTCCTTGGGTCTTTTCTCTGTGCACTGCTGGTGGAGGCCTACTGTGGTCTGTCACTGTGCTTCCTGGCTCTGTCCCTGGGTCTGTTCTCTTTGCCCTTTTTGGTGGCCTCCTGTGGCCTGTCACTGTGCTTCCCCATCTGTCCCTGGTCTGTTCTCTGTGTTTTGCTGGTGGAGGCCTCCTGTGACCTGTCACTGTGCTTCCTGGCTCTGCCCCTGGGTCTGTTCTCTGTGCCCTGCTGGTGGCGGCATGCTATGGCCTGTCACTGTGCTTCCCTGGCTCTGTCCCTGGGCTGTTCTCTGTGCCCTGCTGGTGAAGGACTCCTGTCGTCTCTCACTGGGCTTCCTGGCTCAGTCCCTGGTTCTGATCTCTGTGCCCTGCTGGTGGTGGCCTCCTGTGGCCTTTGATAGTGCTTCCTGGCTCTGTCCCTGGTTTGCTCTTTTGCCCTGCTGTGGTGGCTCCTCAGGCCCATCTCTTTGCTTCCTGGCTCTGTCCATTGGTCTGTTCCTGTGACCTGCCTTTGATCCCTCCCATGGCCTGTCACTGTGCTTCCCTAGCTCTGTCCTTGGTCTGTTCTCTGTGCCCTGCTGGTGGAGGCCCTGTGGTCTGTCACTGTGCTTCCCTGTCTCGTCCCTGGTTCTGATCTCTGTGCCCTGCTGGTGGAGGCCTTCTTGTCCTGTCGCCAGCGTCCCTGGCTCTTACTTTTTTGTTCTCCGTGACCTGCAGGTGAGGCCTCCTGTGGTCTGTCACTGTGCTTTCCTGGCTCTGTCCATAGGTCTGTTCTCTGTGCCTTGCTGGCGAGGTCCCTGAGGCCTGTCACTGTGCTTCCCAGCTTTGTCTCTGGTCTGTCTCTGTGCCCCACTGGTGGTGGCCTCCTGTGGTCTGTCAATGTGCTTCCTGGCTCTGTCCCTGGGTCTGTTCTCTGTGCTCCGCTGGGCGATGCCTCCTGTCGCCGGTCATTGTGCTTTCCTGGTTCTGACCCTCGGTCTGTTCTCTGTGCCCTGCAGGTGGTGGCCTCCTCTGATCTGTCACTGTGCTTCTCTGGCTCTGTCCCTTGGTCTCTTCTCTGTGCTCTGCTTGGTGGCGAACTGCTGTGGCCTGTCACTGTGCTTCCTGGCTCTGTCCCTGGGCATTCTCTCGCCCTGCTGTTGGTGGCCTCCTGTGGCCTTTCATGGTGCTTCCCTGGCTCTGTCCTTGGTTTGCTCTCTTGCCCTGCTGGTGGTGGCCTCCTCGACCTATTTCTTTGCTTCACTGGCTCTGTCCCTTGGTCTGTTCCTGTGCCCTGCTGGTGGAGGCCTCCCATGGCCTGTCATTGTGCTTCCCTAGCTCTGTCCTTGGGTCTGTTCTCTGTGCCCTGCTAGGAGGCCTCCTGTGGTCTGTCACTGTGATTCCCTATCTCTGTCCCTGGGTCTGTTCTCAGTGCCCTGCTGGTAGAGGCCTCCTGTGGTCAGTCACTGTGCTTCCCTGGCTCTGTCCCTGGTTCTGATCTCTGTGCCCTGCTGGTGGAGGCCTCTTTTATCATGTCGCTGTGGGTCCCCTGCTGTGTTCCTCTGTTTGTTCTCCGTGACCTGCAGGTGGAGGCCTCCTGTGGTCTGTCACTGTGCTTCCCTGACTCTGTCCCTGGATCTGTCCCTTGATCTGTTCTCTGTGCCCTGTTGGTGGTGGCCTCCTGTGGCCTGTCACTGTGCTTCCCTGGCTCTGTCCATAGGTCTGTTCTCTGTGTTTTGCTGGTGGAGGCCTCCTTTGGCCTGTCACTGTGCTTCCCTGGCTCTGTCCCTGGGTCTGTTCTCTGTGCCCTGCTGGTGGAGGCCTCCTGTGGTCTGTCACTGTGCTTCCTGGCTCTGTCCCTGGTTCTGATCTCTGTGCCCTGAGGTGGAGGCGCTTTGTCATGTCGTTGTTCGTCCCAGCTCTGTTCCTCGTTTTGTTCTCTGTGACCTGCAGGTGGAGGCCTCCTGTGGTCTGTCACTGTGCTTCCTGACTCTGTCCCTGATCTGTCCCTTGATCTGTTCTCTGTGCCCTGTTGGTGGTGGCCTCCTGTGGCCTGTCACTGTGCTTCCCTGGCTCTGTCCATAGGTATGTTCTCTGTGTTTTGCTGGTGGAGGCCTCCTTTGGCCTGTCACTGTGCTTCCCTGGCTCTGTCCCTGGGTCTGTTCTCTGTGCCCTGCTGGTAGGCATGCTATGGCCTGTTACTGTGCTTCCATGTCTCTCGTCTCTGGCTCTGTTCTGTGTGCCTTCTGTTGAGGCCTCCTGTGGCCTATTCCAAGGCTCTGTCCCAGGGTCTGTTCTCTGTGCCCTGCTGGTGGAGGCCTCCTGTGGCCTGTCTCATTGCTTCTCTGGCTCTGTGCCTGGGTCTGTTCTCTGTGCCCTGCTAGTAGAGGCCTCCTATGGCCTGTCACTGTGCTTCCCTGGCTCTGTCCTTGGGTCTGTTCTCTGTGCCCTGCTGTTGGAGGCCTCCTATGGTCTGTCACTGTGCCTCCCTGGCTCTGACCCTGGGCCTGTTCTCTGTGCCCTGCTGGTTTAGGCATGCTATGGCCTGTCACTGTGCTTCCCTGGCTCTGTTCCTTTTGGTCTGTTCTCTGTGCACTGCTGGTAGCGGCCTCCTGTGGCCTTTCACTGTGCTCCCCTGTCTCTGTCTCTGGGTTTACTATCTGTGCCCTGCTGGTGGAGGCCTTCTGTGGCCTGTCTCTTTGCTTCTCTGGCTCTGTGCCTGGGTCTGTTCTCTGTGCCCTACTGGTAGATGCCTCCTGTGGCCTGTCGCTGTGCTTCCCTGGATCTGTCCCTGGATCTGGTCTCTGTGCCCTGCTGGTGGTGATCTCCTGTGCCCTGTCACTGTGCTTCCCTTGCTCTGTCCCTAGGTCTGTTCTTTGTGCCCTGCTGGTTGATGCCTCCTGTGATCTGTTACTGTGCTTCCCGGCTCTGTCCCTAGGTCTGTTCTCTGTGCCCCTGCTGGATGACCTCCTGTGGAATGACACTGTGTTTCCTGGCTCTGTCCCTGGGTCCGTTCTCTGTGTCCTGATGGCTGATGCCTCCTTGGCCTGTCTCTGTGCTTCCCGGCTCTGTCCTGTGTCTGTTCTCTGCCCTTGGCAGCCTCCTGTGGCCTGTCACTGTGTTTCCCTGGCTCTGTCCCTGTGTCCGTTCAATGTACCCTGCTGGTGGAGGCCTCCTTTCGCCTGTCACTGTGCTTCCCTGGCTGTGTCCCTGGGTCTATTCTCTGTGCCCTGGTGGTTGCGGCCTCCTGTGGCCTGTCACTGTACTTCCCTGGCTCTATTCTCTGTGCCCTGCTTGTGGCAGCCTACTCTGATCTGTCACTGTGCTTCTTTGGCACTGTCTCTGGGTCTCATCTCTGAGCCCTGCTTTTGGCGACCTTCTGTGGCCTGTCACCGTGCTTCCCTGGCTCTGTCCATGAGTCTGTTCTGTGTGCCTTACTGGTGGCAGCCTCTTGTCGCCTGTCACTGTGATTCCCTGGCTCTGTCCCTCGGTCTGTTCTCTGTGCAATGCTGATGGAGGTCTCCAGTGGCCTGTCACTGTGCTTCCCTAGCTCCGTCCTTGGGTCTGTACTCTGCTCTGCTGGTGGCGTCCTCCTGTGGCCTTTCATTGTGCATCCCTGGCTCTGTCCCTGGTCTTTTCTGTGTCCTGCTGGTGGCAGCCTCCTTGGCCTGTCACTGTATCCCTGGCTCTGTCTCTGGCTTGCTCTCTGTGCCCTGCTGGTGGTTGTCTCCTGTGGCTTGTCTCTTAGCTTCCCAGGCTCTGTCCCTTGTCTGTTCTCTGTTCTCTGCTGGTGGAGGCCTCCTGTCACCTGTCACTGTGCTTCCCTGGCTCTGTCCCTTGGTCAGTTCTCTGTGCCCTGCTGGTGGAGGTCTCCTATGGCCTGTCACTGTGCTTCCCTGGCTCTGTCCTTGAGTCTGTTCTCTGTGCCCTGCTGGTGGTGGCCTCCTGTGACCTGATACTGTACTTCCCTGGCTCTGTCCTTGGGTCTGCTCTCTGTACCCTGCTGGTGCCGGCCTCCGGTGGCCTTTCACTTTACTTCCCTTGCTCTGTCCTTGGGTCCGCTCTCTGTGCCCGGCAGGTGGCGGCCTCCTATGGCCTGTCACTCTGCTTCCCTGGCTCTGTTCCTAGGTCTGTTCTCTGTGCCCTGCTGGCGGAGGTCCCCTGAGGCCTGTCACTGTGCTTCCCCGGCTTTGTCCCTGGGTCTGTTCTCTGTGCCCTTCTGGTGGTGGCCTCCTGTGGTCTGTCAATGTGCTTCCCCTGGCTCTGTCCCTGGGCCTGTTCTCTGTGCTCTGCTGGACGATGCCTCCTGTCGCTGGTCATTGTGCTTCCCTGGTTCTGACCCTCGGTCTGTTCTTTGTGCCCTGCAGGTGGTGGCCTCCTCTGATCTGTCACTGTGCTTCTCTGGCTCTGTCCCTGGGTCTCTTCTCTGTGCCCTGCTTGGTGGCGAACTGCTGTGGCCTGTCACTGTGCATCCCTGGCTCTGTCCCTGGGTCTGTTCTCTGCACCCTGCTGGTGGCGGCCTCCTGTGCCCTGTCACTGTGATTCCCTGGCTCTGTCCCTGGGTCTGTTCTCTCTGCCCTGCTGGTGGTTGCCTTCTGTGGACTTTCATTATGATTTCCTGGCTCTGTCCCTGTATCTGTTCTCTGTGCCCTGCTGGTGGCAGCCTCCTGTGGTCTGTCACTGTGCTTCCCTATTTGTGTCCCTGGGTCTGTTCTCAGTGCCCTGCTGGTGGAGGCCTCCTGTGGTCTGTCACTGTGCTTCTCTAGCTCTATCCATGGGTCTCTTCTCTGTGCCCTGCTAGGTGGCGAACTGCTGTGGCCTGTCACTGTGCATCCCTGGCTCTGTCCCTAGGTCTGTTCTCTGCACCCTGCTGGTGACGGCCTCCTGTGCCTGTCACTGTGATTCCCTGGCTCTGTCCCTTGGTCTGTTCTCTGCCCTGCTGGTGGTGGCCTTCTGTGGACTTTCATTATGATTTCCTGCTCTGTCCTTGTGTCTGTTCTCTGCCCTACTGGTGGCATCCTCCTGTGGCCTGTCACCGTGATTCCCTGGCTCTGTCCCTGGTTTGCTCTCTGTGTCCTGCTGGTGGTAGCCTCCATGGCCATCTCTCTTTCCTTCCTGGCTTTGTCCCTTGGTGTGCCACTTCGTTCTGCTGGTGGAGGCCTCCTATTGCCTGTCACTGTGCTTCCCTGGTTCTGTCCTTGGGTCTTTTCTGTGCACTGCTGGTGGAGGCCTGCTATGGTCTGTCACTGTGCTTCCCTGGCTCTGACCCTGGGTTTATTCTCAGTGCCCTGCTGCTGGGGGCTACTGTGGTCTGTCACTATGCTTCCCTGGCTCTGTCCCTGGTTCTGATCTCTGTGCCCTGCTGGTGGAGGACTCCTGTGTCCTGTCACTCTGCTTCTCTGGCTCTGTCCCTGGGTCTGTTCTCTTTGCCCTGTTGGTGGCGGCCTCCTGTGGCCTGTCACTGTGCTTCCCTGCATCTGTCCCTGGGTCTGTTCTTCTGTTTTGCTGGTGGACGCTCCATGACCTGTCACTGGCTTCCCTGGCTCTAGTCCCTGGTTCTGATCTCTGTGCCCTGCTGGTGGTGGCCTCCTGTGGCCTTTGATAGTGCTTCCTGGCTCTGTCCCTGGTTTGCTCTTTTGCCCTGCTGGTGGTGCTCCTGCGGCCTATCTCTTGCTTCCTGGCTCTGTCCATTGGTCTGTTCCTGTGACTCTGCTGGTGGATCCCTCCCATGGCCTGTCACTGTGCTTCCTATCTCTGTCCTGGTCTGTTCTCTGTGCCTGCTGGTGGAGGCCTCCTGTGGTCTGTCACTGTGCCCCTGGCTCTGTCCCTGGTTCTGATCTCTGTGCCCTGCTGGTGGAGGCCTTCTTTGTCCTGTCGCTGTCGCCCTGGCTCTGTTACTTTTTATTCTCCGGACCTGCAGGTGGAGGCTCCTGTGGTCTGTCACTGTCTTCCCTGGCTCTGTCCATAGGTCTGTTCTCTGTGCCTTGCTGGCAGGTCCCTGAGGCCTGTCACTGTGCTTCCCGCCTTTGTCGCTGGGTCTGTTCCAGCCCTACTGGTGGTGGCTCCTGTGGTCTGTCAATGTGCTTCCTGGCTCTGTCCCTGGCTCTGTTCTGTGCTCTGCTGGACGATGCTCTTGTCGCCGGTCATTGTGCTTTCCTGGTTCTGACCCTCGGTCTGTTCTCTAGCCTCTGCAGGTGGTGGCCTCTCTGATCTGTCACTGTGCTCTCTGGCTCTGTCCCTGGTCTCTTCTGTGCTCTGCTTGTGGCGAACTGCTGTGGCCTGTCACTGTGCTTCCTGGCTCTGTCCCTGGGTCTGTTCTCTCTGCTGTTGGTGGCCTCCTGTGGCCTTCATGGTGCTTCCCTGGCTCTGTCCTTGGTTTGCTCTCTTTGTCCCTGCTGGTGGTGGCCTCCTGCGACCCTATCTCTATGCTTCCCTGGCTCTGTCCCTTGGTCTTTTCCTGTGCCCTGCTGGTAGGCCTCCATGGCCTGTCATTGTGCTTCCCTAGCTCTGTCCTTGGGTCTGTTCTCTGTGCCCTGCTGGTGGAGGCCTCCTGTGGTCTGTCACTGTGATTCCCTATCTCTGTCCTTGGGTCTGTTCTCAGTGCCCTGCTGGTGGAGGCCTCCTGTGGTCGGTCACTGTGCTTCCCTGGCTCTGTCCCTGGTTCTGATCTCTGTGCCCTGCTGGAGGAGGCCTTCTTTGTCCTGTCGCTGTGCGTCCCTGGCTCTGTTACTTTCTTTGTTCTCCGTGACCTGCAGGTGGAGGCCTCCTGTGGTCTGTCACTTGCTTCCCTTGCTCTGTCCATAGGTCTGTTCTCTGTGCCTTGCTGGCAAGGTCCCTGAGGCCTGTCATTGTGCTTCCCAGCTTTGTCTCTGGGTCTGTTCTCTGTGCCCCTACTGGTGGTGGCCTCCTGTGGTCTGTCAATGTGCTTCCCTGGCTCTGTCCCTGGGTCTGTTCTCTGTTCGGCTGGACCATGTCTCCTGTCGCCGGTCATTGTGCTTTCCTGGTTCTGACCCTCGGTCTGTTCTCTGTGCCCTGCAGGTGGTGGCCTCCTCTGATCTGTCACTGTGCTTCTGTCCCTGGGTCTCTTCTCTGTGCTCTGCTTGGTGGCGAACTGCTGTGGCCTGTCACTGTGCTTCCCTGGCTCTGTCCCTGGTCAGTTCTCTGCGCCCTGCTGTTAGTGGCCTCCTGTGGCCTTTCATGGTGCTTCCCTGGCTCTGTCCTTGGGTTTGCTCTCTATGCCCTTCTGGTGGCCTCCTCATGACCTATCTCTTAGCTTCCTGGCTCTGTCCCTTGGTCTGTTCCCTGTGCCCTGCTGGTGGAGGCCTCCCATGGCCTGTCATTGTGCTTCCTAGCTCTGTCCTTCGGTCTGTTCTCTGTGCCCTGCTGGTGGAGGCCTCCTGTGGTCTGTCACTGTGATTCCTCATCTCTGTCCCTGGGTCTGTTCTCAGTACCCTGCTGGTGGAGGCCTCCTGTGGTCGGTCACTGTACTCCTGGCTCTGTCCCTGGTTCTGATCTCTGTGCCCTGCTGGTGGAGGCTCTTTTGTCATGTCCACAGGCCCCTGCTCTGTTCCTCTGTTTGTTCTCCGTGACCTGCAGGTGGAGGCCTCCTCTGGTCTGTCACTGTGCTTCCTGCCTCTGTCCCTGAGTCTGTCCCTTGATCTGTTCTCTGTGCCCTGTTGGTGGTGGCCTCCTGTAGCCTGTCACTGTGCTTCCCTGGCTCTGTCCATAGGTCTGTTGTCTGTGTTTTGCTGGTGGAGGCCTCCTTTGGCCTGTCACTGTGCTTCCCTCGCTCTGTCCCTGGGTCTGTTCTCAGTGCCCTGCTGGTGGAGGCATGCTATGGCCTGTCACTGTGCTTCCATGTCTCTGTCTCTGGCTCTGTTCTGTGTGCCCTACTGTTGGAGGCCTCCTGTGGCCTATCACTGTGCTTCCATGGCTCTGTCCCAGGGTCTGTTTTCTGTGCCTTGCTGGTGGCGCCTCCCTGGCCTCTCACTGTGCTTCCCTGGCTCTGTCTCTGGGTTCGCTCTCTGTGCCCTGCTGGTGGAAGCCTCCTGTGGCCTGTCTCATTGCTTCTCTGGCTCTGTGCCTGGGTCTGTTCTCTGTGCCTGCTAGTGCAGGCCTCCTATGGCATGTCACTGTGCTTTCCTGGCTCTGTCCTTGGTCTGTTTCTGTGCCCTGCTGTTGAGGCCTCCTATGGTCTGTCACTGAGCTTCCTGGCTCTGACCCTGGTCTGTTCTCTGTGCCTGCTGGTGTAGGCATGCCATGGCCTGTCACTGTGCTTCCCTGGCTCTGTCCCTTGGTCTGTTCTCTGTGCACTGGTGGCGGCCTCCTGTGGCCTTTCACTGTGCTTCCATGTCTCTGTCTCTGGGTTTACTATCTGTGCCCTGCTGGTGGAGGCCTTCTGTGGCCTGTCTCTTTGCTTCTTCCTGTGCCTGGGTCTGTTCTCTGTGCCCTACTGGAGAGGCCTCCTGTGGCCTGTCGCTGTGCTTCCTGCATCTGTCCCTGGTTCTGGTCTCTGTGCCCTGCTGTTGGTGATCTCCTGTGCCCTGTCACTGTGCTTCTCTGGCTCTGCCCCTGGTCTGTTCTCTGTGCCTGCTACAGTGGAGCATGTATGGACTGTCACTGTGCTTCTCTGGCTCTGTCCCTGGTCTGTTCTCTCAGTGCCCTGCTGGTGAGCAGTGTCCTGTCGCTCCTCTGGCTTCCTGGCTCAGTCCCTGTTCTGATCTCTGTGCTGCTCGTGGTGGCCTCCTGTGGCCTTTGATAGTGCTTCCCTGGCTCTGTCCCTGGGTTTGCTCTCTTTGCCCTGCTGGTGGTGGCCTCCTGCGGCCTATCTCTTTGCTTCCCTGGCTCTGTCCATTGGTCTGTTCCCTGTGACCTGCTGGTGGATCCCTCCCATGGCCTGTCACTGTGCTTCCCTAGCGCTGTCCTTGGGTCTGTTCTCTGTGACCTGCTGGTGGAGGCCTCCTGTGGTCTGTCACTGTGCTTCCCTGGCTCTGTCCCTGGTTCTGATCTCTGTGCCCTGCTGGTGGAGGCCTTCTTTGTCCTGTCGCTGTGCGTCCCTGGCTCTGTTACTTTCTTTGTTCTCCGTGACCTGCAGATGGAGGCCTCCTGTGGTCTGTCACTGTGCTTCCCTGGCTCTGTCCATAGGTCTGTTCTCTGTGCCTTGCTGGCGAAGGTCCCTTGAGGCCTGTCACTGTGCTTCCCCAGCTTTGTCGCTGGGTCTGTTCTCTGTGCCCTACTGGTGGTGGTCTCCTGTGGTCTGTCAATGTGCTTCCTGGCTCTGTCCCTGGTTTGTTCTCTGTGCTTCAGTGGATCGATGCCTCCTGTCGCCGGTCATTGTGCTTTCCTGGTTCTGACCCTCGGTCTGTTCTCTGTGCCCTGCAGGTGGTGGCCTCCTCTGATCTGTCACTGTGCTTCTCTGGCTCTGTCCCTGGGTCTCTTCTCTGTGCTCTGCTTGGTGGCGAACTGCTGTGGCCTGTCACTGTGCTTCCTGGCTCTGTCCCTGGTCAGTTCTCTGTGCCCTGCTGGTGGAGGCCTCCTGTCACCTGTCACTGTGCTTCACTGGCTCTGTCCACTTGGTCTGTCTCTGTGCCTGCTGGTGGAGGTCTCCTAGACCTGTCACTGTGCTTCCCTGGCTCTGTCCTTAAGTCTGTTCTCTGTGCCCTGCTGGTGGTGGCCTCCTGTGACCTGATACTGTACTTCCCTGGCTCTGTCCTTGGGTCTGCTCTCTGTGCCTTGCTGGTGGCGGCCCCCTGTGGTCTGTCACTGTGCTTCCCTGGCTCTGTCCCTGGCTCTGATCTCTGTACCCTCCTGGTGCGGGCCTCCTGTGGCCTGTCACTGTGCTTCCCTGGCTCTGTCCTTGGGTCTGTTCTCTGTGCCCTGCTGGTGGCGGCCTACTCTGATCTGTCACTGTGCTTCTCTGGCACTGTCTCTGGGTCTCTTCTCTGAGCCCTGCTTTTGGCGCCCTTCTGTGGCCTGTCACTGTGCTTCCCTGGCTCTGTCCATGAGCCTGTTGTGTGTCCTTACTGGTGGCAGCCTCTTGTCCCCTGTCACTATGATTCCCTGGCTCTGTCCCTCGTCTGTTCTCTCGTGCAATGCTGATGGAGGTCTCCAGTGGCCTGTCACTGTGCTTCCCTAGCTCCGTCCTTGGGTCTGTACTCTGATCTGCTGGCGGCGCCTCCTGTGGCCAATCATTGTGCATCCCTGGCTCTGTCCCTGGTCTTTCTCTGTGCCCTGCAGGTGGCAGCCTTGGCCTGTCACTGTGCATCCCTGGCTCTGTCCCTGGCTTGCTCTCTGTGCCCTGCTGGTGGTTGTCTCCTGTGGCTTGGCTCTTAGCTTCCCAGGCTCTGTCCCTTGTCTGTTCCTCTGTGCCCTGCTGGTGGAGGCCTCCTGTCACCTGTCACTCAGCTTCCTGGCTCTGTCCCTTGTCTGTTCTCAGTGCCCTGCTGGTGGAGGTCTCCCATGGCCTGTCACTGTGCTTCCCTGGCTCTGTCCTTGAGTCTGTTCTCTGTGCTCCTGTCGGTGGCCTCCTGTGACCTGATACTGTACTTCTCTGGCTCTGTCCTTGTCTGTTTCTCTCAGCTTGCTGGCGCGCCCCCTGTGGTCTGTCACTGTGCTTCCCTCTGGCTCTGTCCCTGGTTCTGATCTCTGTACCCTGCTGGTGGCGGCCTCCTATGGCCTGTCACTCTGCTTCCCTGGTTCTGTCCCTAGGTCTGTTCTCTGTGCCCTGCTGGCGGAGGTCCCCTGAGGCCTGTCACTGTGCTTCTCCGCTTTGTCCCTGGGTCTGTTCTCTGTGCCCTTCTGGTGGTGGCCTCCTGTGGTCTGTCAATGTGCTTCCCTGGCTCTGTCCCTGGCCTGTTCTCTGTGCTCTGCTGGACGATGCCTCCTGTCGCTGGTCATTGTGCTTCCCTGGTTCTGACCCTCGGTCTGTTCTTTGTGCCCTGCAGGTTGTGGCCTCTTCTGATCTGTCACTGTGCTCTCTGGCTCTGTCCCTGGGTCTCTTTCTGTGCCCTGCTTGGTGGCGAACTGTTGTGGCCTGTCACTGTGCATCCCTGGCTCTGTCCCTGGGTCTGTTCTCTGCACCCTGCTGGTGGCGGCCTCCTGTGGCCTGTCACTGTGATTCCCTGCTCTGTCCCTGGTCTGTTCTCTCTGCCCTGCTGGTGGTTGCCTTCTGTGGACTTTCATTATGATTTCCTGGCTCTGTCCTGTATCTTTCTCTGTGCCCTGCTGGTGGCAGCCTCCTGTGGTCTGCCACTGTGCTTCCCTATTTGTGTCCCTGGGTCTGATCTCAGTGCCCTGCTGGTGGAGGCCTCCCGTGGTCTGTCACTGTGCATCTCTGGCTCTATCCATGGGTCTCTTCTCTGTGCCCTGCTAGGTGGCGAACAGCTGTGGCCTGTCACTGTGCATCCCTGGCTCTGTCCCTAGGTCTGTTCTCTGCACCCTGCTGGTGACGGCCTCCTGTTGCCTGTCACTGTGATTCCCTGGCTCTGTCCCTGGTCTGTTCTCTCTGCCCCTGCTGGTGGTGGCCTTCTGGACTTCTTACTAATTTCCTGGCTCTGTCCCTGTGTCTGTTCTCTGTGCCCTACTGGTGGCATCCTCCTGTGGCCTGTCACCGTGATTCCCTAGCTCTGTCCCTTGGTTTGCTCTCTGTGTCCTGCTGGTGGTAGCCTCCATGGCCAGTCTCTTTGCTTTACTGGCTCTGTCCCTTGTGTGTTACCTTTGCCCTGCTGGTGGAGGCCTCCTATAGCCTGTCACTGTGCTTCCTGGCTCTGTCCTTTGGTCTTTTCTCTGTGCACTGCTGGTGGAGGCCTGCTATGGTCTGTCACTGTGCTTCCCTGGCTCTGACCCTGGGTTTATTCTCAGTGCCCTGCTGTTGGTGGCTACTGTGGTCTGTCACTATGCTTCCCTGGCTCTGTCCCTGGTTCTGATCTCTGTGCACTGCTGGAGGCCTCCTGTGTCCTGTCACTCTGCTTCCCTGGCTCTGTCCCTGGGTCTGTTCTATTTGCCCTGTTGGTGGCGGCCTCCTGTGGCCTGTCACTGTGCTTCCCTGCATCTGTCCCTGGGTCTGTTCTCTGTGTTTTGCTGGTGGAGGCCTCCTGTGACCTGTCACTGTGCTTCCCTGGCTCTGCCCCTGGGTCTGTTCTCTGTGCCCTGCTGGTGGCGGCATGCTATGGCCTGTCACTGTGCTTCCCTGGCTCTGTCCCTGGGTCTGTTCTCTGTGCCCTGCTGGTGAAGGTCTCCTGTTATCTCTCACTGGGCTTCCCTGGCTCAGTCCCTTTTTCTGATCTCTGTGCCCTGCTGGTGGTGGCCTCCTCTGGCCTTTGATAGTGCTTCCTGGCTCTGTCCCTGGGTTTGCTCTTTTGCCCTGCTGGTGGTGGCCTCCTGCGGCCTATCTCTTTGCTTCCCTGGCTCTGTCCATTGGTCTGTTCCCTGTGACCTGCTGGTGGATCCCTCCCATGGCCTGTCACTGTGCTTCCCTAACTCTGTCCTTGGGTCTGTTCTCTGTGCCCTGCTGGTGGAGGCCTCCTGTGGTCTGTCACTGTGCTTCCCTGTCTCTGTCCCTGGTTCTGATCTCTGTGCCCTGCTGGTGGAGGCCTTCTTTGTCCTGTCGCTGTGCGTCCCTGGCTCTGTTACTTTCTTTGTTCTCCGTGACCTGCAGGTGGAGGCCTCCTGTGGTCTGTCACTGTGCTTCCCTGGCTCTGTCCATAGGTCTGTTCTCTGTGCCTTGCTGGCGAAGGTCCCCTGAGGCCTGTCGTTGTGCTTCCCCAGCTTTGTCGCTGGGTCTGTTCTCTGTGCCCTGCTGGTGGTGGCCTCCTGCGACCTATCTCTTTGCTTCCCTGGCTCAGTCCCTTGGTCTGTTCCCTGTGCCCTGCTGGTGAAGGCCTCCCATGGCCTGCCATTGTGCTTCCCAAGCTCTGTCCTTGAGTCTGTTCTCTGTGCCCTGCTGGTGAGGCCTCTGTGGTCTGTCCTGTGATTCCCTATCTCTGTCCCTGGGTCTGTTCTCAGTGCCCTGCTGGTGGAGCCTCCTGTGGTCGGTCACTGTGCTTCCCTGGCTCTGTCCTGGTTCTGATCTCTGTGCCCTGCTGGTGGAGGCCTTCTTTGTCCTGTCGCTGTCGTCCCTGGCTCTGTTACTTTCTTTGTTCTCCGTGACCTGCAGGTGGAGGCCTCCTGTGGTCTGTCACTGTGCTTCCCTGGCTCTCTCCATAGGTCTGTTCTCTGTGCCTTGCTGGCGAAGGTCCCCTGAGGCCTGTCACTGTGCTTCCCCAGCTTTGTCGCTGGGTCTGTTCTCAGTGCCCTACTGGTGGTGGTCTAATGTGGTCTGTCAATGTGCTTCCCTGGCTCTGTCCCTGGGTCTGTTCTCTGTGCACTGCTGGTGGCGGCCTCCTGTGGCCTTTCACTGTGCTTCCATGTCTCTGTCTCTGGGTTTACTATCTGTGCCCCGCTGGTGGAGGCTTTCTGTGGCCTGTCTCTTTGCTTCTCTGGCTCTGTGCCTGGGTCTGTTCTCTGTGCCCTACTGGTAGAGGCCTCCTGTGGCCTGTCACTGTGCTTCCCTGCATCTGTCCCTGGTTCTGGACTCTGTGCCCTGCTGGTGGTGATCTCCTGTGCCCTTTCACTGTGCTTCTCTGGCTCTGCCCCTGGGTCTGTTCTCTGTGCCCTGCTGGTGGCGGCATGCTATGGACTGTCACTGTGCTTCCCTGGCTCTGTCCCTGGGTCTGTTCTCTGTGCCCTGCTGGTGAAGGTCTCCTGTCGTCTCTCACTGGGCTTCCCTGGCTCAGTCCCTGGTTCTGATCTCTGTGCCCTGCTGGTGGTGGCCTCCTGTGGCCTTTGATAGTGCTTCCCTGGCTCTGTCCCTAGGTTTGCTCTCTTTGCCCTGCTGGTGGTGGCCTCCTTCGGCCTATCTCTTTGCTTCCCTGGCTCTGTCCATTGGTCTGTTCCCTGTGACCTGCTGGTGGATCCCTCCCATGGCCTGTCACTGTGCTTCCCTAGCTCTGTCCTTGGGTCTGTTCTCTGTGCCCTGCTGGTGGAGGCCTCCTGAGGTCTGTCATTGTGCTTCCCTGGCTCTGTCCCTGGTTCTGATCTCTGTGCCCTGCTGGTGGAGGCCTTCTTTGTCCTGTCGCTGTGCGTCCCTGGCTCTGTTACTTTCTTTGTTCTCCGTGACCTGCAGATGGAGGCCTCCTGTGGTCTGTCACTGTGCTTCCCTGGCTCTATCCATAGGTCTGTTCTCTGTGCCTTGCTGGCGAAGGTCCCCTGAGGCCTGTTGCTGTGCTTCCCCAGCTTTGTCGCTGGGTCTGTTCTCTGTGCCCTACTGGTGGTGGTCTCCTGTGGTCTGTCAATGTGCTTCCCTGGCTCTGTCCCTGGGTCTATTCTCTGTGCTCCGCTGGACGATGCCTCCTGTCGCCTGTCATTGTGCTTTCCTGGTTCTGACCCTCGGTCTGTTCTCTGTGCCCTGCAGGTGGTGGCCTCCTCTGATCTGTCACTGTGCTTCTCTGGCTCTGTCCCTGGGTCTCTTCTCTGCTCTGCTTGGTGGCGAACTGCTGTGGCCTGTCACTGTGCTTCCCTGGCTCTGTCCCTGGTCAGTTCTCTGCACCCTGCTGGTGGAGGCCTCCTGTCACCTGTCACTGTGTTTCCCTGGCTCTGTCCCTTGGTCTGTTCTCTGTGCCCTTCTGGTGGAGGTCTCCTATGGCCTGTCACTGTGCTTCCCTGGCTCAGTCCTTAAGTCTGTTCTCTGTGCCCTGCTGGTGGTGGCCTCCTGTGACCTGATACTGTACTTCCCTGGCTCTGTCCTTGGGTCTGCTCTCTGTGCCTTGATGGTGGCGGCCCCCTGTGGTCTGTCACTGTGCATCCCTGGCTCTGTCCTTGGGTCTGTTCTCTGTGCCCTGCTGGTGGCAGCCTACTCTGATCTGTCACTGTGCTTCTCTGGCACTGTCTCTGGGTCTCTTCTCTGAGCCCTGCTTTTGGCGACCTTCTGTGGCCTGTCACTGTGCTTCCCTGGCTCTGTCCATGAGTCTGTACTGTGTGCCTTACTGGTGGCAGCCTCTTGTCGCCTGTCACTGTTATTACCTGGCTCTGTCCCTCGGTCTGTTCTCTGTGCAATGCTGATGGAGGTCTCCAGTGGCCTGTCACTGTGCTTCCCTAGCTCCGTCCTTGGGTCTGTACTCTCTGATCTGCTGGTGGCGTCCTCCTGTGGCCTTTCATTGTGCATCCCTCGCTCGGTCCCTCGGTCTTTTCTCTGTGCCCTGCTGGTGGCAGCCTCCTTTGGCCTGTCACTGTGTATCCCTGGCTCTGTCCCTTTGTCTGTTCTCTGTGCCCTGCTGGTGGAGGCCTCCTGTCACCTGTCACTGTGCTTCCCTGGCTCTGTCCCTTGGTCTGTTCTCTGTGCCCTGCTGGTGGAGGTCTCCTATGGCCTGTCACTGTGCTTCCCTGGCTCTGTCCTTGAGTCTGTTCTCTGTGCCCTGCTGGTGGTGGCCTCCTGTGACCTGATACTGTACTTCCCTGGCTCTGTCCCTTGGGTCTGCTCTCTGTGCCTTGCTGGGGTGGCCTCTGTGGTCTGTCACTGTGCTTCCCTGGCTCTGTCCTGGCTCCTGATCTCTGTACCCTGCTGGTGGCGGCCTCCTATGGCCTGTCACTCTGCTTCCCTGCTCTGTCCCTAGGTCTGTTCTCTGTGCCCTGCTGGCGGAGGTCCCCTGAGGCCTGTCACTGTGCTTCCCCCGGCTTTGTCCCTGGTCTGTTCTCTGTGCCCTTCTGGTGGTGGCCTCCTGTGGTCTGTCAATGTGCTTCCCTGGCTCTGTCCCTGGGCCTGTTCTCTGTGCTCTGCTGGACGATGCCTCCTGTCGCTGGTCATTGTGCTTCCCTGGTTCTGACCCTCGGTCTGTTCTTTGTGCCCTGCAGGTGGTGGCCTCCTCTGATCTGTCACTGTGCTTCTCTGGCTCTGTCCCTGGGTCTCTTCTCTGTGCCCTGCTTGGTAGTGAACTGCTGTGGCCTGTCACTGTGCATCCCTGGCTCTGTCCCTGGGTCTGTTCTCTCTGCCCTGCTGGTGGTTGCCTTCTGTGGACTTTCATTATAATTTCCTGGCTCTGTCCCTGTATCTGCTCTCTGTGCCCTGCTGGTGGCAGCCTCCTGTGGTCTGCCACTGCCCTATTTTGTGTCCCTGGGTCTGTTTTCAGTGCCCTGCTGGTGGAGGCCTCCTGTGGTCTGTCACTGTGCTTCTCTGGCTCTATCCATGGGTCTCTTCTCTGTGCCTGCTAGGTGGCGAACTGCTGTGGCCTGTCACTGTGCATCCCTGGCTCTCATCCTAGGTCTGTTCTCTGCACCCTGCTGGTGATGGCCTCCTGTGGCCTGTCACTGTGATTCCCTGGCTCTGTCCCTTGGTCTGTTCTCTCTGCCCTGCTGGTGGTGGCCTTCTGTGGACTTTCATTATGATTTCCTGGCTCTGTCCCTGTGTCTGTTCTCTGTGCCCTACTGGTGGCAGCCTCCTGTGGCCTGTCACCGTGATTCCCTGGCTCTGTCCATTGGTTTGCTCTCAGTGTCCTGCTGGTGGTAGCCTCCCATGGCCAGTCTCTTTGCTTCCCTGGCTCTGTCCCTTGGTGTGTTACCTTTGCCCTGCTGGTGGAGGCCTCCTATGGCCTGTCACTGTGCTTCTCTGGCTCTGTCCTTGGGTCTTTTCTCTGTGCACTGCTGGTGGAGGCCTACTGTGGTCTGTCACTGTGCTTCCCTGGCTCTGTCCCTGGTTCTAATCTCTGTGCCCTGCTGGTGCAGGCCTCCTGTGTCCTGTCACTCTGCTTCCCTGGCTCTGTCCCTGGGTCTGTTCTCTTTGCCCTTTTGGTGGCGGCCTCCTGTGGCCTGTCACTGTGCTTCCCTGCATCTGTCCCTGGGTCTGTTCTCTGTGTTTTGCTGGTGGGCCTCCTGTGACCTGTCACTGTGCTTCCCTGGCTCTGCCCCTGGGTCTGTTCTCTGTGCCCTGCTGGTGGCGGCATGCTATGGCCTGTCACTGTGCTTCCCTGGCTCTGTCCCTGGGTCTGTTCTCTGTGCCCTGCTGGTGAAGGACTCCTGTCGTCTCTCACTGGGCTTCCCTGGCTCAGTCCCTGGTTCTGATCTCTGTGCCCTGCTGGTGGTGGCCTCCTGTGGCCTTTGATAGTGCTTCCCTGGCTCTGTCCCTGGGTTTGCTCTTTTTGCCCTGCTGGTGGTGGCCTCCTGCGGCCTATCTCTTTGCTTCCCTGGCTCTGTCCATTGGTCTGTTCCCTGTGACCTGCCTTTGGATCCCTCCCATGGCCTGTCACTGTGCTTCCCTAGCTCTGTCCTTGGGTCTGTTCTCTGTGCCCTGCTGGTGGAGGCCTCCTGTGGTCTGTCACTGTGCTTCCCTGTCTCTGTCCCTGGTTCTGATCTCTGTGCCCTGCTGGTGGAGGCCTTCTTTGTCCTGTCGCCGTGCGTCCCTGGCTCTGTTACTTTCTTTGTTCTCCGTGACCTGCAGGTGGAGGCCTCCTGTGGTCTGTCACTGTGCTTCCCTGGCTCTGTCCATGGTCTGTTCTCTGTGCCTTGCTGGCAGGTCCCTGAGGCCTGTCACTGTGCTTCCCCAGCTTTGTCTCTGGGTCTGTTCTCTGTGCCCTACTGGTGGTGGCCTCCTGTGGTCTGTCAATGTGCTTCCCTGGCTCTGTCCCTGGGTCTGTTCTCTGTGCTCCGCTGGGACTGCCTCCTGTCACGGTCATTGTGCTTTCCTGGTTTCTGACCCTCGGTCTGTTCTCTGTGCCCTGCAAGTGGTGGCCTCCTCTGATCTGTCACTGTGCTTCTCTGGCTCTGTCCCTGGGTCTCTTCTCTGTGCTCTGCTTGGTGGCGAACTGCTGTGGCCTGTCACTGTGCTTCCCTGGCTCTGTCCCTGGGTCAGTTCTCTGCGCCCTGCTGTTGGTGGCCTCCTGTGGCCTTTCATGGTGCTTCCCTGGCTCTGTCCTTGGGTTTGCTCTCTTTGCCCTGCTGGTGGTGGCCTCCTGCGACCTATTTCTTTGCTTCACTGGCTCTGTCCCTTGGTCTGTTCCCTGTGCCCTGCTGGTGGAGGCCTCCCATGGCCTGTCATTGTGCTTCCCTAGCTCTGTCCTTGGGTCTGTTCTCTGTGCCCTGCTGGTGGAGGCCTCCTGTGGTCTGTCACTGTGATTCCCTATCTCTGTCCCTGGGTCTGTTCTCCAGTGCTGCCTGCTGGTGGAAGCCTCCTGTGGTCAGTCACTGTGCTTCCCTAGCTCTGTCCCTGGTTCTGAATCTCTGTGCCCTGCTGGTGGAGGCCTCTTTTATCATGTCGCTGTGCGGCCCCTGCTGTGTTCCTCTGTTTGTTCTCCGTGACCTGCAGGTGGAGGCCTCCTGTGGTCTGTCACTGTGCTTCTCTGATTCTGTCCCTGAGTCTGTCCCTTGATCTGTTCTCTGTGCCCTGTTAGTGGCGGCCTCCTGTAGCCTGTCACTGTGCTTCCCTGGCTCTGTCCATAGGTCTGTTGTCTGTGTTTTGCTGGTGGAGGCCTCCTTTGGCCTGTCACTGTGCTTCCCTGGCTCTGTCCCTGGGTCTGTTCTCTGTGCCCTACTGTTGGAGGCCTCCTGTGACCTATCACTGTGCTTCCATGGCTCTGTCCCAGGGTCTGTTTTCTGTGCCTTGCTGGTGGCGCCCTCCTGTGGCCTGTCACTGTGCTTCCCTGGCTCTGTCTCTGGGTTCGCTCTCTGTGCCCTGCTGGTGGAAGCCTCCTGTGGTCTGTCTCATTGCTTCTCTGGCTCTGTGCCTGGGTCTGTTCTCTGTGCCCTGCTGTTGGAGGCCTCCTATGGTCTGTCACTGTGCTTCCCTGGCTCTGACCCTGGGTCTGTTCTCTGTGCCCTGCTGGAGTAGGCATGCCATGGCTTTTCACTGTGCTTCCCTGGCTCTGTCCCTTGGTCTGTTCTCTGTGCACTGCTGGTGGCGGCCTCCTGTGGCCTTTCACTGTGCTTCCATGTCTCTGTCTCTGGGTTTACTATCTGTGCCCTGCTGGTCTAGGCCTTCTGTGGCCTGTCTCTTTGCTTCTCTGGCTCTGTGCCTGCGTGTGTTCTCTGTGCCCTACTGGTAGTGGCCTCCTGTAGCCTGTCGCTGTGCTTCCCTGCATCTGTCCTTGGTTCTGTTCTCTGTGCCCTGCTGGTGGTGATCTCCTGTGCCCTGTCACTGTGCTTCTCTGGCTCTGCCCCTGGGTCTGTTCTCTGTGCCCTGCTGGTGGAGGCATGCTATGGACTGTCACTGTGCTTCCCTGGCTCTCTCCCTGGTTCTGTTCTCTGTGCCCTGCTGGTGAAGGTCTCCTGTCGTCTCTCATTGGGCTTCCCTGGCTCAGTCCCTGGTTCTGATCTCTGTGCCCTGCTGGTGGTGGCCTCCTGTGGCCTTTGATAGTGCTTCCTTGGCTCTGTCCCTGGGTTTGCTCTCTTTGCCCTGCTGGTGGTGGCCTCCTGCAGCCTATCTCTTTGCTTCCCTGGCTCTATCCATTGGTCTGTTCCCTGTGACCTGCTGGTGGATCCCTCCCATGGCCTGTCACTGTGCTTCCCTAGCTCTGTCCTTGGGTCTGTTCTCTGTGCCCTGCTGGTGGAGGCCTCCTGCGGTCTGTCACTGTGCTTCCCTGGCTCTGTCCCTGGTTCTGATCTCTGTGCCCTGCTGTGTAGCCTTCTTTGTCCTGTCTCCGTCGCGTCCCTGGCTCTGTTACTTTCTTTGTTCTCTGTGACCTGCAGATGAGGCCTCTGTGATCTGTCACTGTGCTTCCTGGCTCTGTCCAAGGTCTGTTCCTGTGCCTTGCTGGCAAGGTCCCCTGAGGCCTGTCATTGTGCTTCCCCTTCTTTGTCACTGGGTCAGTTCTCTGTGCCCTACTGGTGGTGGTCTCCTGTAGTCTGTCAATGTGCTTCCCTGGCTCTGTCCCTGGGTCTGTTCTCTGTGCTCCGCTGGATGATGCCTCCTGTCGCCGGTCATTGTGCTTTCCTGGTTCTGACCCTCGGTCTGTTCTGTGTGCCCTGCAGGTGGTGGCCTCCTCTGATCTGTCACTGTGCTTCTCTGGCTCTGTCCCTGGGTCTCTTCTCTGTGCTCTGCTTGGTGGCGAACTGCTGTGGCCTGTCACTGTGCTTCCCTGGCTCTGTCCTTGGGTTTGCTCTCTTTGCCCTGCTGGTGGTGGCCTCCTGCGACCTATCTCTTTGCTTCCCTGGCTGTGTCCCTTGGTCTGTTCCCTGTGCCCTGCTGGTGGAGGCCTCCCATGGCCTGTCATTGTGTTTCCCTAGCTCTGTCCTTGGGTCTGTTCTCTGTGCCCTGCTGGTGGAGGCCTCCTGTGGTCGGTCACTGTGCTTCCCTGGCTCTGTCCCTGGTTCTGATCTCTGTGCCCTGCTGGTGAGCCTCTTTTGTCATGCCATCGCTGTGAGTCCTGCTCTGTTCCTCTGTTTGTTCTCCGTGACCTGCAGGTGGAGGCCTCTCTGGTCTGTCACTGTGCTTCCCTGCCTCTGTCCCTGGGTCTGTCCTTTGATCTGTTCTCTGTGCCCTGTTGGTGGTGGCCTCCTGTGGCCTGTCACTGTGCTTCCCTGGCTCTGTCCATAGGTCTGTTCTCTGTGTTTTGCTGGTGGAGGCCTCCTTTGGCCTGTCACTGTGCTTCCCTAGCTCTGTCCCTGGGTCTGTTCTCTGTGCCCTGCTGGTGGAGGCATGCTATGGCCTGTCACTGTGCTTCCATGTCTCTGTCTCTCGCTCTGTTCTGTGCGCCCTACTGTTAGAGGCCTCCTGTGGCCTATCACGGTGCTTCCATGGCTCTGTCCCAGGGTCGGTTTTCTTTGCCCTGCTGGTGGCGCCCTCCTGTGGCCTCTCACTGTGCTTCCCTGGCTCTGTCTCTGGGTTCGCTCTCTGTGCCCTGCTGGTGGAGTCCTCCTGTGGCCTGTCTCATTGCTTCTCTGGCTCTGTGCCTGGGTCTGTTCTCTGTGCTCTGCTGTTGGAGGCCTCCTATGGTCTGTCACTGTGCTTCCCTGGCTCTGACCCTGGGTCTGTTCTCTGTGCCCTGCTGGTGTAGGCATGCTATAGCCTGTCACTGTGCTTTCCTGGCTCTGTCCCTTGGTCTGTTCTCTGTGCACTGCTGGTGGCGGCCTCCTGTGGCCTTCACTGTGCTTCCCTGTCTCTGTCTCTGGGTTTCTATCTGTGCCCTGCTGGTGAGGCCTTCTCTGGCCTGTCTCTTTGCTTCTCTGGTTCTGTGCCTGGGTCTGTTCTCTGTGCCCTACTGGTAGAGGCCTCCTGTGGCCTGTCGCTGTGCTTCCCTGCATCTGTCCCTGGTTCTGGTCTCTGTGCCCTGCTGGTGGTGATCTCCTGTGCCCTCTCACTGTGCTTCCCTTGCTCTGTCCCTAGGTCTGTTCTCTGTGCCCTGCTGGCTGACGACCTCCTATGGAACGACACTGTATTTCCCTGGCTATGTCCCTGGGTCCGTTCTCTGTGTCCTGATGGCTGATGCCTCCTTTGGCCTGTCTCTGTGCTTCCCCAGCTCTGTCCCTGTGTCTGTTCTCTGTGCCCCACGGGTGGCAGCCTCCTGTGGCCTGTCACTGTGTTTCCCTGGCTCTGTCCCTGTGTCCGTTCAATGTACCCTGCTGGTGGAGGCCTCCTTTCGCCTGTCACTGTGCTTCCATAGCTGTGTCCCTGGGTCAATTCTCTGTGCCCTGGTGGTTGCGGCCTCCTGTGGCCTGTCACTGTGCTTCCCTGGCTCTGTTCTCTGTGCCCTGCTGGTGGCGGCCTACTCTGATCTGTCACTGTGCTTCTCTGGCACTGTCTCTGGGTCTCTTCTCTGAGCCCTGCTTTTGGCGACCTTTTGGGGCCTGTCACTGTGCTTCCCTGGCTCTGTCCCTGATTCTGTTCTTTGTGCCTTACTGGTGGCAGCCTCTTGTCGCCTGTCACTGTGATTCCCTGGCTCTGTCCTCGGTCTGTTCTCTGTGCAATGCTGATGGGGTCTCAGTAGCCTGTCACTGTGCTTCCCTAGCTCCGTCCTTGGGTCTGTACTCTCTGCTCTGCTGGTGGCATCCTCCTGTGGCCTTTCATTGTGCATCCCTGGCTCTGTCCCTGGGTCTTTTCTCTGTGCCCTGCTGGTGGCAGCCTCCTTTTGCCTGTCACTGTGTATCCCTGGCTCTGTCTCTGGGCTTGCTCTCTGTGCCCTGCTGGTGGTTGTCTCCTGTGGCTTGTCTCTTCGCTTCCCAGGCTCTGTCCCTTGGTCTGTTCTCTGTGCCCTGCTGGTGGAGGCCTCCTGTCACCTGTCACTGTGCTTCCCTGGCTCTGTCCCTTGGTCTGTTCTCTGTGCCCTGCTGGTGGAGGTCTCCTATGGCCTGTCACAGTGCTTCCCTGGCTCTGTCCTTAAGTCTATTCTCTGTGCCCTGCTGGTGGTGGCCTCCTGTGACCTGATACTGTACTTCCCTGGCTCTGTCCTTGGGTCTGCTCTCTGTGCCTTGCTGGTGGCGGCACCCTGTGGTCTGTCACTGTGCTTCCCTGGCTCTGTCCTTGGGTCTGTTCTCTGTGCCCTGTGGGTGGTGGCCTCTTGTGACCTGATACTGTACTTCCCTGGCTCTGTCCTTGGGTCTGCTCTCAGTCCCTTGCTGGTGGCGTCCTCCTATGGCCTGTCATTTGGCTAACTTAGTTCTGTCCCTAGGTCTGTTCTCTGTGCCCTTCTGGTGGAAGCATCCTGTGGCCCATCACTGTGCTTCCCCGGCTCTGTCACTGGGTCAGTTCTCTGTGCCCTGGTGATGGAGACCTCCTGTGGCCTGTCACTGTGCTTCCCTGGCTCTGACCCTCGGTCTGTTCTCTGTGCCCTGCTTTTGGTGGCCTCCCGTGGCCTGTCATTGTGCTTCCCTAGCTCTTTCCCTGGGTCTATTCTCTGTGCCCTGCTTGATGGTGACCTCCTGTGGCCTGTCACTGTGCTTCCCTGGCTCTGTCGCTATGTCTGCTCTCTGTGCCCTGCTGGTGACAGCATCCTGTGGCCTGTCTCTGTGCTTCCCTGGCTCTGTCCCTGGTTCTGTTCCCTGTGCCCTCCTGTCACTGTGCTTCCCTGGCTCTGTTCTCATGCCCTGATAGTGGTGGTCTCCTGAGACCTGTCACTGTGTTTCCCTAGCACTGTCCCTGGGTCTTTTCCTCTGTGACCTGCTGGTGGAGGCCTCCTGTGGCCTGTCACTGTGCTTCCTGGCTCTGTCCCACGGTCTGTTTTCTGCGCCCTGCTGGTGGCGGCCTCCTGTGGTCTGTTACTGTGCTTCCAGGCTCTGTCCCAGGGTCTGTTCACTGTGCCCTGCTGGTGGTGACCTCCTGTTGCTGTCACTGTGCTTCCCTGGCTCTGTCTCTGGGTTTGTTCTCTGTGTCCTGCTGGAGGAGGCCTCCTGTTGCCTGTCTGTGTGCTTCCCTGGCTTTGTCCCTGGGTCTGTTCTCTGTGCCTGCTGATGCAGGCCTCCTGTGGCCTGTCTCTGTGCTTCCCTGGCTCTATCCCTGTGTCTGTTCTCTGTGCCCTGCTGGTGGCAGCCTCTTGTGGTCTGTCACTGTGCTTCTCAGGCTCTGTCTCTGGGTTTGTTCTCTGTGCCCTGCTGAAGGCGGCCTCCTATGGCCTCTCACTCTGCTTCTCTGGCTCTGTCCCTGGGTCTGTTCTCTATGCCCTGCTGGTGGCTGCCTACTGTGGCCTGTCACTGTGCTTCCCTGGCTCTGTCCCTGGGCCTGTTCTATGTGCCCTGCTGATGGAGGCCTCCTGTGGCCTGTTTGCTGTGCTTTCCTGGCTCTGTCCCTGGGTCTGTTCTCTGTGCCCTGCTGGTAGAGCCTCCTGTGGTCGGTCACTGTGCTTTCCTGGCTCTGTCCAGTGTCTCTTCTCTGTGCCCTGCAGGTGGCGGCCTCTTGTGGCCTCTCACTGTGCTTCCCTGGCACTGTCCCTGGGTCTGATCTCTATGACCTGCTGGTGGTGGCCTCCTGTGGCTTGTCATTGTGCTTCCCTGGCTCTGTCTCTCGATCTGTTCTCTGTGCCCTGCTGGTGGAGGCCTCTGTGGTGTGTCACTGTGCTTCCCTGGCTCTGTTCCTGGGTCTGTTCTCTGTGCCCTGCTGATGGAGCGTCCTGTGACCTGTCACTGTTTACATTGTTTACAATGTTTCTTTATTGTTTATTGCATTCGAGGAATTAATACCTTTGAGTCAAGGCTCTTTTACAAAGGTTCGCGTCAAATTAGGTACAAGCAATAAGGTTACAATGAGTGACACAATAAAGTACATTTCTGGAATGAAAGAGACATGAACAGTCAAGTAACTAAACATTTGTGCAAGGACAGATAATTACCAAATGAACACTTTTCTTCAATAAGCAAACAAATGAGGAGGGAAAAGATAGGTTAGTGTGCTAGATAGAGCATGTGAGAGAAAGGAGGGAGGAGCAGACCATAGTTAGAGAAAATGATCCTCTACCAGGCCTTTGTCAGGTAAAGTGGGCAGGTGGAAAATTGAAATAGTTAGGATTTAATCACTGTGCTTTCCTGGCTCAGGTCCTGTGTCTCTTCTCTGTGTGTCTGCAGGTGGCGGCCTCTTGTGGCCTGTCACTGTGCTTCCCTGTCTCTGTCCCTGGGTCTGTTCTCTGTGCCCTGCTGGTGGAGGACTCCTGTGGCCTGTAAGTGTGCTTCCCTGGCTCTGTCCTAGCTTTGTTCTCTGTGCCCGCTGGTGGAGGCCTCCTGTGGCCAGTCTCTGTGCTTCCTCTCTGTCCCTGGGTCTGTTCTCTGTGCCCTGCTGGTGGCGGCCTCCTATGGCCTGTCACTGTGCTCACTGGCTCTTTCCCTCTGTCTGTTCCTGTGCCCTGCAAGTGGAGGCTTCCTGTTGTCTGTCACTGTGCCTCCTTGGCTCTGTTTCTGGTTCGTTCTCTGTGCCCTGCTGCTGGAGGCCTACTGTGTCCTCTCTCTGTGCTGCTCTGGCTGTGTCCCCGGTACGTTCTCTGTGCCCTAATGGTGGCGGCCTCCTGTGGCCTGTCACTGTGCTTCCCTGGCTCTGTCCCTGGATCTATTCTCTGTGCCCTGCTGGTGTAGGACTCCTGTGGCCCATCACTGTGCTTCCTGGCCGTGTCCCTGGGTCTGTTCCCTGTGCCCTGCTGGTGGTGAAATCCAATGGCCTATCACTGTGCTTCCCTGGGTCTGCTCTTTATGCCCTGCTGGTGGCAACCTCCAGTGGCCTGTCACTGTGCTTCCCTGGCTCTGTCTCTGACTATTCTCTGAGCCCTGCTGGTGGTGGCCTACTGTGGCCTGTCACTGTGCCTCCTGGCTCTGTCCCTGGGTCTGTTCTCTGTGCCCTGCTGATGGAGGCCTCCTGTGGCCAGCCACTGTGCTTTCTTGGCTCTGTCCCTGGATCTGTTCTCTGTGACCGGCTGGTGGAGGCCTCCTGGGGCTGGTCACTGTCCTTCCCTGGCTCTGTCCCTGGGTCTATTCTCTGTGCCCTGCTGGTGGCGGCCTCCTGTGGTGTGCAACTGTGTCTCCCTGGCTCTGTCCCTGGGTCTGTTCTCTGTGCTCTGCTGAGGCGGCCTCCTGTGGCAGGTCACTGTGCTTTCCTGGCTCTGTCCTGTGTCTCTTCTCTGTGCCATGCAGGTGGCGGCCTCCTATGGCCTGTCACTGTGCTTCCATGACTATGTTCCTGGGTCTGTTCTCTGTGACCTGCATGTGGCGGCCTCATGTGTCTTTTCACTGTGCTTCCCTAGCTCTGTCTCTCGATCTGTTCTCTGTGCCCTGCAGGTGGAGTTCTCCTGTGGCTAGTCACTGTGCTTCCTGGCTCTGTCCCTGGGTCTGTTCTATGTGCCCTGCTGGTGGCGACCTCCTGTGGCCTGTCACTGTGCTTCCTTGGCTCTGTCCCTGGGTCTGTTCTCTGTGCCCTGCTGGTGGTGACCTCCTGTGGCCTGTCAATGTATTTCCTGGCTCTGTCTCTGGGTCTGTTCTCAGTGACCTGCTTGTGGAGGCCTCCTGGAGCCTGTCTCTGTGCTTCCTTGGCTCTCTCCATGGGTTTGTTCTCTGTACTGCTGAGGGCCTCCTATGGCCTGTCACTGTGCTTTCCAGGCTCTGTTCTGGGGTCTGTTCTCTGTGCCCTGCTGGTGGAGGCCTCCTGTGGCCTGTCACTGTGCTTCCTTGGCTCTGTCCCTGGGTCTGTTCTCTGTGCCCTGCTGATGGAGGCATACTGTTGCCTGTCACTGTTTACATTGTTTACAATATTTGTTTATTGTTTATTGTATTCTAGGAATTAATATCTTTGAGTCAAGGCTCTTTTACAAAGGTTCCCGCCAAATTAGGTATAAGCAATAAGGTTACAATGAGTGACACAATAAAGTATATTTCTGGAATGAAAGAGACATGAACAGTCAAGTATCAAAACATTTGTGCAAGGACAGATAATTACCAAATGAACACTTTTCTTCAATAAGAAAACAAAGGAGGAGGGAAAGATAGGTTAGTGTGATAGATAGAGCATGTAAGAGAAAGGAGGGAGGAGCAGAATATAGTTAGAGAAACTGATCCTCTACCAGGCCTTTGTCAAGTAAAGTGGGCAGGTGGAAATTTGAAATAGTTAGGATTTAATCACTGTGCTTTCCTGGCTCTGTCCCTGGGTCTGTTCTCCATGCCCTGCTGGAGGTGGTCTCCTGTGGCCGGTCACTGTGCCTGGCTCTGTCCTGTGTCTCTTCTCTGCGCTGCAAGGTGGCGGCCCCATGTGGCCTGTCACTGTGCTTCCTGTCTCTGTCCCTGGGTCTGTTCTCTGTGCCCTGCTGGCGGAGGCCTCAGGCCTGTCAGTGTGCTTCCCTGGCTCTGTCCTCTGGCTTTGTTCTCTGTGCCTGCTGGTGGAGGCCTCCTGTGGCCAGTCTCTGTGCTTCCTTGGCTCTGTCCCTGGGTCTGTTCTCTGTGCCCTGCTGGTGGTGGCTTCCTGTGGCTTCTCACTGTGCTTCCTTGGCTCTGTCTCTTGGTCTGTTCTCTGTGCCCTGCTGGTGGGGCCTCTAGTGGCCTGTCACTGCTTCCCTGGCTCTGTCCCTGGGTCTGTTCTCTGTGCCTGCTGGAGGCGGCCTCCTGTGGCTTGTCACTGTGCTTCCCTGGCACTGTCTCTCAGTCTGTTCTCTGTGCCCTGCTGGTGAAGGCCTCCTGTGGCCAGTCTCTGGGCTTCCTGGCTCTGTCTAGGTCTTTTCTCTGTGTCCGATGGTGGAGAACCCTGTGGCCTGTCACTGTGCTTCCCTGTCTCTGTCCCTGGGTCTGTTCTCTGTGCCCTGCTGGTGGAAGCCTCCTGTGGCCTGTCAATGTGCTTCCTGGCTCTGTCCCTGGCTTTGTTCTCTGTGCCCTGCTGGTGGCGGCCTCATATGGCCTGTCACTGTGCTACCTGGCTCTGTCCCTCTGTCTGTTCTCTGTCCCTACAAGTGAGGCTTCCTGTTGTCTGTCACTGTGCTCCCTTGGCTCTGTTTCTGGGTTCATTCCTCTGTGCCCTGCTGCTGGAGGCCTACTGCGTCCTGTCTCTGTGCTTCTCTGGCTGTGTCCCTGGTACGTTCTCTGTGCCCCACTGGTGGAGAACTCCTGTGGCCTGTCACTGTGTTCTCTGGCTGTGTCCCTGAGTCTCTTCCCTGTGCCCTGCTGGTGGCGAAACCAATGGCCTGTCACTGTGCTTCCATGGGTCAGTTCTCTATGCCCTGCTGGTGGCAACCTCCAGTGGCCTGTCACTGTGCTTCCCTGGCTCTATCTCTGATTCTATTCTTTGTGCCCTGCTGGTGGCGGCCTACTGTGGAATGTCACTGTGCTTCCTGGCTCTGTCCCTGGGTCTGTTCTCTGTGCCCTGCTGATGGTGGCCTCCTGTGGCCAGCCACAGTGCCTTCCTGGCTCTGTTCCTGGATCTGTTCTCTGTGCCCTGCTGGTGGAGGCCTCCTGTGGCCGGTCACTGTCCTTCCCAGGCTTTGTCCCTGGGTCTGTTCTCAGTGACCTGCTGGTGGAGGCCTCCTGAGCCTGTCTCTGTGCTTCCTTGGCTCTCTCCATGGGTTTGTTCTCTGTGCCCTGCTGGAGGGGCCTCCTGTGCCTGTCACTGTGCTTCCCAGGCTCTGTCCTGGGTCTGTTCTCTGTGACTGCTGGTGGAGGCCTCCTGTGCGGTCACTGTCCTTCCTTGGCTCTGTCCCTGGGTCTATTCTCTGTGCCTGCTGTTGGAGGCATCCTGTTGCCTGTCACTGTTTACATTGTTTACAATATTTGTTTATTGTTTATTGAATTCTAGGTATTAATACCTTTGAGTCAAGGCTCTTTTACAAAGGTTCCGCTTCAAATTAGGTACAAACAATAAGGTTACAATGAGTGACACAATAAAGTACATTGTGGAATGAAAGAGACATGAACAGTCAAGTATCAAAACATTTGTGCAAGGACAGATAATTACCAAATGAACACTTTTCTTCAATAAGAAAACAAAGGAGGAGGGAAATGATAGGTTAGTGTGATAGATAGAGCATGTGAGAGAAAGGAGGGAGGAGCAGACCATAGTTAGAAAAGGATCCCTACCAGGCCTTTGTCAAGTAAAGTGGTCAGGTGGAAATTTGAAATAGTTAGATTTAATCACTGTGCTTTCCTGGCTCTGTCCCTGGGTCTGTTCTCCATCCCCTGCTGGAGGTGGCCTCCTGAGGGGGTCACTGTGCTTTCCTGGCTCTATCCTGTGTCTCTCTCTGTGAGCTGCAGGCGGCGGCCTCATGTGGCCTGTCACTGTGCTTCCCTGTCTCTGTCCCTGGGTCTGTTCTCTGTGCCCTGCTGGTGGAGGCCTCCTGTGGCCAGTCACTGTGCTTCCCTGGTCTGTCCCTGGGTCTGTTCTCTGTGCCTGCTGTGGAGGCCTCCTGTGGCCAGTCACTGTGCTTCCTTGGCTCTGTCCCTGGGTCTGTTCTCTGTGCCCTGCTGGTGGAGGCCTCCTGTGGCCTGTCATGTGCTTCCCTGGCTCTGTCCCTGGCTTTGTTATCTGTGCCGTGCTGGTGGAGGCCTCCTGTGGCTTGTCAGCTGTGCTTCCTTGGCTCTGTCCCTGGGTCTGTTCTCTGTGCCCTGCTGGTGGCGGCTTCCTGTGGCTTCTCAGTGTGCTTCCTTGGCTCTGTCTCTCGGTCTGTTCTCTGTGCCCTGCTGGTGAGGCCTCTGTGGCCAGTCTCTGGGCTTCCCTGGTTCTGTCCCTTGGTCTTTCTCTGTGTCCCGATGGTGGAGGCCTTTGGCCAGTCACTGTGCTTCCCTGTCTCTGTCCCTGGGTCTGTTCTCTGTGCCCTGCTGGTGGAGGCCCCTCCTGTGGCCTGTCAGTGTGCTTCCTGGCTCTGTCCCTGGCTTTGTTCTCTGTGCCCTGCTGGTGGCGGCCTCATATGGCCTGTCACTGTGCTACCCTGGCTCTGTCCCTCTGTCTGTTCTCTGTGCCTGCTGCTGGAGGCCTACTGCATCCTGTCTCTGTGCTTCTCTGGCTGTTTCTCGGTATGTTCTCTGTGCCCTACTGGTGGTGGACTCCTGTGGCCTGTCACTGTGCTTCTCTAGCTGTGTCCCTGGGTCTGTTCCCTGTGCCCTGCTGGTGGTGAAATCCAGTGGCCTGTCACTGAGCTTCCTGGGTCAGTTCTCAATGCCCTGCTGGTGGCAACCTCCAGTGGTCTGTCACTGTGCTTCCCTGGCTCTATCTCTGATTCTATTCTTTGTGCCCTGCTGGTGGTGGCCTACTGTGGCCTGTCACTGTGCGTCCCTGTCTCTGTCCCTGGGTCTGTTCTCTGTGCCCTGCTGGTGGTGGCCTACTGTGGCCTGTCACTGTGGTCCCTGTCTCTGTCCCTGGATCTGTTCTCTGTGCCCTGCTGGTGGAGGCCTCCTGTGGCGTCACTGTCCTTCCCTGGCTTTGTCCCTGGGCCTGTTCTCTATGTCCTGCTGGTGGCGGCCTCCTGTGCGTGCAGCTGTGTCTCCCTGGCTCTGTCCCTGGGTCTGTTCTCTGTGCCCTGCTGGGCGGCCTCCTGTGGCGTCACTGTGCTTTCCTGGATCTGTCCTGTGTTTCTTCTCTGTGCCATGCAGGTGACGGCCTCTATGGCCTGTCACTGTGCTTCCATGACTATATTCCGGGTCTGTTCTCTGAGACCTGCATGTGGCGGCCTCCTGTGGCTTGTCACTGTGCTTCCCTAGCTCTGTCTCTCGATCTGTTCTCTGCCTGCAGGTGGAGGCCTTCTGTGGCCAGTCCTGTGCTTCCTCGGCTCTGTCCCTGGGTCTGTTCTATGTGCCCTGCTGGTGGAGGACTCCTGTGGCCTGTCACTGTGCTACCCTGGCTGTGTCCCTGGGACTGTTCTCTGTGCCTTGCCGTGGCAGCCTCCAATGGCCTGTCACTGTGATTTCCTGGCTCTTTCCCTGGGTCTGTTCTCTGTGTCCTGCAGTGACAACCTCCTGTCGCCTGTCACTGTGCTTCCTGTCTCTGTCCCTGGGTCTGTCTCTGTGCTCTGCTGATGGCGGCCTCCTCTGGCCAGTCACTGTCCTTCCCTGGCTCTGTCCCTGGTCTATTCTCTGTGCCCTGCTGGTGGCGGCCTCCTGTGGCCTGTCACTGTTTAGATTGTTTGTTTATTGTTTATTGTATTCTAGGAATGAATACATTTGAGCAAAGGCTCTTTTACAAAGGTTCCGATCAAATTAGGTACAAACAATAAGGTTACAATAAGTGACACAATAAAGTACATTGTGGAATGAAAGAGACCTGAACAGTCAAGTATCAAAACATTTGTGCAAGGACAGATAATTACAAATGAACACTTTTCTTCTGATAAGCAAACAAATGAGGAAGGAAAAGATAGGTTAGTGTGCTAGATAGAGCATGTGAGAGAACGGAGGGAGGAGCAGACCATAGTTAGAGAAAAGGATCCTCTACCAGGCCTTTGTCAGGTAAAGTGGGCAGGGTGGAAGATTGAAATAGTTAGGATTTAATCACTGTGCTTTCCTGGCTCTGTCCCTGGGTGTGTACTCGGTGCCCTGCTGGAGGTGGCCTCCTGTGGCCTGTCACTGTGCTTTCCTGGCTCTGTCCTGTGTCTTTTCTCTCGTGCCCTGCAGGTGGTGGCCTCTAGTGGCCTGTCACTGTGCTTCCCTCGCTCTGTCCCTAGGTCTTTTCTCTGTGTCCCGATGGTGGAGGCCCCTGTGGCCTGTCACTGTGCTTCCCTGTCTCTGTCCCTGGGTCTGTTCTCTGTGCCGTGCTGGTAGAGGCCTCCTGTGGCATATCAGTGTGCTTCCTGGCTGTGTCCCTGGCTTTGTTCTCTGTGCCCTGCTTGTGGCGGCCTCCATATGGCCTGTCACTGTGCTACCCTGGCTCTGTCCCTCTGTCTGTTCTCTTTGCCCTGCAAGTGGAGGCTTCCTGTTGTCTGTCATTGTGCTTCCTTGGCTCTGTTTCTGGGTTTGTTCTCTGTGCCCTGCTGCAGGAGGCCTACTGCGTCCTGTCTCTGTGCTTCTCTGGCTGTGTCCCTGGGTCTGTTCCTGTGCCCTGCTGGTGGCGAAATCCAATGGCCTGTCACTGTGCTTCCCTGGGTCAGTTCTCTATGCCCTGCTGGAGGCAATCTCCAGTGGCCTGTCACTGTGCTTCCCTGGCTCTGTCCCTGGGTCTGTTCTCTGTGCCCTGCTGATGGTGGCCTCCTGTGGCCAGCCACAGTGCCTTCTAGGCTCTGTCCCTGGATCTGTTCTCTGTGCCCTGCTGGTGGAGGCCTCCTGTGGCCAGTCACTGTCCTTCCTAGCTTTGTCCCTGGGTCTGTTCTCTGTGTCCTGCTGGTGGCGGCCTCCTGTGGCGTGCAGCTGTGTCTCCTGGCTCTGTCCCTGGGTCTGTTCTCTGTGTCCTGCTGGAGGCGGCCTCCTGTGGCAGTCACTGTGCTTTCCTGGATCTGTCCTGTGTTTCTTCTCTCTGCCATGTAGGTGGCGGCCTCTAATGGCCTGTCACTGTGCTTCCATGACTATGTTCCCGGGTCTGTTCTCTGTGCCCTGCAGGTGGAGGCCTCCTGTGGCCAGTCACTGTGCTTCCTTGGCTCTGTCCCTGGGTCTGTTCTATGTGCCCTGCTGGTGGAGGACTCCTGTGGCCTGTCAGTGTGCTTCCCTGGCTCTGTCCCTGACTTTGTTCTCTGTGCCCTGCTGGTGGCGGCCTCATATGGCCTGTCACTGTGCTACCCTAGCTCTGTCCCTCTGTCTGTTCTCTGTGCCCTGCAAGTGGGCGTCCTGTTGTCTGTCACTGTGCTTCCTTGGCTCTGTTTCTGGGTTGTTCTCTGTGCCCTGCTGCTGGAGGCCTACTGCGTCCTGTCTCTGTGCTTCTCTGGCTGTGTCCCAGGTCGTTCTCTGTGCCCTACTGGGGAGGACTCCTGTGGCCTGTCACTGTGCTTCTCTGCTGTGTCCCTGGTTCTGTTCCTGTGCCTGCTGTGGCGAAATCCAATGGCCTGTCACTGAGCTTCCCTGGGTCAGTTCTCTATGCCCTGCTGGTGGCAACCTCCAGTGGCCTGTCACTGTGCTTCCTGGCTCTATCTCTGATTCTATTCTTTATGCCCTGCTGGTGGCGGCCTACTGTGGCCTGTCATTGTGCTTCCCTGGCTCTGTCCCTGGGTCTGTTCTCTGTGCCCTGCTGATGGTGGCCTCCTGTGGCCAGCCACAGTGCCTTCCTGGCTCTGTCCCTGGATCTGTTCTCTGTGCCCTGCTGGTGGGGGCCTCAGTGGCGGTCACTGTCCTTCCCTGGCTTTGTCCCTGGGTCTGTTCTCTGTGTCCTGCTGGTGGCGGCCTCCTGTGGCGTGCAGCTGTGTCTCCCTGCTCTGTCCCTGGGTCTGTTCTCTGTGCCCTGCTGGGCGGCCTCCTGTGGCAGTCACTGTGCTTTCCTGGATCTGTCCTGTGTTTCTTCTCAGTGCCATGCAGGTGGCGGCCTCTTATGGCATGTCACTGTGCTTCCATGACTATGTTCCCAGGTCTGTTCTCTGTGACCTGTATGTGGCGGCCTCCTGTGGCTTGTCACTGTGCTTCCCTAGCTCTGTCTCTCGATCTGTTCTCTGTGCCCTGCAGGTGGGGCCTCCTGTGGCCAGTCACTGTGCTTCCTTGGCTCTGTTCCTGGGTCTGTTCTATGTGCCCTGCTGGTGGAGGACTCCTGTGGCCTGTCACTGTGCTTCCTTGGCTCTGTCCCTGGGTCTGTTCTTTGTGCCCTGCTGGTGGAGGACTCCTGTGGCCTGTCACTGTGCTACCCTGGCTGTGTCCCTTGGACTGTTCCTGTGCCTTGCCTGTGGCAGCCTCCAATGGCCTGTCACTGTGATTTCCTAGCTCTTTCCCTGGGTCTGTTCTCTGTGTCCTGCTGGTGACAACCTCCTGTCGCCTGTCACTGTGCTTCCCTGGCTCTGTCCCTGGGTCTGTTCTCTGTGCCCTGCTGATGGAGGCCTCCTCTGGCCAGTCACTGTCCTTCCTGGCTCTGTCCCTGGATCTATTCTCTGTGCCCTGCTGGTGGCGGCCTCCTGTGGCCTGTCACTGTTTAGATTGTTTGTTTATTGTTTATTGTATTCTAGGAATGAATACATTTGAGCAAAGGCTCTTTTACAAAGGTTCAGCGTCAAATTAGGTACAAACAGTAAGGTTACAATAAGTGACACAATAAAGTACATTGTGGAATGAAAGAGACATGAACAGTCAAGTATCAAAACATTTGTGCAAGGACAGATAATTACCAAATAGAACACTTTTCTTGATAAGCAAACAAATGAGGAAGGGAAATGATAGGTTAGTGTGCTAGATAGAGCATGTGAGAGAAAGGAGGGAGGAGCAGACCATAGTTAGAAAAGGATCCTCTACCAGGCCTTTGTCAGGTAAAGTGGGCAGGGTGGAAGATTGAAATAGTTAGGATTTAATCACTGTGCTTTCCTGGCTCTGTCCCTGGGTGTGTTCTCTGTGCCCTGCTGGAGGCGGCCTCTGTGGCCGCGTCACTGTGCTTCCTGGCTCTGTCCTGTGTCTTTTCTCTGTGCCCCTGCAGGTGGTGGCCTCTAGTGGCCTGTCACTGTGCTTCCCTGGCTCTGTCCCTAGGTCTTTCTCTGTGTCCCGATGGTGGAGGCCCCCTGTGGCCTGTCACTGTTCTTCCCTGTCTCTGTCCCTGGGTCTGTTCTCTGTGCCCCTGCTGATGAGGCCTCCTGTAGCCTATCAGTGTGCTTCCCTGGCTCTGTCCCTGTCTTTGTTCTCTGTGCCCTGCTGGTGGCGGCCTCATATGGCCTGTCACTGTGCTACCCTAGCTCTGTCCCTCTGTCTGTTCTCTGTGCCCTGCAAGTGGAGGCTTCCTGTTGTCTGTCACTGTGCTTCCTTTGCTCTGTTTCTTGGTTCATTCTCTGTGCCCTGCTGCTGGAGGCCCTGCATCCTGTCTCTGTGCTTCTCTGGCTGTGTCCCAGATGCGTTCTCTGTGCCCTACTGGTGGAGGACTCTTGTGGCCTGTCACTGTGCTTCTCTTTCTGTGTCCCTGGGGTCTGTTCTCTGTGCCCTGCTGGTAGGTGAAATCAATGGCCTGTCACTGTGCTTCCCTCGGTCAGTTCTCTATGCCCTGCTGGTGGCAATCTCCAGTGGCCTGTCACTGTGCTTCCCTGGCTCTGTCCCTGGGTCTGTTCTCTGTGCCCTGCTGATGGTGGCCTCCTGTGGCCAGCCACAGTGCCTTCCTGGCTCTGTCCCTGGATCTGTTCTCTGTGCCCTGCTGGTGGAGGCCTCCTGTGGCCGGTCACTGTCCTTCCCTGGCTTTGTCCCTGGGTCTGTTCTCTGTGTCCTGCTGGTGGCGGCCTCCTGTGGCGTGCAGCTGTGTCTCTCTGACTCTGTCCCTGGGTCTGTTCTCTGTGCCCTGCTGGAGCGGCCTCCTGTGGCCAGTCACTGTGCTTTCCTGGATCTGTCCTGTGTTTCTTCTCTGTGCCATGCAGGTGACTGCCTCTTATGGCCTGTCACTGTGCTTCCATGACTATGTTCCCGGGTCTGTTCTCTGTGACCTGCATGTGGCGGCCTCCTGTGGCTTGTCACTGTGCTTTCCTAGCTCTGTATCTCGATCTGTTCTCTGTGCCCTGCAGGTAGAGCCTCCTGTGGCCAGTCACTGTGCTTCCTTGGCTCTGTCCCTGGGTCTGTTCTGTGCCTGCTGGTGGAGGACTCCTGTGGCCTGTCACTGTGCTTCCTCGGCTCTGTCCCTGGGTCTGTTCTATGTGCCCTGCTGGTGGAGGACTCCTGTGGCCTGTCACTGTGCTTCCTCGCTCTGTCCCTGGGTCTGTTCTCCATCCCCTGCTGGGTGGCCTCCTGGGGGGTCACTGTGCTTTCCTGGCTCTATCCTGTGTCTCTTCTCTGTAGGCTGCTGGCGGCCTCATGTGGCCTGTCACTGTGCTTCCCTGTCTCTGTCCCTGGGTCTGTTCTCTGTGCCCTGCTGGTGGAGGCCTCCTGTGGCCTGTCAGTGTGCTTCCTGGCTCTGTCCCTGGCTTTGTTATCTGTGCCGTGCTGGTGGAGGCCTCCTGTGGCCAGTCTCTGTGCTTCCTTGGCTCTGTCCCTGGGTCTGTTCTCTGTGCCCTGCTGGTGGCGGCTTCCTGTGGCTTCTCAGTGTGCTTCCTTGGCTCTGTCTCTCGGTCTGTTCTCTGTGCCCTGCTGGTGGAGGCCTCCTGTGGCTTGTCACTGTGCTTCCCTGGCAGTGTCTCTCGGTCTGTTCTCTGTGCCCTGCTGGTGGAGGCCTCCTGTGGCCAGTCTCTGGGCTTCCCTGTCTCTGTCTGGGTCTGTTCTCTGTGCCCTGCTGGTGGAGGGCCTCCTGTGGCCTGTCAGTGTGCTTCCCTAGCTCTGTCCCTGGCTTTGTTCTCTGTGCCCTGCTGGTGGCGGCCTCCATATGGCCTGTCACTGTGCTACCCTGGCTCTGTCCCTCTGTCTGTTCTCTGTGCCCTGCTGCTGGAGGCCTACTGCATCCTGTCTCTGTGCTTCCTCTGTTTCCCCGGTATGTTCTCTGTGCCCTACTGGTGGTGGACTCCTGTGGCCTGTCACTGTGCTTCTCTAGCTGTGTCCCTGGGTCTGTTCCTGTGCCCTGCTGGTGGCGAAATCCAGTGGCCTGTCACTGAGCTTCCCTGGGTCAGTTCTCAATGCCCTGCTGGTGGCAACCTCCAGTGGTCTGTCACTGTGCTTCCCTGGCTCTATCTCTGATTCTATTCTTTGTGCCCTGCTGGTGGTGGCCTACTGTGGCCTGTCACTGTACGTCCCTGTCTCTGTCCCTGGGTCTGTTCTCTGTGCCCTGCTGGTGGTGGCCTACTGTGGCCTGTCACTGTGCGTCCCTGTCTCTGTCCCTGGATCTGTTCTCTGTGCCCTGCTGGTGGAGGCTCCTGTGGCCGGTCACTGTCCTTCCTGGCTTTGTCCCTGGGCCTGTTCTCTATGTCCTGCTGGTGGCGGCCTCCTGTGGCGTGCAGCTGTGTCTCCCTGGCTCTGTCCCTGGGTCTGTTCTCTGTGCCCCCTGCTGAGCGGCCTCCTGTGGCGGTCACTGTGCTTTCCTGGATCTGTCCTGTGTTTCTTCTCTGTGCCATGCAGGTGCGGCCTCTTATGGCCTGTCACTGTGCTTCCATGACTATATTCCTGGTCTGTTCTCTGTGACCTGCATGTGGCGGCCTCCTGTGGCTTGTCACTGTGCTTCCCTAGCTCTGTCTCGATCTGTTCTGCCCTGCAGGTGGAGGCTTCTGTGGCCAGTCTGTGCTTCCTGGCTCTGTCCCTGGTCTGTTCTATGTGCCTGCTGGTGGAGGACTCCTGTGGCCTGTCCTGTGCTACCCTGGCTGTGTCCCTGGGACTGTTCTCTGTGCCTTGCCGGTGGCAGCCTCCAATGGCCTGTCACTGTGATTTCCTGGCTCTTTCCCTGGGTCTGTTCTCTGTGTCCTGCTGGTGACAACCTCCTGTCGCCTGTCACTGTGCTTCCCTGTCTCTGTCCCTGGGTCTGTTCTCTGTGCTCTGCTGATGGCGGCCTCCTCTGGCCAGTCACTGTCCTTCCCTGGCTCTGTCCCTGGGTCTATTCTCTGTGCCCTGCTGGTGGCAGCCTCCTGTGGCCTGTCACTGTTTAGATTGTTTGTTTATTGTTTATTGTATTCTAGGAATGAATACATTTGAGCAAAGGCTCTTTTACAAAGGTTCCGCATCAAATTAGGTACAAACAATAAGGTTACAATAAGTGACACAATAAAGTACATTGTGGAATGAAAGAGAACCTGAACAGTCAAGTATCAAAACATTTGTGCAAGGACAGATAATACCAAATGAACACTTTTCTTGATAAGCAAACAAATGAGGAAGGGAAAAGATAGGTTAGTGTGCTAGATAGAGCATGTGAGAGAACGGAGGGAGGAGCAGACCATAGTTAGAAAAGGATCCTCTACCAGGCCTTTGTCAGGTAAAGTGGGCAGGGTGGAAGATTGAAATAGTTAGGATTTAATCACTGTGCTTTCCTGGCTCTGTCCCTGGGTGTGTACTCGGTGCCCTGCTGGAGGTGGCCTCCTGTGGCCTGTCACTGTACTTTCCTGGCTCTGTCCTGTGTCTTTTCTCTGTGCCCTGCAGGTGGTGGCCTCCTAGTGGCCTGTCACTGTGCTTCCCTCGCTCTGTCCCTAGGTCTTTTCTCTGTGTCCCGATGGTGGAGGCCCCTGTGGCCTGTCACTGTGCTTCCCTGTCTCTGTCCCTGGGTCTGTTCCTCTGCCGTGCTGGTAGAGGCCTCCTGTGGCTATATCAGTGTGCTTCCCTGGCTGTGTCCCTGGCTTTGTTCTCTGTGCCCTGCTTGTGGCGGCCTCATATGGCCTGTCACTGTGCTACCCTGGCTCTGTCCCTCTGTCTGTTCTCTTTACCCTGCAAGTGGAGGCTTCCTGTTGTCTGTCATTGCGCTTCCTTGGCTCTGTTTCTGGGTTGGTTCTCTGTGCCCTGCTGCAGGAGCCTACTGCGTCCTGTCTCTGTGCTTCTCTGGCTGTGTCCCTGGGTCTGTTCCCTGTGCCCTGCTGGTGGCGAAATCCAATGGCCTGTCACTGTGCTTCCCTGGGTCAGTTCTCTATGCCCTGCTGGAGGCAATCTCCAGTGGCCTGTCACTGTGCTTCCCTGGCTCTGTCCCTGGTCTGTTCTCTGTGCCCTGCTGATGGTGGCCTCCTGTGGCCAGCCACAGTGCCTTCCTGGCTCTGTCCCTGGATCTGTTCTCTGTGCCCTGCTGGTGGAGGCCTCCTGTGGCCAGTCACTGTCCTTCCTGGCTTTGTCCCTGGGTCTGTTCTCTGTGTCCTGCTGGTGGCGGCCTCCTGTGGCGTGCAGCTGTGTCTCCCTGGCTCTGTCCCTGGGTCTGTTCTCTGTGTCCTGCTGGGGCGGCCTCCTGTGGCGGTCACTGTGCTTTCCTGGATCTGTCCTGTGTTTCTTCTCTCTGCCATGTAGGTGGCTGGCCTCTAATGGCCTGTCACTGTGCTTCCATGACTATGTTCCGGGTCTGTTCTCTGTGCCCTGCAGGTGGAGGCCTCCTGTGGCCAGTCACTGTGCTTCCTTGGCTCTGTCCCTGGGTCTGTTCTATGTGCCCTGCTGGTGGAGGACTCCTGTGGCCTGTCAGTGTGCTTCCCTGGCTCTGTCCCTGACTTTGTTCTCTGTGCCCTGCTGGTGGCGGCCTCATATGGCCTGTCACTGTGCTACCCTAGCTCTGTCCCTCTGTCTGTTCTCTGTGCCCTGCAAGTGGAGGCGTCCTGTTGTCTGTCACTGTGCTCTGTTTCTGGGTTCGTTCTCTGTGCCCTGCTGCTGGAGGCCTACTGCGTCCTGTCTCTGTGCTTCTCTGGCTGTGTCCCGAGTGCGTTCTCTGTGCCCTACTGGGGAGGACTCCTGTGGCCTGTCACTGTGCTTCTCTGGCTGTGTCCCTGGTTCTGTTCCTGTGCCCTGCTGTGGCGAAATCCAATGGCCTGTCACTGAGCTTCCCTGGTCAGTTCTCTATGCCCTGCTGGTGGCAACCTCCAGTGGCCTGTCACTGTGCTTCCTGGCTCTATCTCTGATTCTATTCTTTATACCCTGCTGGTGGCGGCCTCTGTGGCCTGTCATTGTGCTTCCCTGGCTCTGTCCCTGGGTCTGTTCTCTGTGCCCTGCTGATGGTGGCCTCCTGTGGCCAGCCACAGTGCCTTCCTGGCTCTGTCCCTGGATCTGTTCTCTGTGCCCTGCTGGTGGAGGCCTCCAGTGGCGGTCACTGTCCTTCCCTGGCTTTGTCCCTGGGTCTGTTCTCTGTGTCCTGCTGGTGGCGGCCTCCTGTGGCGTGCAGCTGTGTCTCCCTGGCTCTGTCCCTGGGTCTGTTCTCTGTGCCCTGCTGGGCGGCCTCCTGTGGCAGTCACTGTGCTTTCCTGGATCTGTCCTGTGTTTCTTCTCTGTGCCATGCAGGTGGCGGCCTCTTATGGCATGTCACTGTGCTTCCATGACTATGTTCCCAGGTCTGTTCTCTGTGACCTGTATGTGGCGGCCTCCTGTGGCTTGTCACTGTGCTTCCCTAGCTCTGTCTCTCGATCTGTTCTCTGTGCCCTGCAGGTGGGGGCCTCCTGTGGCCAGTCACTGTGCTTCCTTGGCTCTGTTCCTGGGTCTGTTCTATGTGCCCTGCTGGTGGAGGACTCCTGTGGCCTGTC
The DNA here is from genome assembly GCA_016271365.2 of Neoceratodus forsteri. Classification (NCBI taxonomy): domain Eukaryota; kingdom Metazoa; phylum Chordata; order Ceratodontiformes; family Ceratodontidae; genus Neoceratodus; species Neoceratodus forsteri. Next base: position 187,737,150 of record JADMNL010000032.1, read on the forward strand.
ACTGTGCTTCCTTGGCTCTGTCCCTGGGTCTGTTCTATGTGCCCTGCTGGTGGAGGACTCCTGTGGCCTGTCACTGTGCTACCCTGGCTGTGTCCCTTGGACTGTTCCTGTGCCTTGCCTGTGGCAGCCTCCAATGGCCTGTCACTGTGATTCCTGGCTCTTTCCCTGGGTCTGTTCTCTGTGTCCTGCTGGTGACAACCTCCTGTCGCCTGTCACTGTGCTTCCTGGCTCTGTCCCTGGGTCTGTTCTCTGTGCCCTGCTGATGGGCCTCCTCTGGCCAGTCACTGTCCTTCCCTGGCTCTGTCCCTGGATCTATTCTCTGTGCCCTGCTGGTGGCGGCCTCCTGTGGCCTGTCACTGTTTAGATTGTTTGTTTATTGTTTATTGTATTCTAGGAATGAATACATTTGAGCAAAGGCTCTTTTACAAAGGTTCGCGTCAAATTAGGTACAAACAGTAAGTTACAATAAGTGACACAATAAAGTACATTGTGGAATGAAAGAGACATGAACAGTCAAGTATCAAAACATTTGTGCAAGGACAGATAATTACCAAATGAACACTTTTCTTGATAAGCAAACAAATGAGGAAGGAAATGATAGGTTAGTGTGCTAGATAGAGCATGTGAGAGAAAGGAGGGAGGAGCAGACCATAGTTGAAAAGGATCCTCTACCAGGCCTTTGTCAGGTAAAGTGGGCAGGGTGGAAGATTGAAATAGTTAGGATTTAATCACTGTGCTTTCCTGGCTCTGTCCCTGGTGTGTTCTCTGTGCCCTGCTGGGGCGGCCTCCTGTGGCGGTCACTGTGCTTTCCTGGCTCTGTCCTGTGTCTTTTCTCTGTGCCCTGCAGGTGGTGGCCTCTAGTGGCCTGTCACTGTGCTTCCCTGGCTCTGTCCCTAGGTCTTTCTCTGTGTCCCGATGGTGGAGGCCCCTGTGGCCTGTCACTGTTCTTCCCTGTCTCTGTCCCTGGGTCTGTTCTCTGCTGATGGAGGCCTCCTGTGGCCTATCAGTGTGCTTCCCTGGCTCTGTCCCTGTCTTTGTTCTCTGTGCCCTGCTGGTGGCGGCCTCATATGGCCTGTCACTGTGCTACCCTAGCTCTGTCCCTCTGTCTGTTCTCTGTGCCCTGCAAGTGGAGGCTTCCTGTTGTCTGTCACTGTGCTTCCTTTGCTCTGTTTCTTGGTTCATTCTCTGTGCCCTGCTGCTGGAGGCCTACTGCATCCTGTCTCTGTGCTTCTCTGGCTGTGTCCCAGATCGTTCTCTGTGCCCTACTGGTGGAGGACTCTTGTGGCCTGTCACTGTGCTTCTCTTTCTGTGTCCCTGGGTCTGTTCTCTGTGCCCTGCTGGTGGTGAAATCCAATGGCCTGTCACTGTGCTTCCCTCGGTCAGTTCTCTATGCCCTGCTGGTGGCAATCTCCAGTGGCCTGTCACTGTGCTTCCCTGGCTCTGTCCCTGGGTCTGTTCTCTGTGCCCTGCTGATGGTGGCCTCCTGTGGCCAGCCACAGTGCCTTCCTGGCTCTGTCCCTGGATCTGTTCTCTGTGCCCTGCTGGTGGAGGCCTCCTGTGGCGGTCACTGTCCTTCCCTGGCTTTGTCCCTGGGTCTGTTCTCTGTGTCCTGCTGGTGGCGGCCTCCTGTGGCGTGCAGCTGTGTCTCTCTGACTCTGTCCCTGGGTCTGTTCTCTGTGCCCTGCTGGGCGGCCTCCTGTGGCCAGTCACTGTGCTTTCCTGGATCTGTCCTGTGTTTCTTCTCTGTGCCATGCAGGTGACTGCCTCTTATGGCCTGTCACTGTGCTTCCATGACTATGTTCCCGGGTCTGTTCTCTGTGACCTGCATGTGGCGGCCTCCTGTGGCTTGTCACTGTGCTTTCCCTAGCTCTGTATCTCGATCTGTTCTCTGTGCCCTGCAGGTGGAGGCCTCCTGTGGCCAGTCACTGTGCTTCCTTGGCTCTGTCCCTGGGTCTGTTCTATGTGCCCTGCTGGTGGAGGACTCCTGTGGCCTGTCACTGTGCTTCCTCGGCTCTGTCCCTGGGTCTGTTCTATGTGCCCTGCTGGTGGAGGACTCCTGTGGCCTGTCACTGTGCTACCCTGGCTGTGTCCCTGGGTCTGTTCCTGTGCTTGCCGGTGGCAGCCTCCAATGGCCTGTCACTGTGATTTCCTAGCTCTTTCCCTGGGTCTGTTCTCTGTGTCCTGCTGGTGACAACCTCCTGTCACCCGTCACTGTGCTTCCCTGGCTCTGTCCCTGGGTCTGTTCTCTGTGCCCTGCTGGTGGAGGCCTCCTCTGGCCAGTCACTGTCCTTCCCTGGCTATGTCCCTGGGTCTATTCTCTGTGCCCTGCTGGTGGCGGCCTCCTGTGGCCTGTCACTGTTTACATTGTTTGTTTATTGTTTATTGTATTCTAGGAATGAATACATTTGAGCAAAGGCTCTTTTACAAAGGTTCAGCGTCAAATTAGGTACAAACAATAAGGTTACAATGATGACACAATAAAGTACATTGTGGAATGAAAGAGAGACATGAACAGTCAAGTATCAAAACATTTGTGCAAGGACAGATAATTACCAAATGAACACTTTTCTTCAATAAGCAAACAAATGAGGAAGGGAAAAGATAGGTTAGTGTGCTGGATAGAGCATGTGAGAGAAAGGAGGGAGGAGCAGACCATAGTTAGAAAAGGATCCTCTACCAGGCCTTTGTCAGGTAAAGTGGGCAGGGTGGAAGATTGAAATAGTTAGGATTTAATCACTGTGCTTCCTGGCTCTGTCCCTAGGTGTGTTCTCTGGTGCCCTGCTGGGCGCTCCTGTGGCGGTCACTGTGCTTTCCTGTCTCTGTCCTGTGTCTTTTCTCTGTGCCCTGCAGGTGGCGGCCTCTAGTGGCCTGTCACTGTGCTTCCCTGGCTCTGTCCCTGGGTCTGTTCTCTGTGCCCTGCTGGTGGCGCGTCCTGTGGCTTGTCACTGTGCTTCATTGGCTCTGTCTCTTAGTCTGTTCTCTGTGCCCTAGTGGTGGTGGCTTCCTGTGGCCAATCTCTGTGCTTTCCTTTCTCTGTCCCTGGGTCTATTCTCTGTGCCCTGTTTGTGGAGGCCTCCTGTGGCCTGTCACTGTGCTTCCCTGTCTCTGTCCCTGGTCTGTTCTCTGTGCCCTGCTGGTGGAGGCCTCCTGTGGCCTGTCAGTCTGCTTCCCTGGCTCTGTCCCTGGCTTTGTTCTCTGTGCCCTGCTGGTGGAGGACTCCTGTGGCCAGTCTCTGTGCTTCCCTGGCTCTGTCCCTTGGTCTGTTCTCTGTGCCCTGCTGAGGAGGCCTCCTGTGGCCTGTCACTGTGCTTCCTCTCTCTCTGTCCCTGGGTATGTTCTCTGTGCCCTGCTGGTGGCGGCCTCTTATGGCCTGTCACTGCACTCCCCTGGCTCTGTCCCTGTTTCTATTCTCTGTGCCCTGCTGGTTGAGGCCTCCTGTGGCCTGTCACTGTGCCACCCTGGCTGTGCCCTCTGTCTGTTCTCTGTGCCCTGCAGGTAGGGCCTCCTTTTGTCTGTCACTGTGCTTCCTTGGCTCCGTTTCTGGTTCGTTCTCTGTGCCCTGCTGCTGGAGGCCTACTGCGTCCTGTCTCTGTGCTTCTCTGGCTGTGTCTCTGGTACGTTCTCTGTGCCCTACTGGTGGCAGCCTCCTGTGGCCTGTCACTGTGCTTCCCTGGCTCTGTCCCTGGGTCTGTTCTCTGTGCCTGCTGGTTCCAGGACTCCTGTGGCCTGTCACTGTGCTTCCTGGCTGTGTCCCTGGGTCAGTTCCTGTGCCCTGCTGGTGGCGGAATCCAATGGCCTGTCACTGTGCTTCCATGGGTCTCTTCTCTGTGCCCTGTTGGTGGCAACCTCCTATAGCCTCTCACTGTGCTTCCCTGGCTCAGTCTCTGGGTCTGTTCACTGTGCCCTGCTGATGGCGGCCTCTTGAGGCCTGTCACTGTACTTCCCTGGCTCTGTCCCTGGGTCTGTTCCTGTGCCCTGCTGATGGCGGCCTCCAGTGGCTTGTCACTGTGCTTCCCTAGCTCTGTCTCTCGGTTTGTTCTCCGTGCCCTGCTGATGGAGGCCTCCTGTGGCCTGCCACTGTTTACATTGTTTGTTTATTGTTTATTGTATTCTAGGAATTAATACATTTGAGCCAAGGCTCTTTTACAATGGTTCAGCGTAAATTAGGTACAAACAATAAGGTTTCAATGAGTGACACAATAAAGTAAATTGTGGAATGAAAGAGCGTGAACAGTCAAGTATCAAAACATTTGTACAAGGACAGATAATTACCAAAGGAACACTTTTCTTCAATAAGCAAACAAATGAGGAGGGAAAGAGATAGGTTAGTGTGCTAGATAGAGCATGTGAGAGAAAGGAGGGAGGAGCAGACCATAGTTAGAAAAAGGATCCTCTACCAGGCCTTTGTCAGGTAAAGTGGGCAGGGTGGAAAATTGAAATAGTTAGGATTTAATCACTGTGCTTCCCTAGCTCTGTCTCTCGGTCTGTTCTCCATGCAATGCTGGTGGAGTCCTCCTGTGGCCAGTCTCTCTGCTTCCCTGGCTCTGTCCCTGCATCTATTCTCTGTGCCTGTTGGTGGAGGACCCCTGTGGCCTGTCACTGTGCTTCCCTGTCTCTGTCCCTCGTCTGTTCTCTGTGCCCTGCTGAGGAGGCCTCCTGTGGCCTGTCAGTGAGCTACTCTCTCTGTCCCTGGGTCTGTTCTCGGTGCCCTGGTTGTGTCGGCCTCCTATGGCCTGTCACTGTGCTTCCCTGTCTCTGTCCCTGTTTCTGTTCTCTGAGTCCTGCTGGTGGTGGCCTCCTGTGGCGTGCAGCTGTGTCTCCCTGACTCTGTCCCTGGGTCTGTTCTCTATGCCCTGCTGGGCGACCTCCTGTGGCCAGTCACTGTGCTTTCCTGGATCTGTCCTGTGTTTCTTCTCTGTGCCATGCAGGTGGCGGCCTCTTATGGCCTGTCACTGTGCTTCCATGACTATGTTCCTGGGTCTGTTCTCTGTGACCTGATGTGGCGGCCTCCTGTGGCTTGTCACTGTGCTTCCCCTAGCTCTGTCTCTCGATCTGTTCTCTGTGCCCTGCAGGTGGAGGCCTCCTGTGGCCAGTCACTGTGCTTCCTTGGCTCTGTCCCTGGGTCTGTTCTATGTGCCCTGCTGGTGGAGGACTCCTGTGGCCTGTCACTGTGCTTCCTCGGCTCTGTCCCTGGGTCTGTTCTATGTGCCCTGCTGGTGGAGGACTCCTGTGGCCTGTCACTGTGCTACCCTGGCTGTGTCCCTGGGTCTATTCCCTGTGCCTTGCGGTGGCAGCCTCCAATGGCCTGTCACTGTGATTCCCTAGCTCTTTCCCTATGTCTGTTCTCTGTGTCCTGCTGGTGACAACCTCCTGTCGCCCGTCACTGTGCTTCCCTGGCTCTGTCCCTGGGTCTGTTCTCTGTGCCCTGCTGGTGGGGCCTCCTCTGGCCAGTCACTGTCCTTCCCTGGCTCTGTCCCTGGATCTATTCTCTGTGCCCTGCTGGTGGCGGCCTCCTGTGGCCTGTCACTGTTTACATTGTTTGTTTATTGTTTATTGTATTCTAGGAATGAATACATTTGAGAAAGACTCTTTTACAAAGGTTCCGCGTCAAATTAGGTACAAACAATAGGTTACAATAGGTGACACAATAAAAGTACATTGTGGAGCAAGAAGAGACATGAACAGTCAAGTATCAAAACATTTGTGCAAGGACAGATAATTACCAAATGAACACTTTTCTTCAATAAGCAAACAAATGAGGAAGGGAAAAGATAGGTTAGTGTGATAGATAGAGCATGTGAGAGAAAGGAGGAGGAGCAGACCATAGTTAGAAAAAGGATCCTCTACCAGGCCTTTGTCAGGTAAAGTGGGCAGGGTGGAAGATTGAAATAGTTAGGATTTAATCACTGTGCTTTCCTGGCTCTGTCCTAGGTGTGTTCTCGGTGCCCTGCTGGGCGGCCTCCTGTGGCGGTCACTGTGCTTTCCTGGCTCTGTCCTGTGTCTTTTCTCTGTGCCCTGCAGGTGGCGGCCTCTAGTGGCCTGTCACTGTGCTTCCCTGGCTCTGTCCCTAGGTCTTTTCTCTGTGTCCCGATGGTGGAGGCCCCCTGTGGCCTGTCACTGTTCTTCTCCTGGCTCTGTCCCTGGGTCTATTCTCTGTGCCCTGCTTGTGGAGGCCCCTGTAGCCTGTCACTGTGCTTCCTTGTCTCTGTCCCTGGGTCTGTTCTCTGTGCCCTGCTGGTGAGGCCTCCTGTGGCCTGTCAGTCTGCTTCCTAGCTCTGTCCCTGGCTTTGTACTCTGTGCCCTGCTGGTGGGACTCCTTGTGGCCAGTCTCTGCTTCCCTGGCTCTGTCCCTTGGTCTGTTCTCCTATCCCCTGCTGGAGGCCTCCTGTGGCCTGTCACTGTGCTTCTCTCTCTCTGTCCCTGGGTCTGTTCTCTGTGCCCTGCTGGTGCAGCCTCCTGTGGCCTGTCACTGCGCTTCCCTAGCTCTGTCCCTGTTTCTATTCTCTGTGCCCTGCTGGTTGGGGCCTCCTGTGGCCTGTCACTGTGCTACCCTGGCTGTGTCCCTCTGTCTGTTCTCTGTGCCTGCAGGTGGAGACCTCCTGTTGTCTGTCACTGTGCTTCCTTGGCTCCGTTTTGGGTTGGATTCTCTGTGCCCTGCTGATGGTGGCCTCCTGTGGCCATGCCACAGTGCCTTCCTGGCTCTGTCCCTGGATCTGTTCTCTGTGCCCTGCTGGTGGAGGCCTCCTGGGCCTGTCACTGTCCTTCCCTGGCTTTGTCCCTGGGTCTGTTCTCTGTGTCCTGCTGGTGGCGGCCTCCTGTGGCGTGCACTGTGCTCTCTGCTCTCTGTCCCTGGGTCTGTTCTCTGTGCCCTGCTGGTGGAGCCTCCTGTGGCCTGTCAGTCTGCTTCCCTGGCTCTGTCCCTGGCTTTGTTCTCTGTGCCCTGCTGGTGGAGGACTCCTTTGGCCAGTCTCTGTGCTTCCCTGGCTCTGTCCCTTGGTCTGTTCTCTATCCCCTGCTGGAGGAGGCCTCCTGTGGCCTGTCACTGTGCTTCACTCTCTCTCTGTCCCTGGGTCTGTTCTCTGTGCCCTGCTGGTAGGCAGCCTCCTATGGCCTGTCACTGCGCTTCCCTGGCTCTGTCCCTGTTTCTATTCTCTGTGCCCTGCTGGTTGGGGCCTCCTGTGGCCTGTCACTGTGCTACCCTGGCTGTGTCCCTCTGTCTGTTCTCTGTGCCCTGCAGGTGGAGGCCTCCTGTGGCCTGTCACTGTGCTTCCCTGGCTCTGTCTCCGGGTCTGTTCTCTGTGCCCTGCTGTGGCGGCCTACTGTGTCCTGTCTCTGTGCTTCCTCTGGCTGTGTCCCGGTCGTTCTCTGTGCCCTACTGGTGGCAGCCTCCTGTGGCCTGTCACTGTGCTTCCCTGGCTCTGTCCCTGGGTCTGTTCTCTGTGCCTGCTGGTTCAGGACTCCTGTGGCCTGTCACTGTGCTTCCTGGCTGTGTCCCTGGGTCAGTTCCTGTGCCCTGCTGGTGGCGGAATCCAATGGCCTGTCACTGTGCTTCCATGGGTCTCTTCTCTGTGCCCTGTTGGTGGCAACCTCCTATGGCCTGTCACTGTGCTTCCCTGGCTCAGTCTCTGGGTCTATTCTCTGTGCCCTGCTGGTGGCGGCCTCTTGGGCCTGTCACTGTGCTTCCCTGGCTCTGTCCCTGGGTCTGTTCACTGTGCCCTGCTGATGGCGGCCTCAGTGGCTTGTCACTGTGCTTCCGTGGCTCTCTCTCGGTTTGTTCTCCATGCCCTGCTGATGGAGGCCTCCTGTAGCCTGTCACTGTTTACATTGTTTGTTTATTGTTTATTTTATTCTAGGAATTAATACCTTTGAGCAAGGCTCTTTTACAAAGGTTCAGCGTCAAATTAGGTACAAACAATAAGGTTACAATAAGTGACACAATAAAGTACATTTGTGGAATGAAGAGACATGAACAGTCAAGTATCAAAACATTTGTACAAGGACAGATAATTACCAAAGGAACACTTTTCTTCAATAGGCAAACAAATGAGGAGGAAAAGATAGGTTAGTGTGCTAGATAGACATGTGAGAAAGGAGGAGGAGCAGACCATAGTTAGAAAAGGATCCTCTACCAGGCCTTTGTCAGGTAAAGTGAGCAGGGTGGAAAATTGAAATAGTTAGGATTTAATCACTGTGCTTTCCTGGCTCTGTCCTAGGTCTGTTCTCTGTGCCCTGCTGGGCGCCTCCTGTGGCAGTCTCTCTGCTTCCCTAGCTCTGTCCCTGCATCTATTCTCTGTGCCTCATTGGTGGAGGATCCCTTGACCTGTCACTGTGCTTCCCTGTCTCTGTCCCTCGTCTGTTCTCTGTGCCCTGCTGGGAGGCCTCCTGTGGCCTGTCACTGTGCTTCCCTGTCTCTGTCCCTGGGTCTTGTTCTCGGTGCCCTGGTGGTGGCGGCCTCCTATGGCCTGTCACTGTGCTTCCCTGCTCTGTCCCTGTTCTGTTCTCTCTGCCCTACTGGTTGGGTCCTCCTGTGGCCTGTCACTGTGCTTCACAGGCTCGGTCCTTGGTCTGTTCTCTGTGCCCTGCTGGTGGAGGACTGCTGCCGCCTGTCACTGTGCTTCACTGGCTGTGTTCCTTGGTCTGTTACCTGTGCCCTACTGCTGGCGGAAGCCTTGGCCCTGTCACTGTGCTTCCCTGGGTCTGTTCTCTGTGCCCTACTGGTGACAACCCTCTGAGCCCTGTCACTGTGCTTCCCTGGCTCTGTCTCTGGGTCTATTCTGTGTGCCCTGCTGGTGGTGGCCTCCTGTGACCAATCCCAGTGGTTCCCTAGCTCTGTCCTGGGTCTATTCTATGTGCTCTACTGATGGAGGCCTCCTGTGGCCTGTCACTGCTTTCCTGGCTCAGTCCCTGGGTCTGTTCTCTGTGCCCTGCTGGTGGCAGCCTCCTGTGGCCGGTCACTGTCCTTCCCTGGCTCTGTCCTGGGTCTATTCTCTGTGCCCTGCTGGTGGTGGCCTCCTGTGGTCTGTCACTGTGTTTCCCTGGCTCTCTCCTCGGTCTGTTCTCCTGTTGCCTTGCTGGAGCAACTTCTTATGGCCTGTCACTGTGCTTCCCTGGCTCTGTTCCTCAGTCTGTTCTCTGTGACCTGCTGGTGGCGGCCTCCTGTGGCTTGTCACTGTGCTTCCTGGCTCTGTCTCTCGATCTGTTCTCTGTACTCTGCAGGTGGAGGCCTCCTGTCACCAGTCTCTGAGCTCCCAGGGTCTGTCCCTGGGTCTATTCTCTGTGCCCTGATGGTGGAGCCTCCCACTGGCCTGTCACTGTGCTTTCCTCTCTCTGCCCTGGTCTGTTCTCTGTGCCCTGCTGGTGGCAGCCTCCTGTGGCCAGTCACTGTCCTTCCTGGCTCTCTCCCAGGTTCTGTTCTCTGTGCCCTGCTGGTGGCAGCCTCCTGTGGCCTGTCACTGTATTTCCCTGCTCCATCCCTGTGTCTGTTCTCTGTGCCCTGCTGATTGAGGCGTCCTGTGGCCTGTCACTGTTTACATTGTTGACATTGTTTGTTTCTTGTTTATTGTATTCTAGGAGTTAATACCTCTGAGCAAGGCTCTTTTACAAAGGTTCCGCATCAAATTATATACAAGCAATAAAGGTTACAATGAGTGACATAATAAAGTACATTGTGGAATGAAAGAGACATGAACAGTCAAGTATCAAAACATTTGTGCAAGGACAGATAATTACCAAATGAACACTTTTTCTTCAATAAGCAAACAAATGAGGAGAAAAGATTGGTTGTGTGGTGGATAGAGCATGTGAGAGAAAGGAGGAGGAGCAGACCATAGTTGAAAAGGATCCTCTACCAGGCCTTTGTCAGGTAAAGTGGGCAGGGTGGAAAATTGAAATAGTTAGGATTTAATCACTGTGCTTTCCTGGCTCTGTCCCTAGGTCTGTTCTCTTTGCCCTGCTGAGGCGGCCTCCTGTGGCCGGTCACTGTGCTTTCTGGCTCTGCCCTGTATCTCTTCTCTGTGCCCTGCAGGTGGTGGCCTCTTGTGGCCTGTCACTGTAATTCCCTGGCTCTGTCCCTGGGTCTGTTCTCTGTGACCTGCTGGTGGAGGACTCCTGGCCAGTCTCTGTGCTTCCCTGGCTCTGTCCTGGGTCTATTCTCTGTGCCTCAATGGTGGAGGCCCCTGTGGCCTGTCACTGTGCTTCCCTGTCTCTGTCCTGGGTCTGTTCTCTGTGCCCTACTGGTGGAGGCCTCCTGTGGCCTGGCACTGTGCTTCCCTGGCTCTGTCCCTCACTTTGTTCTCTGTGCCCTGCTGGTGGGGGCCTCCTGTGGCCAGTCTCTGTGCTTCCCTGGCTCTGTCTCTGAGTCTATTCTCTGTGGCATGCTGGTGGAAACCTCCTGTGGCCTGTCACTGTGCTTCCCTGGCTCTGTCTCTGAGTCTATTCTCTGTGCCCTGCTGATGGAGGCATCCTGTGGCCTGTCACTGTTCACATTGTTTACATTCTTTTTAGTGTTTATTGTATTCTAGGAATTAACTACATTTGAGCCACTGCTCTTTTACAAGGTTCAGCGTCAAATTAGTGTACAAAGCAATAAGGTTACAATAGAGTGACACAATAAAAGTACATTGTGGAATGAAAGGACATGAACAGTCAGGTATCAAAACATTTATGCAAGGACAGATAATTACCAAATGAACACTTTTCTTCAATAAGCAAACAAAGGAGGAGGGAAAAGATAGGTTAGTGTGATAGATAGAGCATGTGAGAGAAAAGAGGGGGGAGCAGAATATAGTTAGAGAAACTGATCCTCTACCAGGCCTTTGTCAAGTAAAGTGGGCAGGGTGGAAATTTGAAATAGTTAGGATTTAATCACTGTGCTTTCCTGGCTCTGTCCCTGGGTCTGTTCTCTGTGCCCTGCTGGAGGGGGCCTCCTGTGGCCAGTCACTTTGCTTTCCTGGCTCTGTCCTGTGTCTCTTCTCTGTGCCTTGCAGGTGGCTGCCTCATGTGGCCTGTCACTGTGCTTCCCTGGCTCTGTCTCTCAGTCTGTTCTCTGTGCCCTTCTGGTGGAGCCCTCCTGTGGCCAGTCTCTGTGCTTTCCTGGTTCTGTCCCTTGGTCTATTCTCTGTGCGCAATGGTGGAGGACCCTGTGGCAGGTCACTGTGCTTCCCTGTCTCTGTTCCTGGGTCTGTTCTCTGTGCCCTGCTGGTGGAGCCCTCAGTGGCCTGTCAATGTGCTTCCCTGGCTCTGTCCCTGGCTTTTTCTCTGTGCCCCTGCTGGTGGAGGCCTCCAGTGGCCTGTCTTTGTGCTTCCCTGGCTCTGTCCCTTGCTCTGTTCTCTGTGCCCTGCTGGAGGGGCCTCCTGTGGCCTGTCACTGTGCTTCCATCTCTCTGTCCCTGTTTCTGTTCTCTGTGCCCTGCTGGTGAGGCCTCCAATGGCCTGTCCTGTGCTACCCTGGCTCTGTCCCTTTGTCTGTTCTCTGTGCCTGCAGGTGGAGGCCTCCTGTTGTCTGTCACTGTGCTTCCTTGGCTCTGTTTCTCGGTTCATCCTCTGTGCCCTGCTCCTGGAGGCCTCCTGCGTCCTGTCTCTGTACTTCTCAGGCTGTGTCCCTGGGTATGTTCACATTGCCCTACTGGTGGCGGCCTCCTGTGGCCTGTCACTGTTCTTCAATAAGCTCTCTCCTTGGGTCAGTTCTCTGTGCCCTGCTGGTGGAGGATTCCTGTGGTCTGTCCTCTGCTTCCTTCTCTGTGTCCCTGTGTCTGTTACCTGTGCCCTGCTGGTGGCTGAATCCAAGGCCTGTCACTGTGCTTCCTGAGTCTGTTCTCTGTGCCCTGCTGGTGGCAGCCTCCTGTGGTCTGTCACTGTGCTTCCCTGGCTCTATCCCTGGTTCTGTTCCCTGTACCCCTACTGATGGAGGCCTCCCTGTGGCCTGTCACTGTGCTTCCTGGCTCTGTCCCTGGGTCTGTTCTCTATGCACTGCAGGTGGCAGCCTCCTGTGGCCGGTCACTGTCCTTCCCTGGCTCTGTCCCTGGGTCTATTCTCTGTGCCCTGCTGTGGTGGCCTCATGTGGCCTGTCACTGTATTTCCCAGGTTCTGTCCCTAGGTCTGTTTTCTGTGCCTTGCTGGAGGCAGCCTCCTGTGGCGGTCACTGTGCTTTCCTTTCTCTTTCCTTTGTCTCTTCTCTGCTGACATGCAGGTGGTGGCCACTTATGGCCTGTCACTGTGCTTCCCTGGCTCTGTCTCTCGATCTGTTCTCTGTGCCCTGCAGGTGGCTTCCCTGGCTAAGTCCCTAGGTTTAATCTCTGTGCCCTGATTGGGAGGCCCCCTGTGGCCTGTCAATGTGCTTCCCTGGCTCTGTCTCTGGGTTGGTTCTCTGTGCCCTGCTGGAGGAGGCCTTCTGTTGCCTGTCTGTGTGCTTCCTGTCTCTGTCCCTGGGTATGTTCTCTGTGCCCTGCTGATGGGACCTCCTGTGGCCTGACACTGTGCTTCCTGGCTTTGTCACTGTGTCTGTTCTCTGTGCCTGCTGGTGGCAGCGTCTTGTGGCCAGTCACTGTGCTTCCCAGGCTCTGTTCTTGTGCCTGTTCTCTGTGCCCTGATGGTGGAGGCCTCCTGTTGCCTGTCACTGCGCTTCCTGGTTCTGACCTGGGTCTGTTCTCTAGGCCCTGCTCTTTGCGGTCTCCTGTGGCTTGTCACTGTGCATTCTTGGCTCTTTCCCTGGTTCTGTTCTCTATGCCCTGCTGGTTGGGGGCCTCCTGGGGCCTGTCACTGTGCTTCCCTGGCTCTGTCTCTGGGTTCATTCTCTGTGCCCTGCAGGTGGAAACCTCCTACTGGTGGAGTCCTCCTGCGTCCTGTCTCTGTGCTTCTCTGGCTCTGTTCCTGGGTATGTTCTCTGTGCCCTACTGGTGGCAGCCTCCTGTGGCCAGTCACTGTGCTTCATGGCTCTTTCCCTGGGTATGTTCCTGTGCCCTGCTGGTGGTGACCTCAATGGCCTGTCACTGTGCTTCCCTGGGTCTGTTATTTGTGCCCTGCTGGTGGCAGCCTCCTGTGGCCGGTCACCGTCCTTCCCTGGCTCTGTCCTGGGTCTTTCTCTGAGCCCTGCTGGTGGCGGCCTTCTGTGGCCTGTCAGTGTGTTTCCCTCTCTGTCCCTAGGTCTGTTCTCTGTGACCTGCTGGTGGCAGACTCCTGTAGCTTATCACTGTACTTCCTTAGCAGTGTCTCTCGATCTATTCTCTGTGCCCCTGCTGGTGGAGGCCTCCAGTGGCATGTCTCTGTGCTTCAATGGTTCTGTGCCTGAGTCTGTTCTCTGTGCCCTGCTGGTGGTGGCCTCTTGTGGCCTGTCACTGTGGTTCCCTGGCTTTGTCCCTGGGTCTGTTCTCTGTGACCTGCTGGTGGCGGCCACCTGTTGCCCGTCACTCTGTTCCTGGCTCTTTCCCTAGGTGTTCTCTGTGCCTGAAGGTTGCAGGCCACCTGTGGCCTGTCACTGTGTGTTCTCTAGCTCTGCAACTGGGTCTGTTCTCTGTGCCCTGCTGAGAGCCTCCAGTCACTTGTAACTGTGTTTCCTGGCTCTGTCCCTGGGTTGCTTCTCTGTGCCCTGCTGGAGGAGGCCTTCTGTTGCCTGTCTGTGTGCTTCCCTGTCTCTGTCCCTGGGTATGTTCTCTGTGCCCTGCTGATGGAGGCCTCCTGTGGCCTGACACTGTGCTTCCTGGCTTTGTCACTGTGTCTGTTCTCTGTGCCCTGCTGGTAGCGTCTTGTGGCCAGTCACTGTGCTTCCCAGGCTCTGTTCTTGTGCCTGTTCTCTGTGCCCTGATGGTGGAGGCCTCCTGTTGCCTGTCACTGCGCTTCCCTAGTTCTGACCCTGGGTCTGTTCTCTAGGCCCCTGCTCTTTCTGCGGTCTCCTGTGGCTTGTCACTGTGCATTCTTGCTCTTTCCTGGTTCTGTTCTCTATGCCCTGCTGGTGGAGGCCTCCTGGGGCCTGTCACTGTGCTTCCTGGCTCTGTCTCTGGGTTCATTCTCTGTGCCCTGCAGGTGGAAACCTCCTACTGGTGAGTCTCCTCGTCACCTGTCTCTGTGCTTCTCTGGCTCTGTTCCTGGGTATGTTCTGCTTGCCCTACTGGTGGCAGCCTCCTGGGCCAGTCACTGTGCCACTAGCTCTTTCCTGGTATGTTCCCTGTGCCCTGCTGGTGGTGACCTCCAATGGCCTGTCACTGTGCTTCCCTGGGTCTGTTATTTGTGCCCTGCTGGTGGCAGCCTCCTGTGGCGGTCACCGTCCTTCCCTGGCTCTGTCCTGGGTCTATTCTGAGCTCCTGCTGGTGGCGGCCTCCTGTGGCCTGTCAGTGTGTTTCCCTCTCTCTGTCCCTGAGTCTGTTCTCTGTGACCTGCTGGTGGCAGACTCCTGTGGCTTATCACTGTGCTTCCTTAGCAGTGTCTCTCGATCTGTTCTCTGTGCCCTGCTGGTGGAGGCCTCCAGTGGCATGTCTCTGTCTTCAATGGTTCTGTGCCTGAGTCTGTTCTCTGTGCCCTGCTGGTGGTGGCCTCTTGTGGCCTGTCACTGTGGTTCCCTGGCTTTGTCCCTGGGTCTGTTCTCTGTGACCTGCTGGTGGCTGACCACCTGTTGCCCGTCACTCTGCTTCCTGGCTCTTTCCCTAGGTTTGTTCTCTGTGCCTGAAGGTGCAGGCCACCTGTGGCCTGTCACTGTGTTTCTCTAGCTCTGCAACTAGGTCTATTCTCTGTGCCCTGCTGTGAGGCCTCCCAGTCACCTGTAACTGTGTTTCCCTGGCTCTGTCCCTGGGTCTCTTCTCTGTGCCATGCTGCTGGTGCCCTCCTGTGGCCGGTCACTGTGCTTCCCTGGCTCTGTCCCTGTGTCTGTTCTCTGTTCCCTGCTGGTGGCGGCCTCTTGTGGCCTGTCACTGTGCTTCAAGGCTCTGTCCAGGGTCTGTTCTCTGTGCCTTGCTGGAGCGTCATCCTGTGGCCTGTCACTGTGCTTCCTTGGCTCTGTCCCTGGTGTGTTCTCTGTCCCCTGCTGGTGTCGACCTCCTGTGGCCTGTCAATGTACTTCCCTGGCTCTCTCTGCATCAGTTGCCCCTAATGGTAGAGAGCCTTCTGTGCTTTCATGGCTCTCTCTATGGGTCTGTTCTCTGTGCCCTGCTGCAAGAGGCCTCCTTTGGCATGTCACTGTGCTTCCCTGTCTCTGTCCCTAGGTCTGCTCCTGTGCCCTGCAGAGGTGGCCTCCCTATTTTCACTGTGCTTTTCTGGCTCTGTCCCCAGGTCTGTTTCTCTGCCCTGCTGGTGGCGGCCTCCTGTGGCATGTCTCTGTGCTTTCCTGGCTCTGTCCCTGGGTCTGTTCTCTGTGCCCCTGCTGATGGAGGCTCCTGTAGCCTGTTTCTGTGATTTCCTGGCTCTGTCCCTGGGTTTGTTCTCTGTGCCCTGCTGGAGGTGGTCTGCTGTGGCCGGTCACTGTGCTTTCCTGGCTCCTGTCCTGTGTCTCTTCTCTGTGCCCTGCAGGTGGCAGCCTCTTCTGGCCTGTCACTGTGCTTCCCCCAGCTCTGTGCCTGTTTCTGTTCTCTGTGCCCTGCTGATGGCAGCCTCCAATGGCTTGTTACCTGTGCTTCCCAGGCTCTGTCTTTCGGTCTGTTCTCTGTGCCCTGCTGGTGGAGGCCTCCTGTGGCGGTCACCGTGCTTTCCTAGCTATGTTCTGTGTTTCTTCTCTGTGTCCTAGGTGGCGTCCTCTTGAGGCCTGTCACTGTGCTTCCTTGGCTAAGCCCTGGGTCTATTCTCTGTGTCCTGATGGTGACAGCCTCTGTGGCTGGTCACTGTCCTTCCTAGCTCTGTCCCTGGTCTACTCTCTGTGCCATGCTGCTGGCGACCTCCTGGTGCCAGTCTCTGTGTTTCCTGGCTCTGTCCTGGTTTGCTCTCTGTTCCTGCTGGAGTCGGCCTCCTGTGGCCGGGTCACAGTGCTTCCTGGCCTCAGTCCTGTGTTTCTTCTCTGTGCCCTAGGTTGCAGCCTCTTCCGGCCTGACACTGTGCTTCCCTGGCTCTGTCCCTGAGTTTGTTCTCTGTGACCTGCTGGTGGCGGCCTTCTGTGGCTTGTCACTGTGCTTCCTAGCTCTGTCTCACGATCTGCTCTCTGTGCCCTGCTGAAGAGGCCTCCTCTGGCCTGTCACTGTGCTTCCCTCTCTCTGTCCCTGGGTCTGTTCCCTGAGCCCTGCTGGTGGCGGCCTCCCATGGCCTGTAATCTGCATCCCTGGCTCTGTCCCTGGGTCTGTTCTCTGTGCTCTGCTGGTGGTGATCTCCTGTGGCCTGTCACTGTGCTTTTGGCTCTTTCCCAGTTTCTTTTCTCTGTGCCCTGCTGTTGAGGTCTCCTGCATCCTGTCTCTGTGCTTCCCTGGCTCTGTCCCTGGTACCTTCTCTGTGCCCTACAGGTGGTGGCCTCCTGGGGCCTGTCACTGTGCTTCCCTGGCTGTAATCCTGGGTCTGTTCCCTGTGCCCTGCTGGAGGCCCCCAATAGCCCATCACTGTGCTTCCCTGGGTGTGTTCTCTGTGCCCTGCTGGTGGCAACCTCTGGTGGCCTGTCACTGTGCTTCCCTGGATCTGTCTCTTGGTCTATTCTCTGTGCCCTGCTGGTGGAGGCCTCCTGTGGCCTGTCACCGTGCTTCCCCAGGTCTGCTCTCTGTGCCCCGCTGCTGGTGGCCTCCTGTTGCCTGTCAATGTGCTTCCCTTGCTCTGTCCCTGCGTCTGTCTCTCTGTGCCCTGCTGGTGGCGGCCTCCTGTGGCTTGTCACTGTGCTTCCTGGCTCTGTCTCCGGTCTGTTCTCTGTGCCCTGCTGGTGGTGGCCTCCTATGGCCTGTCACTGTGCTATCCTGGCTCTGTCCCTCTGTCTGTTCTCTGTGCCCCTACAAGTGGAGGCTTCCTGTTGTTTGTCACTGTGCTTCCCTAGCTCTGTTTCTGGGTTCATTGTCTGTGCTCTGCTGCTGGAGGCCTACGCATCCTGTCTCTGTGCTTCTCTGGCAGTGTCCCGGGTACATTCTCTGTGCCCCTACTGGTGGAGGACTCCTGTGGCCTGTCACTGTGCTTCCCTGGCTGTGTCCCTGGTCTGTTCCTGTGCCCTGCTGGTGGCGAAATCCAATGGCCTGTCACTGTGCTTCCTGGGTCTGTTCTCTGTGCCCTGCTGGTGGCAACCTCCAGTGGCCTGTCACTGTGCTTCCTGGGTCTATCTCTGATTCTATTCTCTTTGCCCTGCTGGTGGCGGCCTACAGTGGCCTGTCACTGTGCTTCCCTGCTTTATCCTGGGTCTGTTCTCTGTGCCCTGCTGATGGAGGCCTCCTGTGGCCAGCCACTGTGCTTTCCTGGATCTGTCCTGTGTTTCTTCTCTGTGCTGGGCAGGTGATGGCCTGTTATGGCCTGTCACTGTGCTTCCATGACTATGTTCCTGGGTCTGTTCTCTGTGTCCTGCATGTGGCGGCCTCCTGTGGCTTGTCACTGTGCTTCCCTAGCTCTGTCTCTCGATCTGTTCTCTGTGCCCTGCAGGTGGAGGCCTCCTGTGGCCAGTCACTGTGCTTCCTTGGCTCTGTCCCTGGATCTGTTCTATGTGCCCTGCTGGTGGAGGACTCCTGTGTCCTGTTACTGTGCTACCCTGGCTGTGTCCCTGGGTCTGTTCCTGTGCCTTGCGGTGGCAGCCTCCAATGGCCTGTCACTGTGCTTTCCTGGTCTGCTCTCTGTGTCCTGCTGGTGACAACCTCCTGTTGCCTGTCACTGTGCTTCCCTGGCTCTGTCCCTGGGTCTGTTCTCTGTGCCCTGCTGGTGGAGGCCTCCTGTGGCCAGTCACTATCCTTCCTGGCTCTGTCCCTGGGTCTGTTCTCTGTGCCCTGCTGATGGAGGCCTCCTGTGGCCTGTCACTGTTTACATTGTTTGTTTATTGTTTATTGTATTCTAGGAATTAATACCTTTGAGCCAAGGCTCTTTTGCAAAGATTCCGTGTCAAATTAGGTACAAACAATAAGGTTACATTAGTGACACAATAAAGTACATTGTGGAATGAAAGAGACATGAACAGTCAAGTATCAAAACATTTGTGCAAGGACAGATCATTACCAAATGAACACTTTTCTTCAATAAGCAAACAAATGAGGGAGGAAAAGATAGGTTAGTGTGCTAGATAGAGCATGTGAGAGAAAGAAGGGAGGAGCAGACGATAGTTAGAAAGGATCCTCTACCAGGCGTTTGTCAGGTAAAGTGGGCTGGGTGGAAAATTGAAATAGTTAGATTTAATCACTGTGCTTTCCTGGCTCTGTCCCTGGGTCTGCTCTCTGTGCCCTGCTGACGGAGGCGTCCTGTTGTCTGTCACTGTGCTGCTGTGGCTCCGTTTCTGGGTTCGTTCTCTGTGCCCTGCTGCTGGAGACTGACTGCGTCCTGTCTCTGTGCTTCTCGCTGTGTGTCCCTGGTACGCTCTCTTGCCTACTGGTAGCAGCCTCCTGTGGCCTGTCACTGTGCTTTCCCGGCTCTGTCCCTGGGTCTGTTCTCTGTGACCTGCTGGTTCAGGACTCCTGTGGCCTGTCACTGTGCTTCCCAGGGTCAGTTCCTGTGCCCTGCTGGTGGCGGAAACCAATGGCCTGTCACTGTGCTTCCTGGGTCTCTTCTCTGTGCCCTGTTGTGGCAACCTCCTGTGGCCTGTCACTGTGCTTCCCTGGCTCTGTCTCTGGGTCTATTCTCTGTGCCCTGCTGGTTGCGGCCTCTTGGGCCTGTCACTGTGCTTTCCTGGCTCTGTCCCTGGGTCTGTTCTCTGTGCCCTGCTGATGGCGGCCTCCAGTGGCTTTTCACAGTGGTTCCCTGGCTCTGTCTCTCGGTCTGTTCTCTGTGCCCTGCTGGTTGGGGCCTCTTGTGGCCAGTCTCTGTGCTTCCCTGGCTCTGTCCCTGCATCTATTCTCTGTGCCTCGATGGTGGAGGACCCCTGTGGCCTATCACTGTGCTTCCCTGTCTCTTTCCTGGGTCTGCTCTCTGTGCGTGCTGGTGGAGGACTCCTGTGGCCTGTCAGTGTGCTTCTCTGGCTCTGTCCCTTGGCCTGTTCTCTGTGCCCTGCTGGAGGAGGCCTCCTGTGGCCTGTCACTGAGCTTCCCTCTCTCTGTCCCTGTTTCTGTTCTCTGTGCCCTACTGGTTGAGGCCTCCTCCTAGCCTGTCACTGTGCTTCACTGGCTCTGTCCCTGGGTCTGTTCTCTGTGCCCTACTGCTGGCAGAATCCAGTGGCCTGTCACTGTGCTTCCCTGGGTCTGTTCTCTCTGTGCCCTGCTGTGGCCCACCCCTGTGGCCTGTCCCTGTCTTCCCTGGCTCTGTTCCTCGGTGTGTGTTCTCTGTGACCTGCTGGTGGCGTGGCCTCCTGTGGCTTGTCACTGTGCTTCCCTGGCTATGTTCCTCGATCTGTTCTCTGTACTCAGCAGGTGGAGGCCTCCTGTCACCAGTCTCTAGGCTTCCTCTCTCTGTCCCTGGGTCTGCTCTCCATGTGCCCTGCTGGTGGCGGCCTCCTATAGCTTGTCACTGTACTTCCCTGGCTCTGTCCCTGGGTCTGTTCTCTGTGCCCTGCTGGCGGCAGCCTCCTGTGGCCAGTCTGTGCTTCCTGGCTCTCTCCCAGGTTCTGTTCTCCTGTGCCCTGCTGGTGGCAGCCTCCTGTGGCGTGCACTGTGTTTCCCTGACTCTGTCCCTGGGTCTGTTCTCTGTGCCCTGCTGATGGAGCGTCCTGTGTCCTGTCACTGTTTACATTGTTTTACATTGTTTGTTTCTTGTTTATTGTCTTCTAGGAGTTAATACCTTTGGAGTCAAAGGCTCTTTTACAAAGGTCCGTGTCAAATTATATCTGAGCAATAAGGTTACAATGAGTGACACAAGAAGAGAGTACATTGTGGAATGAGAAAGAGATGAACAATCAAGTACCAAAACATTTGTGCAAGGACAAATAATTACCAAATGAACTCTTTTCTTCAATAAGCAAACAAATGAGGAGGGGAAAGATCGGTTAGTGTGCTAGATAGAGAATGTGAAAGAGAAAGGAGGAGGAGCAGACCATAGTTGAGAAAAGTATCCTCTACCAGGCCTTTATCAGGTAAAGTGGGCATGGTGGAAAATTGAAATAGGATTTAATCACTGTGCTTTCCTGGCTCTGTCCCTGGGTCTGTTCTCTGTGCCTGCTGTGGCGGCCTCCTGTGGCTGGTCACTGTGCTTTTCTGGCTCTGTCATGTGTCTCTCTGTGCCCTTCTGGTTGAGGCCTCCTGTGGCCTGTCACTGAAGCTACCCTGGGTCTCTTCTCAGTGCCCTGTCGGTGGCAACCTCTTGTGGCCTGTCACTGTGCTTCCCTAGCTCTGTCTCTGGTCTGTTCTCTGTGCCCTGCTGGTTGCGCCTCTTGGGGCCTGTCACTGTACTTTCTAGGCTCTGTCCCTGGGTCTGTTCTCTGTGCCCTGCTGATGGTGGCCTCCAGTGGCTTTTCACTGTGCTTCCCTGGCTCTGTCTCTCAGTCTGTTCTCTGTGCCATGCTGGTGGGAGGCCTCCTGTGGCCAGTCTCTGTAGCTTCCTGAGCTCTGTCCTTGCATCTATTATCTGTGTGCCTCGATGGTGGAAGACCCTTGTGGCCTGTCACTGTGCTTCCCTGTCTCTTTCCCTAGGTCTGTTCTCTGTGCCGTGCTGGTGGAGACTCCTGTAGCCTGTCAGTGTGCTTCCGTGGCTCTGTCCTTGGCCTGTTCTCTGTGGCCCTGCTGGAAGGGGCCTCCTGGCCTGTCACTGAGCTTCCCTCTCTCTGTCCCTGTTTCTGTTCTCTGTGCCCTACTGGTTTGAGGCCTCCTCTAGCCTGTCACTGTGCTTCACTGGCTCTGTCCCTGGGTCTGTTCTCTGTGCCCTGCTGGTGGATGGCTCCTGTAGCCTGTCACTGTGCTTCACTGGCTGTGTCCCTTGGCCCATTTCCTGTGCCCTACTGCTGTGAGATCCAGTGGCCTGTCACTGTGCTTGACTGGGTCTGTTCTCTGTGCCTGCTGGTGGCCACCCCCTGTAGCCTGTCACTGTGCTTCCTGGCTCTGTCTCTGGGTCTATTCTGTGTGCCCTGCTGGTGGCGTCCTCCTTTGACCAGTCACTGTGCTTCCCTGGCTCTGTTCCGGTTTGTTCTCTGAGACCTGCTGGTGGCGGCCTCCTGTGGCTTGTCACTGTGCTTCCCTGGCTCTGTTCCTGGGTGTGTTCTCTGTGACTTGCTGGTAGTGGCCTCCTGTGGCTTGTCACTGTGTTTCTGACTCTATCTATCGATATGTTCTCTGTGTCCTGCAGGTGGAGACCTCCTATAGCCAGTCACTGTGCTTCCCTCTCTCAGTCCCTGGTATGTTCTCTGAGCCCTGCTGGTGGTGGCTTCTATGGCCTGTCACTGTGATTCCCTGACTATGTCCCTGGGTCTGTTCTCTGTGCCCTGCTGGTGTAGCCTCCTGTGGTCTGTCACTGTGCTTTCTTGGCTCTTTCCTGGTTCTATTCTCTGTGCCCTGCAAGGTTGAGGCCTTCTGGGGCCTGTCTCTGTCTTCTCTGAGCTCTGTCCCTGGGTTTCTCTGTGCCTTACTGGTAGCAGCCTCCTATGGCCTGTCACTGCGCTTTCCTGGCTCTGTCCCTGGGTCTGATCTCTGTGCCCTGCTGGTGGAGGACTCCTGTGCCTGTCACTGTGCTTCCCTGGCTGTGTCCCTGTGTCTGTTCCCAGTGCCCTGCTGGTGGCAACCTCCAATGGCCTGTCACTGTGCTTCCCTGTGTCTGTTCTCTGTGCCCTGCTGGTGGCAACCTCCTATGGCCTGTCACTGTGCTTCCTGGCGCTGTCTCTGAGTCTATTCTCTGTGGCGTGCTGGTGGAAACCTCCTGTGGCCTGTTACTGTCTTCCCTGGCTCTATCTCTGGTCTTTCTCTATGCCCTGCTGATGGAGGCATCCTGTAGCCTGTCACTGTTTACATTGTTTACATTGTTTGTTTATTGTTTATTGTATTCTAGGAATTAATACCTTTGAGCCAAGGCTCTTTTTTCAAAGGTTCGTGTCAAATTAGGTACAAAGCAATAAGGTTACAAAGTGACACAATAAAGTACATTTGTGGAAAGAAAGAGACATGAAAAGTCAAGTATCAAAACATTTGTGCAGGACAGATAATTACCAAATGAACACTTTTCTTCAATAAGCAAACAAATGAGGAGGAAAAGATAGGTTAGTGTGATAGATAGAGCATGTGAGAGAAAGGAGAGGAGCAGACCACAGTTGGAGAAAAGGGTCCTCTATCAGGCCTTTGTCAGGTAAGTGGGCAGGGTGGAAAATTGAAATAGTTAGGATTTAATCATGTGCTTTCCTGGCTCTGTCCTGTGTCTCTTCTCTGTGCCTTGCAGGTGGCGGCCTCTTGTGGCCTGTCACTGTGATTCCCTGTCTCTGTCTCTCAGGTCTGTTCTCTGTGCCCTGCTGATGGATGCCTCCTGTGGCCAGTCTCTGTGCTTCCCTGGTTCTGTCCCTGGGTCTATTCTCTGTGCCTCAATGGTGGAGGCCCCTGTGGCAGTCATTGTGCTTCCCTGTCTCTGTCCCTGGGTCTCTACTCTGTGCCCTGCTGGTGGAGGCCTCCTGTGGCCTGTCAATGTGCTTCCCTGGCTCTGTCCCTGGCTTTGTTCTCTGTGCCCTGCTGGTTGAGGTCTCCTGTGGCTGTCACTGTGCTACCTGGCTTTGTCCCTTTGTCTGTTCTCGGTGCCCTGCAGGTGGAGGCCTACTCGTCCTGTCTCTGTGCTTCTCTGGCCTTGTGTGTCCTGGGTACGTTCTCCTGTGCCCTCACTGGTGGCAGACTCCTGTTGCCTGTCACTGTGCTTTCCTGGCTCTGTCCCTGGGTCTGTTCTCTGTGCCTGCTGGTCCAGGACTCCTGTGGCCTGTCACTCTGCTCCCTGGCTGTGTCCTGGGTCTGTTACCTGTGCCCTGCTGGTGGCTGAATCAATGGCCAGTCACTGTGCTTCCCTGAGTCTGTTCTCTGTGCCTGCTGGTGGCAACCTCCTGTGGTCTGTCACTGTGCTTCCTGCTCTGTTCCTGGTTCTGTTCCCTGTACCCTGCTGATGGAGGCCTCCTGTGGCCTGTCACTGTGCTTTCTGGCTCTGTCCCTGGGCCTGTTCTCTGTGCACTGCTGGTGGCAGCCTCCTGTGGCAGTCACTGTCTTTCTCTGGCTCTGTCCTGGGTCTATTCTCTGTACCCTGTTCGTGGTGGCCTCCTGTGACCTGTCACTGTGTTTCCCTAGCTCTGTCCCAGGGTCTGTTCTCTATGCCTTGCTGGGCGGCCTCCTGTGGCGGTCACTGTGCTTTCCTTTCTCTGTCCTTTGTCTCTTCTCCGTGTCATGCAGGTGGTGACATCTTGCTGGCCTGTCACTGTGCTTCCCTGGCTCTGTCTCGATCTGTTCTCTGTGCCCTGCAGGTAGCTTCCCTGGCTAAGTCCCTGGGTTAAATCTCTGTGCCCTGATGGTGGAGGCCCCCTGTGACCTGTCACTGTGCTTCCCTGTCTCTTTCCCTAGGTCTGTTCTCTGTGCCGTGCTGGTGGAGGACTCCTGTAGCCTGTCAGTGTGCTTCCGTGGCTCTGTCCCTTGGCCTGTTCTCTGTACCCTGCTGGAGGAGGCCTCCTGGCCTGTCACTGAGCTTCCCTCTCTCTGTCCCTGTTTCTGTTCTCTGTGCCCCTACTGGTTGAGGGCCTCCTCTAGCCTGTCACTGTGCTTCACTGGCTCTGTCCCTGGGTCTGTTCTCTGTGCCCTGCTGGTGGATGACTCCTGTCGCCTGTCACTGTGCTTCACTGGCTGCGTCCCTTGGCCTGTTCCTGTGCCCTTTTCTGCTGGCGGAATCAGTGGCCTGTCACTGTGCTTGACTGGGTCTGTTCTCTGTGTGCCCTGCTGGTGGCCCACCCTGTGGCCTGTCACTGTCTTCCCTGGCTCTGTCTCTAGGTCTATTCTGTGTGCCCTGCTGGTGGCGGCCTCCTTTGACCAGTCACTGTGCTTCCCTGGCTCTGTTCCTCGGTGTGTTCTCCTGTGACCTGCTGGTGGCGGCCTCCTGTGGCTTGTCACTGTGCTTCCCTGGCTCTGTTCCTGGGTGTGTTCTCTGTGACTTGCTGGTGGTGGCCTCCTGTGGCTTGTCACTGTGTTTCCCTGACTCTATCTATCGATATGTTCTCTGTGTCCTGCAGGTGAGACCTCCTATAGCCAGTCACTGTGCTTCCCTCTCTCAGTCCCTGGTATGTTCTCTGAGCCCTGCTGGTGGTGGCTTCCTATGGCCTGTCACTGTGCTTCCCTGACTATGTCCCTGGGTCTGTTCTCTGTGCCCTGCTGGTGGTAGCCTCCTGTGGTCTGTCACTGTGCTTTCTTGGCTCTTTCCTGGTTCTATTCTCTGTGCCCTGCAAGTTGAGGCCTTCTGGGGCCTGTCTCTGTGCTTCTCTGACTCTGTCCCTGGGTCTGTTCTCTGTGCTTACTGGTAGCAGCCTCCTATGGCCTGTCACTGCGCTTTCCTGGCTCTGTCCCTGGTCTGATCTCTGTGCCCTGATGGTGGGCCCCTGTGACCTGTCACTGTGCTCCCCTAGCTCTGTCTCTGGGTTCTTCTCTGTGCCCTGCTGGAGGAGGCCTTCTGTTGCCTGTCTGTGTGCTTCCCTGTCTCTGTCCCAGGTAGGTTCTCTGTGACCTGCTGGTGGAGGCCTCCTGTGGCCTGACACTGTGCTTCCCTTGCTCTGTCCCTGTGTCTGTTCTCTGTGCCATGCTGGTGGTGGCGTCTTGTGGCCAGTCTCTGTGCTTTCAGGCTCTGTCCTTGTGCCTGTTCTCTGTGCCCTGATGGTGGAGGCCTCCTGTTGCCTGTCCTCGCTTTCCTGGTTCTGTCCTGGGTCTGTTCTCTGGGCCCTGCTCGTTGCTGGCCTCCTGTGGCCTGTCACTGTGCTTTCTTGGCTCTTTCCTGCTTCTGTTCTCTATGCCCTGCTGGTTGAGGCCTCCTGGGGCCTGTCACTGTGCTTCCCTGGCTCTGTCTCTGGGTTCGTTTTCTCTGCCCTGCTGGTGGAAACCTCCCTACTGGTGGAGGCCTCCTGCGTTCTGTCTCTGTGCTTCTCTGGCTCTGTCCCTGGATCGTTCTCTGTGCCCTACTGGTGGCAGCCTCCTGTAGCCTCTCACTGTGCTTCACTGGCTCTGTCCCTGGGATGTTCCTTGTGCCCTGCTGGTGGCGACCTCAATGGCCTGTCACTGTGCTTCCCTGGGTCTGTTCTTTGTGCCCTGCTGTGGCAGCCTCCTGTGGCAGTCACTGTCCTTCCCTAGCCCTGTCCCTGGGTATATTCTCTGTGCCCTGCTGGTGGCGTCTTCCTGTGGCCTGTCACTGTGTTTCCCTGTCTCTGTCCTGGGTGTGTTCTCTGTGCTCTGCTGGTGTCGAACTCCTGTGGCCTGTCAATGTACTTCCCTGGCTCTCTCTCTGTATCAGTGCCCTGATGGTGGAGGCCTCCTGGGGCCTGTTTCTGTGCTTCCATGGCACTCTCTATGGTCTGTTCTCTGTACCCTGCTGCAAGAGGCCTCCTTTGGCATGTCACTGTGCTTCCCTGTCTCTGTCCCTGGGTCTGCTCTCGTGCCCTGCTGGGTGGTCTCCTATAGCCTTTCACTGTGCTTTCCTGGCTCTGTCCCCAGGTCTGTTCTCTGTGCCCTGCCCGGTGGCGGCCTCCTGTGGCATGTCTCTGTGCTTCCTGGCTCTGTCCCTTGGTCTGTTCTCTGTGCCCTGCTGATGGAGGGCTCCTGTAGCCTGTCTCTGTGATTTCCTGTCTCTGTCCCTGGGTTTGTTCTCTGTGCCCTGCTGGGTGGCCTCCTGTGGCGGTCACTGTGCTTTCCTGGCTCTGTCCTATGTCTCTTCTCTGTGCCCTGCAGGTGACTGGCCTCTTCTGGCCTGTCCTGTGCTTCCCACTGGCTCTGTGCCTGAGTCTGTTCTCTGTGCCCTGCTGATGGCAGCCTACATGGCTTGTTACTGTGCTTCCTGGCTCTGTCTCTCGGTCTGTTCTCCGTGCCTGCTGGGTGGCCTCCTGTGGCCAGTCACGTGCTTTCCTGGCTATGTCCTGTGTCTCTTCTCTGTGTGTCTCCTTGGGTGGCAGCCTCTTGAGGCCTGTCACTGTGCTTCCTGGCTAAGACCCTGGGTCCATTCTCTGTGCCCTAATGGTGGAGGCCCCTGTGGCCTGTTGCTGTGCTTCCCTGGCTCTGTCTCTGGGTTCATTTCTGTGCCCTGCTAGAGGATGCCTCCTGTTGCCTGTCTTTGTGCTTCTCTGTCTCTGTCCCTGGGTCTGTTCTCTGTGTCCTGCTGGTGGAGGCCTCCTGTGGCCTGTCACTGTGCTTCCCTAGCTCTGTCCCAGGGTCTGTTCTCTGTGCCCTGCTGGTGGCGTCATCCTCGGGCCAGTCGCTGTGCTTCCTTGGCTCTGTCCTGAGTGCGTTCTCTGTGCCCTGCTGGTGGCGACCTCCTGTGGCTGGTCAATGTACTTCCCTGGCTCTGTCTCTGTGTCTCTTCTCCGTGCCCTGCTGGTGGAGGCCTCCTTGGGCCTGTCTCTGTGCTTCCTTGGCTCTTTCCATGGGTCTCTTCTCTGTGCCCCTGCTGCAGGAGGCCTCCTTTGGCCGGTCACTTTGCTTCCGTGTCTCTGTCCCTGGGTCTGCTCTCTGTGACCTGCTGGTGGCGGCCTCCTGTGGCATGTCACTGTGCTTCCCTGGCTCTGTCCCTCGGTCTGTTCTCTGTGCCCTGCTGATGGAGGCCTCCTGTGGCCTGTCACTGTGCTTTCCTGGCTCTGTCCTTGGTCTCTTCTCTGTGCCCTGCTGGTGGCGGCCTCTTGTGGCCTGTCACTGTGCTTCCTGGCTCTGTCCCTGGGTCTGTTCTCTGTGCCTAGCTGGTGGAGCCTTCTGTGTCTGGTCACTGTGCTTTCCTGGCTCTGTCCTGTGTCTCTTCTCTGTGCCTTGCAGGTGGCAGCCTCTTGAGGCCTGTCACTGTGCTTCCCTAGCTCTGTCCTGGGTCAATTCTCTGTGCCCTGATGGTGAGACCCCTGTGGCCTGTCACTGTGCTTCCTGTCTCTGTCCCTGGGTCTGTTCTCTGTGCCCTGATGGTGAGAGGCTTCCAGTGGCCTGTCATTGTGGTTCCTGGCTCTGTCCCTGGGTTTGTTCTCTGTCCCTCTTGGTGGAGGCCTCCAGTGGCCAGTCTCTGTGCTTCCCTGGCTCTGACCCTTGGTCTGTTCTCTGTGCCCTGCTGCAGGAGGCCTCCTGTGGACTGTCTCTGTGCTTCCTCTATCTGTCCCTGGGTCTGTTCTCTGTGCCCTGCTGGTGGTGGCCTCAATGGCCTATAACTGTGCTTCCCTGGCTCTGTCCCTGGGTCTGTTCTCCGTGCCCTGCTGGTGCGGCCTACTGTGGCCTGTCACTGTGCTTTCTTAGCTCTTTCCCTGTTTCTGTTCTCTCTGTGCCCTTCTGGTTGAGGCCTCCTGTGGCCTGTCAAAGTGCTTCCCCAGCTCTGTCTCTAAGTTCGTTCTCTGTGCCCTGCTGGTGGGCGCTTCCTGCGTCCTGTCTCTCTTCTCTGACTCTGTCCTAGTGCGTTCTCCTGTGCCCTACTGGTGGCAACCTCCTGTAGCCTGTCACTGTGCTTCCCTAGCTGTGGCCCTGGGTCTGTTCCTGTGCCCTGCTGGTGGAGGCCTCCAATGGCCTGTCACTGTACTTCCCTGGGTCTGTTCTCTGTGCCCTGCTGGTGGCAACCTTTGGTGGCCTGTCACTGTGCTTTTCTGGATCTGTTTCTTGGTCTATTCACTGTGCCCTGCTGGTGGAGGCCTCCTATGGCATGTCGCTGTGCTTCCAGGCTCTGTCCCTGGGTCTGTTCTCTGTGCCTGCTGCTGGCGGCCTCCTGTGGCCTGTCAATGTGCTTCCCTTGCTCTGTCCCTGGGTCTGTTCTCTGTGCCCTGCTGGTGACAGCCTCCTGTGGCTGGTCACTGTCCTTCCCTGGCTCTGTCCCTGGGTCTACTCTCTGTGCCATGCTGGTGGCGGCCTCCTGTGGCCAGTCTCAGTGTTTCCCTGGCTCTGTCCCTAGGTTTGCTCTCTGTTCCCTGCTGGGCGGCCTCCTGTGTGATCACAGTGCTTTCCTGGCTCTGTCCTGTGTCTCTTCTCTGTGCCCTGCAGGTGGCGCCTCTTCCGGCCTGACACTGTGCTTCCTGGCTCTGTCCCTGGGTTTGTTCTCTGTGACCTGCTGGTGGCCTGCCTCTGTGGCTTGTCACTGTGCTTCCTGGCTCTGGCTCTCGATCTGTTCTCTGTGCCCTGCTGGAGGAGGAGGCCTCCTGTGGCATGTCTCTGTGCTTCCCTGGCTCTATCCCTGGGTCTGTTTTCTGTGCCCTGCTGGTGGCGGCTTCCTGTGGCCTGTCACTTTGTTTCCCTGTCTCTGTCCCTGAGTCTGTTCTCTGTGACCTGCAGGTGGCGGACTCCTGTGGCTTATCACTGTGCTTCCCGAGCTGTGTCTCTCAATCTGTTCTCTGTGCCCTGCTGGTGGAGGCCTCAGTGGTCAGTCTCTGTGCTTCCTAGCTCTGTCTCTAGATCTGTTCTCTGTGCCCTGCTGGTAGAGCCTATTGTGACCTGTCTCTGTGCTTCAATGGTTCTGTGCCTGAGTCTGTTCTCTGTGCCCTGCTGGTGGCGGCCTCTTGTGGCCTGTCACTGTGCTTCCCTAGCTTTGTCCTGGGTCTGTTCTCTGAGACCGGTTGAAGGAGCCTCCTGTGGCCCATCACTGTGCTTCCCTGGCTCTGTCCCTGGGTCTGTTCTCTGTGACCTGCTGGTGGCGGTCACCTGTTGCCTAGTCACTCTGCTTCCTGGCTCTTTACCTAGGTTTCTTCTCTGTGCCTGATGGTGCAGGCCACCCTAGCCAGTCACTGTGTTTCTCTAGCTCTGCAACTGGGTCTGTTCTCTCTGCCCTGCTGGAGGCCTCCTGTCACCTGTAACTGTGTTTCCTGGCTCAGTCCTGGGTCTCTTCTCTGTGCCATGCTGCTGGTGCCCTCCAGTGGCCGGTCACTGTGCTTCCCTGGCTCTGTCCCTGTGTCTGTTCTCTGTGCCCTGCTGGTGGCTGCCCTCTTGTGGCCTGTCACTTTGCTTCCAAAGCTCTGTCCCAGGCTCTGTTCTCTGTGCGCCATGCTGGTGGCGGCATCCTGTGGCCTGTCACTGTGCTTCCCTCTCTCTCTCTGCATCAGTGCCCTGATGGTGGAGGCCTCATGAGGCCTGTTTCTGTGCTTCCATGGCACTCTCTATGGAGTCTGTTCTCTGTGCTCTGCTGCAAGAGGCCTCTTTGGCATGTCACTGTGCTTCCCTGTCTCTGTCCCTGGGTCTGCTCTCTGTGCCCTGCTGAGGCAGTCTCCTATAACCTTTCACTGTGCTTTCCTGGCTCTGTCCCCAGGTCTGTTCTCTGTGCCCTGCTGGTGGCGGCCTCCTGTGGCGTGTCTCTGTGCTTCCTGGCTCTGTTCCTGGGTCTGTTCTCTGTGCCCTGCTGATGGAGGCTCCTGTGGCCTGTCTCTGAATTTCCTGTATCTGTCCCTGGGTTTGTTCTCTGTGCCCTGCTGAGGTGGTCTCCTGTGGCCGGTCACTGTGCTTTCCTGGCTCTGTCCTGTGTCTCTTCACTGTGCCCCTGCAGGTGACAGCCTCTTCTGGCCTGTCACTGTGCTTCCCTGGCTCTGTGCCTGAGTCTGTTCCTGTGCCTGCTGATGGCAGCCTACTATGGCTTGTTACTGTGCTTCCCTGGCTCTGTCTTTCGGTCTGTTCTCTGTGCCTGCTGGTGGAGGCCTCCTGTGGCCGGTCACCGTGCTTTCCTAGCTATGTCCTGTCTCTTCTCTGTGTCCTGTGGGTGGTGGCCTCTTAAGACCTGTCCTGTGCTTGCCTGGCTAAGTCCCTGGGTCTATTCTCTGTGCCCTGATGGTGGGAGGCCCCTGTGGCCTGTCATTTTCTTCCTGGCTCTGTCTCTGGGTTCGTTCCTGTGCCCTGCTGGAGGAGCCTCCTGTTGCCTGTCTGTGTGCTTCCATGTCTCTGTCCCTGGGTCTGTTCTCTCGTCCTGCTGGTGGAGGCCTCCTGTGGCCTGTCACTGTGCTTCCCTGGCTCTGTCCCTGTGTCTGTTCTCTGTGCCCTGCTGGTGGCGCCCTCTTGTGGCCTGTCACTGTGCTTCAAACTCTGTCCCAGGGTCTGTTCTCTGTGCCTTGCGTGGTGGTGGCATCCTGTGGCCTGTCACTGTGCTTCCCTTAGCTCTGTCCCTGGGTGTGTTCTCTGTGCCCTGCTGGTGGCGACCTCCTTTGGCATGTCACTGTGCTTCCCTGGCTCTGTCCTGGGTCTGTTCTCCGTGCCCTACTGTGGCGGCCCCTGTGGCCTGTCACTGTACTTTCTTAGCTCTTTCCCTGTTTCTGTTCTCTGTGCCCTGCTAGTTAAGGCCTCCTGTGGCCTGTCAATGTGCTTACCTGGCTCTGTCTCTATGTTTGTTCTCTGTGCCCTGCTGGTGGGCCTTCCTCGTCCTGTCTCTCTTCTCTGACTCTGTCCCTGGTATGTTCTCTGTGCTCTACGGTGGCAGCCTCCTGTGGCCTGTCACTGTGCTTCCTAGCTGTGTCCTGGGTCTGTTCCCTGTGCCCTGCTGTGGAGAACTCCTGTGGCCTGTCACTGTGCTTTCCTGTATCTGTCTCTTGGTCTGTTCTCTGTGCCCTGCTGGTGGAGGCCTCTTGTGGCAGTCTCTGTGCTTCAATGGCTCTGTGCCTGAGTCTGTTCTCAGTGCCCTACTGGTAGAGCCTCCTGTGGCCAGTCTCTGTGCTTCCCTGGCTCTGTCCCTTGGTCTGCTCTCTGTGCCCTGCTGAGAGGCCTTCTGTAGTCCAGTCTCTGCCCTCCCTCTCTCTGTCCCTGGGTCTGTTCTCTGTGACCTGGTGGTGGCCTCCTATGGCCTGTCACTGTGCTTCCCTAGCTCTGTCCCTTTATCTGTTCTTTGTACCCTGCAGATAGAGCCTCCTGTTGCATGTCACTGTGCTTCCTTGGCTCAGTCTGTGTTTCTGTTCTCTGAGCTTTGCTACTTGAGGCCTCCTCGTCCTGTCTCTATGCTTCTCTGGCAGTGTCCCTGGATATGTTCTCTGTGCCCTACTGGTGGTGGCCTCCTGCGGCCTGTCACTGTGCTTCCTTTGCTCTGTCCCTGGGTCTGTTCTCTGTGCTCTGTGGGTGGAGGACTCCTCTGGCCTGTCACTGTGCTTCCCTGGCTGTGTCCCTGGGTCTGTTCCCTGTGTCCTGCAGGTGGCGGCCTCAATGGCCTGTCACTATGCTTCCTGGGTCTGTTCTCTGTGCCTGCTAGAGTAGCAACCTCGTGTGGCCTATCACTGTGCTTCCCTGGCTCTGTCTCTGAGTCTATTCTCTGTGCCCTGCTGGTGGTGGCCTACTGTGGCCTGTCACAGTGCTACCCTGGCTCTTTCCTGGGTCTGCTCTCTGTGCCCTGCTGGCGGAGCGTCCTGGTAGCCTGTCACTGTGCTTTCCTGGCTCTGTCCTTGGGTCTGTTCTCTGTGCCTGCTGGTGACAGCCTCCTGTGGCTGGTCACTGTCCTTCCTAGCTCTGTCCCTAGGTCTACTCTCTGTTCCCTGCTGAGGCGGCCTCCTGTGGCTGGTCACAGTGCTTTCCTAGCTCTGTCCTGTGTCTCTTCTCTGTGCCCTGCAGGTGGCGGCCTCTTCCGATCTGACACTGTGCTTTCTTGGCTCTTTCCCTGTTTCTGTTCTCTGTGCCCTGCTGGTTTTAGCTCTCCTGTGGCCTGTCACTGTGCTTCCCTAGCTCTGTCTCTAAGTTCGTTCTCTGTGCCCTGCTGGTGAGGCCTCCTCGTCCTGTCTCTGTGCTTCCCTGGCTCTGTCGGTGTACCTTCTCTGTGCCTTCTGGTGGCAGCCTCTGTGGCCTGTCACTGTGCTTCCCTGTGTAATCCCTGGGTCTGTTCCTGTGCCCAGCTGAGGAGGCCTCCAATGGCCTGTCACTGTGCTTCCCTGGGTGTGTTCTGTGTGCCCTGCTGGTGGCAACCTCTGGTGGCCTGTCACTGTCTTCCCTGGATCTGTCTCTTGGTCTATTCTCTGTGCCCTGCTGGTGGAGGCCTCCAGTGGCCTGTCACTGTGCTTCCCTGGGTCTTTTCTGTGCCCGCTGCTGGCGGCCTCCTGTAGCCTATCAATGTGCTTAACTTGCTCTGTACCTGGGTCTGTTCTCTGTGCCCTGCTGGTGAAACCTCTTGTGGCGGTCTCTGTGCTTCAATGGCTCTGTGCCTGAGTATATTCTCTGTGCCCTGTTGGTGGTGACCTACTGTGGCCTATCACTGTGCTTCCTAGCTCTGTCCCTGGTTCTGTTCTCCAAGCCCTGCTGTTGGAGGCCTCCTGTAAGCCTGTCTCTGTGTTTCCTAGCTCTGTCCCTGGTCTGTTCTCTGTGTCCTGCTGGTGGCGGTCTCCTGTTTCCTGTCACTCTGCTTCCCTGGCTCTGTCACTGGGTCTGTTCTCTGTGCCCTGATGGTGCCAGGCCACCTGTGTCCTGTCACTGTGATTCTCTGGCTCTGTCACTGGGTCTGTTCTCTGTGCCCTGCTGGTGCAGGCCACTGTCGCCTGTAATTTTCTTTCCTAGCTCTGTCCTAGGTCTCTTCTCTGTGCCATGCTGATGGAGGCCTTCTGTGGCCTGTCACTGTGCTTCCCTGAGTCTGTTCTCTGTGCCCGCTGCTGGCGCCCTCCTGTGACCTGTCAATGTGCTTCCCTTGCTCTGTACCTGGGTCTGTTCTCTGTGCCCTGCTGGTGGAAACCTCTTGTGGCAGTCTCTGTGCTTCAATGGCTCTGTGCCTGAGTCTGTTCTCTGTGCCCTGCTAGTAGTGGCCTACTGTGGCCTATCACTGTGCTTCCCTAGCTCTGTCCCTGGTTCTGTTCTCCAAGCTCTGCTATTGGAGGCCTCCTGTAGCCTGTCACTGTGTTTCCCTGGCTCTGTCCTGGGTCTGTTCTCTGTGTCCTGCTGGTGGCGGCCTCCTGTTTCCTGTCACTCTGCTTTCCTGGCTCTGTCACTGGGTCTGTTCTCTGTGCCCTGATGGTGGAGGCCACCTGTGTCCTGTCACTGTGATTCTCTGGCTCTGTCACTGGGTCTGTTTCTGTGCCCTGCTGGTGCAGGCCACTGTCGCCTGTAATTTTCTTTCCTGGCTCTGTCCCTGGGTCTCTTCTCTGTGCCATGCTGCTGGAGGCCTTCTGTGGCCTGTCACTGTGCTTCAATGGCTTTGACCCTGAGACAGTTCTCTGTGCCCTGCTGGTGGCGGCCTCCTGTGGTCTGTTACTGTGCTTCCTGACTCTGTCCCTGTTTCTGTTCACTGTGCCCTGCTAGTAGCGACCTCCTGTTGCCTGTCACTGTGCTTTCCTGGCTCTGTCTCTGGGTTCTTTCTCCATGCCATGCTGGAGGAGGCCTCCTGTTGCCTGTCTTTGTGCTTCCCTGGCTCTGTCCTGTGTCTGATCTCTGTGCCCTGCTGTAGAGGCCTCCTGTAGCCTGTCACTCTGCTTCCCTTGCTCTGCCGCTGGTCTGTTCTCAGTGCCCTGAAGGTGGATGCCACCTGTGGCCTGTCACTGTGTTTCTCTGGCTCTGCCCTGGGTCTTTTCTCTGTGCCTGCTGAGACCTCCCATCACCTGTAACTGTGTTTCCTGGCTCTGTCCTGGGTCTCTTCTCTGTGCCATGCTGCTGGTGGCCTCCTGTGACCTGCCACTGTGCTTCTTTGGCTCTGTCACGGTCAGTTCTCTGTGCCCTGCTGGTGGCGTCATCCTGTGGCCTGTACTGTGCTTCCTTGGCTCTGTCCCTGGGTGTGTTCTCTGTGCCCTGCTGGTGGCGACCTCCTGTGGCCGGTCAATGTACTTCACTGGCTCTGTCTCTGTCTCTTCTCAGTGCCCTGCTGGTGGAGGCCTCCTTGAGGCCTGTCTCTGTGCTTCCTTGGCTCTCTCCATGGGTCTGTTCTCTGTGCCCTACTGCAGGAGGCCTCCTTTGACGGTCACTTTGCTTCCCTGTCTCTGTCCCTAGGTCTGCTCTCTGTGTCCTGCTGGAGTGGCCTCCTATGGCCTGTCACTGTGCTTCCTTGGCTCTGTCCCTGGATCTGTTCTCTGTGACCTGCTGGTGGCGGCCTCCTGTAGCATGTCACTGTGCTTCCCTGGCTCTGTCCCTGGGTCTGTTCTCTGTGCCCTGCTGATGGAGGCCTCCTGTGGCCTGTCACTGTGCTTTCCTGGCTCTGTCCTGGTTCTCTTCTCTGTGCTCCGCTGGTGGCGTCCTCTTGTGGCCTGTCACTGTGCTTCCCTAGCTCTGTCCCTGGGTCTGTTCTTGTGCCCTGCTGGTGGCGGCCACCTGTGGCTTGTTTCTGTGCTTCTCTGGCTCTGTCTGTCGGTCTGTTCTCTGTGCCCTGGTGGCGGAGGCCTTCTGTGTCCGGTCACTGTGCTTTACTGGCTCTGTCCTGTGTCTCTTCTCTGTGCGTTGCAGGTGGCGGCCACTTGAGGCCTGTCACTGTGCTTCCAGCTCTGTCCCTGGGTCAATTCTATGTGCCCTGATGGTGGAGGCCCCTGTGGCCTGTCACTGTGCTTCCCTGTCTCTGTCCCTGGTTCTGTTCTGTGTGCCCTGCTGGTGGAGGCCTCCAGTGGCCTGTCATTGTGGTTCCCTGGCTCTGTTCTGGGTTTGTTCGCTGTCCCCTCCAGGTAGAGGCCTCTAGTGGCCAATCTCTGTGCTTCCTGGCTCTGATCCTAGGTCTCTTCTCTCTGCCCTACAGCAGGAGGCCTCCTGTGGCCTGTCTCTGTGCTTCACTCGGCTCTGTCCCTGGGTCTGTTCTCTGTGCCTGCTGGTGGCGGCCTCTATGGGCTGTAACTGTGCCTTCCTGGTTCTGTCCCTGGGTCTGTTCTCTGTGCCCTGCTGGTGGCGGCCTCCTGTGGCCTGTCACTGTGCTTCCCTAGCTCTGTCTCTAAGTTTGTTCTCTGTGCCCTGCTGGTGGACACCTCCTGTGTCCTGTCTCTGTGCTTCTCTGGCTCTGTCCCTGGGTTCGTTTTCTGTGCCCTACTGGTGGCAGCCTCCTGTGGCCTGTCACTGTGCTTCCCCTAGCTGTGTCCCTGGGTTTGTTCCTGTGCCCTGCTGGTGGAGGCCTCCAATGGCCTGTCACTGTGCTTCCCTGGGTCTGTTCTCTGTGCCCTGCTGGTGGCAACCTCCGGTGGCCTGTCACTGTGCTTCCCTGGATCTGTCTCTTGGTCTATTCTCTGTGCCCTGCTGGTGGGCCTCCTGTGGCCTGTCGCTGTGTTTCCCTGGCTCTGTCCCAGGGTCTGTTCTCTGTGCCCTGCTTATGAGGCCTCTTGTGCAGGTCTCTGTGCTTCAATGGCTCATTGCCTGAGTCTGTTCTCTGTGCCCTGCTGGTGTCGGCCTCCTGTGGCCTGTCACTCTGCTTCCATAGCTCAGTCCCTGGTCTATTCTCCAAGCACTGCTAATTGAGGCCTGCTGTGGCCTGTCACTGTGCTTCCCTGGCTCAGTCCCTCTGTCTGTTCTCTGTGCCCTGCATGTGGTGGCCTCCTGTTGCCTGTCCTCCGCATCCCTGGCTCTGTCACTGGGTCTGTTTTATGTGCCCTGATGGTGGAGGCCACCTGTAGCCTGTCCTGTGCTTCCCTGGCTAAGTCCCTGTATCTGTTCTCTGTGCCCTGATGGTGAGGCCCCTGTAACCTGTCACAGTGCTTCGCTGGCTCTGTCTCTGGGTTCGTTCCCTGTGCCCTGCTGGAGAGGCCTCTGTTGTCTGTCTGTGTGCTTCCCTGTCTCTGTCCTGGGTCTGTTCTCTGTGCCATGCTGGTGGAGGCCTCCTGTGGTCTGACACTGTGCTTCCCTTGCTCTGTCCCAGTGTCTGTTCTCTGTGCCCTGCTGGTGGTGGCCTCTTGTGGCTTGTCACTGTGCTTCCAGGTTCTGTCCCAGGGTCTGTTCTCTGTGACCTGCTGGTGGCGGCAACCTGTGGCCTGTCACTGTGCATCCCAGGCTCTGTCCCTAGGTGTGTTCTGTGTGCCCTGCTGGTGGCGACCTCCTGTGGCCTGTCAATGTACTTCCCTGGCTCTGTCTGTGGGTCTGTTCTAAGTGCCCTGCAGCTGGAGGCCTCCTGGGGCCTGTCTCTGTGCTTCCTTAGCTCTCTCCATGGGTCTGTTCTCTGTGCCCTGCTGGTGGCGGCCTCCTGTGGCTTGTTTCTGTGCTTCCCTGGCTCTGTCTGTAGGTCTGTTCTCTGTGCCCTTCTGGTGGAGGCCTTCTGTGGCCTTTCACTGTGCTTTCCTGGCTTTGTCCTGTGTCTCTTCTCTGTGCCCTGCTGGTGGCGGCCTCTTGAGGCCTGTCACTGCAGTTCCTAACTCTGTCCCGGGTCAATTATCTGTGCCCTGATGGTGGAGGCCCCTGTGGCCTGTCGCTGTGCTTCCCTGTCTCTGTCCCTGGGTCTGTTCTCTGTGCCTGGTGCTGGCGGAATCCTGTGGCCTGTCAATGTGCTTCCCTTGCTCTGTACCTGGGTCTGTTCTCTGTGCCCTTCTGGTGGAGGCCTCTTGTGGCGGTCTCTGTGCTTCAATGGTTCATTGCCTGAGTCTTTTCTCTGTGCCCTGCTGTTGTCTGCCTCCTGTGGCCTGTCACTCTGCTTCCATGGCTCTGTCAATCGGTCTATTCTCCAAGTACTGCTAATGGAGTCCTGCTGTGGCCTGTCACTGTGCTTCCCTGGCTCGGTCCATCTGTCTGTTCTCTGCACCCTGCATGTGGCGGCCTCCTGTTGCCTGTCACTCTGCTTCCCTGGCTCTGTCACTGGGTCTGTTCTATGTGTCCTGATGGTGGAGGCCACCTGTGGCCTGTCCCTGTCCTTCCCTGGCTAAGTCCCTGTATCTATTCTCTGTGCTCTGATGGTGGAGGCCCCCTGTGGCCTGTCACTGTCTTCCCTAGCTCTGTCTCTGGTTCATTCCCTGTGCCCTGCTGGAGGAGGCCTCCTGTTGTCTGTCTGTGTGCTTCCCTGTCTCTGTCCCTGGGTCTGTTCTCTGTGGCCTGCTGATGGAGGCCTCCTGTGGTCTGACACTGTGCTTCCCTGCTCTGTCCCAGTGTCTGTTCTCTGAGTCCTGCTGGTGGTGGCCTCTTGTGGCCTGTCACTGTGCTTCCCAGGCTCTGTCCCAGGTTCTGTTCTCTGTGACCTGCTGGTGGCGGCATCCTGTGGCCTGTCGCTGTGCTTCCTTAGCTCTGTCCTGGGTGTGTTCTGTTTGCCCTGCTGGTGGCGACCTCCTGTGGCCTGTCAATGTACTTCCCTGGCTCTGTCTCTGGGTCTGTTCTCAGTGCCCTGCTGGTGGAGCCTCCTGGGGCCTGTCTCTGTGCT
The DNA here is from genome assembly GCA_016271365.2 of Neoceratodus forsteri. Classification (NCBI taxonomy): domain Eukaryota; kingdom Metazoa; phylum Chordata; order Ceratodontiformes; family Ceratodontidae; genus Neoceratodus; species Neoceratodus forsteri. The sequence goes on from JADMNL010000032.1 coordinate 187,774,479, forward strand.
TCCTTGGCTCTATGGGTATGTTCTCTGTGCCCCTGCTGGAGGCCTCCTTTGGCCTATCACTTTGCTTCCCTGTCTCTGTCCCTGGGTCTGCTCTCTGTGCCCTTCTGAGGTGGCCTCCTATGGCCTGTCACTGTGCATCCCTGGCTCTGTCCCTACATTTGTTCTCTGTGACCTGCTGGTGGCGGGCTTCTGTGGCTTGTCACTGTGCTTTACTGGCTCTGTCCCTGGGTCTGTTCTCTGTGCCCTGCTGAGTGGAGGTCTCCTGTGGCCTGTCACTGTTCTTTCCTGGCTCGGTCCCTGGTCTGTTTCTGTGCCCTGCTGGAGAGCAGATCGGTTAGTGTGCTAGATGAGAATGTGAGAGAAAGGAGGGAGGAGCAGACCATAGTTAGAAAAGGATCCTCTACCAGGCCTTTGTCAGGTAAAGTGGGCAGGGTGGAAAATTGAAATAGTTAGGATTTAATCACTGTGCTTTCCTGGCTCTGTCCCGAGGTCTGTTCTCTGTGCCCTGCTGGAGACAGCCTCCTGTGGCAGTCACTGTGCTTTTCTGGCTCTGTCCTGTGTCTCTTCTCTGTGCCTTGCAGGTGGTGGCCTCTTGTGGCCTGTCACTGTAGTTCCCTGGCTCTGTCCCTGGGTCTGTTCTCTGAGCCCTGCTGGTGGCAGTCTTCTGTGGCTTGTCACTGTGCTTCATTGGCTCTGTCTCTCAGTCTGTTCTCTATGCCCTGCTGGTGGGGGCCTCCCGTGGCCAGTCTCTGTGCTTCCTTGGCTCTGTCCCTGGGTCTGTTCTCTGTGTCCTGTTGGAGGCCTCCTGTGGCCTGTCACTTTGCTTCCCTCTATCTGTCCATGGGTCTGTTCTCTGTGCCCTGCAGGTGGTGGCCTCCTGTAGCCTGTCACTGTGCTTCCTGGCTCTGTCCCTGTTTTTGTTCTCTGTGCTCTGCTGGTTGGAGGCCTCCTGTGGCCTGTCACTGTGCTACCCTGGCTCTGTCCCTTTGTCTGTTCTCTGTGCCCTGCAGGTGGAGGCCTCCTGTTGTCTGTCTCTGTGCTTTCTTGGCTCTGTTTCTGGGTTTGTTCTCTGTGCCCTGCTGCTGAGGCCTCCTCGTCCAGTCTCTGTGCTTCTTTGGCTGTGTCCTGAGTGCGTTCTCTGTGCCCTACTGGTGGCGTCCTCCTGTGGCCTGTCACTGTGCTTCACTGGCTCAGTCCCTGGGTCTGTTCTCTGTGCCCTGCTGGTGGAGGACTCCTGTGGCCTGTCACTCTGCTTCTCTGGCTGTGTCCTGGGTCTGTTCCTGTGCCCTGCTGGTGGCAGAATCAATGGCTTGTCACTGTGCTTCCCTGGTCTGTTCTCTGTGCCCTGCTGGTAGCAATCTCCTGTGGCCTGTCACTGTGCTTCCCTGGCTCTGTCTCTGCGTCTATTCTCTGTGCCCTGCTGGTGGCAACCTCCTGTGGCCTGTCACTGTGCTTCCTGGCTCAGTCCCTGAGTCTGTTCCCTGTGCCCTGCTGATGGAGGCCTCCTGTGGCCTGTCACTGTGCTTTCCTGGCACTGTCCCTGGGTCTGTTCTCTGTGCACTGCTGGTGGCAGCCTCCTGTGGCCAGTCACTGTCCTTCCCTGGCTCTGTCCCTGGGTCTATTCCCTGTGCCCTGCTCATGGTGGCCTCCTGTGGCCTGTCACTGTGTTTCCCTGGCTCTGTAACTGTGTCTGTTCTCTGTGCCCTGCTGGTGGAGGCCTCCTGTGGCCTGTCACTGTGCTTCACTGGCTCTGTCCCTGGGTCTGTTCTCTGTGCACTGCTGGTGGAGGACTCCTGTGGCCTGTCACTCTTCTTCCCTGGCTGTGTCCCTGGGTCTGTTACCTGTGCTGTGCTGGGGCGGAATCAATGGCCTGTCACTGTGCTTCCCTGGGTCTGTTCTCTGTGCCCAGCTGAAGGCAACCTCCTGTGGCCTGTCACTGTTCTTCCCTGGGTCTGTCTCTGGATCTATTCTCTGTGCCCTGCTGGTGGCCTACTGTGGCCTGTCACTATGCTTCCCTGGCTCTATCCCTGAGTCTGTTCCTGTGCCTGCTGATGGAGTCCTCCTGTGGCTTATCACTGTGCTTTCCTGGCTCTGTCTCTGGGTCTGTTGTCTATGTTCTGCTGGTGGCAGCCTCCTGAGGCAGGTCACTGTCCTTCCCTGGCTGTGTCACTGGGTCTATTCTCTGTGCCCTGCTTGTTGTGGCCTCCTGTGGCCTGTCACTGTGTTTCCATGGCTCTGTCCCTAGGTCTGTTCTCTGTGCCTTGCTGAGGCATCCTCCTGTGACCGGTCACTGTGCTTTACTTTCTCTGTCCTTTGTCTCTCTCCTCTGTGCCATACAGGTGGCGGCCTCTTATGGCTTGTCACTGTGCTTCCCTAGCTCTGTTCCTGGGTGTGTTCTCTGTGACTTGCTGTGAAGGCCTCCAGTGGCTTGTCTCTGTGTTTCCTGACTCTGTCTCTCGATATGTTCTCTGTGTCCTGCAGGTGGAGGCCTCCTGTGGCCAGTCTCTGTGCATCCAGGGTATGTCCCTGGGTCTGTTCTCTGTGCCCTGATGGTGGGAGACCTCCTATAGCCAGTCACTGTGCTTACCTCTCTCTGTCCCTGGGTATGTTCTCTGAGCCCTGCTGATGGTGGCTTCCTACGGCCTGTCGCTGTGCTTCCCTGACTCTGTCCCTGGGTCTGTTCTTTGTGCCCTGCTGGTGGCAGCATCCTGTGGCCTGTCACTGTGCTTTCTTGGCTCTTTCCCTGGTTCTGTTCTCTGTGCCCTGCAGGTTGAGACCTTCTGGGGCCTGTCTCTGTGCTTCTCTGACTCTGTCCCTGAGTGCGTTCTCTGTGCCCTACTGGTAGCAGCCTCCTATGGCCTGTCACTCGCTTTCCTGGCTCTGTCCCTGGGTCTGATCTCTGTGCCCCTGCTGGTGGAGGACTCCTGTGGCCTGTCCTGTGCTTCCCTGGCTGTGTCCTGTGTCTATTCCGGTGCCCTGCTGGTGGCAACCTCCAATGGCCTGTCACTGTGCTTCCCTGTGTCTGTTCTCTGTGCCCTGCTGGTGGCAACCTCCTGTGGCCTGTCACTGTGCTTCCCTGGCTCTGTCTCTGAGTCTATTCTCTGTGGCATGCTGGTGGAAACCTCCTGTGGCCTGTCACAGTGCTTCCCTAGCTCTGTCTCTGAGTCTATTCTCTGTGCCCTGCTGATGGAGGCATCCTGTGGCCTGTCACTGTTTACATTGTTTTCATTGTTTGTTCATTGTTTATTGTATTCTAGGAATTAATACCTTTGAGCCAATGCTCTTTTACAAGGTTCGCGTCAAATTAGGTACAAGCAGTAAGGTTACAATGAGTGACACAATAAAGTACATTGTGGAATGAAGAGACATGAACAGTCAAGTATCAAAACATTTGTGCAAGGACAGATAATTACCAAATGAACACTTTTCTTTAATAAGCAAACAAATGAGGAGGAAAAGATAGGCTAGTGTGATAGATAGAGCATGTGAGAGAAAGGAGAGAGCAGACCAGAGTTAGAAAAGGGTCCTCTATCAGGCCTTTGTCAGGTAAAGTGGGTAGGGTGGAAAATTAAAATAGTTAGGATTTAATCACTGTGCTTTCCTGGCTCTGTCCTGTGTCTCTTCTCTGTGCCTTGCAGGTGGCGGCCTCTTGTGGCCTGTCACTGTGCTTCCCTGTCTCTGTCCCTGGGTCTGTTCTCTGTGCCCTGCTGGTGGATGCCTCCTGTGGCTTGTCACTGTGCTTCCCTGGCTCTGTCTCTCGGTCTGTTCTCTGTGCCCTGCTGGTGGATGCCTCCTGTGGCCAGTCTCTGCTTCCCTGGTTCTGTCCCTAGGTCTATTCTCTGTGCCTCAATGGTTGAGGCCCCTGTGACAGGTCACTGTGCTTCCCTGTCTTTGTCCCTGGGTCTGTTCTCTGTGCCCTGCTGGTGGAGGCCTCCTGTGGCCTGTCAATGTGCTCCCTGGCTCTGTCCCTGGCTTTGTTCTCTGTGCCCTGCTGGTGGAGGCCTCCTGTGGCCTGTCTTTGTGCTTCCTTGCTCTGTCCCTTGGTCTGTTCTCTGTGCCCTGCTGGGAGGCCTCCTGTGGCCTGTCACTGTGCTTCCATCTCTCTGTCCATGGGTCTGTGCTCTGTGCACTGCTGGTGGCGGCCTCCGATTGTCTGTCACTGTGCTTCCTGGCTCTGTCCCTGTTTCTGTTCTCTGTGCCCTGCTGGTTGAGGCCTCTTGTGGCCTGTCACTGTGCTACCCTGGCTTTGTCCCTTTGTCTGTTCTCTGTGCCCTGCAGGTGGAGACCTACTCGTCCTGTCTCTGTGCTTCTCTGGCTATGTCCCTAGGTACTCTCTCTGTGCCCTACTGGTGGCAGACTCCTGTTGCCTGTCACTGTGCTTTCCTGCTCTGTCCCTGGGTCTGTTCTCTGTGCCTGCTGGTTCAGGACTCCTGTGGCCTGTCACTCTGCTTCCCTGGCTGTGTCCCTGGGTCTGTTACCTGTGCCCTGCTGGTGGCTGAATCAATGGCCAGTCACTGTGCTTCTGAGTCTGTTCTCTGTGCCCTGCTGGTGGCAACCTCCTGTGGTCTGTCACTGTGCTTCCCTGGCTCTGTCCCAGGTTCTGTTCCCTGTACCCTGCTGATGGTGGCCTCCTTTGGCCAGTCACTGTGCTTTCCTGGCTCTGTCCCTGGGCTTGTTCTCTGTGCACTGCTTGTCAGCCTCCTGTGGCCGGTCCTGTCCTTCCCTGGCTCTGTCCCTGGGTCTATTCTCTGTGCCCTGCTCGTGGTGGCCTCCTGTGGCCTGTCACTGTGTTTCCCTGGCTCTGTCCCAGGGTCTGTTCTCTGTGCCTTGCTGGGGCGGCCTCCAGTGGCCGGTCACTGTGCTTTCCTTTCTCTGTCCTTTGTCTCTACTCCGTGTCATGCAGGTAGTGACTTCTTGACCTGTCCACTGTGCTTCCCTGGCTCTGTCCTTGGGTGTCTCCTCTGTGCCCAGCTGATGGAGGCCTCCTGTAGCTGGTCAATGTACTTCCCTAGCTCTGTCTCTGTGTCTGTTCTCAGTGCTCTGCTGGTGGAGGCCTCCTTGGGCCTGTCTCTGTGCTTCCTTGGCTCTGTCCCTGGGTCTGTTCTCTGTGCCCTGCCGGTGGCGGCCTCCTGTGGTGTCTCTGTGCTTCCCTGGCTCTGTCCCTGGGTCTGTTCTCTGTGCCCTGCTGATGGAGGACTCCTGTGCCCTGTCTCTGTGATTTCCTGTCTCTGTCCCTGGTTTCTTCTCTGTGCCCTGCTGGAGGTGGTCTCCTGTGGCGGTCACTGAGCTTTCCTAGGCTCTGTCCTGTGTCTCTTCTCTGTGCCCTGCAGGTGACCGCCTCTTCTGGCCTGTCACTGTGCTTCCCAGGCTCTGTGCCTGAGTCTGTTCTCTGTGCCCTGCTGGTGGCATCATCCTGCGGCCTGTCACTGTGCTTCCTTGGCTCTGTCTTTCGGTCTGTTATCTGTGCCCTGCTGGTGGGAGGCCTCCTGTGGCTGGTCACCGTGCTTTCCTAGCTATATCCTGTGTCTCTTCTCTGTGTCCTGTAGGTGGCGGCCTCTTGGGGCCTGTCACTGTCTTCCTAATGAAGTCCCTGGGTCTATTCTCTGTGCCCTGATGGTGGGCCCCCTGTATCCTGTCGCTGTGCTTCCCTGGCTCTGTCTCTGGGTTCATTTTCTGTGCCCTGCTGGGGAGGCCTCCTGTTGCCTGTCTGTGTGCTTCCCTGTCTCTGTCCCTGGGTCTGTTCTCTGTGTCCTGCTGGTGGAGGCCTCCTGTGGCCTGTCACTGTGCTTCCCTAGCTCTGTCCCTGGGTCTGTTCTCTGTGCCCTGCTGGTGGCGGCTTTTGTGGCCTGTCCTCTACTTCCCAGGCTCTGTCCCAGGGTCTGTTCTCTGTGACCTGCTGGTGGCGTCATCCTGCTGACCTGTCACTGTGCTTCCTTGGCTCTGTCCCTGGGTGTGTTCTCTGTGCTCAGCTGGTGGCGACCTCCTGTGGCTGGTCAATGTCTTCCCTGGCTCTGTCTCTGTGTCTGTTCTCAGTGCTCTGCTGGTGGAGGCCTCCTGTGGCCTGTCGCTGTGTTTCCATGGCTCTGTCCCAGGGTCTGTTCTCTGTGCCCTGCTTCTGGAGGCCTCCTGTGACCTGTCAATGTGCTTCCCTTGCTTTGTACCAGGGTCTGTTCTCTGTGCCCTGAAGGTGGAGTGCCATCTGTGGCCCGTCACTGTGTTTCTCTGGCTCTGCCCTGGGTCTTTTCTCTGTGCCCTGCTAGAGAGACCTCCGTCACCTGTAACTGTGTTTCCCAGGCTCTGTCCCTGGGTCTGTTCTCTGTGACCTGCTGGTGGCGTCATCCTGCAGCCTGTCACTGTGCTTCCTTGGCTCTGTCCTGGGTGTGTTCTCTGTGCTCAGCTGGTGGCGACCTCCTGTGGCTGGTCAATGTACTTCCCTGGCTCTGTCTCTGTGTCTGTTCTCAGTGCTCTGCTGGTGGAGGCCTCCTTGGGCCTCTCTCTGTGCTTCCTTGGCTCTTTCCATGGGTCTCTTCTCTCTGCTCTGCTGCGGAACCTCCTTTGGCCAGTCACTTTGCTTCTGTGTCTCTGTCCCTGGGTCTGCTCTCTGTGACCTGCTGGTGGCCTCCTGTGGCGTGTCACTGTGCTTCCCTGTCTCTGTCCCTCAGTCTGTTCTCTGTGCCCTGCTGATGGAGGCCTCCAGTTGCGTGTCACTGTGCTTTCCTGGCTCTGTCCTGGGTTTCTTCTCTGTTCCCTGCTGGTGGCGGTCTCTTGTAGCCTGTCACTGTGCTTCCCTAGCTCTGTCCCTGGGTCTGTTCTCTGTGCCCTGCTGGTGGCGGCCCCCTGTGGCTTGTTTCTGTGCTTCCCTGGCTCTGTCTGTCGGTCTGTTCTCTGTACCTACCTGGCGGAGGCCTTTGTGTCCAGTCACTGTGCTTTCCTGGCTCTGTCCTGTGTCTCTTCTCTGTGCCTTGCAGGTGGCAGCCTCTTGAGGCCTGTCCCTGTGCTTCCCTAGCTCTGTCCCTGGGTCTGTTCACTGTGCCCTGCTGGTGGAGGACTCCTGTGGCCTGTTTCTGTGCTTCCCTGGTGTGTCCCTGTGTCTGTTCCGGTGCCCTGCTGGTGGCAACCTCCAGCGCTTGTCACTGTGCTTCACTGTGTCTGTTCTCTGTGCTCTGTTGGTGGCAACCTCCTGTGGCCTGTCACTGTGCTTCCCTGGCTCTGTCTCTGAGTCTATTCTCTGTGGCATGCTGGTGGAAACCTCCTGTGGCCCATCACTGTGCTTCCCTGGCTCTGTATCTGAGTCTATTCTCTGTGCCCTGCTGATGGAGGCATCCTGTGGCCTGTCACTGTTTACATTGTTTACATTGTTTGTTTATTGTTTATTGTATTCTAGGAATTAACCTTTGAGCCAAGGCTCTTTTACAAAGGTTCCGTGTCAAATTAGGTACAAAAATAAGGTTACAATGGTGACACAATAAAGTACATTGTTTAATGAAAGAGACATGAACAGTCAAGTATCAAAACATTTGTGCAAGAACAGATAATTACAAAATGAACACTTTTCTTCAATAAGCAAACAAATGAGGAAGGGGAAAAGATAGCTTAGTGTGATAGATAGAGCTTGTGAGAGAAAGGAGAGAGGAGCAGACCATAGTTAGAGAAAGGGTCCTCTATCAGGCCTTTGTCAGGTAAAGTGGGCAGGGTGGAAAATTGAAATAGTTAGGATTTAATCACTGTGCTTTCCTGGCTCTGTCCTGTTTCTCTTCTCTGTGCCTTGCAGGTGGCGGCCTCTTGTGGCCTGTCACTGTGCTTCCCTAGCTCTGTCCCTGGGTCTGTTCTCTGTGCCCTGCTGGTGGTGGCCTCCTGTGGCTTGTTTCTGTGCTTTCCTGGCTCTGTCTGTCAGTCTGTTCTCTGTGCCTACCTGGCGGAGCCTTCTGTGTCCGGTCACTGTGCTTTCCTGGCTCTGCCCTGTGTCTCTTCTCTGTGCCTTGCAGGTGGCAGCCTCTTGAGGCCTGTCACTGTGCTTCCCTAGCTCAGTCCCTGGGTCAATTCTCTGTGCCCTGATGGTGGAGACCCCGTGGCCTGTCGCTGTGCTTCCCTGTCTCTGTCCCTGGTACTGTTCTGTAATGCGCTGCTGGTGGAGGCCTCTAGTGGCCTGTCATTGTGGTTCCCTGGATCTGTCCCAGGGTTTGTTCTCTGTCCCCTCTTGGTGGAGGCCTCCAGTGGCCAGTCTCTGTGCTTCCCTGGCTTTGACCCTTGCTCTGTTCTCTGTGCCCTGCTGGGAGGCCTCCTGTGGACTGTCTCTGTGCTTCCCTCTCTCTGTCCCTGGGTCTGTTCTCTGTGCCCTGCTGGTGGCGGCCTCCTGGCCTATAACTGTGCTTCCTGGCTCTGTCCCAGGGTCTGTTCTCCGTGCCCTGCTGGGTGGCCTCCTGTGGCCTGTCACTGTGCTTTCTTGGCTCTTTCTCTGTTTCTGTTCTCTGTGCCCTGCTGGTTGGGGCCTCCTGTGGCCTGTCACTGTGCTTTCTTTGCTCTTTCTCTGTTTCTGTTCTCTGTGCCCTGCTGGTTGGGGCCTCCTGTGGCCTGTCACTGTGCTTCCTGGCTGTGTCCTTGGGTCTGTTCCCTGTGCCCTGCAGGTGGCGGCCTCCAATGGCCTGTCACTATGCTTCCTAGGTCTGTTCTCTGTGCCCTACAGGTAGCAACCTCCTGTGGCCTATCACTGTGCTTCCCTGGCTCTTTCCCTGGGTCTGCTATCTGTGCCCTGCTGATGGAGGCATCCTGTGGCCTGTCACTGGGCTTTCCTGGCCCTGTCCTGGGTCTTTCTCTGTGCCCTGCTGGTGACAGCCTCCTGTGGCTGGTCACTGTCCTTCCCTGGCTCTGTCCCTGGGTCTACTCTCTGTGCCATGCTGGTGGTAGTCTCCTGTGGCCAGTCTCTGTGTTTCCCAGGCTTTGTCCTGGGTTTGCTCTCTGTTCCCTGCTGGAGATGGCCTCCTGTGGCGGTCACAGTGCTTTCCTAGCTCTGTCCTGTGTCTCTTCTCTGTGCCCTGCAGGTGGCGGACTCTTCTGGCGTGACACTGTACTCCCTGGCTCTGTCCCTGGGTTTGTTCTCTGTGACCTGCTGGTGGCGGCCTCCTGTGGCTTGTCACTGACTTCCCAGGCTCTGGCTCTCGATCTGTTCTCTGTGCCCTGCTGGGGAGGCCTCCTGTGGCCTGTCCTCTGCTTCCCTGGCTCTATCCCTGGGTCTGTTCTCTGTGCCCTGAAAGAGATGACCTCCTGTGGCTTGTCACTGTGCTTCCTCTCTCTGTCCTGGTCTGTTCTCTGTGCCCTGCTGGTGCAGGCCACTGTCGCCTGTAATTTTCTTTCCCTGGCTCCGTCCTAGGTCTCTTCTCTGTGCCATGCTGCTGGAGGGCCTTCAGCTGGCCTGTCACTGTGCTTCAATGGCTCTGACCCAGGACAGTTCTCTGTGCCCTGCTGGTGGTGGCCTCCTGTGGTCTGTTACTGTGCTTCCCTGGCTCTGTCCCTTTTTCTGTTCACTGTGCCCTGCTGGTAGCGACCTGCTGTTGCCTGTCACTGTGCTTTCTTGGCTCATTCCCTGTTTCTGTTCTCTGTGCCCTGCTGGTTGAGGCCTCCTGTGGCCCTGCCACTGTGCTTCCTAGCTCTGTCTCTATGTTCGTTCTCTGGCTGCCCTGCTGGTGGACGTCTCCTGTGTCCTGTCTCTGTGCTTCTCTGGCTCTGTCCCTGGGTTCTTTCTCCGTAGCCCTGCTGGAGGCCTCCTATAGCCCACCATCTATGTAGCTTCCCTGGCTCTGTCCCTGGATCTGTTCTCTGTGCCCTGCTGGCGGAGGCCTCCTGTGGCCTGTCACTGTGTTTCTCTGGCTCTGTACCTGGGTCTGTTCTCCTGTGCCCTGAAGGTGGATGCCACCTGGGCCTGTCACTGTGTTTCTCTGGCTCTGCCCTGGGTCTTTCTCTGTACCCTGCTAGGGAGACCTCCCGTCACCTGTAACTGTGTTTCCCAGGCTCTGTCCTAGGTCTGTTCTCTGTGACCTGCTGGTGGCGTCATCCTGTGGCCTGTCACTGTGCTTCCTTGGCTCTGTCCCTGGGTGTGTTCTCTGTGCAATGCTGGTGGCGACCTCCTGTGGCGGTCAATGTACTTCACTGGCTCTGTCTCTGTGTCTCTTCTCAGTGCCCTGCTGGTGGAGGCCTGCTTGGGCCTGTCTCTGTGCTGCTTGGCTCTCTCCATGGTCTGTTCTCTGTGCCCCTGCAGGAGGCCTCCTTTGGCCGTCACTTTGCTTCCCTGTCTCTGTCCCTGGTCTGCTCTCTGTGTCCTGCTGATGGAGGCCCCCTGTGTCCTGTCACTGTGCTTCCCTGACTCTGTCCCTGGGTCAGTTCTTGTGCCCTGCTTGTAGCGGCCACCTGTGGCTTGTTTCTGTGCTTCCCTAGCTCTGTTGGTCTGTTCTCTGTGCCCTGCTGGCAGGAGGCCTTCTGCAGCCTGTCACTGTGCTTCCCTGGCTCTGTCCCTGGGTCAATTCTATGTGCCCTGATGGTGGTGGCCCCTGTGGCCTGTCACTGTGCTTCCCTGTCTCTGTCCCTGGTTCTGTTCTGTGTGCCCTGCTGGTGGAGGCCTCTAGTGGCCTGTCATTTGTGGTTCCCTGGCTCTGTCCCTGGGTCTGTTCTCTTTGCCCTGCTGATGAGGCCCCCTGTGGCCTGTCACTGTGCTTCCCTGGCTCTGTCCCTGGGTCTGTTCTTGTGCCCTGCTGGTGGAGCCTCTAGTGGCCTGTCATTTGTGGTTTCCCTGACTCTGTCCCTGGGTTTGTTCTCAGTCCCTCCAGGTAGAGGCGTCCAGTGGCCAGTCTCGGTGCTTCCTTGCTCTGATCCTAGGTCTGTTCTCTCTGCCCTCCTGCAGGAGCCTCCTGTGCCCTGTCTCTGTGCTTCACTCTCTCTGTCCCTGGTCTGTTCTCTGTGCCCTGCTGGTGGCGGCCCCCTAGGGCAGTAACTGTGCTTCCCTGGCTCTGTCCCTGGGTCTGTTCTCTGTGCCCTGCTGGTGGCAGCCTCCTGTGGCCTGTCACTGTGCTTTCTTGGCTCATTCCCTGTTTCTGTTCTCTGTGCCCTGCTGGTTGGGAGGCCTCCTGTGGCCTGTCACTGTGCTTCCCTGGCTCTGTCTCTAAGTTGCGTTCTCTGTGCCCCGCTGGTGGACGCCCTCCTGTGTCCCTTCTCTGTGTTTCTCTGGCTCTGTCCCTGTTCATTCTCTGTGCCCCACTGGTGGCAGCCTCCCTGTGGCTCCGTCACTGTGCTTCCCTAGCTATGTCCCTGGGTCTGTTCCCTGTGCCCTGCTGGTGGAGGCCTCCAATGGCCTGTCACTGTGCTTCCCTGGGTCTGTTCTCTATGCCCTGCCTGGTGGCAACCTCCGGTGGCCTGTCACTTTGCTTCCCTGGATCTGTCTCTTGGTCTATTCTCTGTGCCCTGCTGGTGGAGGCCTCCTGTGGCCTGTCGCTGTGTTCCCTGGCTCTGTCCCAGGGTCTGTTCTCTGTGCCCTGCTTCTGGCGGCCTCCTGTGGCCTGTCAATGTGCTTCCCTTGCTCTGTACCTGGGTCTGTTCTCTGTGCCGTGCTGGTGGAGCCCTCTTGTGGCCGGTCTCTGTGCTTCAATGGCTCATTGCCTGAGTCAGTTCTCTGTGCCCTACTGGTGTCGGCCTCCTGTGGCCTGTCACTCTGCTTCCATAGCTCTGTCCCTCGGTCTATTCTTCAAGCACTGCTGATGGAGGCCTGCTGTGGCCTGTCATCGGCTTCCAGCTTCGGTCCCTCTGTCTGTTCTCTGTGCCCTGCAGTGGTGGCCTTCTGTTGCCTGTCACTCTGCTTCCCTGGCTCTGTCACTGGGTCTGTTCTATGTGCCCTGATGGTGGAGCCACCTGTGGCCTGTCCCTCTGCTTCCCTGGCTTAGTCCCTGCATCAATTCTCTGTGCCCTGATGGTGGAGCCCCTTTAACCTGTCACAGTGCTGCTGGCTCTGTCTCTGGGTTCGTTCCTGTGCTCTGCTGGAGGAGGCCTCCTGTTGTCTGTCTGTGTGCTTCCCTGTCTCTGTCCCTGGGTCTGTTCTCTGTGCCCTGCTGGTGGAGCCTCCTGTGGTCTGACACTGTGCTTCCCTTGCTCTGTCCCAGTGTCTGTTCTCTGTGCCCTGCTGGCGTGGCCTCTTGTGGCCTGTCACTGGCTTCCCAGGCTCTGTCCCAGGGTCTGTTCTCTCTGACCTGCTGTTGGTGGTATCCTGTGGCCTGTCACTGTGCTCCCCAGGCTCTGTCCCTGGGTGTGTTCTGTGTGCCCTGCTGGTGGAAGCCTCCTGAGGCCTGTCTCTGTCTTCCTTGGCTCTCTCCATGGGTCTGTTCTCTGTGCCCTGCTGCAGAGGACTCCTTTGGAATATCACTTTACTTCCCTGTCTCTGTCCCTGGGTCTGCTCTCTGTGCCATTCTGGAGCTGGCTTCCTAAGGCCTGTCACTGTGCATCCCTGGCTCTGTAACTGGTCTGTTCTCTGTGACCTGCTGGTGGAGGCTCCTTGGCTTGTCACTGTGCTTCCCTGGCTCTGTCCCTGATCTGTACCCTGTGCCCTGCTGATGGAGGCCTCCTGTGGCCTGTCACTGTGCTTTCTGGCTCTGTCCCTGGGTCTGTTTTCTGTGCCATGCTGGAGGCGGCCTCCTGTGGCCTGTCACTGTACTTTCCTGGCTCTGTCCCGTGTCTCTTCTCTGTGCCCTGATGGTGGCAGCCTCTTGTGGCCTGTCACTGTGCTTCCCAGGCTCTGTCCTGGGTCTGTTCTCTGTGCCCTGCTGGTGGCGGCCTCCTGTGGCTTGTTTCTCTGCTTCTCTGGCTCTGTCTGTCTGTCTGTTCTCTATGCCCTTCTGGTGGAGGCCTTCTGTGGCCTTTCACTGTGCTTTCCTGGCTTTGCCCTGTGTCTCTTCTCTGTGCCCTGCTAGTGGTGGCCTCTTGGGTCTGTCACTATGGTTCTCTGGCTCTGTCCCTGGGTCAATTATCTGTGCCCTGATGGTGAGGCCCCTGTGACCTGTCACTGTGATTCCCTGTCTCTGTCCCAGGATCTGTTCTGTGCCCTGCTGGTAGAGGAATCCTGTGGCCTGTCACTGTGCTTCATGGCTCTGTCCCTGGGTCTGTTCTCTGTGCCTACTGCTGGACGGAATCCTGTGGCCTGTCACTGTGCTTCCCTGGCTCAGTCCATCTGTCTGTTCTCTGCACCCTGCATGTGGCGGCCTCCTGTTGCCTGTCACTCTGCTTCCCTAGCTCTGTCACTGGGTCTGTTCTATGTGTCCTGATGGTGGGAGGCCACCTGTGGCCTGTCCCTATCCTTCCCTGGCTAAGTCCCTGTATCTATTCTCTGTGCTCTGATGGTGGAGGCCCCCTGTGGCCTGTCACTGTCTTCCCTGGCTCTGTCTCTGGGTTCATTCCTGTGCCCTGCTGGAGGAGGCCTCCTGTTGTCTGTCTGTGTGCTTCCCTGTCTCTGTCCCTGGGTCTGTTCTCTGTGGCCTGCTGATGGAGGCCTCCTGTAGTCTGACACTGTGCTTCCCTTGCTCTGTCCCAGTGTCTGTTCTCTGAGTCCTGCTGGTGGTGGCCTCTTGTGGCCTGTCCTGTGCTTCCCAGGCTCTGTCCCAGGGTCTGTTCTCTGTGACCTGCTGGTGGCGGCATCCTGTGGCCTGTCGCTGTGCTTCCCTTAGCTCTGTCCCTGGGTGTGTTCTGTTTGCCCTGCTGGTGGCGACCTCCTGTGGCCTGTCAATGTACTTCCCTGGCTCTGTCTCTGGGTCTGTTCTCAGTGCCCTGCTGGTGGAGCCTCCTGGGGCCTGTCTCTGTGCTTCCTTGGCTCTATGGGTATGTTCTCTGTGCCCTGCTGCAGGAGGCCTCCTTTGGCCTATCACTTTGCTTCCCTGTCTCTGTCCCTGGGTCTGCTCTCTGTGCCCTTCTGAGGTGGCCTCCTATGGCCTGTCACTGTGCATCCCTGGCTCTGTCCCTACATTTGTTCTCTGTGACCTGCTGGTGGCGGGCTTCTGTGGCTTGTCACTGTGCTTTACTGGCTCTGTCCCTGGGTCTGTTCTCTGTGCCCTGCTGATGGAGGTCTCCTGTGGCCTGTCACTGTTCTTTCCTGGCTCGGTCCCTGGGTCTGTTTCTGTGCCCTGCTGAGAGGGCAGTCGGTTAGTGTGCTAGATAGAATGTGAGAGAAAGGAGGGAGGAGCAGACCATAGTTAGAGAAAAGGATCCTCTACCAGGCCTTTGTCAGGTAAAGTGGGCAGGGTGGAAAATTGAAATAGTTAGGATTTAATCACTGTGCTTTCCTGGCTCTGTCCCTGGGTCTGTTCTCTGTGCCCTGCTGGTGGCGGACTCCTGTGGCCTGTCATGTGCTTCCCTGGCTCTGTCCCTGGCTTTGTTCTCTGTGCCTTGCAGGTGGTGGCCTCTTGTGGCCTGTCACTGTAGTTCCCTGGCTCTGTCCCTGGGTCTGTTCTCTGAGCCCTGCTGGTGGCAGTCTTCTGTGGCTTGTCACTGTGCTTCATTGGCTCTGTCTCTCAGTCTGTTCTCTATGCCCCTGCTGGTGGGGGCCTCCCGTGGCCAGTCTCTGTGCTTCCTTGGCTCTGTCCCTGGGTCTGTTCTCTGTGTCCTGTTGGAGGCCTCCTGTGGCCTGTCACTTTGCTTCCCTCTATCTGTCCATGGGTCTGTTCTCTGTGCCCTGCAGGTGGTGGCCTCCTATGGCCTGTCACTGTGCTTCCTGGCTCTGTCCCTGTTTTTGTTCTCTGTGCTCTGCTGGTTTGAGGCCTCCTGTGGCCTGTCACTGTGCTACCCTGGCTCTGTCCCTTTGTCTGTTCTCTGTGCCCTGCAGGTGGAGGCCTCCTGTTGTCTGTCTCTGTGCTTTCTTGGCTCTGTTTCTGGGTTTGTTCTCTGTGCCCTGCTGCTGAGCCTCCTCGTCCAGTCTCTGTGCTTCTTTGGCTGTGTCCTGAGTACGTTCTCTGTGCCCTACTGGTGGCGTCTCCTGTGGCCTGTCACTGTGCTTCACTGGCTCAGTCCCTGGGTCTGTTCTCTGTGCCCTGCTGGTGGAGACTCCTGTGGCCTGTCACTCTGCTTCTCTGGCTGTGTCCCTGGGTCTGTTCCTGTGCCCTGCTGGTGGCAGAATCAATGGCTTGTCACTGTGCTTCCCTGGGTCTGTTCTCTGTGCCCTGCTGGTGGCAATCTCTGTGGCCTGTCACTGTGCTTCCCTGGCTCTGTCTCTGCGTCTATTCTCTGTGCCCTGCTGGTGGCAACCTCCTGTGGCCTGTCACTGTGCTTCCCTGGCTCAGTCCCTGAGTCTGTTCCCTGTGCCCTGCTGATGGAGGCCTCCTGTGGCCTGTCACTGTGCTTTCCTGGACTGTCCTAGGTCTGTTCTCTGTGCACTGCTGGTGGCAGCCTCCTGTGGCCAGTCACTGTCCTTCCTGGCTCTGTCCTGGGTCTATTCCCTGTGCCCTGCTCATGGTGGCCTCCTGTGGCCTGTCACTGTGTTTCCCTGGCTCTGTAACTGTGTCTGTTCTCTGTGCCCTGCTGGTGGAGGCCTCCTGTGGCCTGTCACTGTGCTTCACTGGCTCTGTCCCTGGGTCTGTTCTCTGTGCACTGCTGGTGGAGGACTCCTGTGGCCTGTCACTCTTCTTCCCTGGCTGTGTCCCTGGGTCTGTTACCTGTGCTGTGCTGGGCGGAATCCAATGGCCTGTCACTGTGCTTCCCTGGGTCTGTTCTCTGTGCCCAGCTGAAGGCAACCTCCTGTGGCCTGTCACTGTTCTTCCCTGGGTCTGTCTCTGGATCTATTCTCTGTGCCCTGCTGGTGGCCTACTGTGGCCTGTCACTATGCTTCCCTGGCTCTATCCCTGAGTCTGTTCCTGTGCCCTGCTGATGGAGTCCTCCTGTGGCTTATCACTGTGCTTTCCTGGCTCTGTCTCTGGGTCTGTTGTCTATGTTCTGCTGGTGGCAGCCTCCTGAGGCAGGTCACTGTCCTTCCCTGGCTGTGTCACTGGGTCTATTCTCTGTGCCCTGCTTGTTGTGGCCTCCTGTGGCCTGTCACTGTGTTTCCATGGCTCTGTCCCTGGGTCTGTTCTCTGTGCCTTGCTGAGGCATCCTCCTGTGACCGGTCACTGTGCTTTACTTTCTCTGTCCTTTGTCTCTCTCCTCTGTGCCATACAGGTGTGGCCTCTTATAGCTTGTCACTGTGCTTCCCTAGCTCTGTTCCTGGGTGTGTTCTCTGTGACTTGCTGGTATGACCTCCAGTGGCTTGTCTCTGTGTTTCCCTGACTCTGTCTCTCGATATGTTCTCTGTGTCCTGCAGGTGGAGGCCTCCTGTGGCCAGTCTCTGTGCATCCCAGGGTATGTCCCTGGGTCTGTTCTCTGTGCCCTGATGGTGGAGACCTCCCTAGCTAGTCACTGTGCTTACCTCTCTCTGTCCCTGGGTATGTTCTCTGAGCCCTGCTGATGGTGGCTTCCTATGGCCTGTCACTGTGCTTCCTGACTCTGTCCCTGGGTCTGTTCTTTGTGCCCTGCTGGTGGCAGCATCCTGTGGCCTGTCACTGTGCTTTCTTGGCTCTTTCCCTGGTTCTGTTCTCTGTGCCTGCAGGTTGGAGACCTTCTGGGGCCTGTCTCTGTGCTTCTCTGACTCTGTCCCTGGGTGCGTTCTCTGTGCCCTACTGGTAGCAGCCTCCTATGGCCTGTCACTGCGCTTTCCTGGCTCTGTCCCTGGGTCTGATCTCTGTGCCCTGCTGGTGGAGGACTCCTGTGGCCTGTCACTGTGCTTCCCTGGCTGTGTCCTGTGTCTATTCCGGTGCCCTGCTGGTGGCAACCTCCAATGGCCTGTCACTGTGCTTCCCTGTGTCTGTTCTCTGTGCCTGCTGGTGGCAACCTCCTGTGGCCTGTCACTGTGCTTCCCTGGCTCTGTCTCTGAGTCTATTCTCTGTGGCATGCTGGTGGGAAACCTCCTGTGGCCTGTCACAGTGCTTCCCTAGCTCTGTCTCTGAGTCTATTCTCTGTGCCCTGCTGATGGAGGCATCCTGTGGCCTGTCACTGTTTACATTGTTTTCATTGTTTGTTCATTGTTTATTGTATTCTAGGAATTAATACCTTTGAGCCAATGCTCTTTTACAAAGGTTCCGCGTCAAATTAGGTACAAGCAGTAAGGTTACAATGAGTGACACAATAAAGTACATTGTGGAATGAAAGAGACATGAACAGTCAAGTATCAAAACATTTGTGCAGGACAGATAATTACCAAATGAACACTTTTCTTTAATAAGCAAACAAATGAGGAGGAAAAGATAGGCTAGTGTGATAGATAGAGCATGTGAGAGAAAGGAGAGGAGCAGACCATAGTTAGAAAAGGGTCCTCTATCAGGCCTTTGTCAGGTAAAGTGGGTAGGGTGGAAAATTAAAATAGTTAGGATTTAATCACTGTGCTTTCCTGGCTCTGTCCTGTGTCTCTTCTCTGTGCCTTGCAGGTGGCGGCCTCTTGTGGCCTGTCACTGTGCTTCCCTGTCTCTGTCCCTGGGTCTGTTCTCTGTGCCCTGCTGGTGGATGCCTCCTGTGGCTTGTCACTGTGCTTCCTGGCTCTGTCTCTCGGTCTGTTCTCTGTGCCCTGCTGGTGGATGCCTCCTGTGGCCAGTCTCTGTGCTTCCCTGGTTCTGTCCCAGGTCTATTCTCTGTGCCTCAATGGTTTGAGGCCCCTGTGACAGTCACTGTGCTTCCCTGTCTTTGTCCCTGGGTCTGTTCTCTGTGCCCTGCTGGTGGAGGCCTCCTGTGGCCTGTCAATGTACTTCCCTGGCTCTGTCCCTGGCTTTGTTCTCTGTGCCCTGCTGGTGGAGCCTCCTGTGGCCTGTCTTTGTGCTTCCTTGCTCTGTCCCTTGGTCTGTTCTCTGTGCCCTGCTGGAGGAGCCTCCTGTGGCCTGTCACTGTGCTTCCATCTCTCTGTCCATGGGTCTGTGCTCTGTGCACTGCTGGTGGCGGCCTCCGATTGTCTGTCACTGTGCTTCCCTGGCTCTGTCCCTGTTTCTGTTCTCTGTGCCCTGCTGGTTGGGGCCTCTTGTGGCCTGTCACTGTGCTACCCTGGCTTTGTCCCTTTGTCTGTTCTCTGTGCCCTGCAGGTGGAGACCTACTCGTCCTGTCTCTGTGCTTCTCTGGCTATGTCCCTAGGTACTCTCTCTGTACCCTACTGGTGGCAGACTCCTGTTGCCTGTCACTGTGCTTTCCTAGCTCTGTCCCTGGGTCTGTTCTCTGTGCCTGCTGGTTCAGGACTCCTGTGGCCTGTCACTCTGCTTCCCTGGCTGTGTCCCTGGGTCTGTTACCTGTGCCCTGCTGGTGGCTGAATCAATGGCCAGTCACTGTGCTCCCTGAGTCTGTTCTCTGTGCCCTGCTGGTGGCAACCTCCTGTGGTCTGTCACTGTGCTTCCCTGGCTCTGTCCCAGGTTCTGTTCCCTGTGCCCTGCTGATGGTGGCCTCCTTTGGCCAGTCACTGTGCTTTCCTGGCTCTGTCCCTGGGCTTGTTCTCTGTGCACTGCTTGTGCAGCCTCCTGTGGCAGGTCACTGTCCTTCCCTGGCTCTGTCCCTGGGTCTATTCTCTGTGCCCTGCTCGTGGTGGCCTCCTGTGGCCTGTCACTGTGTTTCCCTGCTCTGTCCCAGGGTCTGTTCTCTGTGCCTTGCTGGGTGGCCTCCAGTGGCAGTCACTGTGCTTTCCTTTCTCTGTCCTTTGTCTCTACTCCGTGTCATGCAGGTAGTGACTTCTTGACCTGTCACTGTGCTTCCCTGGCTCTGTCCTTGGGTGTCTCCTCTGTGCCCAGCTGATGGAGGCCTCCTGTAGCCTGTCATTGTGCTTCCCTGACTCTGTCCCTGTGTCTGTTCTCTGTGCTCATGCTGGTGGAGCCTCTTGTGGCCAGTCTCTGTGCTTTCCAGGCTCTGTCCTTGTGCCTGTTCTCTGTGCCCTGATGGTGGAGGCCTCCTGTTTGCCTGTCACTGCGCTTCCCTGGTTCTATCCCTGGGTCTGTTCTCTGGGCCCTGCTCTTGGCCTCCTGTGGCCCTATCACTGTGCTTTCTTGGCTCTTTCCTGGTTCTGTTCTCTGTGCCCTGCTGGTTGAGGCCTCCTGGGGCCTGTCCACTGTGCTTTCTTGGCTCTTTCCCTGCTTCTGTTCTCTATACCCTGCTTAGTTGAGGCCTCCTAGGGCCTGTCACTGTGCTTCCTGGCTTGTCTCTGTCTGTTTTCTGTGCCCTGCTAGTGGAACCTTCTCCACTGGTGGAGGCCTCCCGCATCCTGTCTCTGCGCTCGCTGGCTCTGTCCCTGATGCGTTCTCTGTGCCCCTACTGGTGGCAACCTCCTGTGGCACCTGTCACTGTGCTTCACCCAGCTCTGTCCGGTATGTTCCTTGTGCCCCTGCTGGTAGCGACCTCCAATGGCCTGTCACTGTGCTTCCCTGGGTCTGTTCTTTGTGCCCTGCTGGTGGCAGCCTCCTATGGCGGTCACTGTCCTTCCTAGCCTGTCCTTGGTCTATTCTATGTGCCTGCTGGTGGCGGCTTCCTGTGGCCTGTCACTTTGTTTCCCTGTCTCTGGCCCTGAGTCTGTTCTCTGTGACCTGTTGGTGGTGGCCTCTTGTGCCTGTCACTGTGCTTCAATGCTCTGTCCAGGGACTGTTCTCTGTGCCTTGCTGGGGCGGCATCCTGTGGCCTGTCACTGTGCTTCCTTGGCTCTGTCCCTGGGTTTGTTCTCTGTGCCCTGCTGGTGTCCAGACTCCTGTGGCCTGTCAATGTACTTCCCTGGCTCTCTCTCTGCATCAGTGCCCTGATGGTGGAGCCTCCTGGGGAGCCTGTTTCTGTGCTTTCATGGCACTCTCTATGGTCTGTTCTCTGTGCCTGCTGCAAGAGGCCTCCTTTGGCATGTCACTGGCTTCCCTGTCTCTGTCCCTAGGTCTGCTCTCTGTGCCCTGCTGAGGGTGGTCTCTATAGCCTTTCACTGTGCTTTCCTGGCTCTGTCCCAGGTCTGTTCTCTTGCCCTGCCGTGGCGGCCTCCTGTGGTGTGTCTCTGTGCTTCCCTGGCTCTGTCCCTGGGTCTGTTCTCTGTGCCCCTCCTGATGGAGGGCTCTGTAACCTGTCTCTGTAGATTTCCTGTCTCTTTCCCTGGGTTTGTTCTCTGTGCCCTGCTGAGGTGGCACTCTGTGGCCGGTCACTGTGCTTTCCTGGCTCTGTCCTATGTCTCTTCTCTGTGCCTGCAGGTGAGACAGCCTCTTCTGGCCTGTCACTGTGCTTCCCTGGCTCTGTCCCTGGGTCTGTTCTCTGTGCCTGCTGGTTCAGGACTCCTGTGGCCTGTCACTCCTGCTTCCTGGCTGTGTCCCTGGGTCTGTTATCTGTGCCTGCTGGTGGCTGAATCCAATGGCCAGTCACTGTGCTTCCTGAGTCTGTTCTCTGTGCCCTACTGGTGGCAACCTCCTGTGGGTCTGTCACTGTTTTTCCTGGCTCTGTCCCTGGTTCTGTTCCCTGTAACCTGCTGATGGAGGCCTCCTGTGGCCTGTCACTGTGCTTTCCTGCCTCTGTCCCTGGGCCTGTTCTCTGTGCACTGCTGGTGACAGCCTCCTGTGGCAGTCCTGTCCTTCCCTGGATCTGTCCCTAGGTCTATTCTTTGTGCCTGCTCGTGGTTGTCCTCCTGTGCCTGTCACTGTGCTTTCCTTTCTCTGTCCTTTGTCTCTTCTCCCGTGTCATGCAGGTGGTGACTTCTTATGGCCTGTCACTGTGCTTCCTGGCTCTGTCTCTCGATCTGTTCTCTGTGCCTGCAGGTGGCTTCCTGGCTAAGTCCTGGGATTAATCTCTGTGCCTGATGGTGGAGGCCCCCTGCGGCCTGTCACTGTGCTTCCTGGCTCTGTCTCTGGTTCTCTTCTCGTGCCCTGCGGAGGAGGCCTTCTGTTGCCTGTCTGTGTGCTTCCCTGTCTCTGTCCCAGGGTATGTTCTCTGTGCCCTGCTGGTGAGGGCCTCCTGTGGCCTGTCACTGTGCTTCCCTAGCTCTGTCCTTGGGTGTGTTCTCTGTGACCCTGCTGATGGAGGCCTCCTGTGGCCTGACACTGTGCTTCCCTGGCTCTGTCCCTGTGTCTGTTCTCTGTGCCATGCTGGTGGCGGCGTCTTGTGGTCAGTCTCTGTGCTTTCCGGCTCTGTCCTTGTGCCTGTTCTCTGTGCGCTGATGGTGGAAGCCTCCTGTTGCCTGTCCCGCTTCCCTGGTTCTGTCGCTGGTCTGTTCTCTGGGCCCTGCTAGTTGCGGCCTCCTGTGGCCTGTCCTGTACTTTCTTGGCTCTTTCCTGGTTCTGTCTCTATGCCCTGCTGATTGAGCCTCCCTGAGAGACTGTCACTGTGCTTCCTAGCTCTGTCTCTGGGTTCGTTTTCTGTGCCCTGCTAGTGGAAACCTCCTACTGGTGGAGTCCTCCTGCATCCTGTCTCTGTGCTCCCTGGCTCTGTCCCTGTAGTGCGTTCTCTTTTCTGGTGGGCAGCCTCCTGTGGCCTGTCACTGTGCTTCCCTGGCTGTGTCCCTGGTTCTCTTCCTGTGCCTGCTGGTGAAGGCCTCCATTGGCCTGTCACTGTGCTTCCCTAGGTCTTTTCTCTCAGCCCTGCTGGTGGCAACCTTGGTGGCCTGTCACTGTGCTTTCTGGATCTGTCTCTTGGTCTGTTCTCTGTGCCCTGCTGGTAGGCCTTCTTGGCATGGCCCTGTGCTTCCCAGGCTCTGTCCCTGGGTCTGTTCTCTGTGCCCTGCTGCTGGCGGCTCCATGGCCTGTCAATGTGCTTCCCTTGCTCTTTACCTGGGTCTGATCTCTCGCCTGCTGGTGAGAGGCCTCTGTGGCCGGTCTCTGTGCTTCAATGGCTCTGTGCCTGAGTCTGTTCTCAGTGCCCTGCTGGTGGAGGCCTCCTGTGGCCAGTCTCTGTGCTTCCCTGGCTCTGTCCCTTGGTCTGCTCTGTGCCCTGCTGGAGGAGGCCTTCTGTGGCCTGTCACTCTGCTTCCTCTCTCTGTCCCTAGGTCTGTTCTTCAGCCTTGCTAGGTTGAGTCCTCCTGTGGCCTGTCACTGCTGCCTTGGCTCTGTCCCTTTATCTGTTCTTTGTACCGTGCAGATGGGAGGCCTCCTGTTGCATGTCACTGTGCTTCCTTGGTCAGTCTCTGTTTCTGTTCTCTGAGCTCTGCTACTGGAGGCCTCCTGCGTCCCGTCTCTGTGCTTCTCTGGCAGTGTCCCTGGATTCGATCTCTGTGCCCTACTGGTGGTGGCCTGCTGTGGCCTGTCACTGTGCTTCCTTTGCTCTGTCCCTGGGTCTGTTCTCTGTGCTCTGCTGGTGGAGGACTCCTGTGGCCTGTCACTGTGCTTCCTGCTGTGTCCCTGGGTCTGTTCCCTGTGCCCTGCAGGTAGCAACCTCCTGGGGCCTATTACTGTGCTTCCCTGGCTCTGTCTCTGGTCTATTCTCTGTGCCCTGCTGGTGGTGGCCTACCATGGCCTGTCACTGTGCTTCCTGGCTCTTTCCCTGAGTCTGTTCTCTGTGCCCTGCTGGTGGCGTCATCCTGCGGCCTGTCACTGTGCTTCCTGGCTCTGTCCCTGGGTCTGTTCTCTGCCCAGCTGATGTGGCCTCCTGTGGCTGGTCACAGTGCTTCCTGGCTCTGTCTCTGTGTCTGTTCTCAGTGCTCTGCTGGTGGAGGCCTCCTTGGGCCTGTCTCTGTGCTTCCTTGGCTCTGTCCCTGGGTCTGTTCTCTGTGCCCTGCCGGTGCGGCCTCCTGTGAGTGTGTCTCTGTGCTTCCCTGGCTCTGTCCCTGGGTCTGTTCTCTGTGCCCTGCTGATGGAGGCTCCTGTGGCCTGTCTCTGTGATTCCTGTCTCTGTCCCTGGGTTTCTTCTCTGTGCCCTGCTGGGTGGTCTCTGTGGCGTCACTGAGCTTTCCTGGCTCTGTCCTGTCTCTTCTCTGTGCCCTGCAGGTGACCGCCTCTTGTGGCCTGTCACTGTGCTTCCCAGGCTCTGTCCTGAGTCTGTTCTCTGTGCCCTGCTGGTGGCATCATCCTGCGGCCTGTCACTGTGCTTCCTTGGCTCTGTCCCTAGGTCTGTTCTCTGTGCCCTGCTGGTGGAGGCCTCCTGTGGCTGTCACTGTGCTTCCCTGGCTCTGTCCCTGTGTCTGTTCTCTGTGTCCTGTTGGTGGCGGCCTCTTGAGGCCTGTCACTGTCTTCCCACTTTAAGTCCCTGGGTCTATTCTCTGTGCCCTGATGGTGGAGGCCCCCTGTATCCTGTCGCTGTGCTTCCCTGGCTCTGTCTCCAGGTTCATTTCTGTGCCCTGCTGAGGAGGCCTCCTGTTGCCTGTCTGTGTGCTTCCCTGTCTCTGTCCCTGGGTCTGTTCTCTGTGTCCTGCTGGTGGAGGCCTCCTGTGGCCTGTCACTGTGCTTCCCTAGCTCTGTCCCTGGGTCTGTTCTCTGTGCCCTGCTGGTGGCGCTTTTGTGGCCTGTCACTCTGCTTCCCAGGCTCTGTCAGGTCTTTCTCTATGCCCTGCTGGTGGCGTCATCCTGCGGCCTGTCACTGTGCTTCCTTGGCTCTGTCCCTGGTCTGTTCTCTGTGCCCTGCTGGTGGAGGCCTCCTGTGGCCAGCTCACTGTGCTTCCCTGGCTCTGTCCCTGGATCTGTTCTCTGTGCTCTGCTGGTGGAGGCCTCCTTGGGCCTCTCTCTGTGCTTCCTTGGCTCTTTCCATGGGTCTCTTCTCTGTGCTCTGCTGCTGGAACCTCCTTTGGCCAGTCACTTTGCTTCTGTGTCTCTGTCCCTGGTCTGTTCTCTGTGACCTGCTGGTGGCGGCCTCCTGTGGTGTGTCACTGTGCTTCCCTGTCTCTGTCCCTCAGTCTGTTCTCTGTGCCCTGCTGATGGAGGCCTCCAGTTGCGTCACTGTGCTTCCCTGTCTCTGTCCCTCAGTCTGTTCTCTGTGCCCTGCTGGTGGCGGCCCCTGTGGCTTGTTTCTGTGCTTCCCTGGCTCTGTCTGTCGGTCTGTTCTCTGTGCCTACCTGGCGGAGGCCTTCTGTGTCCAGTCACTGTGCTTTCCTGGCTCTGTCCTGTGCCTCTTCTCTGTGCCTTGCAGGTGGCAGCCTCTCAGGGCCTGTCACTGTGCTTCCCTAGCTCTGTCCCTGGGTCTGTTCACTGTGCCCTGCTGGTGGAGGACTCCTGTGGCCTGTTTCTGTGCTTCCCTGGGTGTGTCCCTGTGTCTGTTCCGGTGCCCTGCTGGTGGCAACCTCCACGCTTGTCACTGTGCTTCACTGTGTCTGTTCTCTGTGCTCTGTTGGTGGCAACCTCCTGTGGCCCTGTCACTGTGCTTCCCTGGCTCTGTCTCTGGGTCTATTCTCTGTGGCATGCTGGTGGAAACCTCCTGTGGCCCATCACTGTGCTTCCCTGGCTCTGTATCTGAGTCTATTCTCTGTGCCCTGCTGATGGAGGCATCCTGTGGCCTGTCACTGTTTACATTGTTTACATTGTTTGTTTATTGTTTATTGTATTCTAGGAATTAATACCTTTGAGCCAAGGCTCTTTTACCAAGGTTCCGTGTCAAATTAGGTACAAGCAATAAGGTTACAATGGTGACACAATAAAGTACATTGTTTAATGAAAGAGACATGAACAGTCAAGTATCAAAACATTTGTGCAGAACAGATAATTACAAAATGAACACTTTTCTTCAAGCAAACAAATGAGGAAGGGAAAAGATAGCTTAGTGTGATAGATAGAGCTTGTGAGAGAAAGGAGGAGCAGACCATAGTTAGAAAAGGGTCCTCTATCAGGCCTTTGTCAGGTAAAGTGGGCAGGGTGGAAAATTGAAATAGTTAGGATTTAATCACTGTGCTTTCCTGGCTCTGTCCTGTTTCTCTTCTCTGTGCCTTGCAGGTGGCGGCCTCTTGTGGCCTGTCACTGTGCTTCCCTGGCTCTGTCCCTGGGTCTGTTCTCTGTGCCCTGCTGGTGGTGGCCTCCTGTGGCTTGTTTCTGTGCTTTCCTGGCTCTGTCTGTCAGTCTGTTCTCTGTGCCTACCTGGCGGAGCCTTCTGTGTCAGGTCACTGTGCTTTCCTGGCTCTGTCCTGTGTCTCTTCTCTGTGCCTTGCAGGTGGCAGCCTCTTGAGGCCTGTCACTGTGCTTCCCTGCTCAGTCCCTGGGTCAATTCTCTGTGCCCTGATGGTGGAGACCCCGTGGCCTGTCACTGTGCTTCCCTGTCTCTGTCCCTGGTACTGTTCTGTAATGCGCTGTGGTGGAGGCCTCTGGTGGCCTGTCATTGTGGTTCCCTGGATCTGTCCCAGGGTTTGTTCTCTGTCCCCTCTTGGTGGAGGCCTCCAGTGGCCAGTCTCTGTGCTTCCCTGGCTTTGACCCTTGCTCTGTTCTCTGTGCCCTGCTGCAGGAGGCCTCCTGTGGACTGTCTCTGTGCTTCCCTCTCTGTCCCTGGGTCTGTTCTCTGTGCCCTGCTGGTGGCGGCCTCCTGGCCTATAACTGTGCTTCCTGGCTCTGTCCCAGGGTCTGTTCTCCAGTGCCCTGCTGGTGGCCTCCTGTGGCCTGTCACTGTGCTTTCTTGGCTCTTTCTCTGTTTCTGTTCTCTGTGCCCTGCTGGTTGGGGCCTCCTGTGGCCTGTCACTGTGCTTTCTTTGCTCTTTCTCTGTTTCTGTTCTCTGTGCCCTGCTGGTTGAGGGCCTCCTGTGGCCTGTCACTGTGCTTCCCTGGCTGTGTCCTTGGGTCTGTTCCCTGTGCCCTGCAGGTGGCGGCCTCCAATGGCCTGTCACTATGCTTCCCTAGGTCTGTTCTCTGTGCCCTACAGGTAGCAACCTCCTGTGGCTATCACTGTGCTTCCCTGGCTCTTTCCCTGGGTCTGCTCTCTGTGCCCTGCTGATGGAGGCATCCTGTGGCCTGTCACTGGGCTTTCCTGGCCTCTGTCCCTGGGTCTGCTATCTGTGCCCTGCTGATGGAGGCATCCTGTGGCCTGTCACTGTGCTTTCCTGGCCTGTCCCTGGGTCTGTTCTCTGTGCCCTGCTGTGACAGCCTCCTGGCTGGTCACTGTCCTTCCCTGGCTCTGTCCCTGGGTCTACTCTCTGTGCCATGCTGGTGGTGGTCTCCTGTGGCCAGTCTCTGTGTTTCCCTGGCTTTGTCCCTGGGTTTGCTCTCTGTTCCCTGCTGGTGATGGCCTCCTGTGGCGGTCACAGTGCTTTCTAGCTCTGTCCTGTGTCTCTCTCTGTGCCCTGCAGGTGGCGGACACTTCTGGCGTGACACTGTACTTCCCTGGATCTGTCCCTGGGTTTGTTCTCTGTGACCTGCTGGTGGCGGCCTCCTGTGGCTTGTCACTGTGCTTCCCAGGCTCTGGCTCTTGATCTGTTCTCTGTGCCCTGCTGAGGAGGCCTCCTGTGGCCTGTCTCTGTGCTTCCCTGGCTCTATCCCTGGGTCTGTTCTGTGCCCTGAAGAGATGACCTCCTGTGGCTTGTCACTGTGCTTCCCTCTCTCTGTCCCTGAGTCTGTTCTCTGTGCCCTGCTGGTGGCGGCCGCCATAGCCTGTAACTGTGCTTCCCTGGCTCTGTCTCTGGGTCTGTTCTCTGTGCCCTGCTGGTGGTAATCTCCTGAGGCCTGTCACAGTGCTTTCTTGGCTCTTTCCCTGTTTCTGTTCTCTGTGCCTGCTGGTTGGAGGTCTCCTGTGGCCTGTCACTGTGCTTCCCTGGCTCTGTCTCTAAGTTCGTTCTCTGTGCCCTGCTGGTGGAGGCCTCCTGCGTCCTGTCACTGTGCTTCCCAGGCTGTAATCCCTGGGTCTATTCCCTGTGCCCAGCTGAAGGAGGCCTCCAATGGCCTGTCAATGTGCTTAACTTGCTCTGTACCTGGGTCTGTTCTCTGTGCCCCTGCTGGTGGAAACCTCTTGTGGCCGGTCTCTGTGCTTCAATGGCTCTGTGCCCGAGACTGTTCTCTGTGCCCTGCTGGTGGTGGCCTGCTGTGGCCTATCACTGTGCTTCCCTGGCTCTGTCACTGGTTCTGTTCTCCAAGCCCCTGCTATTGAGGCCTCCTGTGGCCTGTCACTGTGTTCCCTGGCTCGCTCCCTGGTCTGTTCTCTGTGTCCTGCTGGTGGCGGCCTCCTGTTTCCTGTCCTCTGCTTCCTAGCTATATCACTGGGTCTGTTCTCTGTGCCTGATGGTGGAGGCCACCTGTGGCCTGTCACTGTGATTCTCTGGCTCTGTCACTGGGTCTGTTCTCTGTGCCCTGCTGGTGCAGGCCACTGTCGCCTGTAATTTTCTTTCCCTGGCTCCGTCCCTAGGTCTCTTCTCTGTGCCATGCTGCTGGAGGCCTTCTGTGGCCTGTCACTGTGCTTCAATGGCTCTGACCCAGGGGACAGTTCTCTGTGCCCTGCTGGTGGTGGCCTCCTGTGGTCTGTTACTGTGCTTCCCTGGCTCTGTCCTTTTCTGTTCACTGTGCCCTGCTGGTGAGCGACCTCCTGTTGCCTGTCACTGTGCTTTCTTGGCTCATTCCCTGTTTCTGTTCTCTGTGCCCCTGCTGGTTGGGGCCTCCTGTGGCCTGTCACTGTGCTTCCCTGGCTCTGTCTCTAAGTTCGTTCTCTGTGCCCTGCTGGTGGGCGCCTCCCTGTGTCCTGTCTCTAGGCTTCTCTGGCTCTGTCCCTGGTTCTTTCTCCGTTCTGCTGGAGGAGGCCTCCTATGGCCTGTCTATGTGCTTCCTGGCTCTGTCCCTGGATCTGTTCTCTGTCCCCTGCTGTGGAGGCCTCCTGTGGCCTGTCCTCTGCATCCCTTGCTCTTCTGCTGGGTCTGTTCTCTGTGTGCCTGCTGGTGGAGCCTCCAATGGCCTGTCACTGTGCTTCCCTGGGTCTGTTCTCTATGCCCTGCTGGTGGTAACCTCCGGTGGCCTGTCACTTTGCTTCCCTGGATCTGTCTCTTGGTCTATTCTCTGTGCCCTGCTGGTGGAGGCCTCCTGTGGCCTGTCGCTGTGTTTCCATGGCTCTGTCCCAGGGTCTGTTCTCTGTGCCCTGCTTCTGGCGGCCTCCTGTGGCCTGTCAATGTGCTTCCCTTGCTCTGTACCTGGGTCTGTTCTCTGTGCCCTGAAGGTGGATGCCACCTGTGGCCTGTCACTGTGTTTCTCTGGCTCTGTCCCTGGGTCTTTTCTCTGTACCCTGCTGGGGAGACCTCGTCACCTGTAACTGTGTTTCCCAGGCTCTGTCCCTGGGTCTGTTCTCTTGTGACCTGCTGGTGGCGTCATCCTGTGGCCTGTCACTGTGCTTCCTTGGCTCTGTCCCTGGGTGTGTTCTCTGTGCAATGCTGGTGGCGACCTCCTGTGGCGGTCAATGTACTTCACTGGCTCTGTCTCTGTGTCTCTTCTCAGTGCCCTGCTGGTGGAGGCCTGCTTGGGCCTGTCTCTGGCTGCTTGGCTCTCTCCATGGGTCTGTTCTCTGTGCCCTACTGCAGGAGGCCTCCTTTGGCGGTCACTTTGCTTCCCTGTCTCTGTCCTGGGTCTGCTCTCTGTGTCCTGCTGATGGAGGCCCCCTGTGTCCTGTCACTGTGCTTCCCTGACTCTGTCCCTGGGTCAGTTCTTGTGCCCTGCTTGTGGCGGCCAGCTGTGGCTTGTTTCTGTGCTTCCTAGCTCTGTTGGTCTGTTCTCTGTGCCCTGCTGGAGTGGAGGCCTTCTCTGGTCTGTCACTGTGCTTCCCTGGCTCTGTCCCTGGTCAATTCTATGTGCCCTGATGGTGGTGGCCCCCTGTGGTCTGTCACTGTGCTTCCCTGTCTCTGTCCCTGGTTCTGTTCCCTGTGCCCTGCTGGTGGAGGCCTCTAGTGGCCTGTCATTGTGGTTCCCTGGCTCTGTCCCTGGGTCTGTTCTCTTTGCCCTGCTGATGGAGGCCCCCTGTGGCCTGTCACTGTGCTTCCCTGGCTCTGTCCCTGGGTCTGTTCTTGTGCCCTGCTGGTGGAGGCCTCTAGTGGCCTGTCATTGTGGTTCCCCTGACTCTGTCCCTGGGTTTGTTCTCAGTCCCTCCAGGTAGAGGCGTCCAGTGGCCAGTCTCGGTGCTCCCCTTGCTCTGATCCTAGGTCTGTTCTCTGTTCTCCTGCAGGAGGCCTCCTGTGGCCTGTCTCAGTGCTTCACTCTCTTGTCCCTGGGTCTGTTCTCTGTGCCCTGCTGGTGGTGGCCTCCTATGGGCAGTAACTGTGGCTTCCCTGGCTCTGTCCCTGGGTCTGTTCTCTGTGCCTGCTGGTGGCAGCCTCCTGTGGCCCTATCACTGTGCTTTCTTGGCTCATTCCCTGTTTCTGTTCTCTGTGCCCTGCTGGTTGAGGCCTCCTGTGGCCTGTCACTGTGCTTCCCTGGCTCTTGTCTCTAAGTTCGTTCTCTGTGCCCTGCTGGTGGACGCCTCCTGTGTCCCTTCTCTGTGTTTCTCTGGCTCTGTCCCTGGTTCATTCTTCTGTGCCCCACTGGTGGCAGCCTCCTGTGGCTCTGTCACTGTGCTTCCCTAGCTATGTCCCTGGTCCCTTGTGCCCTGCTGGTGGAGGCCTCCAATGGCCTGTCACTGTGCTTCCCCGGGTCTGTTCTCTATGTCCTGCTGGTGGCAACCTCCCGTGGCCTGTCACTTTGCTTCCCTGGATCTGTCTCTTGGTCTATTCTCTGTGCCCTGCTGGTGGAGGCCTCCTGTGGCCTGTCGCTGTGTTTCCTAGGCTCTGTCCCAGGGTCTGTTCTCTGTGCCCTGCTTCTGGCGGCCTCCTGTGGCCTGTCAGGCTTCCCTTGCTCTGTACCTGGGTCTGTTCTCTGTGCCCTGCTGGTGGAGCCTCTTGTGGCGGTCTCTGTGCTTCAATGGCTCATTGCCTGAGTCTGTTCTCTGTGCCCTACTGGTGTCGGCCTCCTGTGGCCTGTCACTCTGCTTCATGGCTCTGTCCCTCGGTCTATTCTTCAAGCACTGCTGATGGAGGCCTGCTGTGGCCTGTCATTGGCTTCCTGGCTCGGTCCCTCTGTCTGTTCTCTGTGCCCTGCATGTGGTGGCCTTCTGTTGCCTGTCACTCTGCTTCCCTGGCTCTGTCACTGGGTCTGTTCTTATGTGCCCTGATGGTGGAGGCCACCTGTGGCCTGTCCCTCTGCTTCCTGGCTTAGTCCCTGTATCAATTCTCTGTGCCCTGATGGTGGAGGCCCCCTTTAACCTGTCACAGTGCTTCTGGCTCTGTCTCTGGGTTCGTTCCTGTGCTCTGCTGGAGGAGGCCTCCTGTTGTCTGTCTGTGTGCTTCCCTGTCTCTGTCCCTGGGTCTGTTCTCTGTGCCCTGCTGGTGGAGGCCTCCTGTGGTCTGACACTGTGCTTCCCTTGCTCTGTCCCAGTGTCTGTTCTCTCTGTGCCCTGCTGGCGGTGGCCTCTTGTGGCCTGTCACTGTGCTTCCCAGGCTCTGTCCCAGGGTCTGTTCTCTGTGACCTGCTGTTGGTGGCATCCTGTGGCCTGTCACTGTGCTCCCCAGGCTCTGTCCCTGGGTGTGTTCTGTGTGCCCTGCTGGTGGAGGCCTCCTGAGGCCTGTCTCTGTGCTTCCTTGGCTCTCTCCATGGGTCTGTTCTCTGTGCCCTGCTGCAGGAGGTCTCCTTTGGAATATCACTTTACTTCCCTGTCTCTGTCCCTGGGTCTGCTCTCTGCCATTCTGAGCTGGCTTCCTAAGGCCTGTCACTGTGCATCCCTGGCTCTGTAACTGGTCTGTTCTCTGTGACCTGCTGGTGGAGGCTCCTTGGCTTGTCACTGTGCTTCCCTGGCTCTGTCCCTGGATCTGTACCCTGTGCCCTGCTGATGGAGGCCTCCTGTGGCCTGTCACTGTGCTTTCCTGGCTCTGTCCCTGGGTCTGTTTTCTGTGCCATGCTGGAGGCGGCCTCCTGTGGCCTGTCACTGTACTTTCCTGGCTCTGTCCCGTGTCTCTTCTCTGTGCCCCTGATGGTGGCAGCCTCTTGTGGCCTGTCACTGTGCTTCCCAGGCTCTGTCCCTGGGTCTGTTCTCTGTGCCCTGCTGGTGGCGGCCTCCTGTGGCTTGTTTCTCTGCTCCCTGGCTCTGTCTGTCTGTCTGTTCTCTCACCCCTTCTGGTGGAGGCCTTCTGTGGCCTTTCACTGTCCTTTCCTGGCTTTGCCCTGTGTCTCTTCTCTGTGCCCCTGCTAGTGGTGGCCTCTTGAGGTCTGTCACTATGGTTCTCTGGCTCTGTCCCTGGGTCAATTATCTGTGCCCTGATGGTAGAGGCCCCTGTGACCTGTCACTGTGCTTCCTGTCTCTGTCCCAGGATCTGTTCTGTGTGCCCTGCTGGTAGAGAATCCTGTGGCCTGTCGCTGTGCTTCACTGGCTCTGTCCTGGGTCTGTTCTCTGTGCCCTTGTGCTGGCAGAATCCTGTGGCCTGTCAATGTGCTTCCCTGCTCTGTACCTGGTCGTTGTTCTCTGCGCCCTGCTGGTGGAGGCCTCTTGAGGCGGGTCTCTTGATTCAATGGCTCATTGCCTGAGTCTTTCTCTGTGCCCTGCTGGTGTCGGCCTCCAGTGGCCTGTCACTCTGCTTCCATGGCTCTGTCCCTCGGTCTATTCTCCAAGTACTGCTAATGGAGGCCTGCTGTGGCCTGTCACTGTGCTTCCTGGCTCGGTCCCTCTGTCTGTTCTCTCGCCCCTGCATGTGGTGGCCTCCTGTTGCCTGTCACTCTGCTTCCCTGGCTCTGTCCCTCGTTCGTTCTCTGTAACCTGCTGGTGGTGGGCTCCTGTGGCTTGTCACTGTGCTTTACTGGCTCTGTCCCTGGGTCTGTTCTCTGTGCCCTGCTGATGGAGGCCTCCTGTGGCCTGTCACTGTTCTTTCCTGGCTCTGTCCCTTGGTCTGTTTTCTGTGCCCTACTGAGGCAGATCGGTTAGTGTGCTAGATAGAGAATGTGAGAGAAAGGAGTGAGGCGGACCATAGTTAGAAAAGGATACTCTACCAGGCCTTTGTCAGGTAAAGTGGGCAGGGTGGAAAAATTGAAATAGTTGGGATTTAATCACTGTGCTTTCTGGCTCTGTCCCTGGGTCTGTTCTCTGTGCCCTGCTGGGCGGCCTCCTGTGGCGGTCACTGTGCTTTCTGGCTCTGTCCTGTGTCTCTTCTCTGTGCCCTGCAGGTGGTGGCCTCTTGTGGCCTGTCACTGTAATTCCCTGGCTCTGTCCCTGGGTCTGTTGTCTGAGCTCTGCTGGTGGCAGTCTCCTGTGGCCTGTCACTGTGCTTCATTGGCTCTGTCTCTCAGTCTGTTCTCTATGCCCTGCTGGTGGAGGCCTCCCATGGCCAGTCTCTGTGCTTCCTTGGCTCTGTCCCTGGGTCTGTTCTCTGTGCCCTGCTGGTGGAGGCCTCCTATGGTCTGTCACTGTGCTTCCCTGGCTCTGTCCCTGTTTCTGTTCTCTGTGCCCTGCTGGTTGAGGCCTCCTTGGCCTGTCACTGTGCTACCCTGACTTTGTCCCTTTGTCTGTTCTCTGTGCCCTGCAGGTGGAGGCCTACTTCGTCCTGTCTCTGTGCTTCTCTGGCTGTGTCCCTGGGTACGTTCTCTGTGCCCTACTGGTGCAGACTCCTGTTGCCTGTCACTGTGCTTTCCTGGCTCTGTCCCTGGGTCTGTTCTCTGTGCCTGCTGGTTCAGGACTCCTGTGGCCTGTCACTCTGCTTCCCTGGCTTTGTCCCTGGGTCTGTTACCTGTGCCCTGCTGGTGGCTGAAACCAATGGCCAGTCACTGTGCTTCCTGAGTCTGATTTCTGTGCCCTGCTGGTAGCAACCTCCTGTGGTCTGTCACTGTGCTTCCCTGGCTCTGTCCCCGGTTCCGTTCCTGTACCCTGCTGATGGAGGCCTCCTGTGGCCTGTCACTGTGCTTTCCTGGCTCTGTCCTGGGCCTGTTCTCCTGTGCACTGCTGGTAGCAGCCTCCTTTGGCCGGTCACTGTCCTTCCCTGGCTCTGTCCCTGGGTCTATTCTCTGTGCCCTGCTCGTGGTGGCCTCCTGTGGCCTGTCACTGTGTTTCCCATGGCTCTGTCCTGGGTCTGTTCTCTGTGCCTTGTTGGAGGCGGCCTCCTGTGGCCGGTCACTGTGCTTTCCTTTCTCTGTCCTTTGTCTCTTCTCCGTGTCATGCAGGTGGTGACTTCTTATGGCCTCTCACTGTGCTTCCCTGGCTCTGTCTTTGATCTGTTCTCTGTGCCTGCAGGTGGCTTCCCTAGCTAAGTCCCTGGTTTAATCTCGTGCTCTGATGGTGGAAGCCCCCTCTGGCCTGTCACTGTGCTTCCCTGTCTCTGTCTCAGGTTTGTTCTCTGTGCACTGCTGGAGGCCTTCTGTTGCCTGTCTGTGTGCTTCCCTGTCTCTGTCCCAGGGTATGTTCTCTGTGCCCCTGCTGGTGGAGGCCTCCTGCCAGCCTGTCACTGTGCTTCCCTAGCTCTGTCCCTAAGGTGTGTTCTCTGTGACCTGCTGATGGAGCCTCCTGTGGCATGTACACTGTGCTTCCTGGCTCTGTCCCTGTGTCTGTTCTCTGTGACATGCTGGTGGCGGCGTCTTGTGGCCAGTCTCTGTGCTTTCCAGGCTCTGTCCTTGTGCCTGTTCTCTGTGCCCTGATGGTGGAGCCTCCTGTTGCCTGTCACTCGCTTCCCTGGTTCTGTCCCTGGGTCTGTTCTCTGGGCCCTGCTCATTGCGTCCTCCTGTGGTCTATCACTGTGCTTTCTTGGCTCTTTCCTGGTTCTGTTCTCTATGCCTTGCTGGTTGAGGCCTCCAGGGACTGTCACTGTGCTTCCTAGCTCTGGCTCTGGGTTCGTTTTCTGTGCCCTGCTGGTGGAAACCTCCTACTGGTGGAACCTCCTGGGACTGTCACTGTGCTTCCTGTCTCTGTCCCAGGGTATGTTCTCTGTGCCCTGCTGGTGGAGGCCTCCTGTGGCCTGTCACTGTGCTTCCCTGGCTGTGTCCCTGGGTGTGTTCTCTGTGACCTGCTGATGGAGGCCTCCTGTGGCCTGACACTGTACTTCCCTAGCTCTGTCTCTGTGTGTCTTCTCAGTGCCCTGCTGGTAAAGGCCTCCTTGGGCCTGTCTCTGTTCTTCCTTGGCTCTTTCCATGGTTCTCTTCTCTGTGCCCTGCTGCAGGAGGCCTCCTTTGGCTGGTCACTTTGCTTCAGTGTCTCTGTCCCTGGGTCTGCTCTCTGTGACCTGCTGGTGGCGGCCTCCTGTGGCATGTCACTGTGCTTCCCTGGCTCTGTCCCTGGGTCTCGTCTCTGTGCCCTGCTGAGGAGGTCTCCTGTGGCCTGTCACTGTGCTTCCCTGGCTCTGCCCCTGAGTCTGTTTTCTGTGCCCTGCTGATGGAGGCCTCCTCTGGCCTGTCACTGTGCTTCCTTGCCTATGTCCCTGGGTCTGTTCTCTGTGCCTTGCTGGAGGCGACATCCTGTGGCCTGTCAATGTACTTCCCTGGTTCTTGTCCAGGTTCTGTTGTCTGTACCCTGCTGGTGGAGCCTCCTGTGGCCTGTCACTGTGCTTCCGTGGCTCTGTCCCTTTGTCTGTTCTCAGTGCCCTGCAGATGGAGGCCGTCTGTCATCTGCCACTGTGCATCCTTAGCTATGTCCCTGGATCTGTCCCTGGGTCTGTTCTCTCTGTGCCCTGTTGGTGGCGGCCTCCTGTGACCTGTCACTGTGCTTCCCTAGCTCTGTCTCTGGGTCGTTCTATGTGCCGTTACTGGTGGCAGCCTCACGTGGCCTGTCTCTGTGCTTCCCTGGGTGTGTCCCTGGGTCTGGTCTCTGTGCCCTGCTGGTGGAGGACTCCAATGGCCTGTCACTGTGCTTTCCTGGGTCTGTTCTCTGTGCCCTGCAGTGGTGGCGACCTCTTGTGGCCTGTCACTATGCTTCCTTGCTCTGTCCATGGGTCTGTCTCTGTCCCTGCTGGTGGCGATCTCCAGTGGCCTGTCTATGTACTTCCCTGGCTCTGCCTCTGGATCTGTTCTCAGTACCCTGCTGGTGGTGGCCTCCTGGGGCCTGTCTCTGTGCTTCCTTGGTTCTCTCCATGGGTCTCTTCTCTGTGCCCTGCTCGATGTGGCCTGCTGTGGCCTGTCACTGTGCTTCCCTGGCTCTGACCCTGTGTCTGTTCTCTGTGCCATGCTGGTTGCAGCATCCTGTGCCTGTCACTGTGCTTCCTTGGCTCTGTCCCTGGTTCTGTTCTCTGTGCCCTGCTGGTAGTTTACCTCCTGTGGCCTTCTCAATGCATGCTCCAGGGTCTCTCCAGGGTCTGTTCTCTGTGCCCTGTTGGTGGCGGCATCCTGTGGCCTGTCAATGTGCTTCTTTGGCTCTGTCCCTGGGTCTGTTCTCTGTGCCCTGCTCGATGTGGCCTACTGTGGCCTGCCACTTTGCTTCCATGTCTCTGTCCCTGGGTCTGCTCTCTGTGACCTGCTGCTGGTGGCGGCCTCCTGTGGCATGTCACTGTACTTCCCTGGCTCTGTCCCTGGGTCTCGTCTCTGTGCCCTGCTGATGGAGGTCTCCTGCTTGGCCTGTCACTGTGCTTTCCTGGCTCTGTCCTAGGTCTCTTCTCTGTGCCCTGCTGGTGGCGGCCTCTTGTGGCCTGTCACTGTGCTTCCTAGCTCTGCCCTAGTTCTGTTCTCTGTGCCCTGCTGGTGGTTACCTCCTGTAGCCTTCTCAATGTGCTTCCCAGGGTCTTTCCCAGGGTCTGTTCTCTGTGCCCTGTTGGTGGCGGCATCCTGTGGCCTGTCAATGTGCTTCCTTGGCTCTGTCCCTGGGTCTGTTCTCTGTGCCCTGCTCGATGTGGCCTCCTGTGGCCTGTCACTGTCTTCCCTGGCTGTGTCCTTGGCTCTGCTCTCTGTGCCCTGCTAAAAGCGGCCTCCTATGGCCTGTCACTGTGCTTCCCTGGCTCTGTCCCTGGGTCTGTTCTCTGTACCCTCACGAGTGATGTCTTCCTATGACCTGTCACTGTGCTTCCCTGGCTCTGTCCTGGGGTCTGTTCTCTGTGCCCTGCTGATGGAGGCCTCCTGTGGCCTGTCACTGTGCTTTCCTGGCTCTGTCCCTGGGTCTGTTCTCTGTGCCCTGATGGAGGCGGACTCCTGTGGTCGGTCACTGTGCTTTCCTGGCTCTGTGCTGTGTCTCTTCTCTGTGAGCTGCAGCTGGCGGCCTTTGTGACCTGTCTCTGTGCTTCCCTAGCTCTGTCCCTGAGTCTGTGCTGTGTGGCCTGCTGGTGGCGTCCTCCTGTGGCTTGTCACTGTTCTTCCCTGCCAGTGTCTCTCGGTCTGTTCTCTGTGCCTTGCTGGTGGGGCCTTCTGTGGCCAGTCTCTGTGTTTCCCTGACTCTATCCTGGGTCTGTTCTCTGTGCCTTGCTGGTGGAGGCCTACTGTGGCCAGTCACTGTGTTTCCCTGGCTCTGTCCCAGAGTTTGTTCTCTATGCCCTGCTGGTGGAGGTCTTCTGTGGCCAGTCTCTGTGCTTCACTGATTGTGTCCCTTGGTCTGTTCTCTGTGCCCTGCTGGAGGAGGCCTCCTATGGCCTGTCACTGTGCTTCCCTGGGTCTGTCCCTGGGTCTGTTCTCAGTGCCCTGCAGGTGGAGGACTCCTGTGGCCTGTCACTGTGCTTCCCTGGCTGTGTTCTAGGTATGTTCCCTGCTGGTGGCAGCCTCCAATGGCCTGCCACTGTGCTTCCCCTGTGTCTGTTCTCTGTGCCCTGCTGGTGGCAGCCTCCTGTGGCCTGTCATTGTGCTTCCCTTGCTCTGTCTCTGGGTCTATTCTCTGTGCCCTGCTGGGATGAGCCTCCTGTGGCCAGTCTCTGTGCTTGAATGGCTCTGTTCCTGAGTCTGTTCTCTGTGCCCTGCTAGTGGCAGCCTCCTCTGGCTTGTCAGTGTGCTGCCCTGGCTCTGTCCCTACATTTGTTCTCTGAGTGCTGCTGATGAAGGCCTCCTGTGGCCTGTCACTGTGCTTCCTGGCTCAGTCCCTGGGTCTGTTCTCTCTGCTGCTGGTGGTGGCCTCCTGTGGCCTGTCATGGTGCTTCCTTGGCTCTGTCCCTGGGTTTGTTCTCTGTGCCCTGCTGGTGGAGGCCTCCTGTAGCCCTGTCACTGTGCTTCCTTGACTCTGTCCCTGGGTCTGTTCTCTGTGCCCCTGCTGTTGGGCTTCCTCTGGCCATTTTCTGTGCTTCCCTGGCTCTGTACCTGGGTCTGTTCTTTGTGCTCTGCCGGTGGAGGCCTCTTGTGGCCTGTCTCTCTGCTTCAATAGCTCTGTGCCTGAGTCTGTTCTCTGTGACCTGCTGATGTCGGCCTCCTGTGGCCTGTCCACTGTGCTGCCCTGGCTCTGTCCCTCGTCTGTTCTCTGAGCCCTGCTGATGGAGGCCTCCTGTGGCCTGTCACTGGGCTTCCCTGGCTCTGTCCCTGAGTCAGTTCTCTGTCTCCTGCTGGTGGCGGCCCCTGTGGCCTGTCATGGTGCTTCCTTTGCTCTGTCCCTGGATCTGTTCTCAGTGCCTTGCTGGTGGCAACCTCCTGTGGCCTGTCACTGTGTTTCCGTGGCTGTGTCCCTCGGTCTGTTCTCTAAGCCCTGCTGGTGGTGGCCTCCTGTGGCCTGTCACTGTGCTTCCCTGGTCTGTTCTCTGTAACCTGATAGTGGAGGCCTCCAGTGGCCTGTCACTGGCTTCCCTATCTCTGTCCCAGGGTCAGTTCTCTGTGCACTGCTGGTGGAGTCCTCCTGTGGCAGTCTCTGTGCTTCCCTGGCTCTGTCCCTCGGTCTGTTCCCTGTGCCTTACTGGTTGTGGCCTATTATGGCCTGTCACTGTGCTTCCCTGGCTCTGTCCCTGATTCTGTTCTCAGTGCCCCTGCTGGTTGAGGCCTCCTGTGGTCTGTCACTGTGCTTCCCTGGCTCTGTCAAGGTTCTGTTCTCTGTTCCCTGCTGGTGGAGGCCTCCTGTGGCCTGTCACTGTGCTGCCCTGGCTCTGTCCTGTGTCTGTTCTCTGAGCCCTGCTGATAGAGGCCTCCTGTGGCCTGTCACTGGGCTTCCAGCTCTGTCCCTTTGTCTGTTCTCTGTGCCCTGCAGATGGCGGCTGTCTGTCATCTGTCACTGTGTATCCCTGTCTCTGTCCCTGGATCTGTCCCTGGGTCTGTTCTCTGTGCCCTGTTGGTGACGGCCTCCTGTGGCCTGTCACTGTGCTTCCATGGCTCTGACCCTGGTTTGTTCTCTCTGCCCTGCAGTGGAGGTCTGCTGTGGCCTGTCACTTTGCTTCACTGGCATTGTCCCTGGGGCTGTTCTCTGTGCCCTGCTGGTGGAGTCCTCATGTGGCTTGTCACTGTGCTTCCCCTGGCTCTGTCTCTGGATTAGTTCTCTGTGCCCTGCTGGTGGAGGCCTCCTCGCCTTTCTCTGTGCTTTCCTGGCTCTGTCCCTTGAGCACGTTCTCTGTGTCCAACTGGTGGCAGCCTCATGTGGCCTGTCACTATGCTTCCCTGGCTGTGTCCCCGGGTCTGGTCTCTGTGCCCTGCTGGTGGAGGCCTCCAATGGCCTGTGACTGTGCTTCTCTGCGTCTGTTCTCTGTGCACTGCTGGTGGAGTCCTCCTGTGGCCAGTCTCTGTGCTTCCCTGGCTCTGTTCCTTTGTCTGTTCCTGTGCCTTGCTGGTGGCGGCCTTTTATGGCCTGTCACTGTGCTTCCCAGGCTCTGTCCCTGATTCTGTTCTTAGTGTCCTGCTGGTGGAGGCCTCCTGTGGTCTGTCACTGTGCTTCCTGGCTCTGTCAAGGTTCTGTTCTCTGTTCCCTGCTAGTGGAGGCCTCCTGTGGCCTGTCACTGTGCTTCCATGGCTCTGACCCTTGGTCTGTTCTCTGAGCCCTGCAGTGGAGGTCTGCTGTGGCCTGTCACTTTGCTTCAATGGGATTGTCCTGGGCTGTTCTCTCTGCCCTGCTGGTGGAGTCCTCATGTGGCTTGTCACTGTGCTTCCTGGCTCTGTCTCTGGGTTCGCTCTCTGTGCCCTGCTGGTGAGGCCTCCTGCAGCCGTTCTCTGTGCTTTCCTGGCTCTGTTCCTGAGTGCGTTCTCTGTGTTCAACTGGTGGCGGCTCATGTGGCCAGTCACTATGCTTCCTGGCTCTGTCCCTTTGTCTGTTCTCTGTGCCCTGCAAATGGCAGCTGTCTGTCGCCTGTCACTGTGTATCCCTGTCTGTGTCCCTGGATGTGTCCCTGGGTCTGTTCTCTGTGCCCTGTTGGTGGACGGCCTCCTGTGGCCTCTCACTGTACTTCCCTGGCTCTGTCTCTGGGTCTGTTCTCAGTGGCCTGCTGGTGGAGGCCTCCTGGCGCCTGTCTCTGTGCTTCCTTGACTCTTTCCATGGGTCTGTCTCTGTGCCCTGCTCGAGTCGCGGCCTCCTGTGGTCTGTCACTGTGCTTCCGTTGGCTCTGTCCCTAGGTCTGTTATCTATGCCCTGCTGGTGGTGGCCTCCTGTGTCCTGTCACTGTGCTTCTCTGGCTCTGTCCTGGGGTCAGTTCTCTGTGTCCTGCTGGGCCAGCGGCCTCCTGTGGCGGTCACTGTGCTTTCCAGCTCTTTCCTGTGTCTCTTCTCAGTGCCCTGCAGGTGGCGACCTCTTGTGACCTGTCACTGTGCTTCCCTAGCTCTGTCCCTGGGTCTCTGCTCGTGTGCCCTGCTGGTGGCGCCTCCTGTGGACTGTCACTGTGCTTCCCTGGCTCTGTCTCTGGGACTCTTCTCTGTGCCCTGCTGGAAGAGGCCTCCTGTGCCTGTCACTGGGTTTCCCAGTCTCTGTCCCAGTGTTTGTTCTCTGTGCCCTGCTGATGGAGACCTCCTGTGGCATGTCAATGTGGTTCCCTGGCTCTGTCGCTGGGTCTGTTCTCTGTGCCCCTGCTGGTGGAGGTCTCTTGTCGCCTGTAACTGTGCTACCCTGGCTCTGTCAAAGGTTCTGTTCTCTGTTCCCTGCTGGTGCAGGCCACCTGTGTCCTGTAAAGTGATTCATTGGCTCTGACCCTGGATCTCTTCTCTGTGCCCTGCTGGTGGTGGCCTCCTGTGGCCTGTCTCTGTGCTTCCCTGGTTCTGTCTCTGGGTGTGTTCTCTGAGCCCTACTGGTGGTGTCCTCCTGTGGCATGTCACTGTGCTTCCCTGGCTCTGTCACTGGGTCTGTTCTCTGTCCTCCATGGTGGGGAGGCCTCCTGTGGCCTGTCACTGTGCTTCCCTGGCTCTGTCCCTTTGTCTGTTCTCAGTGCCCTGCAGATGGAGGCCGTCTGTCGTCTGTCACTATGCATCCCTGGCTATGTCCCTGGATCTGTCCCTGGTCTGTTCTCAGTGCCCTGCAGTGAGAGCCTCCTGTGGCCTGTCACTTTGCTTCATTGGCTTTGTCCTGGGGCTGTTCTCTGTGCCCCTACTGGTGGATCCCTCATGTGGCCTGTCACTGTGCTTCCTTGGCTCTGTCTCTGGGTTTGTTCTCTGTGTCCTACTGGTGGAGGCATGATGCAGCCTTTCTCTGTGCTTCCTGGCTCTGTCCAAGGTCGTTCTCTGTGCCCTACTGGTGGCGGCCTCACATGTGGCCTGTCACTGTGCTTCCCTAGGCTGTGTCCCTGGGTCTGGTCTGTGTGCCCAGTGGGTGGAGGCCTCCAATGGCCTGTCACTGTGCTTCTCTGGGTCTGTTCTCTTTGCCCTGCTGGTGTTGACCTCCTATGACCTGTCACTGTGCTTCCCAGGCTGTGTCTCTAGGACTCTTCTCTGTGCCGAGCTGGTGAGGCCTCTTGAGAGCCTGTCTCTGTGCTTCAATGGCTCTGTCCCTGAGTCTGTTCTTTGTGCCCTGCTGGTGGTGGCCTCCTGTTGCCTGTCACTGTGCTTCCTGGCTCGGTCCCACGGTTTGTTCTCCATGCCCTACGGGTGGCAGTCTCCTGTGGTCTGTTACTGTGCTTCCATGGCTCTGTCCCTTTGTCTGTTCACTGCCCTGGTGGTGGCGACCACCTGTTGCCTGTCACTGGGCTTCCCTGTCTCTGTCTCTGGGTTGTGTTCCTGTGCCCTGCTGGAGGAGGCCTAGTGTTGCCTGTGTGGGTGCTTCCCTTTGCTCTTTCCTGGGTCTGTTCTCTGTGCCCTGCTGCTTGCGACCTCCTGTTGCCTGTCACTGTGCTTTCCAGGCTCTGTCTCTGGGTTCCTTCTCCGTGCCCTGCTGGAGGAGGCCTCCTGTTGCCTGTCTATGTGCTTCCTGGCTCTGTCCCTGTGTCTAATCTTTGTGCCCTGCTGGCAGGCCTCCTGTGGCCTGTCACTCTGCATCCCTTGCTCTGCCACCGGTCGGTTCTCAGTGCCCTGCTGGTGGAGCCTCCAATGGCCTGTCACTGTGCTTCCCTGGGTCTGTTCTCTATGTCCTGCTGTGGCAACCTCCGTGGCCTGTCACTTTGCTTCCCTGGATCTGTCTCTTGGTCTATTCTCTGTGCCCTGCTGGTGGAGCCTCCTGTGGCCTGTCACTGTGTTTCCATGGCTCTGTCCCAGGTCTGTTCTCTGTGCCCTGCTTCTGCGGCCTCCTGTGACCTGTCAATGTGCTTCCCTTGCTTTGTACCTGGGTCTGTTCTCTGTGCCCTGAAGGTGGATGCCATCTGTGGCCCGTCACTGTGTTTCTCTGGCTCTGCCCTGGGTCTTTTCTCTGTGCCCTGCTAGAGACCTCCCGTCACCTGTAACTGTGTTTCCCAGGCTCTGTCCCTGGGTCTGTTCTCTGTGACCTGCTGGTGGCGTCATCCTGTGGCCTGTCACTGTGCTTCCTTGGCTCTGTCCCTGGGTGTGTTCTCTGTGCAATGCTGGTGGCGACCTCCTGTGGCGGTCAATGTGCTTCACTGGCTCTGTCTCTGTGTCTCTTCTCAGTGCCCTGCTGGTGGAGGCCTGCTTGGGCCTGTCTCTGTGCTCCCTTGACTCTCTCCATGGGTCTGTTCTCTGGCCCTACTGCAGGAGGCCTCCTTTGGCCAGTCACTTTGCTTCCCTGTCTCTGTCCCTGGTCTGCTCTCTGTGTCCTGCTGGAGGTGGCCTCCTATGGCCTGTCACTGTGCTTCCCTGGCTCTGTCCCTGATCTGTTCTCTGTGACCTGCTG
This sequence comes from Neoceratodus forsteri, assembly GCA_016271365.2. Taxonomy (NCBI): domain Eukaryota; kingdom Metazoa; phylum Chordata; order Ceratodontiformes; family Ceratodontidae; genus Neoceratodus; species Neoceratodus forsteri. The sequence continues at coordinate 187,816,449 of JADMNL010000032.1, forward strand.
GTGCGCCTCCTGTGGCATGTCACTGTGCTTCCCTGGCTCTGTCCCTGGGTCTGTTCTCTGTGCCCTGCTGATGGAGGCCCCTGTGGCCTGTTACTGTGCTTCCCTGGCTCTGTCCCAGGGTCTGTTCTTGTGACCTGCTTGTGGCGGCCACCTGTGGCTTGTTTCTGTGCTTCCCTAGCTCTGTCGGTCTGTTCTCTGTGCCCTGCTGGCTGGAGGCCTTCTGTGGCCTGTCACTGTGCTTCCCTGGCTCTGTCCCTGGGTCAATTCTATGTGCCCTGATGGTGGAGGCCCCTGTGGCCTGTCACTGTGCTTCCCTGTCTCTGTCCCTGGTTCTGTTCTGTGTGCCTGCTGGTGGAGCCTCTAGTGCCTGTCATTGTGGTTCCCTAGCTCTTTCCCTAGGTCTGTTCTCTTTGCCCTGCTGATAGAGGCCCCCTGTGGCCTGTCACTGTGCTTCCCTGGCTCTGTCCCTGGGTCTGTTCTTGTGCCCTGCTGGTGGCGGCCACCTGTGGCTTGTTTCTGTGCTTCCCTAGCTCTGTCTGTTGGTCTGTTCTCTGTGCCCTGCTGGCAGGCCTTCTGTGGCCTTTCACTGTGCTTCCTGGCTCTGTCCCTGGGTCAATTCTATGTGCCCTGATGGGGAGGCCCCTGTGGCCTGTCACTGTGCATTCCTGTCTCTGTCCCTGGTTCTGTTCTGTTTGCCCTGCTGGTGGAGGCCTCTAGTGGCCTGTCATTGTGGTTCCCTGACTCTGTCCCTGAGTTTGTTCTCAGTCCCTCCAGGTAGAGGCCTCCAGTGGCCAGTCTCGGTGCTTCCCTGGCTCTGATCCTAGGTCTGTTCTCTCTGCCCTCCTGCAGGAGGCCTCCTGTGGCCTGTCTCTGTGCTTCACTCTCTGTCCCAGGGTCTGTTCTCTGTGCCCTGCTGGTGGCAGCCTCCTGTGGCCTGTCACTGTGCTTTCTTGGCTCATTCCCTGTTTCTGTTCTCTGTGCCCTGCTGGTTGAGGCCTCCTGTGGCCTGTCACTGTGCTTCCTGGCTCTGTCTCTAAGTTACGTTCTCTGTAGCCCTGCTGGTGTGCCTCCTGTGTCCTGTCTCTGTGCTTCTCTGGCTCTGTCCTGGTTCGTTCTCTGTGCCCTACTGGTGGCAGCCTCTGTGGCCTGTCACTGTGCTTCCCTAGCTATGTCCCTGGGTCTGTTCCCTGTGCCCTGCTGGTGGAGGCCTCAAATGGCCTGTCACTGTGCTTCCCTAGGTCTGTTCTCTATGCCCTGCTAGTGGCAACCTCCGGTGGCCTGTCACTTTGCTTCCCTGGATCTGTCTCTTGGTCTATTCTCTGTGCCCTGCTGGTGGAGCCTCCTGTGGCCTGTCGCTGTGTTTCCTGGCTCTGTCCCAGGGTCTGTTCTCTGTGCCCTGCTTCTGGCGGCCTCCTGTGGCCAGTCAATGTGCTTCCCTTGCTCTGTACCTGGTCTGTTCTCTGTGCCCTGCTGGTAGGGGCCTCTCTTGTGGCCGGTCTCTGTGCTTCAATGGCTCATTGCCTGAGTCTGTTCTCTGTGCCCTACTGGTGTCGGCCTCCTGTGGCCTGTCACTCTGCTTCCATGGCTCTGTCCCTGGTCTATTCTTCAAGCACTGCTAATGGAGGCGTGCTGTGGCCTGTCATTGTGCTTCCCTGGCCGGTCCCTCTGTCTGTTCCTGTGCCCTGTATGTGGTGGCCTCCTGTTGCCTGTCACTCTGCTTCCCTGGCTCTGTCACTGGGTCTGTTCTATGTGCCCTGATGGTGGAGGCCACCTGTGGCCTGTCCCTCTGCTTCCCTGGCTAGAGTCCCTGTATCTATTCTCTGTGCCCTGATGGTGAGGCCCCTTTAACCTGTCACAGTGCTTCGCTGGCTCTGTCTCTGGGTTCGTTCCCTGTGCTCTGCTGGAGGCCTCCTGTTGTCTGTCTGTGTGCTTCCCTGTCTCTGTCCCTGGTCTGTTCTCTGTGCCCTGCTGGTGGAGGCCTCCTGTGGTCTGACACTGTGCTTCCCTTGCTCTGTCCAAGTGTCTGTTCCTGTGCCCTGCTGGTGGTGGCCTCTTGTGGCCTGTCACTGTGCTTCCCAGGCTCTGTCCTAGGGTCTGTTCTCTGTGACCTGCTGTTGGCATCATCCTGTGGCCTGTCACTGCTTCCCAGGCTCTGTCCCTGGGTGTGTTCTGTGTGCCCTGCTGGTGAGGTGACCTCCTGTGGCTGTCAATGTACTACCCCTGGCTCTGTCTGTGTGTCTGTTCTCATTGCCCTGCTGGTGGAGGCCTCCTGGGGCCTGTCTCTGTGCTTCCTTGGCTCTCTCCATGGGTCTGTTCTCTGTGCCCTGCTGCAGGAGGACTCCTTTGGAATATCGCTTTACTTCCGGTCTCTGTTCCTGGGTCTGCTCTCTGTGCCATTCTGGAGCTGGCCTCCTAGGCCTGTCACTGTGCATCCCTGGCTCTGTAACTGGGTCTGATCTCTGTGACTTGCTGGTGGAGGGCTCCTTTGGCTTGTCACTGTGCTTCCCTGGCTCTGTCCCTGGATCTGTACTCTGTGCCCTGCTGATGGAGACCTCCTGTGGCCTGTCACTGTGCTTTCCTGGCTCTGTCCCTGGGTCTGTTTTCTGTGCCCTGCTGGGGCGGCCTCCTGTGGCCTGTCACTGTACTTTCCTGGCTCTGTCCCGTGTCTCTTCTCTGTGCCCTGATGGTGGCAGCCTCTTGTGGCCTGTCACTGTGCTTCCCAGGCTCTGTCCTGGGTCTGTTCTCTGTGCCCTGCTGGTGGCGGCCTCCTGTGGCTTGTTTCCTGTGCTTCCCTGGCTCTGTCTGTCTGTCAGTTCTCCATGCCCTTCTGGTGAGGCCTTCTTTGGCCTTTCACTGTGCTTTCTGGCTTTGTCCTGTGTCTCTTCTCTGTGCCCTGCTAGTGGTGGCCTCTTGAGGTTTGTCACTATGGTTCTCTGGCTCTGTCCCTGGGTCAATTATCTGTGCCCTGATGGTGGAGGCCCCTGTGACCTGTCACTGTCTTCCCTGTCTCTGTCCCAGGATCTGTCTGTGTGCCCTGCTGGTAGAGGCCTCCTGTGGCCTGTCGCTGTGCTTCACTGGCTCTGTCCCTGGGTCTGTTCTCTGTGCCCTTGTGCTGGCGGAATCCTGTGGCCTGTCAATGTGCTTCCCTTGCTCTGTACCTGGGTCTGTTCTCTGTGCCCTGCTGGTGGAGGCCTCTTGAGGCCGGTCTCTGTGATTCAATGGCTCATTGCCTGAGTCTTTTCTCTGTGCCCTGCTAGTGTCGGCCTCCTGTGGCCTGTCACTCTGCTTCCATGGCTCTGTCCCTCGGTCTATTCTCCAAGTACTGCTAATGGAGGCCTGCTTTGGCCTGTCACTGTGCTTCCCTGGCTTGGTCCCTCTGTCTGTTCTCTGCGCCCCTGCATGTGGCGGCCTCCTGTTGCCTGTCACTCTGCTTCCCTGGCTCTGTCACTGGGTCTGTTCTGTGCTCTGATGGTGGAGGCCCCCTGTGGCTGTCACTGTGCTTCCCTGGCTCTGTCTCTGGGTTGTTCCTGTGCCCTGCTGGAGGAGGCCTCCTGTTGTCTGTCTGTGTGCTTCCCTGTCTCTGTCCCTGGGTCTATTCTCTGTGGCCTGCTGATGGAGGCCTCTGTGGCAGTCACTTTGCTTCCATGTCTCTGTCCCTGGTCTGCTCTCTGTGACCTGCTGGTGGTGGCCTCCTGTGGCATGTCACTGTGCTTCCTGGCTCTGTCCCTGGGTCTCGTCTCTGTGCCCCTGCTGATGGAGGTCTCCCTGTGGCCTGTCACTGTGCTTTCCTGGCTCTGACCCTGGTCTCTTCTCTGTGCCCTGCTGGTATGGCCTCTTGTTGCCTGTCACTGTGCTTCCCTGGCTCTGCCTCTGGGTCTGTTTCTCTGTGCCCTGCTGATGGAGGCCTCCTCTGGCCTGTCAATGTGCTTCCTTGCCTATGTCCCTGGTCTGTTCTCTAGTTCCTGCTGGAGGCGACATCCTGTGGCCTGTCAATGTACTTCCCTGGTTCTGTCGTAGGTTCTGTTGTCTGTACCCTGCTGGTGGAGGCCTCCTGTGGCCTGTCACTGTGCTCCGTGGCTCTGTTCCTTTGTCTGTTCTCAGTGCCCTGCAGATGGAGGCCGCCTGTTGTCTGCCACTGTGCATCCTTGGCTATGTCCCTGGATCTGTCCCTGGTCTGTTCTCTGTGCCCTGTTGGTGGCGGCCTCCTGTGACCTGTCACTGTGCTTCCATGGTTGTGACCTTGGGTCTGCTCTCTCTGCCCCTAGTGGAGGCCTCCTCTGGCCTGTCACTTTGCTTCACTTTGTCCCTGGGGCTGTTCTCTGTGCCCTGCTGGTGAAGTCCTCTGTGGCCTGTCACTGTGCTTCCTGGCTCTCTCTCCCGAGTACGTTCTGTGCGTGCTGCTGGCGGCCTCATCGTGGCTCTGTCTCTGTGCTTCCCTAGGTGTTTCCCTGGTCTGGTCTCTGTTGCCCTGCTGGTGGAGGACTCCAATGGCCTGTCACTGTACTTTCCTGGTCTGTTCTTCTGTGTTCTGCGGTGGCAACCTCTGTGGCCTGTCACTATGCCTTGGTTCTGTCCATGGGTCTGTTCTCTGTCCCTGCTGGTGGCGATCTCCAGTGGCCTGTCTATGCCTCCCTGGCTCTGCCTCTGGATCTGTTCTCAGTAACCTGCTGGTGGTGGCCTCCTGGGCCTGTCTCATGCTTCCTTGGTTCTCTCCATGGGTCTCTTCTCTGTGCCCTGCTCGATGTGGCCTGCTGTGGCTGTCCCTGTGCTTCCCTGGCTCTGACCCAGTGTCTGTTCTCTGTGCCATGCTGGTTGTGGCATCCTGTGGCTCTGTCACTTGCTTCCCTTGGCTCTGTCCCTGGTTCTGTTCTCTGTGCCTGCTGGTGGTTACCTCCGTGTCTCTCAATGTGCATCCAGGGTCTCTCCCAGGGTCTGTTCTCTGTGCCCTGTTGGTGGCGGCATCCTGTGGCCTGTCAATGTGCTTCCTTGGCTCTGTCCCTGGGTCAGTTCTCTGTGCCCTGCTCGGTATGGCCTCCTGTGGCCTGTCACTGTGCTTCCCTGGCTGTGTCCTTGGCTCTGCTCTCTGTGCCCCTGCAAAGGCGGCCTCCCTATGGCCTGTCACTGTGCCTCCCTGGCTCTGTCCCTGGTCTGTTCTCTGTGCCCTGCGAGGATGTCTTCCTATGGCCTGTCACTTTGCTTCCGTGTCTCTGTCCCTGGGTCTGCTCTCTGTGACCTGCTGGTGGCAGCCTCCTGTGGCATGTCACTCTCTGCTTCCCTGCTTTGTCCTGGTCTCGTCTCTGTGCCTGCTGATGGAGGTTTCCTGTGGCCTGTCACTGTGCTTTCTGGCTCTGTCCTGGTCTCTTCTCTGTTGCCCTGCTGGTGGCGGCCTCTTGTGGCCTGTCACTGTGCTTCCCTAGCTCTGCCCCTGGTTCTGTTCTCTGTGCCCTGCTGGTGGTTGCCTCCTGTGGCCTTCTCAATGTGCATCCCAGGGTCTCTCCCAGGGTCTGTTCTCTGTGCCCTGTTGGTGGCGGCATCCTGTGGCCTGTCAATGTGCTTCCTTGGCTCTGTCCCTGGGTCTGTTCTCTGTGCCCTGCTCGAGTGTGGCCTCCTGTGGCCTGTCACTGTGCTTCCCTGGCTGTGTCCTTGGCTCTGCTCTCTGTGTGCCCTGCTAAGGCGGCCTCCTATGGCCTGTCACTGTGCTTCCTGGCTCTGTCCCTGGGTCTGTTCTCTGTGCCCTGTGAGTGATGTCTTCCTATGGCCTGTCACTGTGCTTCCTGGCTCTGTCCTGGGTCTGTTCTCTGTGCCCTGCTGATGGAGGCCTCCTGTGGCCTGTCACTGTGCTTTCCTGGCTCTGTCCTGGGTCTGTTCTCTGTGCACTGCTGAGGCGGCCTCCTGTGGCCGGTCACTGTACTTTCCTGGCTCTGTGCTGTGTCTCTTCTCTGTGAGCTGCAGCTGGCGGCCTTTGTGACCTGTCTCTGTGCTTCCCTAGCTCTGTCCCTGAGTCTGTGCTGTGTGGCCTGCTGGTGGCGTCCTCCTGTGGCTTGTCACTGTTCTTCCCCTGCCAGTGTCTCTCGGTCTGTTCTCTGTGCCTTGCTGGTGGAGGCCTTCTGTGGCCAGTCTCTGTGTTTCCCTGACTCTATCCCTGGGTCTGTTCTCTGTGCCTTGCTGGTGGAGGCCTTCTGTGGCCAGTCACTGTGTTTCCCTGGCTCTGTCCCAGAGTTTGTTCTCTATGCCCTGCTGGTGGAGGTCTTCTGTGGCCAGTCTCTGTGCTTCACTGATTGTGTCCCTTGGTCTGTTCTCCTGTGCCCTGCTGGGAGGCCTCCTATGGCCTGTCGCTGTGCTTCCCTGGCTCTGTCCCAGGGTCTGTTCTCTGTGCCTGCAGGTGGAGAACTCCTGTGGCCTGTCACTGTGCTTCCTGACTGTGTTCCAGGTATATTCCCTGCTGGTGGCAGCCTCCAATGGCCTGCCACTGTGCTTCCCCTGTGTCTGTTCTCTGTGCCCTGCTGGTGGCAACCTCCTGTGGCCTGTCATTGTGCTTCCCTTGCTCTGTCTCTGGGTCTATTCTCTGTGCCCTGCTGGTGAAGACCTCCTGTGGCCTAGTCTCTGTGCTTGAATGGCTCTGTTCCTGAGTCTGTTCTCTGTGCCCCTGCTAGTGGCAGCCTCCTCTGGCTTGTCACTGTGCTGCCCTAGCTCTGTCCCTGCATTTGTTCTCTGAGCACTGCTGATGAAGGCCTCCTGTGGTCTGTCACTGTGCTTCCCTGGCTCAGTCCCTGGGTCTGTTCTCTGTGCTGCTGGTGGTGGCCTCCTGTGGCCTGTCATGGTGCTTCCTTGGCTCTGTCCTGGGTCTGTTCTCTGTGCCCTCCTGTGGAGGCCTCCTGTGGCCTGTCACTGCTTCCTTGGCTCTGTCCCTGGGTCTGTTCTCTGTGCCCTGCTGTTGAGGCTTCCTCTGGCCTTTTCTGTGCTTCCCTGGCTCTGTACCTGGGTCTATTCTCTGTGCCGCTCGGTGGAGGCCTCTTGTGGCCTGTCTCTCTGCTTCATTAGCTCTGTGCCTGAGTCTGTTCTTCTGTGATCTGCTGATGTCGGCCTCCTGTGGCCTGTCACTGTGCTGCCCTGGTTCTGTCCCTCAAGTCTGTTCTCTGAGCCCCTGCTGATGGAGGCCTCCTGTGGCCTGTCACTGGGCTTCCCAGCTCTGTCCCTGAGTCAGTTCTCTGTCTCCTGCTGGTGGCGGCCCCTGTGGCCTGTCATGGTGCTTCCTTGGCTCTGTCACTGGATCTGTTCTCAGTGCCTTGCTGGTGGTAACCTCCTGTGGCCTGTCACTGTGTTTCCCTGGCTGTGTCCCTCGGTCTGTTCTCTATGCTCTGCTGGTGGTGGCCTCCTGTGGCCTGTCACTGTGCTTCCCTGGGTCTGTTCTCTGTAACCTGATAGTGGAGGCCTCCAGTGGCCTGTCACTGTGCTTCCCTGTCTCTGTCCCAGGGTCAGTTCTCTGTGCACTGCTGGTGAAGTCCTCCTGTGGCCAGTCTCTGTGCTTCCCTGGCTCTGTCCCTCGGTCTGTTCCTGTGCCTTGCTGGTTGTGGCCTCTTATGGCCTGTCACTGTGCTTCCCTGGCTCTGTCCCTGATTCTGTTCTCAGTGCCCTGCTGGATGAGGCCTCCTGTGGCCTGTCACTGGGCTTCCCTGGCTGTGTCCCTTTGTCTGTTCTCTGTGCCTGCAGATGTGGCTGTCTGTCATCTGTCACTGTGTATCCCTGTCTCTGTCCCTGGATCTGTTCCTGGGTCTGTTCTCTGTGCCCTGTTGGTGACAGCCTCCTGTGGCCTGTCACTGTGCTTCCATGGCTCTGACCCTTGGTTTGTTCTCTCTGCCCTGCAGTGGAGGTCTGCTGTGGCCTGTCACTTTGCTTCACTGGCATTGTCCTGGGGCTGTTCTCTATGCCCTGCTGGTGGAGTCCTCATGTGGCTTGTCACTGTGCTTCCCCTGGCTCTGTCTCTGGATTAGTTCTCTGTGCCCTGCTGGTGGAGGCCTCCTCGGCCTTTCTCTGCTTTCCTGGCTCTGTCCCATGGCACGCTCTCTGTGTCCAACTGGTGGCGGCCTCATGTGGCCTGTCACTATGCTTCCCTAGCTGTGGCCCTGGGTCTGGTCTCTGTGCCCTGCTGTGGAGGCCTCAATGGCCTGTGACTGTGCTTCTCTGCGTCTGTTCTCTGTGCACTGCTGGTGAGTCCTCCTGTGGCCAGTCTCTGTGCTTCCCTGGCTCTGTTCCTTGGTCTGTTCCCTGTGCCTTGCTGGTGGCGGCCTCTTATGGCCTGTCACTGTGCTTCCCGAGCTCTGTCCCTGATTCTGTTCTCAGTGCCTGCTGGTGGAGGCCTCCTGTGGTCTGTCACTGTGCTTCCCTGGCTCTGTCAAGGTTCTGTTCTCTGTTCCTGCTAGTGGAGGCCTCCTGTGGCCTGTCACTGTGCTTCCATGGCTCTGACCCTTGGTCTGTTCTCTGAGCCCTGGGTGGAGGTCTGCTGTGGCCTGTCACTTTGCTTCAATGGGATTGTCCTGGGCTGTTCTCTCTCCCTGCTGGTGGAGTCCTCATGTGGCTTGTCACTGTGCTTCCCTAGCTCTGTCTCTGGGTTCGCTCTCTGTGCCCTGCTGGTGGAGGCCTCCTGCAGCCGTCTCTGTGCTTTCCTGGCTCTGTTCCAGGTCGTTCTCTGTGTCCAACTGGTGGCGGCCTCATGTGGCCTGTCACTATGCTTCCTGGCTCTGTCCCTTTGTCTGTTCTCTGTGCCCCTGCAGATGGCGGCTGTCTGTCGTCTGTCACTGTGTATCCCTGTCTCTGTCCCTGGATGTCTGCCTGGGTCTGTTCTCTGTGCCCTGTTGGTGGCGGCCTCCTGTGGCCTCTCACTGTACTTCCCTGGCTCTGTCTCTGGGTCTGTTCTCAGTGTCCTGCTGGATGAGGCCTCCTGGCCTGTCTCTGTGCTTCCTTGGCTCTTTCCATGGGTTTGCTCTCTGTGCCCTGGTCGTACGGCCTCCTGGGTCTGTCACTGTGCTTCCATGACTCTGTCCCTGGTCTGTTATCTATGCCCTGCTGGTGGTGGCCTCCTGTGTCCTGTCACTGTGCTTCTCTGGCTCTGTCCTGGGGTCAGTTCTCTGTGCCCTGCTGAACGCCTCCTGTGGCTGGTCACTGTGTCCCCCAGCTCTTTCCTGTGTCTCTTCTCAAATGGCCCTGCAGGTGGCGACCTCTTGTGACCTGTCACTGTGCTTCCTAGCTCTGTCCCTGGGTCTCTGCTCTGTGCCCTGCTGGTGGTGGCCTCCTGTGGACTGTCACTGTGCTTTCCTGGCTCTGTCCCATGGTCAGTTCTTCAGGCACCCTGCTGGACGCTGCCTCCTGTGGCCGGGTCACCGTGATTTCCAGCTCTTTCCTGTGTCTCTTCTCAGTGCCCTGCAGGTGGTGACCTCTTGTGACCTGTCACTGTGCTTCCCTAGCTCTGTCCTGGGTCTCTGCTCTGCTGCCCTGCTGGTGGCGGCCTCCTGTGGACTGTCACTGTGCTTCCCTGGCTCTGTCCCTGGGACTCTTCTCTGTGCCCTGCTGGAAGAGGCCTCCTGTGGCCTGTCACTGTGTTTCCCAGTCTCTGTCCCAGTGTCTGTTCTCTTGTGCCCTGCTGATGGAACCTCCTGTGGCATGTCAATGTGGTCCCTGGCTCTGTCGCTGGGTCTATTCTCTGTGCCCTGCTGGTGGAGGTCTCTTGTCGCCTGTAACTGTGCTTCCCTGGCTCTGTCAAAGGTTCTGTTCTCTGTTCCCTGCTGGTGCAGGCCACCTGTGTCATGTCAAAGTGATTCATTGGCTCTGACCCTGGATCTCTTCTCTGTGCCCTGCTGGTGGTGGCCTCCTGTGGCCTGTCTCTGTGCTTCCCTGGTTTCTGTCTCTGGGTGTGTTCTCTGGGCCCTACTGGTGGTGTCCTCCTGTGGCATGTCACTGTGCTTCCCTGGCTCTGTCACTGGGTCTGTTCTCTGTCCTCCCACAGTGAGGCCTCCTGTGGCCTGTCACTGTGCTTCCTGGCTCTGTCCTTTGTCTGTTCTCAGTGCCCTGCAGATGGAGGCCGCTGTCGTCTGTCACTATGCATCCCTGGCTGTGTCCCTGATCTGTCCCTGGGTCTGTTCTCAGTGCCCTGCAGTGGAGAGCCTCCTGTGGCCTGTCACTTTCCTTCATTGGCTTTGTCCCTGGGCTGTTCTCTGTGCCCTGCAGGTGGATTCCTCATGTGGCCTGTCACTGTGCTTCCTTGGCTCTGTCTCTGGGTTTGTTCTCTGTGCCCTACTGGTGGAGACCTGATGCAGCCTTTCTCTGTGCTTCCCTGGCTCTGTCCCAGGGTCGTTCTCTGTGCCCTACTGGTGGCGGCCTCCCATGTGCCTGTCACTGTGCTTCCCTGGCTGTGTCCCTGGGTCTGTCTGTGTGCCCAGTGGGTGGAGGCCTCCAATGGCCTGTCACTGTGCTTCCCTGGGTCTGTTCTCTATGCCCTGCTGGTGCAACCTCCGGTGGCCTGTAACTTTGCTTCCCTGGATCTGTCTCTTGGTCTATTCTCTGTACCTACTTGTAGCAGCCTCAGGTGGCTTGGCTGCAGCTTCCCTTGGTGAGGTCCCTGGTCTGGTCTCTGTGCCCTGCTGTTGGTGACCTCTTGTGGCCTGTCTCTGTGCTTCCCTGGCTCTGTCTCTGTATCTTCTCTCTGTGCCCTGTTGGTGGGGCCTCTCTGTGGCCTGTCATCTGGCTTCCCTGGCTCTGTCTCTGTTCTGTTCTCCCTGCCCTGCTGATGGAGGCCTCCTGTGGCATGCCAATGTGCTTCCCTGGCTCTTTCACTGGATCTGTTCTCTGTGCCCTGCTGGTGTAGGCCTCCAGTCACCTGTAAGTGTGCTTCCCTGGTTCTGTCCCTGGATCTGTTTTCTGTGCCCTGCTGGTGCAGGCCACCTGTGTGCTGTCAAAGTGCTTCATTGGCTCTGAACCTGGGTCTCTTCTCTGTGCCCTGCTGGTGGTGGCCTCCTGTGGCATGTCTCTGTGCTTCCCTGGCTCTGTCACTGGGTCTGTTCTCTAAGCCCTGCTGGTTTTGCCTTCCTGTGGCCAGTCACTGTGTTTCCCTGGTTTCTGTCCCTGGGTCTGTTCTCTGTGCCCTGCTGGTGGAGGCCTCCTGTGGCCTGTCAATGTGCTTCCCTGTCTCTGTCCCTGGTCTGTTCTCTGTGCACTGCTGGTAGGAGTCCTCCTGTGGCCTGTCACTGTGTTTCCCTTGCTCTGTCCCTAGGTCTGTTCTCGGTGCCTTGCTGGTGGAGGCCTCCAGTGGCCCAGTCCTGTGCTTTCTGGCTCTGTCCTGGGTCTTTTCACTGTGTTTTGCCGGTGACGGACTCTATGGCCTGTCACTGTGCTTCCTAGCTCTCTCCCAGGTTCTGTTCTCTGTGCCCTGCTGGTGGATGCCTCCTGTGGCCCTGTCACTGTGCTTCCCTGTCTCTGTACCTCGTCTGTTCTCTGTGTCCTGCTGGTGGAGCCTCTTGTGTCCAGACTCTGTGCTTCAGTGGCTCTGTGACTGAGTCTGTTCTCTGTGCCCTGCTCTGTGGAAGCCTCCTTTGGCCTGTCACTGTGCTGCCCAGGCTCTGTCCCTCATCTCTGTTCTCTGTAAAGCTGGTGAGTTGCCATCTGTGGACTGTCACTTTGCTTTCCTGGCTCTGTCCATAGGTCTGTTTTCCATGCCCTGCAGGTGGCAATTCCTCTGGCCTGTCGCTGTGTTTCCTGGCTCTGTCATTGAGTATGTTCTCTCTGCCATTCTGGTGGCGGCCCTGTTGCCTGTCATGGTGCTTCCTAGGCTGTGTCCTGGATCTGTTCTCTGTGAACTGCTGGTGGCGGCCTCCTGTGGTCAGTCATGGTGCCTCCTAGGCTGTATCCCTTAATCTGTTCTCTGTGCCTTGATGGTGGATGCCTCCTGTGGCCTGTCACTGTGCGCCCCTGGCTCTATCCCTGGGTCTGTTCTCCGTGCCCTGTTTTGGAGGCCTGCTGTGGCCATTCTCTGGCTTCCTGGTACTGTCCCTGGACTGTTCAAGATGCCTTGCGGTTGGCATCTTATGGCCTGTCACTGTACTTCCCTGGCTCTGTCCTGGTCTGTTCTCAGTGCCCTGCTGGTGGAGGCCTTTGTGGTCTGTCACTGTGCTTCCCTGGCTCTGTCCCAGGTTCTGTTCTCTGTGCCCTGCTAGTGAGGCCTCCCTGTGGCCTGTCACTGTGCTTCCCTGGCTCTGTCCTGGATCTGTTCTCAGTGCCCTGCTGGTGGCGGCCTCCTGTGGCCTGTTACTGTGCTTCTCTGGCTCTGTACCTGGGTCTGTTCTCTCTGCCCTGCCAGTGGAGGTCTCTTGTGGCCAGTCTCTGTGCTTCAATGGCACTGTGCCTGAGTCTGTTCTCTGTGCCCTGCTGATGTCAGCTCCTGTGGCCTGTCACTGTGCTGCCCTGGCTCTGTCGCTACGTCTGTTCTCTGTGTTCTGTTGGTGAAGTCCTCATGTGGCCTGCCTCTGTGCTTCCGGCTCTCTCTGGTTTCATTCTCGTGCCCTACTGGTTGCTATGGCCTCCTGAGGCCTTTCTCTGTCTTCCCTGGCCTGTCCCTAGGTCGTCTCTGTGCCCTACTGGTGGAGGCCTCACGTGGTCCGCTCATTGAGCTTCCCTGGGTGTGTCCCTTGGTCTGGTCTCCGTGCCTGCTGGTGGAGGCCTCCAATGGCCTGTCACTGTGCTTCCTGGGTCTGTTCTCAGTGCCCTGCTGGTGCGACCTCCTGTGGCCTGTCACTGTGCTTCCCTGGCTCTGTCTCTGGGACTCTTCTCTGTGCCCTTCTAGTGGTGGCCTCTTGAGGCCTGTCTCTGTCTTCAATGGCTCTGTCCCTGAGTCTGTTATCTGTGTCCTGTTGGTGTTGGCCTCCTCTGGCCTGTCACTCTGCTTCCTGGCTGGTCCCAGTCTGTTCTCTGTGCCCTGCCATTGGCAGCATGTGTGTATTACCTGTGGTTTCCCTGGCTCTATCCCTTTGTCTGTTCAGCTGTGCCCTGCAGGTGGTGACCTCCAGTTGCCTGTCACTGTGTTTCCCCAGCTCTGTCTCTGGGTCATTCTCTGTGCCCTGCTGAAGCCTCCTGATGCCTGTCGTGTGCTTCCTGGCTCTGTCCCTGGGTCTGTTCTCTGTGCCCTGCTGGTGGCGGCATCCTGTGGCCTGTCACTGTGCTTCCCTGGCTCTGTCCCTGTGTCTGTTCTCTGGGCCCTGCTGGTGCGGCCTCTTGTGACCTGTCACTGTGCTTCCCAGGCTCTGTCATGGGGTCTGTTTTCTGTGCCTTCCAGAGGACACAATACTACAAATCTGTGAAGTTATGAGGATACGTGGAAACTGCATCACACACACTTGTAACACAGTCATTTTATGGACATTTGTCACCAAAATTTCAACATAGGCATTTTAGTCACTGTGATTTTACATACAAAACATATGAATCTGCTAGCAGAACACACCAATTGGTCTATGTAAGTCTGCCTGATTGTGCAGCTAGCACCCCAGATTGCAGCTGCCCCAGCCTCCTCCCCTCAGTTCCTCCTCCGCTTGTCCCAGCCCCTGCCCCTGATTCTTCCTCTTGCTTTATCTTACTCCTCCTTAAAGCTATTGACTGTCCCTCATGTTACCACCCTCTGGCAGCACATTTCCAACTCGACACTACCCTCTCAGAGAAGTAGTGTCTCCACATTCCCTTTTGAAACATCTCCTTTCAACCTTAGTCCATGACCGCCATCTCTCTTCCACTCTCAGTTTAAACACCCCTCAGTGCTAGGTTTAGTTACTCCCTCAGGTATTTAAATGCTTCAATCATATCCCCCATCCTCCTCTCCTCCAGTGTGTACATGTTCAGGTCCTTTAGCCTAACTTCATATTTCTTTCTTTCCATCCCCTTTAACATTTTTGTTGCCATCCTTTGCACCCTCCAGTAACTTTTATATCTCTCTCAGGTATGACCTCCAGTATTGCACATAGTACTGAAGGTGCGGTCTAACCACTGATCTGTAGAGAGGTAGGATCACATCCCTGTGTCTAGATGAGAACCCCTATGATGCACCCTAGCATCCTGTTTACCTTCACTGCTGCTCTTGTGCAGTGCGCTGAGTTGTTCATGCTCCCAGTTACCAAGACCCCTAGGTCCTTCTAACATACAAACATGCCAGCAGAATAGGCCTCACAGTCCTCGGTCTGCACAATTTTCAGCACCCGCACTGAGGGCCTATTTTGAGGAGATTCCTCCTCTGATCCACAACCAAGTCCTCTTCTGGTTCTTAGCCCGGAAGTGCATCACCTTACACTTTGCATTGAACTAGCTGCCACCCACTGACCAGGTCTCTAGTTTGGTTAGGTCCCCTGCAGTTTTTCCCATTGGTTCCTTCATCCACCACCACCCCCAAGTTGGTATAATGTGCAAACAGACTAACCCTGCTCCCCACTCTATGTACTATATCAGAGATAAAGAGCCCAAATAGCACCGGGCCCAGCACTGACCCTGCAACACCCCACTTGTCACTGCTCTGGGTGCCGAGAGCTCTCCAATCACCACCACCCTCTGCACCCTCCCCTGTAACCAGTTCTCTATCCATTTAGTCAGTTTTTACCCACCCCCACTGCCATCAGCTTCTCCCAGTCTCCCATGAGGCACTGTATCAAAGGCCTTACTGAAGTCCAAGTACAGGACATGTACCACATGGCCCCTGTCCAACTCACTTGTTTTCATGGAGATGCTGAACAGATCTGCCAGTGGCTCTGCCAACAGCTCCGCCATCTCCTTCAGCACCCCGGCGTGGATGGCATTGGGACTTGGTGCCTTGTCCACCCTTACTGCCCCTCAGCCCCTAGCACCCTACTTCCTGTGATCACTTGGTCCATTGCCTCCTCCTCCCTTTCCCCACTGCCCCAGCCCATTCTGGTAGTGGGCCATCACTTTCAAAGTGAAAATAGAGCAGAAGTACTCATTTAGAATTTCCACTTGCTCCTCCCCTTTTCCAACCAATCTTCTCCCCTTTATTCTCACATTATGTTCCTTGCACTTCCTTTTTCCCTGACATACCTAAAATGTCCTTTTCCCTCCTTTTATGTCCTGTGCAGAACTTAATTGCCTGGAGGCCTTAGTTTTTTCACCCAACTCCTAAAGCCTCCTTACCCAGAGGGAAGAGAAGTGTTCAAACAGTCACTATATGGTGTTATTTCAGTGTTACAGTAGCAGTGTACACTTCCTGCACACTTCATTTCATAATGCAGTCCATCAGTGTTTAATCAGTGCATCTTCAGATCTCTTTTGGTGTACATGCAGTGCTGATACAGTGTGTGCAAATTATGTTAATTAGCACTGTACTCACACTGCAAAAGTACTGCAATTAGCAATGTTTTGTCATCCACACTGCCTGAAGCAGTGTTGCATTGCTTTTCAGTGTGCGAATTATGTTAATTAGCACTGCATCAACACCTGTGTAGTGCCCTTCAGTGTGCAGTGTGATTTTGGTAGCACTCCTGTCAGCAGTGCTGCAGTTCTGTTTCAGTGTATTAGGCTGCATTAAAGATGGCTGCTATAAAATTCAACAAAAACAAAACAGTATTCATCTGCAAGTATCTACAACCTCAGCAGAGGAAGCTTTACTTAAGGGTTCCTGAGTGAGAAAGTCGTCTGTGAATTGCAAAGAAGATGGAGATCTTGGGGGCTATGTCTATAGGAGGTACTAAGTCTGTTACCCCATGTTTGACTCAAAGTCACAAGGAAGGGGTGGACATTTAAGGTAAAGGAATGACCAACAATCGTTCTGGTTTGCAGAAAATGGTATGGAGCCTCCCTGATATGCAGGTCCTCACCAGTATTTCAGGTTTATCTTCAAAAGGAGAAGAAGCCTCTTCGGACTGGGAGCATATGCACGTGTGGAAAAATTATTTTCGTATCAAGGGGCTGTTCGAGTGACGGTGTGTATGTATATGAATATATGTCTGTGTGTGTGTAGCTCTCTCTCTCTATATATATATATATATATATATATATATATATATATTTCTATAATGGGATTATCAATCGCATTGGACAAACACCATTAGGTGACTGTGCGATATCATAGTGCAACCACACACCTGCACTTTTACTCCCTAAAACAATTTTGCCATTTTGTAAGATAGATAACCCACTGTGTGGTGTGGAAGCGCACTGATATACACTGACTTGGGTGGTTGATGCACTGCCTGGCGGCCCACGTGCAACAACACACACCAAGGTGTGCGATATCAGAGCATGACCGCACACCCTACAGTGGGTTTTACACACACACACACACACACACACACACACACACACATACACACATACACACAGACAGTACTTGTTGTAAAACAAAAACACTATTGTAATGCAGGCATTAGAATGCAAGCACACAAAGCAATAAAATGAAAACAGGGTTTGAGCCTCACAAGTTTTGGCAAATTGATTGTGTGGTGTTCCTGAGTTTCCAACCTTAATGCCCATCCCATACCCCCCACCAGCCCATAGTCTCCTTTCTAAAGTGCAAGGTACAGCTCCAACCCAGTGCCTTCCATAGCAGCCATCTGTACTCTGTAAAACAAGAACAGCAATGGGCTCACAAAGGATCTGCAGCTCGTTATGAACTATTATATGACAAACAATGTAGGGTAAATAAAAAATACTTATCTGATACATATGGGCAGTGTCCTCCACTCCCAGTCAATGTCCTGTCAGACCTGTAGATATAAAAGGGAAATGGGTCAGTATGAAAAATAAAAATACTGATCAGCTGGGTCAGTTGGAAGGCTCTGTGAGGTTAAAATAAAAAGTGGGTTGGGGAAGATACTAGACCTGTACCACACCATCAACCTGGCTTTAGAATGGACTCGGTCACCAGGGATGTCATGGTTGGGGAGGAAGGAGACCTTGCCCGTGCCCCTTGAACTGATCTTTTTGGGGTAGGTCGTCATGTTGCTCCACACATCAACCAGCACAAGACAGGATAAAGACACCAAGGGACAGATATTCAAGGCACAATGAATGCTTCCCTGGTGGTGTAGTAGATCCCCTCCTTTTCCTGATCTACCTGTAGAATACACAGTAACACTAGGTATATGATGGCAGAAAGGGGTCACAAGCCCACCTAGTCTGCCCAGTTTGCCTAGATATCCACTAGGCCTTTTCTGTAGTCCCCCTGCCAGTTGCCCTCTGTGCTTATCCCATGCCTCATGAACTCTCCCACCATTTCTCTCAGCAGCCCATTCCAGTTGTCCACCAGCCTCTCAGTGAAGAAGTACTTACTAATCCTTCCTCTAAGTTCCCCCACCAATTTGGAATTTCCAACTACCATCCATTGCAGTATAGCACACCGCAGCAGGCCAACTGTGACCGCCTCTAGGCAGATATACGCAGACACAACCAGTCCCAGAACTCCCTGCAGCTGGCAACAGGCAATAGAAGTTCCAATAGCCTGCAGTGCACATTTGAGCCTACACAACTCTCATCAGATGTTTTCCACTTCTGCTCTTCTCCAGAGGATAAGTCAGTCTGTGACAGACCTCAGCTCAGGGAGTTCAGTGGGCCAGTAAACCAAAGCTGAGAGCCTATATACTCTTAACATGCACTGTAGGACAATCTCCCACCACAAAGAACTCCAGGATCTGCTGTAAATGAAGCTGTCAGTGCAGAATCCAGCAAAACCAGTCATCATAATCCAATACACTACAGCACACAGCAGGCAAACCAAAATGTTTCCACATGCAAAGTGCACATTGGCACCTGACCCACACTTATGTGGGACCCTTGACACAAGCCAGCCAGTGGATGTTGGTAAGGAGGGACAAAACCTTTACATGCAGGTACATCAGGAGAAAAGGAAGGCAAGGAAGATATTGAGTGTCTGAAAGGGTGGACTTAAGGAAGGTAAAAGATGACCACCAAAAGCAGAAATACTGAGCAAATGCTTCTGTTTGGTTTTTACAAAGGAAGGCAGGAAATGGGCCAGCATTAATAAGGATGAGAGATCATAGAAAAGGACACAGCTCCTTTGCAAAGAAAGGATCCTCATGGAACTGGCAGCAATAAGGCTATGGGCCAGATAGATGCACCCCTGGACACTGGGGAAGCTGAGGGAGGTGTTAGTAGGCCTCTGACTACCTTGTTCACCCTATCTTTGTATACTGGTGACATGCCCAGGGATTGGAGAAGGGCTGATGTGGTCCCACTATACAAAAGTGTTAACAGGAGGATGCAGGAACTACATACTGGTCAGCCTGACCACAATAGTGGGAAAATTAATGGAAATACTGCTGAAGGAAAGAATAATGGAGCACCTGGTTGTCAATGGTCTATAGGGGAAGTGGGAAGGGAGCATTGTTTAACTGGGAGTAGCACACTAATCTGAAGCTTGTTTCCAGATGCAACCTGGAGCACAAAAGAAGTTAAGTAACTTGCTCAGAATCACACAGTACGAGTTAGACTGCTGTTGGATTCAAACCCTGGTCTCCAGATCTGTAGCTCAGAGCCTTCACCTAATGCTATGAGTGCCTCCAGGACCCAAGGCAGTTTGGTTTTATGGTAGACAGGTTGTGCCCGACAAACTTAACTGAGTTTTTGACTGGGTAACAAGGAAGGTGGATGGAGGAGGATGTGGCCTACCCAGATTTCAGCAATGCCTTTGACACTTTGACACATAGATGGCTGGTAAATGAGCTGGAAGGCTTACGGGTGGAACAGAAAACAACAAGGTGGGTGGATAACTGGTCCAAAGACTGAAACCAGAGGGTGGTGGTAAGGCAAATTGGGTGCATTCCAGGGTGGCAGTGGTGTGCCCCAGGGGTTAGTGCTGAGAGCCATCCTTTTAATATCTATAGCAATGAGTAGCCCAGTTCCAATCAGAGGAGGAGAGCTGTTCTTTCCAGACCGGGCTTGTCACTGGAAGTGGTCTGGGCAGGCATTCTGGGGCTACATCGCAGTGGGAGAAGATGGGATCACATTGGTGATTGACAAAAAGGCACTTGCTGGTGGGGGACAGGCAATGCATCCCGGTCCACATCAGCCACAACTTTGCAAGCCGGTGACTCAGGAAGGAGTGGCCAATCAGTGAATAGGGCGCAACCTTGACTGTGTAACTGGGCCATATAAGGCAAATAGTCCAGTCACAATCAGAGGAGGAGAGCCGTTCTTGTTCCACACCACCTACCCTGGCCCTGACCTCTATTAAATGGTTGCTGAGGCGGAGCCTTGCAGGAGGACAAGTCTAGATTGGGCTAACTGGAACACTAGGAAGCTGGATTGTTATTGATTGGGGAAAAGGGTCCTGTACACTGTGCTGCTTGGGCAACACTGACTACTACCAGGAAGGGGCATAATGAAGCAGACTGTAAAATGACTGTGTATGCCAACCACAACTGAGGGAGTAGGCAAACTGCATGTGAATCTATTACTGCTAGGGTCTCTGAGCTGGCTAGTGTTGTGGTGGGCTAATTTTGCTTGCTTGCTACTGCTAGGGCTAGAAAACTGGCTACTGTTAAGAAAGAGGAAAACTGATGTAATCTGAGGGGGCAAACTGCTTGGGTTTTAGTGCAACACTGACTGAATTATTTTTTGTTAGAGGGCCGCATTGCTCACCTAAAATGAGGGTAGACTTGGGGTGGTCAAAGTGGGCACCTTCAGTAGAGTGATTGGGTGTACAGGGTGTGGGGGCAATAATATTAAATTGGGCAAGGAGGTTCAGAGGGTGCCCCTGTGTATTCAGTTGGCAGGTCTTAGGGAGGAAGTAGAGGGATCCAAGGCAGTTGGAAGGCAGGAGGGTGGGAAGGAAATGTGGAAGGACCTCATGAGAGTACATGAGGCCAATATGACATAACCAGGGAACAGGTGGACAAGGATCATATGGTTACTCATGAGGGGTGGGGCATGAAGCAAGCAATGTACGGAAATCACTTCATAGGGGAGGTGGCTGACCAGAAGGAGGGGAAACAGGAGAGAGCAGGTCAGGGGCAAGCATCACACTTACTAATCTATTCGCCTTGCTGTATACGGAGATGAGGTGGAGAGGCTGGCGGAGGAGGGGAGCAGGCAGACAGAGAGGGTTTGGTCAGTAGCTGGGAGATGGGGCGGAGAGAGAGCCAGATCCACAGAAGGGAGGGGAGAGACATTAGCCTAGGTGGGAGGGAGGTGGGGAGCAGGCAGACAGAGAGGGTTTGGTCAGTAAGCTGGGGAGATGGGGCAGGAGAGAGAGCCAGATCCACAGAAGAGGAGGGGGGAGACATTAGCCTAGGTGGGAGGGGGGGGAGGAAGGGGAGTGCAGAGTGAAGCCAGGGTGGGAGGAGGGAGGACTAGGGTCGGGCAAGCATCCAGGTTAGGGAAGTCAACCAAGGATAAGGAGTACTCTAGATAGGCCAGCTTCAGGGCAGGAGAAATCAGATGAGGTGGAGAGGAGGGGAGACGGGGCAGGGAGAAACACAGCAGATGGGGTGAAGGATGCAGAACTTGAGGGGGAGGCAGGAGGGAAGCAGTAGAAGGAGCCTGGGTGGGGATCTGAGGATACCAACCCAGAAAGAGTCCACGGAGATCTGGGTGGGGCAATCTGTGCCACCCAGGAGGTTGGGGGCAAGGAGCAAGCTGGAGCTACAGGTAGAAGAATGAGCATGGTAGGGCAAGCACAGGCTTGTGATCCTCAGGCTGAGGGGACAAGAGAAGTAAGCTGGGGGTTGATGACAGAAGGGAAGCCTGGATGGAATCTAACAGGCTAATAAGTAGGGGTGGAGAAGGTGATCCTGCTGGGTGACTCCATGACCTGGGGCATCCAGTGGGAGGGGTGGGGAGGGAAAAGCAGCTCAGTCAAGGCTAAATGTATCCCAGGCCTAGTTGTACACAAGGCCAAATTCCAGCTATACTCAACAGCATTGGAATGGTAATCCCCAGATGAAACATCTGGGAACAAATGACTAGAGGGGAACAGTGAACTAGAAATCCAGGCAAGATCTCGAGAGCTGGCCAGGGTTTACCACTCTATAGAAGTGCAGTCTCCTTCTTTGAGATTCTGCCAGTACCTAGGTGTCCAGGAGACCAAACATAAACTTAGAGGTGTGAACCAGTGGCTCAGGGACTGGCACAGGGCAGAAGGGTATGGACTGGTGAGGGACTGGGGAGACATGGGAGGACAAGGGTTATATGCCAGGATAGCTACACCTCAACTTGGAGGAGAGAGATCTTGAAACCAAATCTGCTGGATTCATAGTCGAGAGGTGGAGTTTAAACTTGTAAAGGGGGGGTAAGTAAAAGAGTGGCTCCAGGAGGGCTGCTCGAGGGTCCAGGTCCAGGGCATGAAAAGAGGCAGGTAACTGCTATCTAAATCCATCCAGAGCTGTGCAAGAAAGGGCATCTAGGGACTGCTCAGGCCGAGATGACTGGAGAAGGAGAGGGTCAGGTGGGAGGACGGCCTGATCAATGTTAGGAGCATGGGCAGCAAAATGCCCAAGCTCCAGGTGATGCTGGTTGAGGATCAGTGGATGTGGCAACAATTACTGAGACATGGGCCACTCAGAAAATGACTGGGACCCAAATTTAGTGGGCTACAAAATATTCAGGAAGGAGATGAAGAAGAGGGGTGTAGCGCTGATAGTCTAAATGACATAGCGGTTAGTGGAGTGGAGGAGGCTGTAGGGGAGGTGGAGGAGATCTGGGTAACCTACAAAAGAGGGAGGTAAAAGATTGAAAATAGGGAGATGTACAGAACCCCAAACGATGGAAGAGGCCCTGGAAGACAAACTAGTTGAGAAGATTAAGGGGCACTGTGGACCGTGGAAAGGGAATGATGGTGACTGGGTGACCTTAATATGCTGGGGACAGGCTGGGACACTATGGCATCCCTCTGTGGCCAGGGAACAGAGACTGATGGATGTGTTCTAATATGCCTTCCTGGTCCAGCAGGTGGGGGAACCTACTAGGAGAAGCAGATACTGGATTGTGTCCTAGCAGACAGTGACCAAATAAAGGGCCTGGAGGTGTGCAGCCCGCTGGCAGGTGGTGATCACACTACAGTCTGGTTTCTGCTGTATCGGGGATAACCATTCTAATACAGTAATAGTGGACTTCAGGGGAACGGACTTCATGGACATGGGCAGGATTCTACAGGGAGCTTCGACAAGATCAGGCTGGACGTGGATGCTGGCAGCTTGTGGGAGGCCATTAGAAGGGGTGCAGGAGACTACTAACCCTGTACAAAGGTGAGGCATAAGCATGGTAGAGCCAGCAAGCCATGGTGGGACCAGGGAGGTGCAGGAGGCAGTGAGGGATAAAAAGGCTGTCTATGCATGTTTTAAGCGCCTGGGAGGATAGGAGAGGGTACGAAGTTGATGGCTGGAAGGGTCACCACAGGCAGGAGAGCCAAGGTGAGGAGGGAGCAAACCTGGCTAGGGATATCCAAGGGGGAAGGATTATAGATACACAAGGGAGAAGAAAAAAGGAGAGCACAGATCAGCATGATTAGGACTGAGGAGGATGGACTCAGGAGGCAGGGGAATCAGGCAGAGGTACTAAATGAGTGCTTTGCCTTGATATTTATGGAGGAGGCAGGGATCCCTCCAGCCCAATGGGAAGGAAGGGAGCCAGCAGAGTCGAGAGGTCAGATAGAGTCGAGGACTGAAAGAAGTTGGGGTACAGGCTGGGCTAAGTCTAGAAGGATGGGTGGTTAAATGAGGGTGGGCTGGGAGGAGAAATCACAGTGAAAGGGAGAAGGAGGCCCTTCGGACACTAACAACTGATAAGGCACCGGGCCAGATCGGTTGCATCCGGGATTATGAAGGAATTGGTCGTTGAGCTAGCAGCACCACTGGCAGCACTGTAACACCTTCTGCTGACAGGATGGGTGCTTCAAGACTGAGGGGTGGCTCATGTGGTGCCTCTCCACTAATGGGGGTCTAGAGGAGATGAGGAATTATAGGCTTGTCAGCCTAACGCCTGTGGTGGCCAAAGTAATGGAGGGCATTATCAAGGATAGGCTCAGGAGACAGCTGGAAAGGTTGGGGCAACTGGATGACAAACATTATGGTTTCATCCCGGGAGATCGTGTAGACCAACCTCATAGATTTTATGACTGGGACCTGGATCGGCATAGACCGGAGGATGTCCTATACCTGGATTTCAGTAAGGCATTTGATTCAGTACCCCAAAATGGGTTTCAGTAAATCTGGGGTGGGAGGACAGTTGCTCAGATGGGTAGAAATTGGCTAACAGGGCGAATACAGAGGGTAGTGGTGGTAGTCTTCTCCCACGGAGGTCAGCCGTGGGTCTCCCAAAGTTCAGTACTGGGGCCACTCCTGTTCAGTGCCTATGTCTTCGATATGGGGAGGGCAGTTAGAGTAGGATGAGTCTCTTTGCAGATTACTTAAAACTGGGAGCATTGGAGGACAGAGACGAAGCGGAGAGACAGTCCAGAGGGACCTGGATACCCTGGAGGAGGGTCAAGGAGGTGTAGACTAAGGTTTAATGCAGGGAAATGTTGGGTGCTGCATCCAAGGGTCAGAAACCCGGCCATGTATACACCCGGGTGTTCTACTGCAAGCCACAATGAGTGAGCGGGATCTAGGGTGGTGGTAGATGTCAAAATGAACAACACTAAAAATTGCAGAAGAACTGTGGCCAAAGCAAACCAGATACTGCATAGCCAGGGGATTATGTCCAGGAGGAGGGAGGTGATCATCCTCTGTATAATGCCTTGGTCAGATCACATCTCGAGTACTGCATGCAGTTCTGGAGACCTCACCAAGGATGATGCAACACTGCTGGAGAGTGTCCAGAGGAGGGCAACCAGGATGCTTCAGAGCATGGAAGGAAGGCCCTATGAGGAAAGGCTGGAAGAACTTGGACTGTACTTGCTGGAGGAGAGGAGAGACTGGGACATGATAGGGGTCTTCAAATATGTAAAAGGAATAAACAGGGCAGTGCCAAAAGATGTTCAGACTAAAGAAGGTGGGAAACAACCAGGTGGCATGAGGGAAGCTAGAGGAGGGAAATTACAGGGGATGCAGGAGACCTTATCATTGAGAGGGTGGTGGAGCCCTGGAATGCACTGTCCAGGAATCTGGTGGAGGAGGGCACAGCGAGGGCTTGAAGAGGGGAGGGACAGGTTCAATAGTAAACTGAAGAAGAGGATGACCCTCTGGGGCTGGGTGGAAAGAAAGAACCTATTAGGAGGTTGGCTACTAACAGGCACAACAGACCATCTGGCCGATTCTGATGGCTTTTAGTATGTTAGATATAGTGGAGGAACTGTAGGGAAGGTGTGCCTATTTGTAGATGATACAAAGATCTGCAATAGGGTAGACACCCTGGTAGGGGGAGGTGGATGCAGTGAGGAGGCCTAAAGATTCTGGAGAGGTGGTCAGAAACTTAGCAGCTGGAAATTTAAGCAAAAATGCACAATAATGCACATGGTGTAATAACCGGCAAACCATTTACACACGGGGGCGGTAAGGAAACTAGTAGGACAGAGATCTGTGGATTATAATTTCAGATAACCTGAAGGCGGAGAACCAGTGCAGCACAGTGGTGGGCAAAGTGAATAGAATGCTGTGTGCATACGGAGGGTATAAAACAGAAAGAGGGAGGTGCTGATGCACCTTTATAAATCCATGGTGAGGCCTCACCTGGAGTATGGGGTTTAGTTCTGGAGGCCTCACCTACACCAGGATATACAGGATTGAAAGGGTTCAGACAAGGGCAACAAAGATGGTGCACGCTATGCATAGGCAGCCCTATGAGGGAGGTGGAGGAATCTGATCTGTACCCACTGAGACTAGAAAGCTTATTTGCAAGGAAAATAAGTGCGAATTAGGATCATAAACTAAAATTAGAAGAAGGAAGTTGTAGGGCAATGTGAGGGGCATTACATCACTGAGAAGGTGGTGGAGTCCAGGAACTGACTACCAGAAGAGGTGGTGTGAAAAATGGTGAAAGGATCTAAGGGGCATGGGACAGACACCAGGAGCGACCAGTGGGCAGAGGGGTGTCTTTGACAAAGATGATGATTGGGGTGGGGTGAGGCAGACCTCAACTGGCCAAATGGTCCTTTTCTGTCACCAGATTTCTATGATTCTAAGCCAGTTAAGTAATTAGGACTTACCTGTTCCATCAGAGTAGGGGGTCCAGAGTTGGGGTGTCCTTGGTTTGGGGTATTCTGGTAGGATCTGGAAAGGGAAGAACAGAGAAGGTTGAAGGGACACAAAGGTTCGGAGGTGCTAGAGGAGAGATTAGAGTGAGAATTAAACAAAGATATTTATCTTATTGGTATGTTTGGCCAGACCTGTAGAAATAAAGGGAAAAATAGATCAGTATGGGGAAGTTATAGTAGTAAGAGTAGAGAGATACAAAATGGTATATAGCACAGGAGTAAAGGAAGAGAAGTTTCAGAGGAAAAGACAAACTAGGCTAAAGTAAGGAAACTAGAGATGGAATAAAAATGCAGACAGCTAAGAACAGAGAATAAAGTGGTATTTGGGACTTGGCAAACTCCACCCCTTAGCACCCCTAGGTGACCTGCAGGGCCAGTAAATTTAAGAAGTGGTCCAGATGGACAGGTGGAATGCATTTGGGCTAGTGGCCCCTATATTATTTAAAAAAGGGACACTGGTGGTTCAGGAGGCTTGAGTTGTCCCAGGAGGCCAGTGGTTTAAAAGGTATAGCTTTGGTGATATAATGGGTCACTCCCTCATGGACAGTGGCAATTTTTTATATTGTCTTTCCTGGAACCTAATGTGGGAGTTGATGTCCTGGCCCAGACTGTTTGTAGCAGGCAGGAGGCTGTTCAGAAACTGCTGACCAGAAATGCTGCGGCTGTTGTTAGGCAGACAGTTTAGTGTTACTGAACTACAGTGACTGCAATGGCAGGCACTCTTCAACTGCTAATCCAGAGGAGGGCAACTAAAATAGCTGATGGTCTGTACCCAGTTTGCTACAAAGAGAGACAAGCTGAATATAAGCCTTTGACCTAAAAGGGCCGGGGAGGACAGACAGAAATTTCAAGCACCTCAAGGGAATCAACAAAGTCCAAAAGAGTAGCATCTTTCAGAAAAAGAGATGTGCAAGAACAAGGGCCAAATTTGAAGATAGAGGAGACAGCTCAGGGGCAACATGAGGAAGTGGTTTTTCACAGAGAGGGTGGTGAACACATGGAATGGCCTTCCCAGGAGGTTTGGGGTCAAAAATAGTGGGGACTTCAAGAATACATGGGACAGACATGAACCAATTATATTGGTGGGTAGGAGGAAGTCAGCTGTTGGATAACTAGGATCTGCAGCTTATCCACTAGGTAGGGAAATGGGCTCGACTGAGTGGCCAAGCAGTCCTTATTCTGCCATCAAGGTCTATGTGTTTATGATTCAGCCCACAGAGCTCAGGCTGTAACCTGCTCCATGTGTGTGGAATGAAGATGGGTATTTTGGGAGGGGGAAAGAAACTAGAGCAAATAGAGGTAATGGTCTGCTTCCATCGGAGGGAACCACAGTCCTCAATGAATGGTTTTAATGTTACAGTACTTTGATGAACATTTAAACTAGCTGTGGGAGTGGTGGAAAAAGGAGTCACAAACTGCCCCCACAGGCTGAGATTGAGAGAAGGGAGATCCTGAAGGAGAGACTCCCAACAGGATTCAAGTTCGAAAGAAGCAGAGTACAATCAAGAAGGAAGAGGAAAAAGGAGCATGTCTCCCTCTACTCCATCAGCCACAAAGTGGTATGTGAAGACCTCACGGGAAGAGGGGTCTGGAGGGTGGGCAGCCAGCAGTAGGTGGCAGGAACCTTAGCTAAGCCACATGGTGGCAGACTGTAGGCCAGTTCTGAGGGCCTGGTAGAAAGGGACTGATAGAACAAATGCACAAGATAGGAACCACAGCGGAAAACCAGTGCAGTTGGAGGCTTGAACTTGACTTAAAGCGTGTGAGCAAACATGGAATTATGGGCTTTTGGATCACAGCAGCAAGTACTGCTTGTGTGAGTCGCACAGCAGCTAATATCAAAGTACCAGGGCTAACAAAAGGATTTGGGGAGGAAAGAAACATAATGTCCGGGACAGCTCACAATTAAAACGCTGAGCGCTAAAGAGAAAGAGCCCTGATGGGTTATAAATATTAAGTAAATTTATGCAACAGGAGTGGACATAAATGGAGTGTGATAAACCATTTTATCCGAGCATGTATGTGTACACATGCAGAATCTTACATTTACACATATATTTATTACGCCATCCTTGATTAATGAGCATGGTGGGCTGTGACACATTCCCATCCCTCACCCCACTGTTTGGCACTGCTTACTGGTATCTTGCTTTTAGTTTGTTTGTTCCAGGTTGCCCGTCCCTCAGCCACGCCACCTGCCATTTAGTCATACTTCTCCTATTCGTCCCACTGTCATACAGCGATCATTTGTTTCTGTTTAACAGTTTTTGTTTTGCTTTTCTACTAAACCTTTTCAACTGGCTGCTCCAAGCTGTCATACTCCTCTGCATTCTGTTGCCGTGTCCTTGCCACACCTCTCGATATAACAGCATTTGTCAATGCGAATGTTTGCCTTGCTGGCATTGGCAGTGGTAATGTAGAATTACAGAGCTGCGTAATAGGAATGGCAGTGAAGTACTGAATTGAAACCAACCCCACCACCACCCTGCAGAGAGTGACAGGCATTGGGGTGTGCATTTGGGTCGCCAGGCATAACGGCCACGCCATTTCACCACACCCCACCCACAGAAACTGACAAGTGTCACGGTGTTCCTTTGGGTCTTTGGCCTTATGCACACCCCATTTCATTAGGAAATACAGTGAGATGGGTGTGATATAGGAGAATGGGGTGAACTTTGGGGCTGAAGAGTCCAAGGCATACCTTGATGTCTCTCACTGGCTGCAGGGTGTGGAATGGTATGAGCATTACAGGCAAGAATCCCAAGTCACACCCTGATGCCTGTCATTCTCTACAGGGTTGGGCGTTATGGATGGAAACCCTAATACCTCAGGAATTCGTTGATATTTTCACTCCAAATTTTCAACATGTTTTTTTGTGACCCCATCTCATGAACAGGGGAATATCAGTTTGTTAGCCGAAGCTGCTTATGCACAGTGACTACGGCATTTAGCACCACAGGTGCAAAAACATTCCAACAGGATGTAAAAATGACAGCTGTACTGTTCATGGGGAGGTTAAAAATGGCAATGTTGCAAATCTGCAGTAAAAATATAAAAAAAATGGTGAAGTCATGAGCGCATATAGAAACTGTGCAATGCACACCGTAATATAATTAGGTTGGGGATTTTTACAGCAGATTGTCAACTCAGGCATTTTGGTGCCTCTGATCATGAACAGTGTCACTGTAATTTTCTTTATCTGTGCCGAACAATGATTTCCCACAGAGACCACGCATTCTCGCTGAAAGTGTGAACACACACTCTGCCATGTTGTGAAAATGACAGCTGTACTGTTCATAAGGAAGTGTGGAAAATGCCACTGGTGAAAATCTGGACTGAAAATATTACAAAGTCATGAACTTACGAGGGGGCGTGGAACCGCGCAATGCTCACTCGTAACACAGTCATTTTATGGACTTTAGTCACCAAATTTTCAACATAGCCATTTTAAGACCTCTGCTCATGAACAGTGTAACTTGTGATTTTCTAATCTGTCCTAAAACATTGCTTTCAAGACACCAACAGCACCATTGTGTGCTACATGTGCGAAAACACATTTTGGGCTATATATGAAAATGGCAGCTGAACTGTTCATAAGGAAGTAATAAAATGGCAATGTTCAAAATCTGGAGTGAAAATATTAATTTGCAAACTTACAAGCATGCATAGGAACTGCACAACGACGCGTAAACAGCATCATTTTAGGAATTTTTTCACCACATTTTCAACATAGCCATTTTAAGACCTCTTCTCATGAACAGTGTCACTGTGATTTTCTTAATGTGTCCGTGACATTGATCTCACACATCGACAGTGCCATTGTGCTACATGGGCTAAAAACACACTTTGGGTGAGATGTGAAAAAGACAGCTGTACTACTCATAAGAAGGTGTGGTAAAATGGCAATGTTGAAAATCTGGAGAAAATATTGAAAATTCAACCAGCAGCGTGCGAGGGAACTGTACAACGCACGCCAGAAACAGTCAGTTTTTGGAATTTTTTTCACCAAATTTTCAACATAGTTATTTTTAAAGGGACACTGTCAACCCCTTAGGTCTCAAAGTGTCCCTAGTTTAAAAACATATTTTATGATTGCTAGCATTCTGTAAAGATTGCTGATGTAGCTAATAGTTTGAGTCTTATTTTCTTTAAAAAACAGACTGCCCAACATACTGGTGTTATCACACCAAAACAAGTTTGTTTACATTCCTTAATCAGCTCCAAATGCATTTTTTCTGGACTTGGGAACATCCACAAAACAGGCTAGCCCCTTCTGTTGCAGTGGGAGTTTAGGACACTACTGCCTTATGAGTGACTGCACTGTTTGGGTGCATTTCTAATGCTCAGGAAGTATGCAGTAAGAACAGAACCAGGATTGTAAACAAAACATGGTTGTTTATAAATATACATTGCCATGCATTTCAGTTCTACTAAGCAAGGAGACAGACAAAACAAACAGCAACATCAGTGAAGTTTAAAGAGGATAAGCAATCATAAAATGTGGGGTTTCAGCTAGAAACAATATGATGGAAAACAGGTTGACAGTGTCCCTTTAAGACCTCTGCTCATAAACAGTGACACTGTGATTTCTTAATTTGTCCGTGCATTGATCTACTTTGATTTCATAGATTTAATCGCTACGAGCGGAAACATGTTTTGGGCAGGATGTAAAATGACAGCTGTACTACTACGATCTGAAGGAAAGAGCTGCTGAAAATTAGTCAGCCACCATATTTATTGTAGCGCTACAACAATTTAAATAAATTGCAAATATCTTAAATAACTAAAGATTACTGAAAAACATTTACAGATACGAAACTGGAACTTTGGCCACATGCTTACAGCCAAAACGTAGAATTTTGATAGATCACGACTGATCAGGTAGTACTGCTGCTTTAAATTGATATTCTAAAGTAAAAAGCCAGGAAAAATGAATTAAAAAGATTTCTATTTTTTATTGTTAGTGTAAAATAGTTCCTCTATTACATTAAAAATAATGTATGGAGTAAGCAGTAGTGGTTATTTGCTGGTAGAGGAGTCTGCAGTTTCCGCCCAAATTCTGTGCAGTCTAGTAGAAATATGAACATACAAAACAGACAACAGAAGAAAGCCTTACAGTATATTGAGGCTTGCTTGGTTGTTGAGCCTCTGATCTTCAGTTACTGTACCCTCCCTACTTAGTGAACCTCCTTTCACCCTCTTCCAACCCATCTTGAACGCCATACTGTCTTTTCAATGACAAACTCAGATGGAAGTGCATTCCACCCTATCGCTATGCACTCTGAAATGAAGTGTCTTCTGACCTTCTTCATGATCCTTCCATCACTAGATTATTACAGCATCCCTTGTGGTCTTATTCACATTGAAGTGAAATAGGTCCCCATATCCTTCTTTTTCATATCCTCTTCTCGCCTCCTCGCCTCAAGAGAGTAGTTGCTGACGAACCCAGATGGCAGGCCACATGCAGCTTCCTTTGCATGCCTAAGATTTTCCACAAGCATTCCAACGCATCTGCTGTAAAAGGAGACTCTCTATTAGATGCCACTCTCAGTGATATGCTACATTGAATGAGACACATGGTTAACTAACAATGCATCTGCTGTAAAAGGAGACTCTGTCTTAGATGCTGTTCTCAGTGATATGTTACAGTGAATACGCACATGGTTAACTAACAATGAAGCTGCTGTAAAAGGAGACTCTATTAGATGCTACTCTCAGTGATATGCTACAGTGAATGAGGACATGGTTAACTAACAATGCAGCTGCTGTAAAGGAGACTCTCTATTAGATGCTACTCTCAGTGATATGCAACAGTGAATGAGGACGTGGTTAATTAACAATGCATCTGCTGTAAAAGGAGACTCTGTATCAGATGCTACTCTCAGTGATATGCGACAGTGAATAAGCACATGGTTAATTAATGCATCTGCTGTCAAAGGGAGACTCTCTATTAGATGCCACTCTCAGTGATATGCTACATTGAATGAGCATATGGTTAACTAACAATGCATCTGCTGTAAAAGGAGACTCTGTCTTAGATGCTGTTCTCAGTGATATGCTACAGTGAATACGCAATATGGTTAATTAACAGCATCTGCTGTAAAGGAGACTCTCTGTTAGATGCTACTCTCAGTGATATGCTACAGAGAATAAGCACATGGTTAATTAGCAATGCATTTGCTGTAAAAGGAGACTCTCTATTAGACCATCCCATGAGTGACCCCACTGGTGACCATGCCTCTCCTAATGCTATCCTATTTACAATGACTCTCTGTGTCTTGCCCCAACCAGTTTCTCATCCATTGAACAACCATCTGACCCAGACCCAGGCATGTCAGCTTGTACAGAGTCTCCTGTGGCAGGGAGTCACATGCCTTCGTGAAATCTAGATACAATGTCGACCTTCCCACCTTGATCCACTACCTTGGTGACCCAGTAAAATAACTTGATCAAGTTCATCTTAGTTCACAGACGCACTAGGGAGAAGCTACAGCAGGAGTGCAGTTCGGGAAGCGCATTGTTTTAGTTCTTGTTTTTCAGTTTATTTTGATATTGAAGTTGCTGTGTTGTGAGGCGATAACTTGTTGGGATTTACAATCAGTACTGTGGAGTGCAACTGTTTCTGAGTGAAATTGGGCTGTGGTATTTAATCTGTACTGTTGAATAGCTTGGGCTGTTACTGAGAGATTAACTCAGGTGGAGCTCAGACAGGAAGCTGCAGTTTGGCCTGGTGAGAGGGGAAAGGACATATACAGCAGGTACCATCTTAGTTAGTGTTTGTGGGACCTTCCTCCGGAGGAGGTTGCAGTGCTTGGTGGTGCAGTGAGAGGCTGATACACTCTCTGAGAGTCATGTGTGGCCTCTATTCCCACCCCTCCCCCGAGCTCAGCTCAGCTAAGCTCATTTATAAGGGAACACCTGCCCTGCAATTGGAGGAAAAGGCTTCAGGTGCAGCTCATGTAGTTCTAGCCACTAGGGGTTGGGTTTAAAGGCTGGGAGAGGAGCTTAGTGAGTTCTTCACTTCCCTATAAGTTACAGGTGGGGAAAGTCATCCACCCAAGCATTGCAAGTTTAAAAGTCTGCATGCTGTATGGGAAATCACCTAGGTATAGGTACTGGTAGCTCGAGAAACTGTAGAGCCACTGGGTTGGTAACTTGGCCTAGAAAAGACTGCTGTGATGATGAAGAAGGGCTGCATATCACTAGAGCAGGTATCTTTGGGAGGGTGGTTGGGTGCACAGGATGTGGTGCGGCCATGATACTGGACTGGGCTTGAAGTTTGGGGATGCCCAGTGTGCTACTAGTTGGCATAGCTTAAGGAGGAGGTAGAGGGATCCAAAGGCAGCTGGGGTGCTGAGGGGAGGATTGGAGAGATAGGAGGCAAGCAGTCATCTACATGGAAGCACTAGGTGCTGGGGCCTCCCAAGCTGGGGGAGGAGTGAAGAGAGGTGCTCACACTAGGAGAGGAGGAAGGGGTGCACAGGAGGCTGTTGGGGACCCTGGCAGATGGGGCACAAAAGGTGCAAATTTCACAGCAGTACAGGCAAGAGTCTGGGGGTGTCAAGGAAACAGAGAGACAGTAGGGATGGGGGCACTGGGGGATGGGCTAAGGCTCACAAATCATTTTAACCCTCTACATCCATTGGTAGAAGAGGGTGTGTGGGGAGGATGATGATGATGCTGCTGGTGGAGCTTGGGCAGGGATGGACAGAATGGGTGAAGGGGCGAGTGGCAAGGGCGCAATGAGAGGGGCCCCGGACAGGGTGGGGAAGAGGGGTAGGAGGAGAGAAAAGGAGGATCAGGGAACAAGGAGGAGGCTGATGATATGGAACAGTGGAGCTGACAGGCAGGAAGGTGCAGGATGTAAATGGGAGGATAGCAAGCAGAAAGCCAAGTAGGCAAATGGATAGGATGGATGGATTAGTAAGAAGTGGGAAAGAGGTACAGAAAAAGATACTCTGTGAGGGGGGATAAAGAAGGCCAGGACAGGGTAGAGGAGGTGACCATGGACAAGTGAAGGGGCTACCTTCAACATCCAGATTGTGGAAGTGCCAGTTGAGGGAGAATCCAGACAAGAGGATGAGGAGGGCATGGAAGGAAGGGAACCTGAGGGGTGAACAGGAAGGCAAGGAGGAAGTTAGAGTACTGCTATCGGGGACTCCATGATCAGAGGCATCCAGTGGGGGGGCAGGAGGAGGGTAAAACCTGTCTGATCAGAACCAAATGCCACCCAGGCCTGATGGTGCACAAGCCAAGCATGAGTTGTATTCACTGGCAAAGGAGTGCGAGGGAACCCCAGACATTCTGGTGCACTTGGGGACAAATGACATAAATGGTAATAGTGAACTAGAAATTCAGGCAAAGTTCCAGGAGTTGGCCAGGGTATGCTTTCCATAGGCTGTAAGATCTCCTATTCAGAAATCCTGCTGGTGCCAAGGGCTAGTGGGAAAACAAGATGAAGATTAAGGAGATAAATCAGTGGCTTAGGGAGCAGTATGGGGAATGTGGGGTATGGCTTGGTGGGGGACTGGGGAATCATGGGAGGATAAGAGGCTGTACGCTAAGGACAGGCTCCACCTTAATTTGGAGGAAGGAAATCCTATAGCTAAAACTAGCAGGGTTCATCAGCAAAAGGTGGGGTTTAAACTTGTGAAGTGGAGGGATCAAAAAGGGGCAGTGCCAGGTATGATAAATGAGGGACCTGGTCTCCACTCCTCTGGGGGCTAGGGAGATATGGAAATGGGTCACCGAGTAAGGTACAGGAGCCGAGAAATAGGGAGCTCAAGGGGAGAAAGGAAAGGAGGGAAAAGGGAGAGAGTGGTCTGATAAATGCCAGGAGCTTAGGAAATAAAATGCCTGAGCACCAGGTGATGCTAGTTGAGGGGAGGTAGATGTGGCGGCAGTCACTGAGACCTGGCCCACTCAACAACATGAGTGGGCCCTAAATCTGAGGGCTACACTATGTTCAGAAATGATAGAGAGGAGGGAAGGGGTGATGGTGTAGCACTGTTAGTCAGAAATGGTGTGGGCATTGGAGGTGTAGAGGAGGCAGAGGGAATGTGGAGGCTATTTGGGTCACCTTGCTGATGAAGGGGGTAAGAGAGTAAAGGTCGGAATGGTATACAGCCCATCAGCACTGGCAGAGGTCCTGGAAGAAAGTTTGTGGCAAATCTCGAGGACACTGTAGATTGGGAAAGGGAAGGGTAGTGGTAAGGGGACCTCAACATGCCAGGAACAGACTGAGGGACTATGACATCACCAATGGCCAGAGAGCAGAGGCTGCTGGATGTCTTCTGGGTTGTGTTTCTGACACAACAGGTGGGTGAGCCAACTAGGGATGCCCAGACACTGGATGTAGTCCTGGCGGATGGTGATCAGATTAGGGGCCCGGGTGAGGGACCTGTTGGCTTGGAGTGATCACTCCACAGTCTGGTTCTTCCTGGACCTGGGGTGAGGAAAGATGAACAAGGATGGTAGTAACTGACTTTAGGGGTGCAGACTTCAGGGAGATGGGAAGGATCCTTAAAGATCGTCTGGACAGGATATGGCGGATATGGATGCTGACAGCAGGTGGGGATCATTAGGAGGAGGATACAGAGGTTACCAGATCCTGCGCAAGAGAACGATGTAAGTTTGTAGGCCAGAAAACCCCTACTGGTGGACCTGGAGGTACAGGAGGTGGTGAGGGAAAGAAGGCAGCCTTTGGGCACTTCAAGTGCTCAAGGAGTGAAAGGGATCAGGAGGAATATGAGCTGACAGCCAGGAGAGTCACCAGGGTGGTGAGAGCAGCTAAGGCAAAAGGAGCAGTCCTTGGCCAGTGGGATCCAGAGGGGAACAAAGGGTTCTTTAGATACATGGGGGAAAAAAGGAAAGTAAGGGGCAGATCAGCAGGATAAGGATAGGGGATGGTTGGACACAGGAGAGGGGGAACAGGCAGAAGTCCTAAATGAGTACTTGCCTCAATTTTTACCAGGGGATGGAGGCTATGTCTTGCGAGGGAGCGGGAAAACTGGAGCAAGCGTGGGACGTGAGAGACCAGGGACCCAGATGGGTCTAGGGAAAGGGAGTGGCCACCACAGACAGGTGGGGGCCAGCAGTGCAGGTGAAAAGGGGGAGGACATGGAGGCTGAAATACCAATACAGAGAGTAAAGAAGCCCTCCGGTCCTTGGGATGGAGAAAGCACCTGGGCCAGATGAGATACATCCCAGGGTGCTGAGGAAACTGGTGGATGTCCTGGCAGTCCCTCTAGTGGAGCTTTCAACATCTCTGAGGACTGGGTGGGTGCCCCAAGACTGGAGGGTCACCCATGTCATGCTGATCTACAAGGGGAATCAAGAGGGAGGCGGGAAAATCCAGGCCGTTAGCCTGACAAATGGTTGTCGGCAAGGTGATGGAGGGTATTGTCAAGGAAAGGCTAAGGGGTTACTGGAGCAAACTGGGTACTTGGATGATAGACAGCATGGCTTTGTCACAGGAAGATCATGCCAGACAACTCTTTTAGACTTCTATGACTGGTTGTCGAGGGCCCTGGACCAGGGTAGGCCAGTGGATGTCCTCTTTCTGGACTTTAGTAAGGCATTTGATTCAGTACCCACAGTGGCCTGCTGGCTAAGCTGAAGGAAATGGGG
Source organism: Neoceratodus forsteri (assembly GCA_016271365.2). Classification (NCBI taxonomy): domain Eukaryota; kingdom Metazoa; phylum Chordata; order Ceratodontiformes; family Ceratodontidae; genus Neoceratodus; species Neoceratodus forsteri. Next base: position 187,852,261 of record JADMNL010000032.1, read on the forward strand.
TTGGGAGGCAGTTGTTAAGATGGATAGGAAATTGGCTTTCTGAGCATACTCAGAAGGTGGTGGTTGAGGTTAGCCTCATCCCAAGGTGGTTACTAGTGGGGTTTCCCAGGGATCGAGTGCTGGGGCCACTCCTGTTCAACGCCTATATCTCAGACATCAGGAAGAGGGATCAGTAGTGAAATGAGATCTCTTTGCAGATGACTCAAAGCTGGGTGTAGTGGTGGATGGGGGAGGGGTGGCCTTGCAGGAGGACCTGGAGGCTCTGGAAAGGTGGTTGGGAAAATGGAAACTAAGATTCAATGCGGGAAGTGTAAGGTTCTGCATTTGGGAGTCAGAAATCCAGGCCAGGGGTATATCCTGGGAAGAGACATGATTCAATTCATGGAGGGCAAAAGGGATCTGGGGTAGTGGTAGATGTCAAAATGAACAACTCAGAGACCTGTAGAAGGGCAGGGAAAGGGTAAATAGGAAGCTGGGATGCATCGCGGGGATTACTTCCAGGAAGGCGGAGTGATCCTTCCACTGTACAACTGCTTGGTTAGGCCACACCTTGAGTATTATGTACAGTTTGGAGACCACATTTAAAGAAGGACATTACACTCTAAAGAGGGTCAAGGAGGGCAACCAAAATGATCTGGGGCCGGGGAGAGGACCTATAAGGACAGGCTCGAAGAGCTCAACATGTACACCCTGGAAGAGAGGAAGGAGGAGGGGACATGTAGAGGTCTTTAAGTACATGAAGGGATCAATAAAGGAGGCCAAGTTAGGGTGCTCCAAAGGAAGGAGGGTGGGGCAACAAGAGGTCATGGATGTAAGCTGGAAGGGCAGGCTCAGAGGGAGAGGAGGAGATGTTATTTCACTGAAAGGGTGGTGGAGTCATGGAATGCACTGCCCAGGAGCTGGTAGAGGTGGAGACTGTGGGTTTAATAGGGGATGGGACAGGTACAGGGAGGGTAAATCTGACCAGGCCCAATACAGGTGGAACATCTGGGACTGGGACAGTATAACCCAGGGGAGGGGACACCAAAATCAGCCCTCAGTGTGGGTGCTGAAAATCGAGCAGACTCAAGAGACCGTTAGGCTTATTCTGCTGGCATTTAGTATGTTACTGTAGTTTGACAGGATCTGCCCTTTGTAAAGCTATGTTGCATTTGATTCTATTTCCCTATGTCTATATACCACACGTTTAAGCCCCCTATCATTTTTACTCCTCACCTCAATGCTATAATGCTGTCAGTCTGTTCCAGGTGTCTACTACCCTTTCAGTGAAGTAGTAATTCCTCACATCCATCTTACCCCCACCATAAGCTTCATCCACATCCCCATGGTCCTTTTTCCTATTTGAAGAGCCCACCCCAGCTCCTGTTCATCCCTGTAAGGTACCTGTGGGTCTCCATCATGTCCTCTCTCTTTCAGGTTTTATATGTTGAGATCCCAGTCTCCTCACAGGGCTTTGCCCACAGCCATGTACAATTTTAGTTGTCCTTTATACTGCCTCCACCCTATGGCCTTTTCAAGGTGCAGCCTCCAAACCTGGACACAGTACTGTAAGTCAGATCTCACTAATAAGGGATTACTTGCAACACCATCACCTTCCTTCTCCAGCTGAAGATACCCTCCCTATGCAGCCCCAGCATCCTCCTCCCTACCCACTGCTTTGTCACACAGCCCAGCAACTTTAAAGAGACTCACCAAGGTAACTGAGTCAGCCCCTGCACCATATCTATTGGTGCCTTGCTGCCAGAGGACCCCAAGGAAGTTAATATGTCCCCAAATTTTTAAGCCATTAAAAGTTCTGTCCCTCATAAAAATATACAAACCAGGTCCCAAGGACTTCCCATTTGCTTGCTGCACCTAGCTCCGCTCCCATGCTCACTAGCAGGATGGTGAGATGCCAGTGGGGCGAGGAGTGCTTTCTTCATCTGTAATGGGTGCCAGCTTTTCTGTGATTTTAAATGATCTAGTGGTCACCTGGCAATGAAACGTGGGCATCAGTCAGTAACAAGGCCCTTGTTGGTTGAGCGGTGCCACACATTTGCCAGTAGCCTATCATTAAAATCAATAAACTGCTACAACCACATACTCAATAGTCTGCCGCCGCCGCTTACTGGCATCTCGTCATCCTGCTAGTGAGCATGGGGGCAGAGCTGGTGCAACAGAAAAAAAAAAAAAACAGAATCCTTGGGACCGGTTTAGATATTTTATGACAAATTTCAGCGGCTATAAATTTAGGCATATTACTTCATGAGTCTTCTGGCTAACAACAAGCCAATAATATGGTGCAGGGCAAATGAATCTCTTTAAGGTCATAATAACTCTAAGGTCCCCGCCCAGTGAAGTCCTCAGCATCACTCCCAGCCCTATAAAAGCAGCTCCTGGTTTCCCTATGCCCTAGGTGCATGATTCTGCACTTTGTCATTGAACCAACTGCCCCAATCTTGATCACTTTTGTTGAGTTTCTCTAGAGGCATGTGCACACTCTGCTCCCTTCTTGGTGCCCACCTACAAATTTTGGTATTGTCTGCAAAAAGGCATTCACTTCTTTGCCAGATTTTCTGCAATGTCTCTTATGAAGACAATGAGAGAGGATCTGCACCAGTACTGAGCTGAGCTGCTCACTGTCCCATCACTGTAATGGTTACCATTAGCCATCACCCTCTGTTACATCCCACCCCCAGCTACTACTCTGTTTCCAATCTGCATCTCTGGTCACCCCTTCTGTTCAGCTACCACAACACCATCACTCTGGCATCAGCCAGGACTTGCTCCACTGTAGAATGAATCCAATATGTGGAGCAGCTGCAAGAGTAGTCAGAATACATTTATATCTACTTCCATCCCCAGGACATAAGTGGCAAGGGTGCACAAACATGTGCACAGACATGTGTCAATGGCACAGCAGCAGTCAATGTCTTTTTCCACCCATGGGATGCTCCACCTGCACTGCCACTTGTGGTCACTCAGTTGGCAGTGCTAAGAGTAGGACTAGCTGTCCTCCTTCCCTCTTGTAACAGTTGATCCTCCTCCTTTCCCCAGAGCCCCTGACACTGGGCTCATTCCTGAACTAAGGTCACACACCTCCGCCGTAGGTCATAGTGCTACTGTTAAGCTGAAGGCACACATCTAACAGTTTCTAATTAATTTCACCATTTTGGATCCCTCCTAGGCTGATCAATCTCTTTTAGCCTCTCAACCCCCCTCCAAATAGTCAACTACCTTCCTCTCTGCTAGATCACCCTTCCAGACACTAGAATATCCTCCAGCCACAGCTGGTACAACCCAGCCACCTCAGCCTTTCACATAATGAGCACTGGAGCTAGCACCACACACAGGCTCTGGGCCAGCTGCCTTACCAGCCACCCTCCCTACATCTGGACCAGCCTCCAACTACATTCTATACAACTCCATGTAGCTGGGCAACACCCAAACCACCACTCCTAACAGACCACATATCTGAGCTGTTCTTCAAGCCCCTGGACCAGCAGTCCCCACCCAACCACTCAGCCTACAGCTACCAGATCACCAGAAGTCCCATACCAGCCTCACCATCCAACCACCCACCCTGCAGCTGGACCTCACTTCCAACCTTGAACTAGCCCTCTCACCAGTCACCATCCCTGTTGCTGGCTCACTCTTTCATGCCCTGAACTAGCCTCCCCAGCAGACAGTGCCCCTGCAGCTGGACCCCTGTGTTCATTCCCATCCTGACCAGCCCCCCTCTCCTCTGCAGGTTGTGTAAACTCCAGAACTGAACACCCTTTCAAAAGCTGGACATACCCTTCCTTCCAGAGCAGAACCTCCCTACACCTAGACCACCCAATCACCTTCCTCAATCCCGGACCCCATACTTACCTCAATGTAGTATTAACAAAATAAATATGTGACATTAACATATTGCATTTGCAATGTCAGTGGCTCAGCAGGTAAGCACACTCACCTCCGAGGCTGAGAGAGATCAGAAGGCAGTGGGTTCTATTCCCATACAATGCCTTATGTTAATATCCCAATACTGATGCTGTGGTGCAGCATGACAGGGGATAACTAAGCTCCTGAGGCACTGTCTTTCAGATGAGGCGTAAGCTGAGGGTCCCATCTGCCTGTTCTGGTGGTAGTTCAGGTGGATGTTAAAGATACCAAGCCTTTTTGAAAAAAGCAGGGGAATTTTCTCTGATGCAGCCCAGGTTTCCCCAATTCACTAAAATACAAGCAGCAATCTGGTTCAAGGTCAGTTGACTTTCATCTGTATGCCCTTCCTCCAGGTGGTGCCTGAAAACAGGCAAGAATCTGTCTAGTGCACTTAGCCAGTCAACAAAAACAAAATAAACATAAAATATAAATTAATGCAGTCTTCAGCAAAGGAAAAAAAATGCACTGATCCCCAGATTACAAAATGGATTAACACATGCAACTGTTAAATACAAATATTAAATGCGAAAAAAGTTCCCCACAAACACACTCAAATATCTGCAGTAAATAATTCTTCCTTTATCTGCAGGTAACTCCAGATTTTCTCAAATTAAAAAGTTGTAATCTTTTCTCTGTAAATATAGTTAAATAGGTTACTAAATGGATACACACAGAAAATGCATTCTGAATTTGCTCAGTTATACAATCTTCCTGCTGTTCATTCTCCTTCCCCAACCCACTACTTTAAAGTAACTAAATTAGCAAACATTCCACAAATAACAAGTAATTCAGAGGCAACAATGCATCTCCAGACACTTTGGGGGAGTGATTGATTCAAACAAATAAATATTTCAAAGTTTGTACGAGAGTTCAGAGAAGAAAATGTTTTCAAGACAAAACATTGATAGTGAAACCACACAACATTTCATTAAAAAAAAAAACACCTGAGTGATAATTCCCTTACTGTATTTAACATTTCAGGGAGTTAAAAGATGTACTTTTAAACATAAGCACTTACCTTAACATGTAAATCTTAGCAGGAAACCCCAATTGTTCAAAAATGGAGACCACAGAGTGCTCATGCAGTTTCATCAGGCTGGACACAGACATGAAGTGAGCTGGGAAATGTAGGCCTCTGACAGATGTAGACTATGAAAATGTAGTTTAGAATAGACTTTTAAAGGGACACTGCAACTTTTTTGCACCATATTATTTTCAAGGTAAAACCCACATTTATGATTGCTACCTTCTCTAAAATTCATTAGTGTTGCTGGTTGTTTTATCTGTCTTCTTGCCTAGTAGAACTAGAATATCACGGTAATGTACCAGAGTCTTGATTGGCTAATTTAAATCTAAAACTTCTCATGTGCTGTAATCTTCATTTATATTCAGTTGTATTAAACAAAATTGTAATTTTAAGAGCATTGCAGATCATTTCTAATCTTCATTTAGCAATAACACTCTTGAACAACTAGTCTGCTGAAATGCTTCTTAGAATTTAGTATTTTAAGCGGTTTTATTTTTAGAATGATGATTAAGATTATTAAAATGACTAAAATTAGTCTTTGAAGGAAATATGGAAGGGGCGCTGCAGATAAAGGTGTACTAGCTGTACATTCAGTAGACTTGATAGACCTCTAGGCCTTTATCTGCTGGCAAATTTCGTGTGTTCGTATTTCCATAAAATTATTAGATATTTTAATACTAAATTTAGTATTGATGACTTCAGTGGGGTTCCCCACGTGCACAGCCCTTTGCCTGACACCTCCCATGACCACTCACATCTTGAAAACCCGATGCCCAGATGACCACCCAGCTGGACTTAACCATATCAACATTCCAATAGACCTCTCCCAAGCTGCGCCTTGCCTGCACCTAGTCCACCCTATGAGCCCCAAACCAGCCTCTTCCCATCAACTACTCACCTCCCTGTAGCTGGCTGCTCCAGGCCATCAGTCCTACCCTCAGACAAGATCAACATAGGATGGGACCCCCAGACCTGCCTCCCACCTCCAGTGAGACCACTTTCCTGCAGCTGGACCAACCTCCCAGCCTCACCAAACAAAAGCACCCTCCTTAGAGCTGGACCAGCAACCCCTAGATAACAACTCTTTGCAGCTGGACCCCCCAGACTACCCATCTTGCCCAGATACTAGTTGCCCATCCCACCACTGACCACTCTCCTCGCACTGAAAACCCACGCCTTGCTAGGTACCCTTTTATAATCCCAATGCTTACTAGAATCTGACATGCTACATTCCACACACAACAACAACAGCTCCAGCAGCCCAATGCACGATGGCCTGACCCAGGACAATGCCCTGACACACTGTCAGGCCAGAGGAAGTCGGGATGCTGTGCGGCTGTTGAGTGGATTTTCCACAAACACATAAAGTACTGTACCTGATCCCAACCACGCCTACCCATCCCAGGACCTGAGCCACTACTGAGACAGCACAGACAGGTGGAAAACATCCCACCCCTATGTGGTGAACCCTCTGAGAACACACTGACCTGATCACAGACCCCGGTAGGATGACTGTCTCACTATTAGTGGGACAGGGATGAAACAAATAGCCTTGCATGCTCCAGTGTGTTGACCAGCCATCCCAGGCAGCATGGCAGACTGGCCATGCATCCTGGATGTATGATGATGATGTCAGCTGATAGCCAGCCAGCTGGGCATGCATGAAGAGTTGGAGTACCATGCCCTGCTGGTCAGTGCATGCATGACACTACAGGCATGCAGCAGAGTGACACAGCAAGAGCATGGATAGCTGCACCAGAAATGGTCACAGCAACACCACATGTGGATGCAGGACACAGAGCAGCATGCCATTGCACCAACTGTGCAATGTGCATGTCCATGTCATGCTAGCCCACTATGGACTTGCAGTAAGCATACAGAAAAAGAATCTGGAGGTGTTTGGGGAAGCCTGTGCAACAGGGCCCATTGTGGCATGAAGGTTGCCAGGTGTGTTGTGGGGGTTCCACAAGGGCCCATTGTGGGAATGCTGTTGACCACAGTTGCACAGCTGGAAGGATTGGGGGCACTCAAAGCTTCAGGCCCGTGCAATGTGTTGCACACATGAACAGCTGAAAGGTTTTTGAGGGACTCACACAGAATCAGGCCTGTGCAACATGCTGACACACAGTGCAGATGTGGCAGTGTGCAGTGGGCTGCTTGGTGATACCCATCAGTGTTGTGATGAGACATTGCCACCAGGTTGGGGGTGCATGTGAAATGTGGGGGTGAAACTTTATTCATGACTAGAGGGCACAGTGGCAACCTGGTGGCTGTACATGATGTGTACTGTGAGTGTACAACTGTCAGGTGTCATGTCACCATGGAAACCCTAGAGGTGTGTGTGTGACATGCCACAGAGGAACTTCAGCAGCTTGCCCTTGTCCTTGGATGCCAGTACCATCCTTATCCAGTCCTCATAGCTCTTCTTGGTGGTGTCCATGGCAGTCCACAACAAATGCCTTCCCTGATGACATATGTCCATTGTTGTTCCCTGTGGGCTCTACTAGCATTGTCACGGACCCCTACATGCACCTTCCTGAGCAGGGCATGGAGATGGCAGTCGCAGGTCTCGACATTACTTTGGGTCCACAGTATAACTCACTCATTGAGATCCACAACCAACCACAGCAGAGGTGGGAACATGGGGTCATATCTCATGGGCACCTTGGCCAGCCTACTGTACAGCTATATCCTGCCCAGCACATGTGTCTGCTCAAAACAATAGAGTGTGTGTGGCATTGTATGCGGAATGGTTGGCTTAGGGAGGCTGAATGCAGCTGGAATACCCTGTGCCAGGAGATGGGGAGGGCCCACGAGTTCATGGATCTTCAGGCTGAAGTCTGGGTCACTTCTGTATTGTGGTGCAAGGCCAAAAGCTCTGGACCTTCCGCACACAATCTGCCCAAAGTGGAACAGGCAACCCTTGTTTATGGCTTGTGGAAATTCCATTTTACAGGCATTGATCACAGCCTGCTCAAAGCCAGTGACAATCGTAGGTGGTTTGAGGGTGCAGGACTGTATACTGGCATATTTATTCAGCTCCTGGAACAAGGTGCAGTAACATTGCAAGCTCTTTGTCATCATCAGTGTAAACACCAATGACATGATGAGGTTGTTGGGCCCGTCCCCATGGTGCATGGATAGTGTACAATGAGTGAACAGGTGTGGCACAGTCTTGAACATACCATCCATCAACCAGAAGGGTGCCTGAGCCAGGTCCCTGATGTTGTCCTCTGTGGTGAGTAGAAGGACCTGGTGGGTGGTGCTGCTGGTGATCCTGCTGTACCATGGCCATCCAGTCACCATCTGTACTCTTGGGGATAGTGAGGGTCAGCCAGTGTCAATGGTTCTGGTGAGAGGTGCTTGCATGGTGGGTCCTGTTCACAATCTGCAACAGGGCACTCTTGCGCAACTGTTGCCACAACTTAGTGGTCATCACAGTTGCCTCACTCTGCAGTAGCTATGCAGGGTGAACCATGGTGCTGTGTGCCTTCTGCTTGATGCCAGCCAGTGCCTGTGCTGGTGAGCATCTGTCACCTCAGGCATGACTGTGCTCATTCTTTTCTTTAGGTGGTGCTGGTCATCCAGGAGCAGTGTGATGGCCTGGCTAAGGCAGAACTTGGACTTATGGTGCTGGCAGCACTGTTACACTGTCTCAGGCTGGCCCAGTGGTGCTGAAGGTTGAGGCACTGGATGCTACACCTTGTGCCATGCCAGTGACCCAGGTTCAGGAATGAGCCCGGCCATCGGGGTCAACAGGGGTGGACTGGGATCGAACGTCCATAGACTGCTCTCTCAGTCCTGAGGTGGGCTGGGGAATTTCCCCATGCTGTAGCAGCCCCAAGGGATTCCCAGGGGCACTACTAGTGTCAGTGATACTAGATGGGGGAGCACGGCAGATATAGTCACATTGCGCCTGGATGTCATTGCATGTCCATTCTGCGAGGGTCAATCGAAGGGAAAATGGCTGGGCATGACCTTGCAGCTTGATGGCTGTTCTCCGAGCCACCTGGAGGACTTTGGTGGACTCCTGTTGAGGAGGGTCTGGGGCTGTCCTGGCTAGTAGAGGCAGAGGGACCCTCCAGCAAGATGGCATGATGGCCATTCCAGATCCTCCTGATGTGCAGTTTGAGCCACCCAGCTGTCCAGGTGGGTGGAGCTGGTGGCTGGATGCCCCAAATCAGAGTGTGTGCCGCAGCAGGTGAAAATATGATATGATAAAACAATACACTGTCTCATTGCATGTTCATTCATGGACCAGGAGGTAGCCATTCACATTCAGCTTGCTTCCCTTCCTGGATGGCATCACCTCCAGATTGTCCCTGTTGTTGGGGTTGCAGTTGAGCACCCTGGCCCCTCCATGGTTCCACGCTGTCCTCCATTGTGCCGAGTGAATGCCACACTGTCCAGCTTTGGTTCCAGCTCAGGCAAGCGGGTGTCATTGCACTGCGTTTGCACATCACACTCCATGGGCCACACCTGTGGCAGCTGCTACTCTGTCTGTGGGTGGTTTGTATCAGTGCTGTAGTGCCACTGTCTTGCCCACAGTCCCAGTGCTTCATGGCTGTGCTTGCACCATGGGTCACATTCAAGTTCTGGTCCACAGTGTCCTGGGCCCCATCAGCTACTGTGCAGCAGTGGGGCTATGCTCCATGGTGCACTTCCTGCTGTCCAGCATACAGAGATCCCTGTGTTGTGCACTCTACCTACAGGTCAGTGTCAACCTACCTAAGCTGGCCTTTGCACCCCCAGCATTGGCACCCAGCATCTGAGTTCCCATGCATGTCATCATGAGTGCACGTCAATCCGCTGTCCCCATGCATCATTTCCGATGTCTGCCTGTTCTCCATGTTCTCTTCAGCTGTAGTTCCTTAGCCTGTAGCTTCTCTGGCAAATTACCTAAGCTGTAGCCCTCAGTGTGCTCTTTTCCTATGGGGCTTGCATTTTCTTATGTGCTGATTTGTTTGTCAAGTTCCAGTTCACCTGCTTTGTTTACTAACCACTCTCCCTGCATCTGAAATGGGCCCTGCCACCAACCCCTCTCCCTACAGCTGAACCACCATTTAGTGCCCGGAAACCTTATACCCAAGAAAGCACTGTCCATGGACCATTCCTGGTGGTGCAAGGAGGGAGGAAAGAGGCCCCCCAGCTGAGTAGGAAGCAACTGCTAGTGGGGAGTCTTAATTAGGGGATAGAACTTGCAAGCAGGGTGGGGTAAGGAGAAGAGGTGAGAAATACCTGAGAGGTACTTTGGCTTGGAGGATGACAGCAGATACAGTGGATCATTAGACAGCAGGAGATGAGAGGGAGCTAGATGTCATTGTCCACCTGGAGACAAATGACCTAGCAAGGATGGGAGTAGGGAGTGCAGGAAATTTCAGGGATGGGAGGTCCTCAAGCATGCATGGTGGCTTGCCAAGGTTGCCCTATATACATCTGGGGAGAATATAGTACTTCGCCACACTGGCTTTAAGCAGTTGGTTAAAGGCATGGTGAGGTGAGTCCTCAGTACTAGAGTGTGCCACTTCAATGCCTTCATAAGTGAAATTGCAGAAGAACTGAATGGGAAGGTATGTCTTTTTGCAGATGCCACCGAAACCCTGTTATAGGGTGGGCACTCAGGAGGGTGTGGAGAAAGGGTTCACCCATGCTGATGTGACAGCCATGTTGCTGATGCTGATTACAGCACAGGCCACATTACTGCACCAGGCATAATGTATCCTGGGAGTTACACACAAAGCACCCTCCTGGAAACAGTCTCCATTGGGCCCCTCCTCTAATTATCCCACAGGTCCAGGTTCTTAATTTACCTGTTCTCAGTCCTATCTCATCCTACAATCACCCCACAGATATACAGTAGATTGTTTCTATCCCTAATGTCCAGTGGTTTCCCATTTATTTATTCATTCATTTGTTTACCAAGTAGGTGTGGTCTGAGAACCATTTTCAGGCCGGACCCAGTAAGGATGGCACAGGAATAAAAGGAAATACAAGGAGGCTGGGACAAGGCATACAATAGACAGGTAATAAAATATACAGGATATTTATATGCAGATATATATATAAACTTGAGCACAATGGTGGATAAATAACATTTATGACAATAGCAGGAACAGTAGTAGCCAAGTTGTAATACAAATTAGGCACGATCTGAGATGAGTAAAGGAAAAGTGCATCATGGTAGTGTAGGTATGGACCAAGAAGGAAAGGAGGGATGGGAAGTAGAGGCAAGATAATAAGTCGGGAGGGCAGGAGCAAGGAGTGGAGGACAGAAGGTGAGATCCAAGGGAGAGGTGGAAGATTCCTGGAGAGTCAGTGGTGCTAAGTGGAGGGCAGGTTGTTTCAAAGGAAAGGGGCTGCAGATGAGAATGCACATTTACCCATACCAGTGAGAGACTAGGGGCACTCAAGCATGGGGCCAGCAGTGAGGCAGGCTCCAGAACAAACACTTTTGGCCAAGAAGGTGGGATTGTGGAGAGGTAGCTCAGTTTTGGATGGCCTTATTGACTGTGCTGGCCAGGAGATAGGTCTGTTGGGCTGATGGGGAAGCCAGCCAGGGCCTGATAGAGTGAACAGTGGTGTGTTGGTGAAAGCCCTTGCCCCCTATATCCAAGTCCCACCATGACCCAGTTAGTTCTTACAGCAAATACTAGCCCTGGTCCCCAGGCTTACTATATTTGACACCCTTCCACATTTGGCACAGACCATCTTCTCAGCTCCTTGATGGGGCAAAAATGGATGATAGTTCACAATCATGTGCTAACTGTACACAGCTGTTTATACAGTAGACACATGAGTGTAAAACTAGACATTCTGTCCTCAGTTGGTCACAGAGGTTAGCAGAGTGTCTCTGCCAATTGCCACTGTGAGGAGAGTGTGTAAACATATGGTGGGGCCAATGAATGGTGAGAGTGGTGGGACTGGGTGGGCAGGTAGGTATTGGCAGTTTTGATGTAAGGAATGGACAGCAGCACCACTGAACACAAAGTGAAGTGTGATATTACTGATGGTGGGAACTCAAGGGGCAGGGGTAGGAGGCAGAGTTGATAATACCTGGTTTAGGGTGGCAACATCTTTTAGAGCCATTCACCAGCTGGTCAGAAACTCACTAATTATGCTATTCAAGATATCTATTTGTGATTCTACCCAGTTTTGGAGTGCAAAGTGTTGTTTGAGAGTCACCCATTTAGCAATCGCAAATGCTCTTTGAATGTTCTGGTCTATGTGAACAATAACAGTCCATTACCAGTAAGATAAAGACAAGTGAACAAATACAAATATGGAATGAGAGCTGTTCTCCATGAGGTTGATAATGTAATTTATCTTAATAATGCATTAGAGTACAGAATATAATAAGATTAATACTGGTACCACTGTGCTACCACATGGAGTCTAGGGTTGCTGTGAGAAGTTTAAATACTGAAATGTCAAAATGAGCAATACCATTGTGCTACCAGAGTTCCAGTATTTGTGGGAGGCGACAAAAATCTCAAAATTTCATGATACCTTTGTATTACCAATGTATGTGTGAGAGACAGAAAATGGTAAAAATGCCATAGGATACCATTCTGCCAGTGCACTACCAATGCACAGAGGAAAATCTATATATCACCTACCACTGTGATACAGAGTACCACTGGGTAGTACCATTGTGGATTTTTCAGCTGACCACAGTATTGCTATTGCTATACTACTGTAATGCCATTGTGACAAATTCAGTAAGGGTAACCAGATTGCTGAGACAATGCAGTGCTAAAGAATTGTGATAAAAATTAAAGTGTTGCCAGTACTACTGCAGTGTACAGCAAAAATTAGTGAAGGAAATACAGTGCTAAAGAAGTGTGAAAATCTAATAATTATTTGCAGTGCTCTTACAGTCTGCATCAAAAAGAAATATTGGCAGTGGTACAACAGTGTAGCAGAAAGTCAGTGACATGTGATTAACAGTGCACTGATGAAAGCAGTCTTTGTCAGTCTGGACTGAAGTAACACGAAATGAGACTCAAGATGGAAGTGTGCACTCCACTTCCTCTGGGTCATCAGGCCACTTACCTCCAGGTAACTTATAATCCTGTTTTTCAGTAGCTTCTCCATGATCATGCCCACCATAGATGTCAAGTTCTGGGCCTGTTGTCTCCTCCCCGCTTCTGCAGGGGACCACATTACCTGTTTCCAGTCATCAGGTACCACTATGGACCCAGGGACCAGTTGAAGAGTCCAGTCAAGGGTGCTACCAGTATGTCCCTTAGTTCCCCAACACCCTGGTGTGCGCCCATTTGGCCCCATCGCCCTGTCCACCTTCAGGCAGTGTAGCTCTCCCAGAGTCTGCTCCACCAGGAACAGACTCATTTCACCCCATCCCACTGCCCTGGCTTCTCCCACACCAATACCCTCCCTTCATTTTCCTAGTGAATACAGAGCAAAATAGCTGTTTAGTAGTTGAAGGAGCTTTTTTCCAGTTGCAGGAGAGGGCCAGGGCACCAAAAGCAAGATCAGGCACAGGAAAAAGGACCAGTAGCGGATCACAGGAGCTTCTCCTAGAGGCAGATACCAATAACTTGCATATATGTAATGTAAATCCAGCAAGGAGAATGGAGGTACTTAATAATAATGTATGAACTCCCAATTCTCTCCATTGGAGTCTCAACATTAGTTAAAAGACTGAACTCTCGATTATAATGGAGTCACAATGTGATTTGCTGGGACCTATTGTAATATTGTATGCTAACTGTATTGTTTGCCATTTCATTTACAGGAGCTGCCAGTACAGAGGCCTGCTGAGACACAGATAGTTTCTGACTTGCAGAGGTTAGCAGGCGGTTTTGCTCTTCTAGGAAATATAGGAATGTGGCTTGAACAATAATATCAATGTTTCAAACACAATTTAGCATTTGACTATAGGTATATGTATATATATATTATTACAAAAAGTTTGTAAGCTCAACCCTGTATTTACAATACAATTTAGTAAAATTAGAGGGTGGCTCCTGTTGTGTGACTAAACAGAAACATACAGTTAAGTTACCAGGCCCCTTTGACGGATCAAAGCGGCACTTTTTCTCAAATTAACTCAATGTTCTTACTTTCCGTACTCATCATCCAGCTGAACCCTGAATCAGCCTGACCACTTCAGCAAAGTGCCCACCTCGCCCTCTCCTAATCGCTGAGCTCCCTATTAAACACCTGTGAGCCTTTCATTGGCCAGAGCACACTATAAGTAATGAAGCCAGGAGAGTGATCTCTTCAAAATATAGAGAAAGCAAGGAGACCTCAGCTCTGCTAAGGCAAGTTAAAATGTGATGCTTTTACCTGACCGATGGAGGAGGTCACGTTGCCAAAGTGGTCAGGCTGAATCGTGGTTCAACTGGATGATGAGACCCAAGAGCCCCTCCGAAAAATATGAAAAGTAAGAACATTGGAGTTAATTTGAAAAGTGCAGACTTTGATGCAGCAAAGTGGGGAGGGTAGTGCCTGGTACCTGAACCATATGTGTGTGTGTGTGTGTGTGTATATATATATATATATATATATATATATATATATATTATTCCAAATATAATAATCCAATTGTCACGTGTGTGTATGTACAACTTTGAGTGGAATGTTGCATTTACAAATTATAGCCCAGATATTCAAAGGGTTGCACCTCTGCAGCTGAATTGTGCTGGCGCATCTCCAAAGTGCCCCTGGGCCATATTCAAAAGGTGGAGATGAGCCATGCACCTCCGGATGAGATGCAGCACAAAGGTAATGTTTATGGCACATTGAGAGGGGGGCATCTTCTGCATATGCAGCACATCGCAGTATTCAGCCAAGATGTGCAGCACAGCTGCCTGCACATCTCAGAGATGTACCACACAAAGTTACACCTGGAAAACTAGGTACGTCGCGAAGCCACCCAGGGCAGGCTGCCATATTGCACAAACGCAACACAGCAGTAACCAGTCCCTGGGTGGCTAGCCCCTCGCCAATCCCTGAATGTGTCACAAAATATCAGCTTCCAATATCCCTGGTAGACTAGTGGCCCCTCCCATCCCCGATTGTATCACACAATAAATGTTCACCCTTAACTCCTGGTAGCCTAGTGGTACCCCTCCCAGTCCTGCTCCTGTAATGGAGAAAAATTATTCCCATATCCCTGGTAGTCCAGTGGCCCTCCCTCCCATTCCCATACCCGACCCCAATTGTAGTGACATTCCCATTCCGAAACTCACCCTTGTAGCCCATCGGTACCCCTCCTGTACCCTTACACTGACTGTGTTGAAAACACAATCCCAAACCTGCCCTGGTAATCTAGTGGACTTCCACCCTGTGAAGACCCCACCACTACTCCCCCAGAGCATGACCAAGTAGCCAGGGGCAGCCAGAACATACCCACACACCACCACAGCTGCCCACTGACACAGCTGTCATGGAATGACTGCATACAGTAAGCACTACAGGATCACTGACAGTATTCTGGAAGAAGGCTTACAACTTACTGTAAGCCCATTGGTCGACAGTGTCAACCAATGGTCCCGTAGTGAAGTAATGTAAGCTGTCATTCAGTGACAGCTCTGTCAACGGGCAGCTGTGGCAGCATGCAGGTGGGTTGTGCTGCCCACCGCTACTTGGCATGCTTGAGGGGAGGGTCTCTCAGTAGATGGGGGTCCATGCTGTCAGTATATTAACGGCTCATTTGAAAAAGCCTGTACTGTTTGCTGATTGCCTGTTATGATCCGAATGTACTGCTGCTCACTGATCCACAAATGACTGAAAGAAGGCATAACATACATGATTTATAAAAACAACACCTATACGAATCAGTTACTGGTCAGCATTCATATTTTATTCCTGCTGTTATTCTGTGGTTCTGTTGAATAGTCAACAGGGCGGGCTGTCGGCTTGCTTTAGTCCTCTGGGAGGCCAGCTGGTGGGCTGGCATCGGTGGAGAACCGAGGAAGCGGCTGCGGATGCTTTCTGGCTGTGGTGCCTTCTGTGGGATTTTTGGGATCCGCTTCCCTGGCATGTGGACTGTGAGTTAAGATTTTCACTGAAGACCTTCTACCTGCACCTGGTCAGATTTTTTATCTTTCATTATTTACTGTTAACATTTAGACAGTGAGAGTGCCTATGCTCACTGTCAGTCCCCAGGTAGTGAGAGGTCTGGGGCTGAAATTACTCATAACTTTTGTCATCTTTTAGTTTGGACAGACAGTGGGAGTGTCTCTGCCTTTTAAGTCTCCCGAGGCTATGAGAGGTCCTTGGGGAGCTGAAGATATTGCCATATATGCCTGACTTTCTCTTGAAAGTATGAGTACGGTACTTTATAATTGAGCTGCCTAATTGTGTGGTGCCCTGTAGTGTACAGGACGTGAACTCCTGGGCATATTCATCTATTTTAAAGGACAACAGTTTCAAGTGGCCTGTAACTGGGAAGTGCTGGACTAATTGGGACTTATAAATAAATTAGTATTTTATTTTATTTTTGAATAAGTATTAATTTGAAGTGTTGGTATTGTTTTATTTGTTTATATATTTCATTTTTCCCACTGTGTGACAGTGTGTGGTTTTCTGACCCCCTACTCTGTGAGAGAGAGTGGAGGAGTGAATTTTCTGGTTATTTGAGAGTAGGTATGTTTTGTTTTGTTTATTATTTTTGTTTGAAGTTTGAAGTTTAGTTTAAGTTTATTGTTCTATGAATTAATATCTTTAAGCCAAGGCTCTTTTACAAAGGTTCCATGTCATTAAGTACAAAACATAGTAGACAGTGTTACAAACAATCACTAAGCTGTTTAACAAGGCCACAACTTAAACAGTAACATTTATGTACAGAAAAGAAAAAGGAACTCAGAGGCAGTGTCAAGGGCAGGGATAAGGATTGGAGAGCTTGAGAGGGAAGAGAGGAGAAATAAGAAGTTTAGGAGCAGACAGAACCAGGTTAGTGGTACTCAGGTTGTCTTTGTCAAAGAGGAGACCATGGTGGTTGAGTGAAACAAATGTAAGTGCACTCAGTGGGATGAGACTTTAGTCAAAGCAGTCACAGGAGCTGGAGGCTGTGAGGTGAGCATAAAGTATGGATTTGAAAGCTCCCAAATGCGTGGAGGATAGGGAGGGCTGGTTAAGGGCATTGTACGGGTAGGGCAGGTATGTAAAAGATCTTTGTCCCCTGAGCAGTCCGGAATCTAGGGACAAGGAAAGGTTGGTGGTCAGATCTTCTGGTGGTATGAGTGCCATTGTTCAGCAGAGCAGGTCCCGGATACATGGAGGAGTGAGTCCAAGATTGATTTTTTGCCATCATGCAGGTGAAATACATGAGGCAATTGGAAAGATGCAACCAACCGGTTTCCATGTAGAGGTCACAAGTGTGGGTCCATCTCTGTGCTCCAGTGAGGAGCCGACAGGTTTTGTTTAGTGCTGTTGAGATGCGCTTTAGTGCAGTGGTAGTAGCTGAGCCATAGACAATTAGACCATAGTCTACGATTGAGATGATGGAGCTTTGAACAGCAATCCTCAAGGCAGCTTGGTTGAAAAATTGACGGTTCCGTACAAAATTCCAATGCGTTGGTGCACTGTTTTTGCAGTGTTATCGATATGGGCCTCAAAAGTAAGACATTCGATCAAAAGTGATACCAAGGTACTTGAAGGTGTTCACTTGTTCTAGTGCAGGGGTTCTCAGACCTTCTCAGGTTGAGCCTCCCCTATGTCACTTTGGACAAGCCTGGGCCTCCCATGTCTCAAGCACAGTAGCACACACTCAAAAGGATATGGACTTCATGCGCGATTTCGCAATCACGAAACAGGCAAAATATACTGTGAATAGTGTTTATTTACAAAGAGCACTGTGCATTATAAATACTGTCAAATGAGTAATTATAAGTCAACTGAAAGGCAGTTTACCACTGCACACCACAGATACCATGCAAAGCAGCAATAAAAGTCAACTGATAAAAATGTGCTGTACATCCAGTGTTGTTTAAGTCAGTCAGCTGAAGACAGCCTGTAAGCCTGTTTTCGCAGTCATTAAAAGGCACCCCACCACCAAATCTAGCATCTGAACATTTTTAAAATCAGTCAGCTGAAGGGAGCCTGTGAGCCCAGCTAATGAGCGGTCTACCTCAACGTGGTAGCTGGGTGACTTCACAGCAGGGCCCTGAGGTGAATACCAAGAGACCCCACTCCTCCATTGAGCCTATTTTGTTTATTAAGAAATATTCGGAAAGACCTTTGAGTCAGAGACTCTTGAGGCAGATGCAGTGTAAAGTAGGAACCGGCTGATGGGAGGTCTACCTCAACAAGGTAGCTGGGTGAATTCACAGCAGGGACCTGATGTGAATATCAAAAGACACATCTTCATTGAGCGTATTTTGGGCTGATGCACCCTATGTAAAGTTATCTGGTGCAACCTTCACTCCACACCATCCACCACACAGGCAAGACCCCAAGCCAAGGCATTGTTTTTTGGGGGCATAGTAGAAACTCCTTCATACTTATGATTTTCTTATCTGTTAGTTCCAGCATTGTCAGACCTATCCTTTGGGAAAATATATGAGCCCTTTGCTTCAAAGCCTCCCACCTCACCCAAATATGCAGCCCCAACATTCCAACAACCCACAAACAATTTGAGCCCACAGCACACACAGGTAAGGTAAATAATACTTTTGCAGCGAAGGGTCTTGGACAGGTTGAGGGATGCTCCTCATCCCCCCAAGATAGACCAGCAGCCCTCCCAAAAAAAGGGCACCATTTTTAGCACCACACAGAGCCATTATATGTATGGGCCAGCTACACCAGCAGACCCTTCACTCAAAAAGTCAGCACCACATGATCCCCAACACACACAATTAAGGCACATAATGCTTTTGCAGCCAAGTGTCTTGGATGGGTTGAGGGGACGCTTTTAAGAAGTCCCTCATCCCCAAGATAGACCAGCAGCCCCACCCCCAAAAAATAGGGCACCATTTTAGCACCACAGAGCCATTATACATATGGGCCACCGACACGCTACACCAGCAGACCCTTCACTCACAAAACAAAATCACAGTTGTTATGCAGGCCCCTCAAGTGCCAAAGACCCCTCCATCACTCCAAAAGCAATAACAGAAACAACTGCACATCTTCTGATCCATAAACCCCATAAAAGTATTTAACAGTCCCCACTGCCCCTACCCCCAAGATGCAGGTCCATCATTGCAGTCTCGTCCCATCACCATCACATAAGTTAATTTTGTGCCATTTCAACCAGACCCTCCCTCAAATACAGATAAATGAGTAAGAATCACAGTTCTGTGACGATCCTAATACAGTCTGTCCACAATGGGGGATCAAAAACATTCTTTTTGCCAGATTGACTTAGCAGTCCTTCCTTATAACCGCAGCCTCTCAGCCTCTTCTGCAGAAACCCTCCCGTTTGTCAGCAAAAAACCCCATCTTACCAGCCCCTTCAGCAAATGATGATCAGTGGTCTGCACTCACACGCTCCACGTGGTAACTTGGAAGTCTGAGATCGGAGGTAGCGCAGATGATCGCCGATAGGTGGCTTCACCGGTCTGGCAGTGGCAGTATGCGGCGGGTCTGGGAGAATCTGTAAATCGGTCGTTTCACATGGCAGGTCCTGTCCAGCAAAAATAAGTAAACTCACATCAGGCATGCTGCTTTAGTACCGAACTCCTCAGCAACATTGCACGAGTGCAGCTGATTGGTTGAAGCAGCCTGGCAGTCATTGGCTGGGAAATTGTGGCACATGATTGGCTGCACTGTACCTCCCTTCTAATTGGCTGGTGTACGCATTCGTCCTCATTGGTGCAGTGCATAGCTTCTCCTGCTGCCTTATTGGTTGGCTTGCAAGCCTTCCTAGCCCCTATAGCTCTGCTGCTCCGGACCTATTCTGTCTGGGCACTGCGATGAGGAAGTTGGTGCCGGCTCTTCAAGGTGCTATTTGCACCTCATCAGTTATCTTGCCTGCAGGGGTAAGTTCCTGGACACAATGTATTTGCAGCCTGTTTAAAGCAGCGTGGGAGGGAGAAGATGTGACCTGACGGGATGGCTCAGGAGAATCTGCGCTTTTCAGTACCGCTGGCTCCGTTTATGTTTTGGCTGCATGTATTTCGCCGAGCCTCCCGCTGGCCCCTGAAAACAGCTCGCATGCTCCCTAGGGAGGCGCTACCACCAGTTGAGAACCGCTGTTCTAGTGTATTTCAAGATAAGTTTTATGATGAGTGGAGTATGCCTATTTCTGTTTTGATGACTGGCGAAAAGCATGAATTTTTTTTTTTGATTTAGGACCAGTTTGTGCTCAAGGAACCGCTTTCAACACATGAGAAAGCAAGCTGCAAGCTCTGTCATAGTGGATTTGGATCCTTATGGGAGGAGAGAATTAATGTCATCAGCATAGAGTATTAATTTTTCAGGGCAGGATTTGGGAAGCAAGTTTAGAAATAGGCTGAAGAGGAGAGGACCTAAAATTGAGCCCTGGGGGACACCAGAGGGACCGGTTTGGAGTCAGAGAGACCTCAGAGATTTTTACTGTTAGAGAACGTTGTGCCAGTTAACTTTTACCCAGGCTCCAGGTCCTCGGCTAGCCCAATGTTGAGCAGAAGAGAGATTAGAAGGCTATGGTGAACAGTGTCAAAGGCCTTTGTGAGGTCTATGAAAACAGCTCCAGTTAAATAACCCTTATCCAAGGCTTTGTGAGTTTCACTAGAAATCAAGTCAGGCCATCAACGTACTGTGTCTTTCCTAAATCCGTGTTGCTGAATGCAGAGTAGATTGTACTTTTGCAGGTAGTCTGATAGTTGATCTGCCATGATCCATTCAAGAGCTTTGGAGAGGGTGGAAGTATAGATATGGGCCGATAGTTCCCTAGTGTGGATTTGTCACCCCTTTATGCACTGGTGTGACTATAGCGGCCTTCCATATGTTGGGAATTGACTTTGGCACAGGGAGAGGTTGAGAATTTTGGTGAGGGTGGATCACTTCTTCCAAGGTGAGGGACAGAAGTTTTAGATCAATGGTGTCACTGCTATTTCTAGAGTTAGAGCAGGCCTTTTTATGTATCTGTAGGCATCATATGTCTTAACTATTTTAAAGTGAAATAGCAGTTTGTCTGGCAAGGTGGTTTGGGATATGAGTTTTGGAACTGACAAGTCCTGGAAGAAGTCTGGTGAGAGGACACCACTGAGGTCAGTGAAGGTTTTATTTAGGACATCGGCCATAGTCTTAGGGTCACGGTAGTGGAGCCATCAATGTTCATTGCCGTGGGAGAGGATTTAGACTGTTTGCCCGTAATATTATGATATTGTCCCAGAAGGATCTCCTGTCACCCCAGGTGGTTTCTAGAGCATTCTTGAAATAGGAGCTCTTCATTTGCCTGATTTGTGAAGTCGTGGGTTTTGCGCCTGTTTATAGTTAAGTGAGTCTGTTTTGGAGCCTGTGGCCCTGGCTATAGCCAAAGATGGTCACGTGCTTTTAAGCTGAGCCAGTAGTTTGGCTGTTAGCCAGGGATTAGAGAGGACTTTGATTTTACATTTTTGAAAGGTGCGTAGGTGTCCAGGCAGTGTTGAAAGTTTTAATGAAGAAGTCTAGAGCAGCGTCCACATCCAGTGTATTGTAGATAGGGGACCAGTCTTGTTGTAGGAGGCAGGTCTTTAGGTTAGCAAGGTTTCCATGCAGTAGCATTTGACTTAGGATGGTTTTAGGAGGTGGTTTGTGGAATTTACTTGTCCAGATACAGATCACAGGGAGTGGTCACTGAGGGAGTCGAAGAGAACAGTGGTGTTTTTATCCGTCCGGGCAATTAGTAAGAATCCGCCAATGAGAGTTGGTTCCAGTCTTGTAGTTTTTCTAGTAGGGAGTTGACCAACTGTGTTAGGTTGGTTGCTAGGATAGTATCCCTGCTGGGTCCGATATCTGAGGCAAGCCAATTTATATTGAAATCACCAAGAAGGAGGAGCTCAGAGTCAGGAGGTTTTAATCTTGCAAATTCAAGGATAGACTGGAGCCCGACTCGTGGGTCTTTAGGGGATATAGACTGCAGCCATGGTAAGCACTTTGTTATGGGCACAAGGAGAAGCTTGACAGGGAGAAGTTGTACTAGGGTGTTTTTGGGGAGAAACTGGCAAGGTGGCATGAGAGGTAGTCCTTTATATAGATAACACACCGCCTTTCTTTTTACCCGTCAAGTCTGAAGAGGTTGTAGTCTTGGAGTGAGATTGCATGATCTGGAGTGCTAGGTGTTAGCCAGGTCTCAACAATTACAAGTATGTCAGGATTATGTTGTCCAATAAAGGCTTGAAGAGATGCCAGCTTAGGAAGGAGGCTGCAGATATTTAGGGTAACAATGGATAGCCCGTTTTCAGTTTTGCAGGCTTTATCTTAATGTTTGAGCCAGGGCCAGGGTTTGGGTGGATCCTACCAGACATGAGAAGTAGGAGGAGCAGCAGTTTGAGGATATATCCCATAGCTCATACCATGTAACGTCTTTCCTCTCGTGCTGCAGGTTTGGATACAGTGCAGTCGCCTAGGGTCCCAACAAAGGAGGGTTGCTAATGACAGGTGCTCAAATATGATTTTTCCAGCCAGGATGGTCATTTGCACCAGTCCTTAGTAATGGGTTGCCTCAGATAGAAATAAAGGGTATTTGCCATGGTTCCATAATGAAGGTAGGATATCAAGATGCTTACAGTGGGGGTTAGTGGGGTAGGAGGAGAGAGGAAGTTGACACAGTGGATAACAAATGGAGAGATAGAAAAGACAGGAGGAGGTTTACATGGGTAAACCCAAGGCTCACCATGAGCAGGGACAGATCAGTTTTGGTGGTGTGCCTCCAGGGGAGGATTTGTCCCATTGCCAAATGATGTAAAATAATCAAATCCACAGGAAAATGACCAGTAAACTGTTTGATCTCGGTAACAATACAAAGGATGTGTTAAATTCCTGGAACACTGGCCTGGGATATGCAGGAAGTTAAAACCCTTTGCCAGTGCCTTCCCTTTGTTTAAATAGTTGTGAATGGTTCTCAAAGACATGCAGTTCCTTTAGCAACAAGGTAAATGGAAATGTGGATTCAGTTTGCACTTCCCAGATCAGAGCTAATAGAATTTCTTAGAATTTCTTAGCTGTACTTACTTTGATTGTGATGACTTCCAAGAAAGTTGATTTATAATGAGAATCCCAATATCTGCTGGTGATGTTTTCCAGTGTCTTAGTCCAGGAAACTTTCATAGATCATATATCTGCTGCACTTTTCACCCTCTTGTCACCCTTCAAACATTCCTTCTCCCCACCCTCTTCCCTCTCCCAATGACTCTGGCACTTCTTATCTGTTGTCTATTTTCTCTGACAAATGCCGCTGGCGCTTGTTACAATGCTACCCTTGCACTGTATTAATCTGTACTCTGTTTGCAATGTCCACATTGTTGTAATGCCTGTCTTGATGTTCCCCATAATTTGTATTTCTCTGACATGGAACCTTTGCAAAAGAGCCATGGCTCAAAGGTATTGTAATCCTAGACTTGATAAATAAATAAATCCAAGAATGGTCTAGTTCCTCCAAGCCAAAACACATGAAAATCCACAAAACTAGACTATTGACAGAGGCAAACACAAACACCCAGCCACACAGCCCAAGTAGGGCAAGTGAGGGCAAATGTACCTACTATGTTACCCTAAATGTTACCCTGTTATTATTTTATTTTTTATTCCTCTCCAGTTTATTTGGTTTTATTTATAATGTGTTAGGGAGGTTTAGTGATGGTTGGGCATTACTCCCCACCAGGCTCAGGGAATTATGTCCCTTTGAATGTCCCCATTGTCATCCGACACCTATTTTACTTGTCATGATTTGGGCATTCTTAGGAAGTGTAAAAAGAAGGTGGAGAGCTGAGACAGGAAAGGGTAGGGCGGATTACAATTGTGGGGTTCAGGAGATGCCCTGGGGCAAAATGGAGTCAGGATAGAGGTTATTCTTGTCTTGTCCCCATACCCAAGGGCTCCGACTTTAGTGGGTAGGTGCCGAGGTCTTCCCGACAGCTCATCCCACCTTGGTGGTGTTATGCAATGCCAGATCTATCAAAAACAAGACAGCTATTATAGCTGATCTTGTCAGATCAATTGATCTGGCTTGCATCACCAAAACCTGGCTGGATGAAAATCCAGGCCCTGTATTGACCTCGGCAATTCCAGCTGGGTTGTCGGTGATACACCGTCAAGGTTGGATCGTGGGGGCAGGGTGTAGCCATTATGTTTAAGACTGAGCTGGGCCTTGTGGATGTGCCATTGGGAAGTACCAGATCCTTTGAATATATCTTGGGAGAGGGTGTAGGTTGTAGGATTCTACTCATCTGCCGTCCACCAGGAGACAGTGGAGAATTCCTGCAGGAGATAGCAGACTTCATCGTCGACATGATGTTGAGGTCCCCAGATTGATAATTCTGGGGACTTCAATCTACTGGTGTTGATGAACTCTCACACTTCGGTCAAAATCTCCTCCAGCTGATGATGGCTGGGCCTAACACAGGTGGTTACCTCCTCAACCCATGTAGGGGTCATTCATTGGACCTGATCTTTCTTTGGGTATGGAGATTGCTGATTTGGGGTGGAACCAGTCAGCTGATCTGACCATCACACCATAAGGTTCAGCTTCAGGGTTCCCCATAATAGGTCTACCCTGACGGAGATGGTTCAGTACCGCCCTTTAAGGGGCATTAACCTCAGTGACCTACTGGTGGTACAGGATCTATCGGCCTTGTCGGGTGAATGCATGAGTCCAGATGATCTCGTACTAGCCTATAATAAGGCTGTGGGAGATGCTCTGGACAAGATTCTCCTGTTAGTGTTCGGCCTCTCACCTTCATCAAGGAGCCCTTGGTTTGATGGCTCCTTGGAGGAGTTAAGGCGAGTTGGCCAAAGGATGGAAGAGCCTGGCAGAAGTCCGGCCATGATGCTGACATGCTTAGGTTGATGGCACATTATGATGACTATCAATCAGAAATCACCGTAAGAAGGCAGAATTCCTGTCCAGGAGATTTCTGCCCCAAGAATCGACTGGCTCAGCTCTTTCAGACTGTTGACAGATTGTGCAATCAATCTGTCTCCAGCCCAGAAGCTTTTCACAGCTGAGATGTGAGAGTTTGCTCGTTTTTTGCAGATAATGTTGCCAGCATCAGGTCTGGCATCGGTCCGACCTCTTCTATGAGGGATTGCATGGTCAACAGAAAGTGGCATGCACTCAGTCTGTCTGGTCAGATTTGCACCAGCTAGAGTTCACTGACATTGTGAAGATCATCCAAACATTGTGACTAACCAGTTGTAGTTTGGATCTGGGTCCTACACCCTTTTAGTGGGATGTGTAGATGTTATCTGCCGGTCCTTGCTGACATTGTCTGGAAGTCTTTGGAGAGGGTGGTCTTTCCTGACCCCTCAAGTAGGCAGTCGTTCGACCACTCCTTAAAAACCCTCCTTGGATTCAGATTGTCTAGCTAGCTACTGGCCTATTTCTAACCTGCCATTTGTTGGTAAGGTTATTGAAAAGGCAGTTGCGTTACAATTGGATGATCATCTTATAACTCACAATGTCTATGATACTCTCCAGTCTGGTTTTAGGAAGAACCATAGCATGGAGACTGCCATTGTCCGGGTATTGAATGACCTCCTAATGGCTAGAGATCAAAGGCATGTACCATTCTGGTCCTTCTCGATGTCTCTGCTGCATTTGACACTGTAGACCATGGTGTGCTGTTGGAGTGCCTCGGTTCTTTTGTGGGCTGTCTGGTACAGTCCTCAAATGGTTCCATTCTTAGCTCACGGACAGGTCTCAGAGTATTGCCACTGGAATTTATTCCTCTGGTGCTCACTCCTGCCTTGTGCGGTACCGCAGATTCCATTTTATCCCCATGTTGTTTGCAGTGTATATGCTGCCATTGGGAGATATTTTCAGATGATACAGTTTGAGTTTTCACTGCTTGTAGATGATATTCAGGTGTATATGTCCTTTCTGCCCAGACAGGATGATGCACTTTCCGTGCTAAATAATTGCCTTACTGAGATCAGATCTTAGATGAGTTCCAGCTGGCTGAGACTGAATATGGATAAGACTGAAGTGCAGGTAGTGGACCCAGGTCATCCAGGGGCAGGTTTGGGGGCTGGACAACCATCAGGCTTATTACTTGGTGGTATGTCACTCACTACCTCCGATCAGGTGCATAATCTGGGCATTATTTTTGATGATGGTTTGACCCTAAACTCTCAAGTGTCAACTGTCATCAAATTCTCTTTACCATCTGAGGAATATCACCGGGTGAAACACCTGGTTCCTCTGGGTGATCTTCCAACACTGGTCCATGCTTTTGTCACTACCCATCTTGATTACTGCAATTCCCTCTACCTAGGGCTACCTGGGGTTGATATCTGCCACCTGCAGCTGGTGCAGAATGTGGTGGCTAGGCTTTTGACTGGGACTTCTAGAAACAGTCATATTACGCCTGTGTCCGTGAACTGCACTGGCAGCCTGTTTGGTGGTGGATCACCTTTAAGGTTGGCTTGCTAACCTTAAAGCCCTACATGATCAGGGACCTGGTTACCTGCAAGATCTCCTGGTGCCCTACTGCCCTCTCTGTCCTCTCTGTTCTTTACTGAAGAGAAGGTAGGGCAGGGCCCACAGCTCAGCACTATGGACACAGGGGGAGGGAGGTGAGCACTACTCCTTCACAAAGAAAGGGTCCTACAAGAGCTTGCTAAGCTCAGGATGGATAAGGCAATGGGACCTGATGGCATACATCCCAGGGTACTTAGGAGCTAAAGGTGGAACTAGCAGAGCCATTAGCAGAACTGTTTAGTGAGTCTCTGAGCACAGGAGAGGCCCCAGAAGACTGGAGAAGGGATCATGTGATCCGCTCCACAAGAATGGTAGCAGGGAGGAGGCGGGAATGGCACTCCTTAAGGAAAGGATAGTGCAACACCTGGAATCCATAGGGGCACAGGATCCAAGACAGCATGGGTTTACAAAGGAAGGTCCTGTCAAACTAATCTCATAGATTTCTTTGACTGGGTAACCAGAGTGGGGACCAAGGGGAGCAGTTGATGTCACCTACCTTGACTTCAGCAAAGCTTTTGGCACTGTTCCACATAGAAGATTGATAAATAAGCTGGGTAGGCTCGGTGTGGATCAGAAGTTGGTCAACTGGGTGGCAAACTGGTTGACAGGCAGAAAACAGAGAGTGGTGGTAAATGATATACAGTCAGAAGAGATGCAGGTCACAAGTGGGGTACCTCAGGGATCAGTCCTGGGGCCAGTCCTCTTCAACATCTTCATTAGTGACCTTGCAGATGGACTAGAGGGTAAGGCTTGTCTGTTTGCAGATGACACCAAGATCTGCAACAGAGTAGATGATCCAGATGGGGTGGGCAGAATGAGAAGAGATCTGGATAAACTAGCAAAATGGTCAGAAGAGTGGCAACTGGGATTTAATGCAAAGAGTGCAAGATCATGCACATAGGGAAGAGAAACCCTGAAACCACCTATAGGCTGGGAGGGAGTTGCTAGCAGTCACAAAGGAAGAAAGAGACTTGGGCATCATCATCACTGATGACCTGAAATCATCAAGCAGACCTCTAAAGCAGTAGGTAAGGCTAGGGGGTGTTAGGGTGTAATGGTAGGGGTATCACAAGTTGTAAGAGGAGGTAATAATCCCTCTTTACAAGACACTAGTTAGCCCCATCTGGAGTACTGCATGCAGTATTGGAGGCCACACCTTCACAAGGACATTAACCAAATTGAGGCAGTCCAGAGAAGGGCAATCAAAATGGTGCAGGGACTGCATCAGAAAACATATGAGGACAGATTAACAGAGCTCAATATGTATACCCTTGAACAAAGGAGGGATAGAGGTGATATGATCGAGGCATTCAAACACCTTAAGGGCATTAACAAGGTGAAAGAGTCTAACATGTTTAAATACAAGAAAAATAGCAGGACAAGAGGACACAGCATGAGATTAGGGGGGCCGATTAGGGGAATGAGGAAATTTTTTCACAGAAAAGGTAATGGATGCATGGAATGGCCTACCTCAAGAAGTGGTGGCTATGAATACAATGCAGGGTAGACTAAGGGTAGAACTAGTGACTAGTGTATACCCTAAGAGTAGAACTAATGACACTGCTGACTACTTTCTTTAACAAATCATGGGAGGATGGGGTGGTACCCAAGGACTGGAGGAGGGCAGATGTGATTCCTCTTCACAAAAGTGGGAGCAGGACAGAGGCAGGAAACTACAGACCAGTTAGTTTGACCTCAGTGGTAGGAAAATGATGGAATCACTTCTGAAGGAAAGAATTGTTGAGTACGTAGAGGCCAGTGGGGTACAGGACCCAAGGCAGCATGGATTCATGATGGGAAGGTCATGTTAGATGAATCTAATAGATTTCTTTGACTGGGTGACCAAGGTAGTGGACCAGGGAGGGGCTGCGGACATGGCCTACCTGGATTTTAGCAAGGCATTTGATACAGTCCACACTAAAGATTAATACACAAGATAGCCAGCCTTGAGTGGGTCCCAAGGTGGTAGCCTGGATAAAAATTGGCTAGACAACAGGCCAAAGAGTAGTAGTAAATGGAGTACACAGTGAAGAAAGGAGGGTTACTAGTGGGTACCCCAGAGTTCAGTACTGGGACCGGTCCTTTTTAAAGTCTTTATAAGTTACATTGCAGAGGAACTGGAAGGAAAAGTAAGTCTCTTTGCAGATGACACAAAGATCTGCAACAGGGTTGATACACAAGATGGAGTGGAAAGGATGAGAAGGGACTTGGCAAGGTTAGAGGAATGGTCAAATGTATGGCAGCTCAGATTCAATGCAAAGAAGTGCAAGGTAATGCACATGGAAACAAAACCCAGAGGAAGTGTACACAATGGGGGTGAGATACTGACAACAGTAAAAATAGAAAGGGACCTGGGGTAATTATATCAGATGACCTAAAGGTGTGCAAGCAATGTGAGAAGGCAGTAAGGAAGGCTGGGGGATACAGGGATGCATAGGAAGAGGCATCAATAGTAGAAAACAGGAAGTTGTTATCCCTCTGTACAGACAGTTGGTGAGACCCCATCTGGAGTACTGTGTGCAGTTCTGGAGATCCCATCTCCAAAAGACATAGACAGAGTGGAGGCTGTACAGGGAGGGCAACCAAAATGGCGAGGGTCTGCACCAGAAGACATCTGAAGAAAGGCGAAAGGAGCTTAATATGTATACCCTTGAAGAAAGAAAGGGAGAGGGACATGATAGAAACTTTCAAGTACCGCAAGGAATTAACAAAGTCCAAGAGGGTAGCATCTTCCAGAAATGAGATGTGCAAGAACAAGAGGGCACAATTTGAAGATAAAGGGAGATGGCTCAGAGGTAATGTGAGGAAGTATTTTTTACTGAGAGGGTTGTGGATGCATGGAACAGCCTCCCTGAGGAGGTTGTGGAGTCAAAAACAGTCTTGAACTTCAAGAATGCATGGGACAGGCAAAGGCAGTCCTATGGGGGTAGGAGGAAGTAAGCTGTTGGTTAACTAGGATCTGCAGCTTATCTGTTAGGTAGGAAAATGGGCAGACTAGGTGGCAAGCGGTCCTTATCTGATGTCAAATTCTATGTTTCTATGTTTTTATGCAGGGCTCAAACAGGCATGGGATAGGCATAAGGAGCAATACAGATGAGTATGAATAGATAGGCCACTGACAGAACAAAGACAGATGGCACATTTATAAGGTAGAAAAATGGGCAGACTGGATGGGCCTTGCGGTCCTTATCTGCTGTCAACTTCTATGTTTCTATGTTTCACCCATTCTGCCCATTTCCTAACAAAAACTAGACAATTACATTCATTGTTTCCTTCAACAAGTCAGTGGTCAGATCCTTACTATGTAAAAACAGGCCCATTATAACCTTTCTTCACTGGAGCGGAGAACTATAAGGACACTGAAATCAAACCACAACACTGTCATCAAAAAAGCTGATAAAGGCTCTGCAGTGGTGATTTTAAACAGAGATGATTATATTAATGAAGCTAACAGACAGCTAACAGATCTTACATACTACAGAGAACTGAGAGTGACCCCACTACAAGATATAAAGATGAACTATGTGACTTAATTGGAACTTTTCCAGACCACGTCCAAAAAACTAACTAACCTCATCCCTGCTGAACCCAGGCCAGGGATATTCTACTAGCTACCTAAAATACATAAACCTGGCAATCCAGGAAGACCCATAGTCTCTGGTAATGGTACCGTAACTGAAGGGATCTCAGGGTTTATAGAGACCATTTGAAACCGCTGGTTATGGAAAGAGACAGCTATATCCAGGACACTATGCACTTTCTGGTTATAAGGATTTACCACCTGATACCATTTTAGTGACAATTAATGTAACATCCCTCTACACTGATATTCCACACACAGATGTCAATACAGCATGCCTTAAATACATACAGGAGAAAGGACCAGAACAAAATATCAATCCTGGCGTGGCGGGGGAACTTATGGAATTCATTTTGAAACATAACAACTTCAACTTCAAAGGAAACATTATGTTCAAACTATGGGAACAGCAATGGGCACCAAAATGGCTCCACAGTATGCTAACCTCTTCATGGCAGACTTGGAGAAGGATTTATTAAGGCACTGTCCCAATAAACCACTAGTTTATTTCTGTTACATTGATGATTTGTTTATTATCAGGACGGACTGCACAGATGCACTTAAAGATTTTCATCATGCACTGAATAACCTCCACCCTACCATAAAGCTTACCCTGGAGTATTCTACCACCAGTGTTAATTTTCTGGACACCTCAGTCACCATTAAGGATGGAACCTTACATACATGTATTTACAGGAAGCCAACAGACAGACAGAAATACCTACACAAGAAAAGTACTCACCCAAACCATACAAAAAATCTGTCTTGTACAGTCAAGCACTCCTGTGTCACTGTATTTGTTCAAATGAGGATGACAGAGACACACATTTGGCTATGTTGAAAAATGCCTTTATGGAGCAGGGACACACTTCCTGAGAAATTGACAGGATAACAGAATGTGCAATGCAAGTACCAAGACAACAACTACTTCAATATACAGAAAAGACAGCTACAGACAGAATACCCTTAGTAGTCACGTATCATCCAGACCTTGAACTTCTCGTAAGATTATTAAAGATCTCCACCCAATATTTAGTGAGGATGAGACCCTTAATTGTATTTTTAAGGAACTACCACTACTATCTTTTAAACAACCACCAAATTTAGCCAGCCTGATTATTAGGAACAAGCTTTCGCCAGAACAGAATACCATGACACAAAATGGCACACCCTGCAATCAGCACCTGTAAGACTTGTGAGCTCATTTCCACTTTGGACTGTGTGGTTACATCACAAAACAGACAAGTCAAGGTGCATGGGAGTTATACATGCACATCACAACATGTTGTTTATTTCATTCAGTGCAAAGATGTGCACAAACAGGTTACGTTGGTGAGACAAGCCAACAGCTCCGCACTGGATGAACTCACACAGACATACTATTACAGCAAGGAAGACTGAAAAACCAGTGGGGCACCACTTCTCCCAGCCTGATCACTCAATTTCAGATATGTCAGTAATGGTCTTAAAAGAAATCTCAAAACACACAACAGAGACAAGCTTTTGAGATTAAACTTATTTACATCTCAATATGGTAGCAGATGGGATGAATGTTGATCTGGGTTTCATGGGACATTACAGAAACTGACATCCACAGACTTCTTCTTCAGACTGGCATATTATAGGACTTCAGCATGTGTGGGATGTGGGTGCATGTGAGTATGTATGTGTGTGGGTATGTGTTGTGAGTGCAGTGATATAACGGTGTGGGGCTTGCTGTCACATTGAAGTGAGCCTCTATTTAGATACATGAAGTTACAGTGTGTTACTACTCTTACTTCACACACATACTGAATATTAATTCCTCCTTACTTTTTATCTTTGCCTGGGAGTGGGGTTGATTCCATTGTACCATATTCAGATTACCTAGCCTGTTACTGTACATACAGAGTGCTATTATAGACTGTCACTTATTTTTTAACTCTGTACATATTGGGGTGTGAGATCTCATTTGCATGTGGAGTCCTGGACGAATATTTTACATTAGGGTAATATTGTAGTGATTTGTGGAAATGTAGGTATGTCAGACCTCTGGTCTTTCACACATACTTTATATTTACTTCTAGTTGCCTTATCCTGGGAAAGTGGTAGTTTTATTTCATTGTTGTTCTATCCAGAATCCTTGGAAATATTACTATGCAGATAGGAGTACAGTTAAATAGTGTCACATTTTGCTCTGTAGGTATTAGAATACATGAGCCCTTTAACTTAGGATTTCATGACAAGTTGAATTCCTTTGGGAGAACAATTGCAGTGACTGATGTGAATAAAGGTTCATTAGGGTGTGTGTGTGTGTGTGTGTGTGTGTGTGTGAGAGAGAGAGAGAGATCTCATAAAGCTAGTCATCCTCCCCCCCACCCACATTATGGAGATGTGGGGTGGGGAGGTAATATTGTTTGTGTGAAGAGAGGAGAGAAATTAAAATTTTATCACTTTTTCAGATTCCTTAGACACTTCTGGTACATCAAGTTGTTAAATTCTCAGTGTATATTGACATCAGTACATATCAGTCTTCATGGTCTTAATTCCTTGGTGGTCCTCAACTAGAGTTTTTGTTTGACACTAATGCTGTCAATGTATGTTTTAAATGATCATTTATAAAGTCCTGTCACTGCTAGAGGGTTTTTGAAGTTATAGGGCATGATCTCCATGCAACTTCAAACAGGAGCTTCATATAGCACTTCAAGCTCGAACCCTGCTCCTGTCCTCTATCCACCCACTCCTGTACTGGTTCCTCCTAGTTGCCTACTGGCTCCAACCTCTACTACTCTCAAACCTGCCTGAAAATCTTGTTATTTCCTCTCTTCTAGCACTTACTCACTAGTTGTATGACTTATGACTGTTAGTTATTTTCACTTATATTTCTGTTTTGTTGCTACATATAGATTCCTGCAAATGTACTGTCATTGCTGAAAATTTTGTATAAGTGTACTATCTGACTTGTTTCCATTGTTTTCTTGTGTCTACTACTGTCTACATACCCTTTGTTGTAATCTTCTGGGTCGTACCTGAAAATAGGCAGCTATGTTGTCTAGTGTGCCTACCTGGTTAACAAAAACTAAATAAATAAATGATATCTAGCTGGAGAGTACAGCTGGGTGATAGATCCAGCTAAGTTTTACACATCATACAGTATGCACTGATGTTTTAATACAACTTCACTGGTAATTTCTTGTCTATAGCATGCATTGAAACTTCTTGGAGTCCTAAGACATTCTTAGTATATCTTTTATCTGGGTGGGGTTTGCTTTTCAGCAATCACATCATATTCACACTGTAACACTTATAGTTTGATTTAAGACTCATCTGCTCCATTAGTGTTATCTTATGTCAATTGAATTTATATGCAGTAGGATTCTTTGTATGTGTTTTGCACCAAGCACCTTTGACCGGGGACCCTCCGACTGAAGGTAATATGGTACTATTAAACTTCTCTGACATCATCATCTGTATTTTTAAATGAGTATTTTAAACCAATGGGATTTTCTGTTTTTCTGCATGATCTAGCTGTTAAAGTATTGTTTTTCTAAACAACGGCCATTAGGCTTCTGAAGAAGGACTGGTTATTGTTACATCTATGTTGGTCCATTAAAGGTATCAAATCATTTGCTTCTGGATCTGTTCTTGCAAGGACCAATACAGCAAATACTAAATCTAGATTTAAAGAAATTGAGGAACTTGAGAAAACATCATTTGAAAAACAGTTATAGAAGACCTGAGGGCATTTTCCTTAACAAAGAAACTTCTATTGGGACATGCTGAAATTTGTATCTGGCACCTCAGAGCAGTTTTATTCTGGCTTGGACTGACTAATCGTCAAGTATTGTTGAGTTCATTTGGATATTTGATAGACATTTGGTGTTCTGGTTGTGTGGTAACATTTGTTTTTTATAGATTGGGCAGCCCTCTTTATTCTAATTCTAGCTGTAATTTGTGTACTTGTGCCATTGTATTACTGTATTATTGGGATATTGTGGTTTGGGTGGTTTTGGATTAATTTTCTTTGCTCTTTGCAATCTTGCAACTACACAGTTTTAAGTAGAAATTATTTACCCTACATGGATTATTATTATTTACTCATTATTATGTATACCAGAAGTGGCAGGCGTTGGTAAAAACATAGATGGAAAGGTGAGGGTCTAAAGTCAGTAAAGGTGCCAGGAGCAATAAAAAACTGCTGTGTTTATACAGGAGCTGTCCTTGTGTCTCTAGCTTCCTCCACCCTAAAGATCAGAATGGCCTCTCTGAAGCTTTTAAATTTCCTGAGCTCCCATTATCTCCAAGTCAAATCAAAGAAAGATATTTATTGACCGAAGAACTGAGCCCTCACACTTTCACTTGAACCCATCCTGATTTCCTTCTCATATGAATTCACATTCCAAAGGTTATTTAAGGAAGTTGGGACCGAATCTCCAAAGCATGAATTTGGTGTATCTTCCACCCGTCTATTCTTTTGACAAATTAAAGCTTAGGGATGTTTTAGAACACCACAGTCCCACTAAGGCAAATGATGTAAACTATACAATTGGTGCTATTGGAGACAAATGATAATCCTCTACTTACTGAGAATTCCAATAACACGAGGAAAAATGTTTTTATTCCAGCGTCTCTCTCATAAATCTAAAGTTCAACATCAAAGAGAAATGATAATTTTTCTCATGTAATTCCCATTCTCTGAAAGTGAACTCCAGAGATAGTTTGCACTTTCAACCTTAGTCTCTGAAAATTTAACCGTTTTTATAGAGTCCCAGAAAAGAAAAGAGATTAGTTCGAAAACTTCAGAAATTCAAACCATCAACTTATTAAAAGGGTCAGAGATCTCCCGCATCCTACAGGGTTAGATCTTTTAGCCCTCAGAATCCTGTATTAGCTTAGATTCCTCCTCGCTTTGTTTGGAAAACTCTTCAGTAGTGGCGGGTTCACCTGATAAAGTTTTATAAAGCTTGATAATGAAGTAGAACAAATAAACTTAGATCCAGAATTTCTTCTATCCTATCCTGACACAATTTTTAAGTATATGATTAAGAGCTCTGGCCCATCCCATCATGGACAATATTGTACTGTTGGAAGCTTTTAAAGAACTCAAATATCATATGAGAAACTATTGGAACTATTTACTGATAAAATGTTAGCTCTTTCAAATAAAATAGATAACATTGAAAAGGAAAAAGAGTAGGAGACTTTTCTTCCCATCTATCCACATCTCCTACTTCCCAACCAAGGGTAGTAAAAGAATAACAACTCTCAGAAAACTCTAAGAAAAAGCATCGAAACAAAAAAAAGGAAAAGAAAAGACTCTACTGTTACCAATCTTAATCAGAATCCATTAATTAAAGACCCCCAAACTCCAGCAATTATGTCCCAATTTTAGATAAACCTACTGCAGAGCATCATTTGAGCTCAGAAATACAGAGATAGACAGCGCACTGCTGTTTCCCAGATACTGTCTCTGAACACTTGTCGCCAGGTATACACAAGACCGTGACAGAGTGGTCACTAAGACAGATAAGACTCTTGAAAATTCATTAAAGGGGATTGGCAGCCATATAGTTGAAACTTCTTTGAACTAGAATCAAAATCTCTCTCGAACATAGATCAAGTTATTTCTTCTGGAAAATAAGTAATTTTTAAATTGGAGAACATCTTTCTTAAATCCTATAAACGGACACCTCCCTATTTAATTTAATTTAATAGCTCTCCCTGCAGCAGCAAGAGGACATTTTGTTTGTTTTCAGAGACAAATCTGTCCCTAATATTCCAGTCTATGTATTATCACCAAATATGGACATAGCAAAAAAAATTGAGGCAAAACAATGCCTTATTAATAATCTGGGATATCGGTATCCTCTCCAGTGAACTGGACAACTGTTTGAAATTTGCATGTGGGTCGTGGCACTCTTTTTTTTCTCAAGAAATTATTATTTCAACCTTAACTCTTTTAAAATGGAACTTTGAAACAATTAAGTATTCCTCAGAGTGTGTCCATCTTTGGAATTCAGAAGTATGAAGGGAAAACAGTCACAGGTTGGCAACTTTTCTTTGAACTTTGTTAACATGCTTAGATTGTGAAATTTCATCTCAGAAGTTGAGTCAGTTAAGAGAGTACACTTAGGCTTTACAGACTCTCAAGTGGCTATTGTAATTAATTCACCAGTATCATATAAAATCGTTTACAAAACAACTATAAACTTGATAAATTCAATATCTACATGATTGATCTTTTGAGCCCGAATAATTATGCTACAGTGGCTGAGGAGACAGAGGATTATTTGTGACTGATTTCTCTTCGGACTCTCTCTCCCTTTTGTGATATTAAGGACAACAGCGCCAACTGATATGTCAACTCTGGAGGCTGCAAACTTTATTTCATGGAACATTGCAGGACTAAAGTCCAAACTGGTTGATTCACACTGACAGGATTTCATTTCTAAATACAAAATTTTATTATTTCAAGAAACATGGGCAGCTCAAAGATTTTTATCATTGGTTACAAAACATTACATGTCCCTGTAATAAAGATAAAAATGTGCTAGAATCTAAAGGTGGACTATTTACAAATGTTAAGATAAGAGGGCATTCGATTTTAGAACATTTTCTCTCCCATAAATGAAATCCTGCTTACTGTTATTTGGGACTCCTTACTTTTCTAATAGTTAATGTGTATTTCCTCCCAATTTTCATACTTCCACCTATTATGATCCCTGGGTTCAACTTTCTTTAGAAATTGACTCTTTATACTTAAAATATCAAATAGATATTATTATAATTTGAGGGACTTTAATGCCGTATTGCAAAATTTTGACAATTTATTAACACTGCAGTCTCAGATTTATATAGAGATTTAGATCCAAGAAACTCTGCTGATAACATTGTTATATAAAGCAGGCCTTAAACTGAAGGACTTTATCAGTAATAAGTTTTAAATTTTAAATGGGAGGCTGTGGGAGACCGGATGGAGCATATTCATATTATTCCTTAATGGGAAGAGTGTGATAGACTATCTGTTGATTACTCCAGAAACGTACAGTCATTTGCATGGTTTTTAAAAGTATGTATAAAGCCAGAAAGTGATCATGTGGCCCTAATAGTTAAGATAGATACAATAAAAGATAGTAAAATGACTAAATTAAAGAACCTCTTTCCACCTCCATATCATTGAGAGGCAATTATAGACTTATTTTTGAATAATAAGAGTTTGGAAAAAGCTTTGGAAGTAATTTATTCTCTCAATATGTCCTCCTTTATACACTCTCTCAAGGTAATAGTTCAGCCCAGTATATAAATAAACAGCTTGAGGTGTCTTTCAAGAATTAATGCTGAGATTTACATATAAAATCCAAAATTTATACCATTGACTTGGTTTGATCAGCAATGCATTAAAGAAAAGCAAAACTTAGGAAAACTGATTAAAATACTAATACAAATTCAACAAGAGCCAGTACTGTAAATCTTAATAAAGCAAGAAACATTATAAAAATTTCTCAAACTAAAAAAATATGAGTTTACCTAAAACAGTGGGCCCACATGCAAGAAACCATAGACTCTAATGACTCAAAGACTTTTGCCTTATGGTAGCTGAAGGGAATAAAAACACATCAACCTTCACTGGCTGTCTACATTCCAAAGGAAACATGAGTTTCTTATTTTTCTAATCTTTTTAGTGATACTGAGTCCGATAACCTATCCAGAAACTCTAAATGGATGCATTCAGATTCATATAATCCCTTAATATTTTATTTGGCTAAAAGTAGAGCAGGCATTTCAAATCTGGCCAACAATAAGGCTCCTGGGCCAGATACTATTCCAGAAATCTATTAAAGAACAAAATTTCTGGGTTCCTTTTTTGTAAATTTGTTAACATCTGTTTAGAGAAAGGTATGTCCCCAGTTCATGGAGTAAAAATTATACTCCCTATGCACAAAAAAGCTCATTTCAAATGCCAATAATTAATGACCTATAAATTTACTAGATATCAGTAGTAAAATTTTTACTGGTATCCTTTTGACTAAATTACAGTTATGGGTAAATACAGATAACCCTCTTTCTGACTTCAAGCTGGATTTAGCCAAGGCTTTTCGACTTTAGATAACATATTTATTTTGGCCCATTTAATAGAAAATGCAATTTATATAGAAAGTTGAGTTTCTATGTATTATTTATTGATTTTACTGCAGCTTTCAACTCAGTAGTTAGAAAACCCTTTGGAACATTCTTCATGTACGTGGACTTTCTTTAAGTTTATTAATTCCCATATTTCTCCTGTATTCGAAACACTTACAGCAACTAGATATGATTCAAATGGTAACAACTCAGAATATTTTTCAACCAACAAAGGGGTCAAACAAGGTTGTCTCCTGGCTCCACTCTATGTTAATATGTATAGAGACTCTTTATTACATTTTAATACTTCTACTACTCTGGATTCTCCCAAAATTGATAATCAGTATATTCATATTCTTGCATATGCAGATGATTTAGTTCTTTTGTCCTTAACTCAAAAGGAGTCCAGACAAAACTAGACCAACTGAAAAAGAAATGGATTACTTAAATCTGGGAATTAATTTAGAAAAAACAAAGTTAAGGTATTTGGGAATAAACTCCTAAAACCAAAAATTATGTTAAACAATTAACAAATTTATTTAGTAACCACTTATTGTTTCCTTGGAATAACATTTTCTTCAACTGGCTTTTGGAACCACATGCAAATAAACAAATAATTAAAGCAAACACATAGTTAAAGCCTTGCTCAGGTTAAATTTTAAATTTGGAGGGCTATCTGTAATCCCTGCTATCAATGCTGGAGAATCTAAATTACTCCTACACTATTATATGGAGCAGAAACATAAGGGTTAACACAATCATAATTGTAACTACCCCTATCTTTTATCATCAAAGTCATTCTTCAAGTTCCTCTTTCCACAGCCAGTTCTATAGTAAGAAGCAGAACTTGGCAGAATCCACTCAACGAATTTGGTTAACTTTAGATTATTGTCATACTGGCTCAGGATTATTAATAATCACAATAATAATTTTCCATTTCTGTTTGAAAGAAAAGAAAATGGAATACTAGAGGATTCTCTTCATCTTGGCTAAGAACCCTGTTAGCAAATTTACATAATTTAGATTGTATGCAGCTCTGGAGAGACCATCAGGCTGGTATCTTGATATCTGATTCCTACAGAGTTAAATTTAAGAAAAAAAATTTATGTTAGCACAGAACAATCAGATGCAGCAGGGCAAGTCAAAAACAAGCCCCTTAGTTTGGCCAAAATAAAATTGACTCGAGCTTTATAAAACTACTTACTACTCCCAATAGCTCCCCATATTAGCAGGTGATATCATGGGCAAGGTTTGGAGTAATCATTTCAAAACATATGTATTTTAATCACTGGCTCTCTCAAAAAAAAACTTAATACTAACATGGTCCTTGTAACAGAAGGTTTAATGAAACACTGTCACATATAATAACACAATGCACACTGTTTAACAGAAGGAGAAACCAGATATTAAAGATTTCTTAACCAGATATGTAAATTTGGAATTCGATCCAGTATTCATTCTGTTTATCCCGGGACAGTGAAAGATGCTGAAATGAGTTTTAATTTTTTATCTTCTGTAATTAGCTTAAAGGAAAAAGCTTATTTTAAAAGCTCTCAATAAATAATAATTGATAATATTGATCTTTAACCAGTTATGTGAATATTTTTGTATTTATTGTCATTTTAGCAATTGTACTTGATGTTTGTAATGTCCAAAAATGTTAAATATTTTTGAAGAACAATAAACAAACCTTGAAAGCTTAATGCCTTATACCTAGGGCTACGCGGGTTGATATCTGCCGATTGCAGCTAGTTCAGAATGTGCAGCCAGGTTGTTGACTGGTTTACAAGATCTTACCATATCACACCTGTGCTCCACTATCTGCACTGGCTGCCTGTAAATTAGCGAATCACCTTTAAAGATCAAATTGCTGACCTATGAAGCTCTACATGGACAGGGACCCAGCTACCTGAATGATCTTCTTGCTCTTTACTGTCCTCCGTTGACTCTGCTCCACTGACAAGGGATTGCTAGAGGTTCCCAGGGTTTTTGAAGACATCCGGCGCCAGTTCGTTTGCTTATGTGGCGCTGGCCCTGTGGATTTCTCTACTTGTAACATAAGACAGTGCCAGACACACTGAGGTTTCAAATCAGAACTGAAGACCTTTGCTTTATCAGACATTTCCTGTTGAGTTTAGAGTTAGATGATAGAGACTTCTGAAAATTTGACTATTATATTATATGGGTTTTTAACAGTTCAATTTTATGCTAGTTCTAACAATATATGCACAACACTTTGATCTTTGTAATTGCACTTACTAACATACTAAAATGCCAGCAGAAAAGGCCTAATGGTCTTTTGAGTCTGTGATTTTCAGCACCTGCACTTAGGCCAATTTTGGTGTCCCCCCTCCGCTTGGTTATACTGTGCCCAGTCCCAGAAGTTTTACATGTATTGCCTGGTCAGATTTACCCTCCTCCCCTATCCACTTAATAAATAAATTGTGATTGATTGATTGATTGATATATACTGGTGGTACTCTTTAGTATTTTTGTGAATTTAATACTAGAGCAATTATGGGCTAACGCCTTTAAGCTCTACACACTTCTAGCATGAATCCTAGTATGAACAAGCAACTACTGTGTGTATAACAATGACCCACAACTAAATTTGACATCAAAATCTCAATTTGTGAATTCTCAGAATGCTAAAATGCCACAACACACAGAAATAGGTGAAAATACATCAGTCCTCTCAAGACTGTTTTGGCTCAGAATATTAATATGCAAACTGATTCTTTAGGCTGAGCAAATTCTGCTGTGACAGACGGAGTAGCCCTGGATGTGGCAGTTCAGGACATTATTCAGAACTTACCAATTCTCTACTTTGCTGACTGACACTAATCAAGATATACAAGATGCCCCTTAGCCTAACCCTTTACCACAGTATCCTGTTGCATCATAGAAACCCAGGAACAACTTCAGTTTCTGACTCTGTTCTGACTGTAAAGCCTATTTACACCTACTTTGCAATGCATTAACACATGCACTGGCTAATGCACTGCAAAGTCGGACGTTGGACACACTATGGAGCACCGCAAATGCAGCTGCAATTTAAATTTCTATACCGACTCAGTTGTCAGTACCCCTATCGGATGGGCACAGCAACCAGCAGTGTAAACACTTTGCTGCACTCACTCTGTATCTTTCCCATGTCTCCATGCATCCTCCATGGCACTCACAGCCCCTCCTCGGTGAAACCTGCAGTGCTGAGAGGGTGGGCTATGTAAATGGGAGATTGTTTGAAGAAGCCACCGCCTTGAGAAGGTTCAGCGCAAATGCCAGTGCTGATACCCATGTAAGCAACAAGCAACTCCTGCCTCAAAGTTTTCGAACTGTTTCTGCTAATTCTTAACCTGCTCCAGGAAAGACATAGAAACATAGAATTTGATCAGATAAGGACCGCTTAGCCCACCCAGTCTGCCCATTTCCTACCTGATGGATAGCTGCAGATTCTAGTTAATCAACAACACTTCCTCCTACCCACTACTAGAATTGCCTTATGCCTGTCCCACGCATTCTTGAATTCTCCCACTGTGCCTGACTCTCAACCTCCTCAGGAGAAAGCTGTTCATGCATCCATAACTTTCTCTGTGAAAAATATTTTCTAACATACCTCTGAGCTGTCCCCCTCTATCTTTAAATTGTCCCCTTGTTCTTGCACATCTCTTCTTCTGAAAGATACTCCCTCTTTGCCTTGTTAATTCCTTGAGATACTTGAAAGTTTCTATCATGTCCCCCTCTCCTCCCCTTTCCTCAAGGTATATACATTAAGCTGCTTTAGTCTCTCCTCGTATGTCTTCTGGTGCAGACCTTTTCATTTGATTATCCCTCCTCTGAATAGCCTTCCTCTGTCTATGTCTTTGCAGAGTGGGGTCTCCAGGAGTGCATGCAGTACTCAGATGGGGTCTCACTACACTGTCTGTGAGAGATAACAGTTTCCTGTTTTCTACTGTTGATGCCTTTCCTATGCATCCCAGTATCCCCAGCCCTTCTTACTGCTTTCACATTGCTTGCCCACCTTTAGGTCATCTGATATAATTACAACTAGGTCTCTTTTGATTTTGTTGTTGTTTTAACTCACCCCCATTGTGTTACTCTTTCCTGGGTTTTGTTTCCCAGATGCATTACCTTGCACTTCTTGCATTGAATCTGAGCTGCCACATATTTGACCATTCATCCAACCTTGCCAAGTCCTTTTCATTCTTTCCACCTCACCTTGTGTATCAACCTTGTTGTAGATCATTGTGTCATCTGCAAAGACACCTTTCCTTCAGGTGCTCTCTAATGTCACTTACAAAGATATTACAGAGGACCTGTCCCAAACTCGAACCCTGCAGTACCCCTAGTTACCCTCCTTTCTTCACTGTGGACTCCATTATTATTATCCATTGTAAGCCCTGTTGTCCAGACAGTTTTTATCCAAGCTACCACCTTGGGACCCACTCCAAGGCTGGCTAACTTGTATATTAATCTTTTATGAACATACAAACATAGAAATTTGCCAGCAGATAAAGATCTAGAGGTCTATCAAGTCTGCTTGAATGTGCAGCTAGCACCCCTTATTCTGCAGCTGCCCCCCTTCCACCCTTCCTTCATTAACCCTCCCTTGTCCTGTCCCATCTTCATTTGAAGCAGTCCACTGTTCTACTGCATACTACTTCTGCAGGTAACAGATTCACCAGCCACCACCCTCTCTGTAAAAAGTGTCTCCTCATCTCCTCCTGAACCTTCCTTGCTCCAGTCTCATACCATAGCCCCAGGCAGCCCTCCCTCCCTTACTTTGAACAGCCCCTTTGTACCCATCTTGTTTATTCCTTTCATGTATTTAAAGGTTTCAATCATGTCACCCGTCTCCTCTCCTCCAGTGAGTACATGTTCAACTCCTTCAACCTCCTCTCCTGTAGATAAGTCCCCAGCCCCTTGATCATCTTTGTCACCCTCGCTGCACCCCTCCAGTAACCTAATGTCCCTCTTCAGATACGGACACCAGTACCATGCAGTACTCAGGTGTGGTCTAACTAATGACCTATACAGTGG
Source organism: Neoceratodus forsteri (assembly GCA_016271365.2). Classification (NCBI taxonomy): domain Eukaryota; kingdom Metazoa; phylum Chordata; order Ceratodontiformes; family Ceratodontidae; genus Neoceratodus; species Neoceratodus forsteri. Next base: position 187,895,485 of record JADMNL010000032.1, read on the forward strand.
CAGAATCACCTCCTCCTCCCACCTCGAGGATATACCCTTGCAATACAACCCAGCATTTTGTTGCCTTCCTACATTGTGCTGAGTTGTTCATTGACTCTATGAAGCACACCCAGATCCTTCCTCCTCCTCTATCTGGGCTAGCTGCACTCCCCCTAGCTGGTAACTCCTCCTTGGGTTCTTCATCCCAAAATGCAGCACCTTGCACTTTTGGCATTAAACCACAGTTGCCAGGTGTCTGACTAGGTTTCAAACTTTGCCAGATCATCCTGCAACCCTGCCATCCCCTAGGTCATTCACCACAGCCAATCTTGGTATCATCAGCAAACAGACTGATCTTGCTCTTGATGTCCCATGATATGTCTGCAATGACTATCCCAAACAACACTGGTCCCAACACCAAGCCCGTGGGACACACCTCGTCACTGCCCTTGGGTGTGAGAGCTCCCCACCACCACCACCCTCTGTTGCCTTCCCTGCAGCCAGTTTCCTATCATCTCACCAGCTTTGCATCTGCCCCTGTGCTTACTAACTTCCTTCCAGCCTTCCATGTGGCACTGAGTTGAATGCCTTACTGAAGTCCAGATACAGGACATCACTGCATGGCCCTGTCCAGTTGCCTAGTTACCCAGTCATGGAACTCAACCAGGTTGGTTTGGTAGGATCTGCCACATATGAAGCCATGCTGTCTGCTGTCCTGTAGTCCTTTGACCTCTAGGAGGCCACCAGCCTCTCCTTCAGGATAGTCTCCATTAGCTTACCCACGTGGATGTGAGGCTCACTGGTCTGGATTTCCGGTTCATTCTTGGTGCCACTCTTGTGGAGGGGCACCAATGAGCTCATCTTCCGTCCTGAGGTACACATCCCGAATGTAGTGCTGGCATTAAATAGGTCTCACAAAGGTCCTGCAAGGACTGCCAGCTCCTTCAGTACCTGGAGTGGATGCCATCTGGGGCCTGGTGCCTTGTCCACCCTCAGTGCCTTCAAACCTCTCGAACTCTGCCCTCCATGATTTCCCCATCTGTCACCACTTCCCCCTGGCTTCTGCCATTTCTCCCACCTTAGGTGTCACCCCTCTTCTCTTTAGTAAATACTGGGCAAGTACTCATTTAGTTCTTCCTGTATCATGCCATCTTCCACCCAACCCATCTCCTTCCTAATCCTTACTATGTAGTCCCTACAGCTCCTTTTCTCCTGATGTACCTAAAAGTCCTTCTCCCCTTCTTAATGCCTTGTGCCCGCCTGAGTTCCGTAGATGCTTTGGCTCCCTTACTGCCATTGTCACCTCCTTGATTCTGTCAGGTACTCTCTCTGTCTTGCCCCCTCCCTGTTTTCTTGTACTTCCTAAGGCAGCTGTTTTCCTCCTTACCTTTACCATGACCTCCTTGCTCAACCAGCTTGTTTTTTGTGAGACTGTGTCAATGTCTTGCTAAAATCTAGGTAGGCCATATCCACAGCCCCTCCTGGTCTACTACTTTGGTCACCCAGTCAAAGAAATCTATTCAGTTTGTCTGACTGACCTTCCTGCTGTGAAACCATGCTGCCTTGGGTCCAGTGCCCACTGGTCTCTAGGTACTCAACAATTCCTTCCTTCAGAAGTGATTCCATCATTTTCCCTACCACTGAAGTCAAACTAACTGGTCTGTAGTTTCCTGGCTCTGCCCTGCTCCCACTTTTGTAAAGTGGAATCACATTGCCCTTCTCCAGTCCTCAGGTACCACTCCATCCTCCCATGACTTATTAAAGATAGTAGTCAGTGGTGTTACTAGTTCTACCATAGTTCTTTTAGTATTCTTGGGTGAATCCCATCAGGCCCCATTGCTTTGTCCACCTCAGTTCAAGAGTTCTTTCAAAACCCTTTCTTCTGTGAATGGACTGGTATCAACCCCCCTATTCAGAGTTTCTCCCTTGTTTGGTTCAGTGCCTCCCCTCCTCATCCGTTGTGAATACTGAGCAAAATATTCATTCAGTATCCTGCTTTTCACTGTCACCCTCACCCACACATTCCCTCCCCTTTATTAAGTCTCTGTATCCTCCTTGTTCTTTCTTCACTCCCTAATGTACCTGTAAAGGTTTATCCCCCTTCTTAACAGAGTTGGCTATCTTTTCCTCCAGTTTGTGCCTTTCATTATTCTGACTGCCTTCCTGCACTCCTTCTGCTTTAAATGACAAAGTTCTCTGTCCTGCTCCTTCTGTGTTTCCTTATATTTCCTGAATGCTATCCTTTTCTCATAACAGTCCCTGTCACCTCTTTGAGAACCATAGTGGTTTTTCCTTCATTTGTTTTATTGATTTGCTTCACACAAAAGGTTGTTGCCTCTGTGATGGCTGTTTTGATTATTCCCCATTGTTCCTCCACCCTCCTTCTTTCCCATTTGCTAGTGCTTTTCTGAGGCACTCTCTCATTTCCCAAGTCAGCCTTCCTAAAGTCCAGTACTTTGCTTTTGTGTGGCTTGACTCTATGGCTGTGTTTGTGAACCACTCTGTTTGGTGGTCACTTCTTCCCAGATAGTTACCACTTCTAAATCTGAGATCCTTCTCCTTCCCCATTTGAGAGTACCAGGTCTAAGATTGCTCCATCCTGAGTAGGTTCCAACACTAGCTGTCTGAGGCATGCCCCTGCAGGGGATCAAGAATGACCCTGCTCTTGGGATGCCTGCAGCAAAGGTACTCCAGTTATCATCTGGCATATTCAGGTCCTCATCAACAATATCTCCCTTTTCTACCATTTTAATGATGCCTTATCATTTCCTTGTCCATTCCTCCCCTGAGATGGAGGTCTGTACACAATGCCCATGTGGATTGTGGTGCCATTTCCTGTCTCAGGGTGACCCATAGTGACTCATCAACTTCCTGTTTACCCTTTAGTTCTGTTGCTTATCCCTTTTCTTATATAGAGAGCCTCCTCCTCCTTTTTACCCACCTGTCCCTCCTGTAGACTGTATATCCTGGTATGTTGACATCCCATTCATAGTTCTCTGTGTACAATGTTTCAGTGACTGCCACAATATCAGGCATCCCTCTTCCATCAAGGCCACTAGTTCAGGAGCTTATTACACAGACTACGGGCATTGGTACTCATCACCTTCCATTTAATTTTATGGCTTTCTGCATTTATCCCTGTTCTGCTCCTACTAACTTCTCTGCCTTGATGTTTACCACTGTAACTACAGCACATTGTGGTAGGGGGCTGGGATTTCCTGCCCTTTCCGTGCCTCCTCCCTTGGCTAGTTTAAATGCTTGCCAGTAAAGCATTTAAACCTGCCACCTAGGATCCTGGTTTCCCCGGACAGATGCAGACCATCACACCAGTATAGATCTGCATCCCTCAGGTAGCTCCCTCAGTCCCAATGAAGCCAAAACCCTGAGCTCCACACCTGTTTGTTTTTCAACCATTCATTGAATCCCATGGTGTAGAATATCCTGCATCATCCTTGCCATAGACAGGCAGCACCTCTGAGAAGGTTACCGTACATGCTACTTGTCTAAGGCCTCTCCCAACTCCACAAACTCCTCTTGCACTGCTCAGTCCAGTCACAGCCAGGTCATTTGTCCCTAGGTGGACAATGACATCAAGCTCCTACCTTATGCAGCTGCTCACGTGATCCCTGAGGATTCGCTTCCTGTCCCTCCAAGCTGTGGCACCAGGCAGGCACCTTACTGCCTCTCCCTTCCTCCCCACTTATACCCTCCTAATGATTGAGTCCCCACCAGGAGTTGTTTTCTTCCCCTGTGGGGTCTCGTTACACCCTCCTGTGGGTCTCCTTTGTGGAGGTTCCCGGCATCCTCCTTGTCTCCACTGCAGGTGCCTCCATAGAGGAACTCCTCTTGCCAGAACAGCATATGAACTGTGGAGAGGTATAACTGGGGGATGCACCTCTGTTCCACCACCCTCTCCCTCCTGAGCCCACTCGGTCCAACCGCTCATCTTTCTTGGCAACCTCTGAGGTAATGGTGGTGTCCCTGGTGGTCCCTGGGTGGGGAAGAGGTTTCCGAATCCTAGCCAGGTCAGCCTGGAGACAGGCAACCTCCTCCCCTCAGACCAGAGAGTGCCTGCAGACAGGCAACATCGCCTCCAGAATGTCTCCCAGAACACTGCTGCCCCAGCCATTGCACTGCATCACTCCCATCTTGACTTATTTTGTGTCCCTCCTGTTGGTTTGTATGCTTACTGTCTCCTCCCTATGTATTTTTACACTTACTTTCCTACTGCCTATGTGCCCTTACAACTCTCACCCTTCCTGTTCTGGGACAGGAACTTCCTGTAGTCTTCAGTAGTCTCTTTCTTCTGTACTTGGATTCAGACCTCCAGCAGCCAAGGGAGGATATAGAGTTTTATATATATATTATTTTAGGTTCCTTCAAGGTTGCTGGAAACTAATGTGTCTCAGTGATCCTTCCTTCCTACTGCCAAACAGGAAGTTCCTGTTGTCAATCAATTCAGTGGCTATAAAACTAGAACTGGCTTTGAGGTGGGAAGAGAACAATTAGTAAAAAATCTGTAGTTCTAGATTGCTGATTCTTGTTCTCAAACCAAGGTTCTCCTCTGTCAGAAACAGCTGGAAGCTGTAACTGGAGACAACTGCTGTTGTACAGCTAAGCCACACCCCAATTAGATTCACCCTCAGCTCTGACTATATAAATTAGGCTGATACAGCTCCCTTCCTCAGAGAAACACACAATGATTTTCTTCTTTTTTACTTAAATGAGACCCTCTTCTTCTAATAGAGTATCTGTTTGCTTAATCCAAACAGGTACTGACTCCTGTTTGGTAGAAGTGATTTATCAGTAAAAATCTGTAGTTCTAGAATGCTGATTCTTGTTCTCAAATCAAGGTTCTCCTCTGTCAGAAACAGGAACACAGTACGGTTGCAATATGTTGGTGAACAAGAGATTCTGCCAGATTGACTGTATGTTACTAGAACACTGTTAAGAGAATCCATCCACTTTGATGCTTCTGACTAAATGCCTTTATACATGCACCAGGGGAAGAACTTTATATCAACTTTAAAAGGGTTACTTCTCTGATTCTCTTTTGGACTCAGTATCTCTCTCTAAAGAAACACCCTAAGGTTGCCTTTTCAATCAATTCCCTTACAAAACTCTTATATATGTGTCTCTTTACATGCCCAATTGATACATATATTGACTATTAAAAAGAATGTTTCAGGTTTTCTTAAGCTGAGCATTTAGCTGAGATTTTCACTCATTGTGGTTATTGAATGAAATTAACAGCAAACTGCTTAGCGTTATCAATGACAACATAGTAGTGCTAAACTGGTGCAGTAATTTCATTGTATCTGAACAGTCTGCTAATTGAAGCTAGGATGAGGTGTAAACTGCTAGCCCTGAGCAAGCAGAACAGTCTAAAGATCTCTGCCCACAAGCTGTGTTAGTTGAGGGGCACCTAGCAACAGAACCAACATCCAAGAGGTGCTGTGGGAGACTGAACATACAGAATGTGAGTTTTAATTAACTAAATGAGCTACAGCTGCTGACTGTGGGGGTAGACTGCATGGATCTGTAGACAGCAAGCAACTAAATACTAATCCAAATGTGCAAAACATGTTTTTTATTTAGTAAGTTAACTTGGCATGGAATAAATATCAGCACTGAAGAGATTACAGTTTATTGCTGCTGAGACTGCTTATCAATCTCCCGTGTTTTCACGATCTCACTTCTGTATCTGTTCCTGCTGTGTTGTGCGTATGTGTGATGAATTTAAAAGTCATCCTGGGTACTTTGTGCTCCATACTGAAGTCAGGTGGCTGTCTCATGGTCGCATGCTAGCCCATGTACTGGATTTGTTTCAACCACTAAAGCAGTTTATTACTGGATGTGGTGAAACTTCACGCTTCACGTTCCTTGATGATGTGGGCTGGTTGTTGTCTCCTGTCTTTGTTTGTAACATACTCAGCACTTAAATTATTTAAATCTGAAATTGCAGGGAAACAAAGTGTATGACTTGTATTCAGCTGTTACATAATTTTCATGCAAACTGCAGGTACTGCAAAGCAATGTTATAAATGGCAGACACCACTTGTTTCATCATGTACAAAGAATAGAGGAAAAACCCTGATATTGTTCCTTGGTAAGATGTTATAAACTTATAGATAGTACTGTGTCTTGTACTTGGGTGTAGTACCTCAAGCTGTATGTATAACTTCAAACAACTGATTTTGTCTTGGCTGGGAGGAGGGGGGCATTTAACTGAGGGAGAGAGGTTAGAAAATACACAGGAGGGAGAGGTGGTCACGTGACTCAGACCAACCAATAGTGGGGCTGGGATCCAAGTATATTTCAAAGGGGACAAGAGAGCCCAAAACTTGAGAGGTCTGAAGCAGCATGAGTGCCATGAACCAGGAGTGTAGCATCTTGAGTAGCATCTGCAGGGTGTCAGCAGGAAGGCAGCAGACCACGCTGGTAGACAGAGAAGAGGCTAACTGGGAGGCCACATATTTCCTATAAAGACTTGGGGAGTTCAAGGTGGGAGAAAGGGTTCCATGGAGTGGGGTAGAACCAGGATCTGGGAGGAGAGGATGTGCAAGGGCAGTCAAGTAGGGCTGGAGATGGGAAGGATTGTATGTTGCCAAGGATGTGGAGCAGCCATATTCCTGGGAGTGGCTTGGAGGACTGGAGGCTGTAGGGTATGTTGGCAGGTGGACCAGCTCAGGCAGGAAATAGAGTTGGTTGAGGAGAAAACTGGAAGCATGGAGGAGACTGAATAGGGGACACACACAGCCAGGTGAAACTAATGAGGCATCCAAAGAGCTCAAAACAGGCACAAATAATGGGGAACTAGGTGGAACAGCAGGAGGAGCCACACAAGCTGGTGCAGTCAAGGGAAGGAATGACAGGAGGAAGGTCAGGCACAGAGGCATGACTAAGACTGGGCCAGAGCAAAGATATCAGCCTGTGGGAAGGGGACTGGACTTATTCAAGGAAAGGAGATTAGCACTGCACACAGATTTTCAGTGTTGGCTAGTCCAGAAGACCAGGTAGCAGAGAGGAGGGACTTTACAGTGAAGGAGCAGGGAGAGGATGCTACAGGGGAAAAGGTAGACAGTGGGGAGGCTGTAGGCAGTACACCAAGAAGACACAGTGGTGGGGGCTCAGCAAGGTGATGTAGTTTCTCCAGAGGTAAGTAAAACGAAGGAACAGGAGGATGAGGGAAGTGGCAGGCTGCCCAGGAAGGCCAAGGATAGGGAGAAGAGGGAGGGCCACATTTCAGGAAGACACAGGAACAGAAGCCAGACCAAACTCTGCAAGCTCCCTCCTGGAGCAGGGACACAGTGAGCACCTTAAGAGGTAAAGGCTACCTCCCCTCACAGCAGCATCTTCTTGTGGGGTGTTAGCCCGTCAATGCTGCCTGTGAACTGCCCCTCCCACAAGCCCAACCCTCAATTTATTGGCCCCTTCCTATGACATCACTTCCTAGCAACACTATTTCTAAGTCCCACTTCTCCATTTGCAGGTTATACCCATTGGCCACTAGAGGGATCTTCTGCTTGTCCTCTATCTCTACCTGAATTCCCTCCTTGCTATTCTAAGAGTCCTTCTATCCCCCTCTGCTACTCCTCTCCCTAACCCTCATCCTTGCTTAATCCCTCTGCCCATACCCCTTTTCTTTTCTCTGCCCAGTCCTCTGACCTGCCCCTACTGACACCCTCAGACCCACTTTTCTTACTCTCGGTGACCATTAGGGTCATTATTTCTACCCCCACCCGACCCCAAACCCAGTCTATTCCAGCTCCTCCAAAGACTGGAATCCTTCTCATTCTGGTCCTAGGTTACCCACCCCGAAAGGTCTTGAACCTAGTACACTGCATACCAAAGTCCGTGGTCCTACCACTACTCTAAAGTGGTATCCACCCTCTCGAAGCACAGTCTAGATTCTTATACCATCCACCTCCATTGTCACTTTAGGCACCATGTATGCAAACTTCCTTTGATGTGCCTCATCTTCCTAACCATCCTGGTGCTTGCCTCCCATCAGTCAGACCACACTCTCTGCCCACTGGGGACTGCACACATATCTCCTTGTTATCTTGGCCCCCAACTCTGTCTTCATACCCAGGGCCCCAGCACCCACCTGCTGGCTGCCCCAACCCCACTGCCTACCAAGGCTCCCCTTGGATCCACCTCTTCTCCGACATTCCAGTCTTAAACCTACCCATCTCCTGCTCCCTATGGCCTCCCTCATCTCAGCATACTCCAAGGAGGTCTACAGCCGGCGCCCTGGTTAGAATCATGGCTCTACTATTGCTCCTCTCTGGTAATGTCCATGCTAACCCAGGCACTACCTCCACCGTCCTATGCAGCCTGCTGAAAAATTTGCTGTCTTCCAAAGCTGGGTCATTCTTCACCAGCCTGACATCATAGCCCAAGTAGAGACCTGGCTCTCCAAGTTCACCCTGACTCCTTTGTCTGTCTTCCTGGCTACACCCTATACCGAGAGGACCAAGCAAGTAAACATGGTGGTGGCTGTGCAGTTTTATTCGTGACACCATTGTTGGCCATGCACTCCCTGCCCCAAACCAGATAATGGTGCCCAGGTCCTCACCTTCAAACTCATCCCTGTCCCCTCCATGGGATCGCTCTATCTCACAGTTCCTATATTCCCCATGGAACCAGAACCTGGTAATCTCATCACTCACAGGCTATCTCACCACCCTCCTAACAAAAGCAGAACAAGTCCTAGTTGGTGACCTCAGCGTAAAGTTGGCAATCCTCCACCTCCCAAATAAGGACATCTTTGCTGCCCTTGACCTGACCCAACTTGTCTCCCAGTCCACTAGACTTAACAACTAGAGGAATCTCCACCCTCCTTGATGTCATTATCACCAACGCCCCAAAAAATCCAGGACATACAAATCCTCCTGACTCTTTAGTGACCACTCCTCTATCCTATTCTTCTGGTCTACCCCCACCCCCAAATCTGTAGCCCAAACCACCCTCCTATGAGCACCTCCACCGGGTGGACTAAATAATCTCAAACAGTACCTTGCCCAGATCAATTGGTCCCCATCAATCATGCACCCAGCATTGATGATGCCCTCGACCTCTTCACACAGGCCTTTAACAAGGCCTGTGATCTCTTTGAACCAGTTACCAGTCTCTGATCCATAAAGCAAAATATGCCTTGGGTTACCCTGCTCTACTTCAAAAACTCAGAGACAGGGATAACCTCCTGTACCTAGCCACTGAGCCTGGCAGGACAGCTGACAGACAAGCCTACAGTGCTGCTCAGAATAGAGAGCACGTGGGACATCCATAAAGCCAAGGCAGATCACTATCAGGCCACCCTCACCTCTAGATGGGGGTCTGCCGGACTTTCTGGGACAATATTAAGAACTAACGGAAATCTTGCCCCCATCCCAGCTTACTATTGGCTGCTCAGTTTCCACTGATCCCACTAGCATTCCCAACTGCCTTAACTCCTCCTTTATAGATCTTAGCTCAGTCCTCCCCAGTAATGTTTTGACCCAGCCCCAATTTACAGACCCCTGTTCCTCAACACCCTGGTTATACCTATGCAAAGTATCTACCCATGAAGCCAGACCATTCCTTTTAAAGCATTAAGCAAACAGCCCCAGCAATGACTCCTTGTTTCCAAAATACTACGGCTGGTCCTGGATGACATCCTTGTCCACTCACAGGCCTACTAAACTGATCCCTCTGCTTGGAGAAATTCCCACTGCCTGGAAAGCAACTATTGCCACACCTATTCATAAGGGGGCAGGTCCACCAGCAACTATCGACCAATTTCCATCCTTCCCCCACTCTCCAAAGCCATAGAAAAAGTGGTGGCTACTCAACTAACTGAGTATCTGACTAAATATACCATTCTATGCCCAGAGCAGTATGGCTCTGTGCAGGCCATAGCACTGCCACAGCCTTGCTGGAATTCTCCAACTTTCTGCACTCCTCTCTGGACTCTGGCACCCTAGCTGGAGCAGTGTTCATTGACCTCTCAAAGGCATTTGACACTGTCTTCTACCCCTCCTACTAGCGACCTCTACTATATCGGTTTCTCTGCTGGCCCCTTGCCTGGTGTTTGAGCTACCTATCAGCTCACTCCCAGTTTGTCAAAATCAATTAAACACTCTCAGAAACCCATCCTATCCACTCAGGGGTTCCCCAGGGCTCCATCCTGGGCCCCTACTTTTAGTCTCTATCTAAACACCCTGCCCAGTGCCTGTTCTGGCAAAATTCTTATGTACACTGATGATGCCATTCTTATACCACTCACGTAACTCTATCTTCCTCCAGGACTCTCTCCAGCACACCTTCAATGAAGCAGAAGCTGGTTTGAGGCACAGACTTATCATTAATCTCAAAAGACCAAATTAATGCTGTTCTCCCACCACCAAAACAAAGCTAGACACAACCCCTCCTTATCTTCCCTAGCACTGTACACCCGCTCGAGCAAGTGAACACCTACAAATTCCTTGGGATTACTTTCAGCACTGTCCTCATCTTTTACACCCACATTACTGCCCTCACATCAGCCACAAACACCGGATTGGCCTCCTATACTGCCATGGGACTGCCTCCCACCCAATGCTCTCTGACTGGCCATTGCATCCTCAGTGCTGTCCCTAGTGATTATGGCTCACTATATATGGAGCTGCTGATTACATGGCTCTCAGTAAGATCTGTCTCACTCTAAACAAGGCCTGTAGACTACTGACCAGTGCCCTAAACTCACCCACACCTGCCAACTCTATTCCATGGCCAGTCTCCTTAACCTGGATAAATGTCTCTGCTACCAAACCAGCCTACTAGCTAAGAAAATTCTGCTAGGGCTCTCTCCCCAGGGTATCTGTCTCCCTCCAGCATACCCCCAGCCAAAGTTTCTACCCACAGCTCAGACAAGGCCACCCTTCTGGTACCAGAACTAGGACCTCCCTGGCTCAGAGGTCCTTTTGCCAGGCCCTTCCTGGTTTAACCTCTCCCTTTAACCATCACCAACACCCCACAATTTCCTCCTTTAAAACTGCTCTTCAGAACCAACTGTTTAACACCCACTGCTGTACCTGTCTCTAACAGGTTGCCCGCTGTTCTCTAAATGCACTTGACAAAGTCCTCCAGACTGACTCCTTCACCTCACTACCCCCTCTCCCACCAGGTTCTTTCCCCTGCCAGGTACCTGTAGGTATTCCAGTAATATTTTGAAATGTACAAACTATGTAACATTGTATGTATACAACTGTATAAAATCTGTGTTAATCTATGTAAATCTGTATGTTCGACTTCTGTAATTCTGTAACAATATTGTCCTCTCTGTGATGAGGTACCTTTTTAAATGAGTCTCTGGCTCAAAGGTTGCAAATCTGATTTAATAAACAAATAAAAAATAAATAATAGCAGAGGAGGTGGTAGCATGGTGGATGAAGCAACAAATGAGTGCAAAGGAGGCTGCACAGTCAGAAAATAGTCGGAGGTGCAGGTCTGTACCCCGGTCATATTTGTGAGAGGGAGAGGACAGGGCAAGGTTAGAGGAGACAAAGGAGGTGGGATGGGAGATGAGACAGACCTCACAAGTTGGTGGCCAGGGGTGAAGGGCAACAAGAAGGAGAGCAGGATAAGCATCAGCGAGTCCTAATTATAGGGATTCTATACTTAAGGGTATAAGATGGGAAGGGTGCCAGAAAAGTAACATATGGGTGAAAGCATGCCAGGCATGCCAAGGAGTAGAATGGGGCAGAATATGGGCAGATATGTGGGGAAGGTGGAGGAAGCTGCACATGTGGTACACCTGGGAACAAATGATCTGGAAGAGAGAAGGATAGAGGAGGTACAAGACAGCTTCAGGGAAGTGGGGAAACTATGCAGCAAAGAGGGCCAGTACAGACAGGAAGAGAAGAATCAGTGACTTCAACAAATTGCAGAGGAAATGGTGTGGGACCAAGTGGTATGGATTAGTGGGGACTGGGGTAGTATATGGGAAAACACAGATCTTTATGCAGGGATGAGGTTACACCTCAGCAGGCAGGGTCACAGGTGTTGAAGCAGAATCTGGGGATTTCATCAATAACAGGTATAATTTAAACTAGGTAGGGAGGCATTGGAAATGGGAATTACCGGGGACAGGGTCCCATGGACCTCCCCACCACGGATAGATATGACCGTGGGTGTAATAGGGGTTGAAGTGAAGGGTAAAGAAGCAGGAAGGATAGAACAATGTGGAGAATGGTTTCACTAAATGTTAGGAGCCTGGGGAACAAGTTGGCAGAGTTGCAGGCATTGATGGCAAAAGGAGAGGGGGACATAGCTGCCATTACTGAGATGTGGGCAACCAGGCACCATAATTGGGACCTAACCATCCCAGGTACAAACTATTTTGGAGGGACAGAGATAAAGGGAAAGCTGGGGAGGGTTGCCATTTATGTAATGGAAGGATCAGATGTAATGGGGAGGAAGGGAAGAGGGCAGGTCAGATGTAATCTGGCTGCAATTACACAGCCAGAAAGGGACCAAGATCTGTCTTCAAGTTGTTTATAGACCACTGGCCCAGAAGGAGGATATTGACAGGAAATGAGGAAGCAGATAAGAAGGCATAGTGGCAAGGGAGCACAGTAGTGGTGGGGTATTTTAATCTACTGGGGTGGATTGGAGCATTCCAGCAACCACCTGCACCAGGGAGCAGATCCTCCTGGAAGCATTCCAGGATGGCTTCCTTTACCAGAGGGTAATGGAGCCACTGAGGAGGGAATATGCTAGACCTGGTACTGGAAGATGATGAACAGGTCAGGGATGTAAGGGTGGAGGAACCTCTAGCAAGCAGAGACCATCGCACAGTGTGGTTCTCAATCAATCTGGGTGAGGAAGTAGCCACTATGAAAACTAGGGTCCTGCACTTCAAAGGGCAGACTTTGGCAGGATGGGACTGGAAAGTCAAATGGCATGCATCCCACAGAAATGGACATGGAACAGAAATAGGCAATCATCAAGGCAGGACTGGCTGAAGCCACTAAAACTTGTGTCAAGAGCCAGAGCAAGAAAGCCAGTACCAAGAAACCAAGTTGGATGAGTAGAGGTTGTGGAGAAGGTGAGGAGAAAGAGGAAGGCATTTAAGATGTACAAGACATCCAACAGGGTCAAAAGGCAGAAAAGAATATGTGAAGAAATCTAGAGCAGTGAGCAGAGTGGTAGGGCAGCAGCAGCTAGGAAAGGAGGCTAGCACAGGGATCAAAGAAGGAGAAAATGATTTCTTCAGATATATCAGAGAAGAGGAAGAGCAAGGTTCAAATTGTTAGGATCAGGAGGGATCAAGAGGGAAGTGGGTGGATAGAAAATGGGGCTGAGAAGGCAGAAGTACTTAATGAATACTTCTGTTCAGTCTTCACCAAGGAGAGGATGGGCCCATACCTGAGAAAAAGGGTGAGGTGGGAGAGGGTGGGGAGTAGCAACCACAGATTTGGAAACCATGGTGGAATGGGTGAGGGACAGCTTAAAGTCCCTGAAGATTGACAAGGCACCTGGCCCAGACAGAGTCCACCCAGGGTGCTGAGAAAGTTGACAGAGATCCTGGAAGGGCCATTGGTGGACCTGTTCAATACCTCTCTGAACTCAGGGTGCATGTCCAGGGACTGGAGAGAAGAGCATGTGGTACCTCTCCATAGAGGGCCCAAGGATGAGCCAGGATTTTACAGACCGGTAAAGCCTTACTGCAATTGTGGGAAAACTGATGGAGACAATCCTTAAGGAAAGACTAGTGCAATTTCTTGAGGATAACAATCACTAAGAGAGCAGGCAGCATGGGTTTGTCTCAGGCAGATACTGTGAGACAAACTGTTTATTTTATGACTGGGTTACAAGGGCACTGGACAGGGACATGCGGTGGATGTCCTCTACCTGGATTTCAGCAAGACCTTTGACTTGGTGCCACATGGTGAGGCTGACCTACAAGTTGAAGAGCCTGGTAGCAGGAAGAAAACTGGTCAGATGGATCAAGAACTGGCTGCATGGTAGACAGCAGAAGGTAGTAGTGGGGGAGGAATCTAAACCCAAGGTAGTAACAAGTGGTGTACCACAGAGCTCAGTGCTGGGACCCGATTCTGTTTAACAATTTCATTGCTGATATTGCAGTGTGGAATAAGAGCAAGATCAGTCTCTTTTCAGATGACATAAAGATTTGTACTGAGGTAGATGGGGAAGGAGCAATAGAACTTGGGAGGATTTGGTAAAATGGAAGAATGGTCTCACACTTGGCAGCTTGGTTTCAATGCCAAGAAGTGCAAAGTAATGTATTTAGGAGGCAAGAGCCCAGGACACAATTACTAACTCGAGGATGTTCCATTAACAAAATCCAATGAGGAGAAAAGATCTGGGAGTGCTGGTAACTGGGCAGATGAACCACTCTGCTCAGTGCAGGAAAGCAGCAGTGAAGGCAAACAAGATGCTAGGGTGCATAGCAAGGGGATTATGTCTAGGAGTGTGGAGGTCATCTTGCCCTTGTACAGGTCCCTAGTGCCCCTACTTAAAAGAGACATCAAACTACTGGTGGTGGTACAGCTCAGGGCAACAAAAATGATCCTGGGGTTGGGGGACAGACCATATGATGAGTGAGTTAGAGAGCTCAATATGTATACAGTGGAGGAAAGAAGGGAGAGAGGAGATATGATTGAGACCTTCAAGTACCTGGAGGGTTTGAACAAAGGAGACACCAGGTGTATGTTTAATCTGAAAGGCAGAAGGAAAACCAGGAGACACTCCATAAAGCTGGAATGGGGCAGGGTTCAAGAGGAACTGAGCAGACTAGATAGACCGAATGGCCATGATATGCTGTGTCTAAATTACAGTTAAATGGTGATCCCCGATTGAGAGTGGCTATTGATTGAGATAAAAAAAGGGATAATTATAAGCTCAAGCACTGCACTGTTTATAATCCACCAAAGTTTGCACATAAAGGTTTGGATGATTTTCTGCAATTTGTTTCTAATTACCTATTTAGTGGTAACTGTTTAGTCCTGGGTGATTTTAACATACATTGAGATCCTAATGATGCTTCCAATATTGAATCTCTGTTAACAAATGCAATATTGTGTCAGTTGATTCAAACTTTTACATGGATTAATTTAAAGACTAATAACGATGATTGTGTAGAAAGTCGGACCAGTGGTGGAGTTGCACTTAATGTGTGACTGACAATGAGCAAACGTCATGTTGCGTACCTACATAGCCGAACTGGTGGGTGTGGGGCACAGACCCCGATGAAAGGTTACATACATTGATTAAGTCTGCTATTATGTTTGTTTTTACACTTTTCATGATAATTTATTTTATTTGTGGTAGTTGGGATAGTTGACACGTGTGTCTCGTTCAGTAAGTTACGCTAAGCTTACATTTACAGCAGAAAACAGTGTGCAATTCCATAGCTTTTATGCTACATGATCTGGCTGGTTCAACTCTCTTCACAATCACCCTAATAACCGTACAATCCTGGATTGGATATTGACAAACAATCAAAATAAAATAAAAAGATATGAGTTCTACCAGATGTAATGAGTGACCATCAGGTAATATATTGTACCTGGAAATCAAAGAGAATTATCCCCCATCTGATTACTTACAGAAAGATTTCTGAAGACTTAGATGATGGACTTTTGTCTGATTTAAGTGCAGTTGACTGGTCATATCTGGATGCTATGCCTTGCATAGAGTCAGCAGTTGATTATTTTACAACACAAGTGTTAATGCTGCAGAATAAATATTGTCCAATACTAACAAGGAGAGAAAGAGGAACAGTGGATAAATGGATTACACCAGAGATGTTTAAATTGATGAAACAAAGGGATCAAGCATGGAAACAGTTTTGTTTAAGTAAAATCCAAGGGATTTTCAAATGTATCAGAAACTTAGAAATGAATGTAGATAAAACTAAGGTTATGTAAATCGGAATATTACACTAAACAAGATTCAGATTTGTTAAATCCAATAAAGTTTTGGTCCTCTATTAAATTTTAGTGTCTCCACCAATAAGTGAGCAATCTAGTGAATTTCTCATGCATGGAGTTATTATAAACAATCCACAAGAGATAAGTATAGCATTCTTACATAAATTTTTGGATATGAGTAAATATAGTTTAGAAAATGAGGATCAGGATTTAAAGAGTATAACTATAGAGTCCCAAAATGGTTCAACTTTTCATTTTACAGAAATAAAGACAAATCAGGTTCTGAAAATATTAAAACAAATTCCTTTAAAAATGTTGGAATTGATGAAATTCAACTAAAATTTTTGAAGTTGATAGCTTTCATATTTATGTGCCTTTGACAAAATTATTTAACTTATCATTAGTTACAGGGATTTTCTGCAACAGTGAAACAAACTATAATAAGACCTATTTATAAGGGGAGATCTTAAGATTTGGGAACTATCTCCCAATTTCCCTTCTTCATCCCTAGGTAAAACCCTGGAAAAATATTAATGTACAAATGAGTAATTATCTGCAACAGTGGGCTTCAGCTCCGAGCAGCTTAGCTTTAGGAAATTTCATAGCTTAGGCACTGCTTTGGCCAGGTTCATGAATGACATCAGTGAGGCTATGGATAGAGGTGTGCTCACTGGTGCTGTTTTCATGGACCTCTCAAGGCATTTGACCATGTTGACCATTGCCTGCTGCTTGGGAGCCTAGC
This sequence comes from Neoceratodus forsteri, assembly GCA_016271365.2. Classification (NCBI taxonomy): domain Eukaryota; kingdom Metazoa; phylum Chordata; order Ceratodontiformes; family Ceratodontidae; genus Neoceratodus; species Neoceratodus forsteri. The sequence goes on from JADMNL010000032.1 coordinate 187,912,126, forward strand.
CGACAAGGATTATCCAAATTAGCATTAGAATGGGTAGACAGTTATCTATCAGGTAGGGAATTGAAAGTTCTTTATGAAGGATCAGTGTCAGAGAGCAGATTCTAGAAAAGAAGAACCCCAAGAATGAATTTTGGAACTCCTTTTTTCCATATTTGTGGATATTATACCAAGTAAATTGCCTAGGACTAACACAATTTTATATGCAGACAATATAATATTATATAAAGTTCACATTCTTTAGATAGAATAACTCAAGATTTAACTAGTGATTTTCAGAATCTGGAAAACGGTTTGTTGGAACTAAAGTTATCATTGAATATTTCAAAACTAAGAGTATGATGTTTGGCTCTAAACAAAAATTGGATAAATTAGGGAATTGAACATTTTGATAAAAACTGAATTAATTTGGAGCAAGTGCAATGTTTTAGGTATTTGGGATTGTATTTGGACCAAATTTAACATTTTCATATCATATATTGAATGTGACAAAATCTGTAAACCAAAAATTAGTGCTGTTATTTAGACTTCAGAATGTGTTAACATTACAAGCAAGAAAACAAATAGCTCAAAGTATATTACTTTCACAATTGAATTATAATTCATTTTTGTTTACAGCTTTATCTAAACATGTATTAAATAATCTTACAATGACACTCCGTAGCATTTGTAGATTTGTCTATAAGTTACCTTAAAGTACTCATCACTGTACATTGTACTAGGTTTCTGTGTTTTACAAGTCTTAATTCCATTTATTCTCCTTGTTGGGAGTGGATAATATAATGAGACAAAATGATCCCCCCTCAGTATCCATTGATATTCTTTAGGAAGTTTCTAGAAATTTGAGATCAAATTCCATCCTTTTGCTTAAATTTCAATTCAAGCCCTAAAAATTGGAATAATCTTCCAACTGAAATTAGAACTGGGGTTAGCCATAATTCATTCAAAAGAAATTGAAGCATCATCTTTTGAATAGTTTACAATGTCACTGCTATTTTAAATAGATTGTACCATTGTTGTATGTTTTTGTATTTACTATTTTGTATTGTTTGTATTAAGTGAATGTAAAGTTATCTTGTTCATTTGTTTTTACATCTTGTGACTGTATCACAGTCCTGGGTTGCATATGAAAAAGGGCCTTGGCTCATATGTTAACCTGGTAAACAAAATAAATAAATAAAAGAAATATGCTGGCAATTTCATGTGTTCGTAAATCATCAAATGTTCTGCAATGTACTCTCTGAGCTCTCATGAAACTATGCTAGCAGATTTTTAGATTTTAAAATTCTGAACAACTTTTGCATCTGGTGCACAACCCATTCATCATGGAGGTTAGTGAAATGGGAGACATTTTGATGGAATGTTTGATTCCACTGATCTCATCATAAAATCTGTAGAACTAAAGAGTTCCTAAGAGCTTCACAGAAATGTCAACAGAACACTGATGTTCAGTTTTTGGAAATTAGTAAGCCATCTACTTCATATTTCAAAGCTTGCCTGGTGACTAATCCCAATGTTCCCATCTACATATAGATGTGAAGCAACCTTCTCTATATGTCTCAGATTAAAAACACCAAGCAAAATAGGCTCAGTCTCCAACATACAAAAGGATGTCTTCAAATTGCAATGTTCAGCTTAGAGCCAGACTTCACAGCACTTGTTTCAAAGAAAGAGTGTCATGTATCTAATTGACTGATATTACATTCTATTTAATATATGTATTTATGATTTTATGTTTAATTTTATACATTTACAATCGATTACAATTAAATGTTTTGAGCATTATGCCTTTTGTGTGCATGTTTGAGTTCAGCACTTCCAGATGTAGTGTACTATATGGGTTGTGGCTCCATAGCGAGTGAAGTAACACATGTGGGTCCCAAGCCTCGTGTGACTGAGTACCACCATCCTAATGGTACAGTCTCATAATAAAACCAAAGTTAAAGTTGAAGACTTAGTAGAAGAAAATGTAAAATTGCCACCCATTCTTCAGACATTCCTACATACTGTACTCACGGGTTCATTAGATTTGGGCAGTGAGCGACAGGAAGGGTAGTTCAATCTATTGCAGATGACACAGTGTTTGCAGTGTCAAGGAGAATAATCAAACCACAAAAACATCTCTTGTTGGGCATGGGTATTAAATCCATCACAGGCGAAAGAAAGTTTTAACTAATTTGAACAGGTTTGGTCACTGTGTCAGCTACTGTGTTGTGGAGGAACTCAAAACTGCAGCCACAACCAATATAACAGAGAAAATATGGCTACACCAGATGGATTGCTCATACAGCCAGGTTTAGCCACTGCTTCAACTTTCAACAATTATGATGAGATGACAGGGACACTTAACGGTCATGACGCTTTGCATGACACTCTGGGTATGGCATAACAAAACATACCATCCAGTATTGAGGAGACAGCTGTACCCAAAGAAAGGTCTGAAGAAGATATGACAAGAACACACATGGATGACCAAGCACCAGCAAGAAATGAAACACACACAATAGAAACAAACACAGATAAACAAAGATTAGTAGTTGATGCCCACAACCAGGCAGGGCCATCTTTAACATCAAAGAGCAAATGACACAGAACATTAAAGAAAAGGCTGAAGATTTTGATGAAGACTATTTGCCAAGTGCAAAAAGCAGATATCGCAGTGAATGGCATGACAGGAACAAGACAATGTACCTGGGCACATTCAAACATCTCAGAGGAAAAGAGCTCTAGACACTGGCGAAATACATTTGACCATATACATCTGGAAAACCAAAATAAGACAGTATCATGATAAGGTGACAGAAAGCTCTGAACAAAAACCTCATGCAAGCCAAGAGAAGGACGTTGCCTGGATTATGTCTTGTGCAAGTGTAGATACTACTCCAAAGTGGCATGGATGGAATGCCTTGTTCCTGTAGATGACCTGCCACAGCAGATCATATCATACGTGAACCCTATAGGAATGTGTCCTACAAGACTAGATGCGGTGCAAGACACCATGAATACTGCTACCACAGTTATGGATGAATGCCAGGAGGACTATATGCCTATTACTTATGCCTTTGGCCATAGCAAAACCTATGCTACAAATTCAGTGCACAAAGTCTGCAGAATATGACAGACTTTTCATATGTTTTGGACCATTCCATATAAAATAAAATTAGCATATTTCACAGGTCTTAGAAACCTCCCGAATGGTTCTGGTGGAGATCACATTCTTGTTGAAAGTGGTGTATTGGCATTGGGATCCCCAAATGGACTTCTTCAAGGAATATTTTTAATTCGGGCAAAAGTCTTCACCCAATGCCATCAGCGCATTCAGAATTAAACATTCACAGTGCTTTTATACAATATAAAAGTTTGTTAGACTTCCAATCTCAAAGCACCTGCAGCATCTACTTAATGACCCATCACCTTCCTCAATGGTGGACCTAAAGAATACAGCCGAGTTCAAGACATTGATGAAAGCATATGAAATGTTCTCAGATTTCACACCATGGTGAGCATGGCACAACTGCCCAATTTTGGCTACAGTACTGCAGCTTGGTAGAGTTGTACCACCTCTTCTGCCATTCCATCAGAACAATTGTTGTGCCTCTCTTTGCATATAGCTTGCAGAAGATGATACCTCTTTATTCACAACTGGGCACCACAACTATGCCAGGTGGATGACCCTGTACCTTATGAATTTGCTAAACATGGATGAGACCCACCGGTACTAAGGAACAATTTGAGAATGGAGCATTAACCATTGCAAAATCAAAGAGAGGGTTCAGCATAAATGGCGTAGACTTCACCTTGGAACAGACAATGCCAATGCTGCATCAAGACTAACTGGGATTTTTCTTTGACACAGAACATCAACACAAGGAGGAAGTGGAACATTCTGCAGTCAGTTTGAAGTAAAATTGCTGGACGTCTTATGGAAAAGTTGGTCTTGTCAGCTATGAAGAAGCCAGCCAAGAGCTGAAGAGTTTTAGAGTTAAATGAGATTTGAAGGATTTAAACAAGCTGTTGAACACACTAGACTCTTCCATGAATCCATTACAGGATGCGTTTGAGGACAGCAATCTTTATTCAACAGGTAGTGGAAAAGCAGTATCACAAGAAGTTGCAAACAAAGTGTTACAGGTTACTGAGATAGGTACTTGGATGTATTACGTGTTTAGAGACAAATGCATCACCTAAAGGCAGTAGGTTCGAGGAACCCATCAAAAGATACAAGTTGAAGAACTTTGCACATGATGCAATGAAGGTAAAGATGAAGATTAAGAACAAAGCTAGAACAAATCTGTGAGTTGAAAGGAACTCAAGACCTCTTTGGATGCTTGCTATATCTATCTATCTATCTATCTATCTATCTATCTATCTATCTATCTATTTATTTAATTAATTTATTGCAGTTTGGGATTAATACCTTTGAGTCCTGGAACTCATTTACAAAGGTTCAAGTTATACACAAAACAATTAGTCAGACATACTGTACAAGTTGCAGACATTACAAAAAGTTAGACAAAGCATATCAGTTGCATACATTTGAACGATACAAGTTAGAATACATTGAAGGAACAGTTTGTTTCAGTCAGGTTACAAATAAAATAGGAGGAACAGGGTTTTAAGGATAAAGCATTTCAGTGAGGGAACGTTCAGGATGTATCTATCTGCCACTTCAACAGTTGAACTTATGATGGTGTTTGCCTACCCACTAACCCTGGTACCCTCTCCTTAGGAAACGTTGATGAATCAATGAACACAACAATGAAGTCAACACTGCTGAAGAAACCTGAGACCAGAGTCCAAAGTAACCACACTGATGTTGTAAATGCCACTGTGGTTGATACCATGTTCTTAATCAGAAGTCTTACAAATCTGCCACCAACATTCCACGGCGTGGCAAAAACCATCCTGTCTCTTATTTGTTTTACTTCCACAAATGTAGTCCACCTTGTCACCAACTTTTACAAGTCACCATCAGTCAAAGGTTTTGAATAAGAGAAGAGAGAAAGCATAGCATTGCTTCACTCTCCTATCTCATAACTGGTCCTGACCAAAGCTGACCAAGAGACTATGCTGGATCCCTGTCTTGATCTTCATTAAAGCGGCACTCTTGAGTTTTCTAGCTACAGTATGGAATTCAGATGTGTACTGGTGAAGTTCTTGGTGATGAAAAGCTCATGTATGCAGTAGGAGAAACATGTTACTCATACAAAGTGGAACACTTAGAAGCAGACACAAGAATCATGGAACACATACATTACATTTGCAGTCAAAATGAGGGTGGAGATGTGCATGTAGTGGTCAGGGCAGATGATACTGATATTCTGGTCATTCTACTGTATCATGCAAGTCTAAACGATAATCTCAAACTGCACATGGACCTTGGCCATTCAGGGAACAACATAAGAAGATTCATTGATGTATCCGCTTGTCAGCAGAGTTAGGCAGACCTGTGTGCAGCTCTGCCAGGTCTCCGATGCACTGACAGGGTAAGGCCATTCACCAGCATTCAAAGGCAAGGGAAGGTATGACCTCTAACAAATAAGGAAATGAATACAGAGTACACATGCATTTGGAAAACTGGGATGTCCACACTTGACTAAAGAAACTGAGGATATAATTGAGAGCTTTGTGTGTACCTTGTATGGTCAGAAAGTAAAGAGTGCCAACACAGCCCGCTACAGTATGTTCAATGTCAAGTATTGACCGAGTGACAAAGACGCACCCTTAGAAAAGATCAAAGGAGCAGATGCATGCTCACTGCCACCATGCAAATGAACTGTAACTCAACACATCTGCTGTGGAAATTACATTTCATTGTTATGGAAAACACAGACAAATTAGGAATGACACTGCTGAAGCCAGAGGACAATGGCTGGACCTAGGATGATGGCAGATACAAGCCAACATGGTTCATATGTGAAGCTGTACCACCAGCATTAAGTGAACAATTGAATGAACATGATAACAATCCAAATGAAGAAGATGATGTCAGTGATCGTGATGTCGATATTGATGAGATGGATTTGCTTAACATGTCAGATAATGAAGACAGTCAACAAGAATACTGATTGTTGTACTTAGGTTCATAAAACATCATAAAAAGTCAATTGTTTCAAGTTAAATATAGAATAAAATAAATAATAACATTGATATTAAGCCTTTGATACATATGTTTCTGTTTTGTTACATCTGTAGTATTTCAATAAAACTAGAATTGAAATTAAAGGAAGAACCATTAATTAAAATATACACAATTTTCACAGCAGTTCATTTTTCATTGCAAAAGTGTATTTTCCAAGAAAACGTTCAACTTTGAGTGAATAAGAATTGTAAACCTGGATTCTACACATTTTACAAAATAAACAGTCACCAAATCTTTTGGGCCTAGACACATAGATTAATGCACCTGACTCCTGGACTTTCCCACTTCTAATCAGCTGTGCACATGGGGAGCACTCCACCCCTTCATCCCACTACCCCTACATAGGGAGACATTGCTCCCATCCATCCCACTCCTACACATGGGGACTCTCCACATATTTGCATCCTCCTCCTCTACCGCAATCCCACCCCTGCATACAGACAGTACGCCTAACTACATTCCACCTTGCACATGGGAGCACTGTAACAGCAGGAGACAAGATGTCAGTCAGGCATCTACCTTTCCACACCTGTTCCCAAGCCACATGGTAAGCTTAATCTGGTTCAAGGTCAATTGGCATTCATCTGTATCCCCCTCCCTCGTGCCTGAAAATAGGAAGGATTTGTCTAGTGCACTTACCCAGTCAACAAGAAAACTAAACTAATTAAAGCTCCAGGTTGGGCAGAACATCGATGTGGTTGAGATGTAATGAATGGGTTGCCCTGGAAATGGTGTCAATACCCTCACCACCTCTCTGAATGGAGAAGTACCCCCAATCAATCTTTTATTCTTTCTCTTCTCACCACTTTTCTGCTGATTATCCTCCAGTTTGCTTGCCTTGCCATTCACTCCCTCTCAAGACAGTACTACAGGCCACTAGGCCAAGGCAGATGTTCTCGCCCTCCTGTCTTCTCTTCGGACCACACCACCAGTCTAACCAACATCCAGCACAGTCAAGAAGACATGCTATGTGTTACTCACAGCTCAGCTCTGGACAAGTCTGTTCTTCCTCTAGTAGACCATACTCAAGTTTTCCACAGTTCAACTGAGGTTAGAGAAGAGTAGCACACAGTCCCACTCTACCACCACGACAGTGAATGGGACACCACAACTTGTTCAGCACTATACAGATGATGCAGCACAGCAGCACAATCAATAGTCTGTCTCGGAAGGCTTCTTCTGCTCTCTCTGTTGATGATGTCTCCATCTCCCTAGCCATCAATGGTCCTGTGCATGCCCATTGTGTCACAGCTAGCTCCATCCACTATGGAGACTGCTGAGACACTGAGTTTTTTAGCAGCAGGCCTGAGCCACCTGAAAATAAAATACAGGAATTTGAAATTTTCTGAGGTAATTTTGGGTGGGGGGTATTGAACACCCTGAACACCCCTGCCTACCCCCATGCAATCCACAACAGTGCAGACACATGCAATGCTTACACTTAAAGACACTCCTCCCAGCCCAGCCAGCCCCCTGCCTATGCCCATGCAATCACAACAGTTCAGACACGTGCAATGCTTACACTTAAAGTCACTCCTCCCAGCCCAGCCAGTTCCCCTGCCTACCCCTATGCAATCCACAACAGTTCAGACACATGCAATGCTTACACTTAAAGACACCTCCCAGCCCAGCCAGTCCCCTGCCTCACCCCCATGCAATCCACAACAGTTCAGACACATGCAGTGCTGGCACTTAAAGGCACTCCTCCCAGCCCAGCCCAGCCTCCTGCCTACCCTGGTACATAAATGAACACCAACTGTGACCCATCCCACTTCCTCTGCATGCAGTGAGGATCCCTGACTCTCCGCGATCAGTCCTGTACAAGTTGCAGAGTTGGGGTCTGGGGCTCCAGTTGGACCTGCTGCTGTAATGGAGCTCAAGCCTGCCTGAATACAACAGGACAGCTAAACTGAGTCCCTTAATCCCTACAAATGGAGGGCTGCTGCAGAGATGATTGCTACAGCCACTCAGGCACCACCAGGGATTTAAAACAAGAGCTGGACTATGGCAGGCAGTCTGCCATCCTCCTCCTCCTTCTCCTCCTCCTCTTACACTGACTGCTTGCAGCACTTGCCCAGCTCCTCCTCTACTACCAGTGCCCATCAATGAGTAGTATCAGTGGGTGGCGCCTGTTGGAATGGTCAAATGAGTTTCTTGACTTGTTACTAGCCCCTACAACTGGTATCTCTTTGACTTCCTCCTGTGTCTGGTTGCATTTGCCTGTTTTCAAACACTCAATAAACTTTTTTCTAGTGTCTAGATACAGAATATTAAATAAATCAAAATAAAATATAATTGCTTTGAAGAAGCTATGAAGAAGCTAGAGCACCTATGCCATCTCCTCCACCCCTGGCACTAACCACCTTACCACTGCACCCTGCACTCCACCCTCCTGCTCTCTCCAACAAATCTTCCCACCCAAAACACCCACCTGGCATAGTTTACACTACCTCCATACACCTACAATAAACTGTCCTCCCCACCTCCCCTTCAGTCATCCAGTCCATCTACTACTGATGTGAACATCTGACAATGCCTACCAAGGGCTGCATCCCACCCCCACCCTCACTCACGGCCACCACTGGTGAGCACAGCCTACTACTCCAGCAGCAAGCCATGCCACACCCCCACTGGCCCCTGTACCACCCAGCAGAGACACAATCCCTGGTCTTTCTCCCTTGTTCTGTTTCTAACACTACAATGCCTCGCACTTAGTGTTGTTACTTACAATGATAGACTCTATGTATTAATGAAACTTAAAAGTATGTGTAACCCTCTGTAACCTTATTTGGTAATCCACTGTTGTGTTATGTTGTCTGTATCTGTTCGTGTAACTGACTTGGAACTTTTGAAAATGAATCCTTGACTCAGAGGTATTTATCCTAAACTGAAATAAATAAATACAAATAAAGAGATCATAGAAGCCTTTATTGTGGCTCAGCTTCAATGTATGTTTGGAGAACACTGAAATTTTATCTTGATTGTTTAACTTCCTTATTGCTATTTTGTATTTTCAGGTTAAATAAAATATAATATAATTGCTTTTTGTTTCTTTGAGAAGACAGAAGCTTTTATATGGCTTTTCTTTTGTTAAATCCTTGCACACTGAAGCGTAGTAATGAGATCACCATGATTTTGGCAGCTTTGCACCATTCCTCTGATCCTAAAAATATGTATCACAATGGTTGTATAACTGTAGATCTATATTCAAAGGCTTTAATTCATTATAATTACACACTAAGGCCCAGATATTCAAAGGGTTGCGCTATGCGCAACAGGGTTCTTGCTTGTCATGATCCTATATTGCGCCATTCTGCGATATTCAGCAGGAGGCAGTTGCGCCACTGAAAACAGGTTGAGCAACAGCACAATGCAAATGAATGCATGCTCAACAGGAGGGGAGGAACCATGATAACTGCACAACCCGATATTCAGTCGGTTGTGCAGAGATGTACAAGCGCAACCCCCAACCTGCGCCTGCACAACTAGCAAACCAAAAAGGATCAAGTTGAGGCCACCCACAGGTGAGCTGCTGTATTGCAGGGCATAACACAGCAGCTGCCACCCGTGGCTGGCCCCCAACTCAGTCCTTGTGCCCCACCAGCCCGATTGCGGGCAGAAGCGTGAAAGAACCTCGCTCAAACATCTCCCTAATGCCTGATTGTCGGCAGAATGTATACGACAACCCCTTGCCCGATCGCGGGCAGTATGTCACGACCGTTCCTTCAAACATCTTCATCGCGCAGTATACACGACAACCCCTCAAACATCTCTCATGCCGATTTGGGCGGAATGTGATTCTTCACTCGACGGGGTCCAGCGATCGCTGGCAGAGTCCAGTGATACCCCTGGTGTTTCGGTTTCTCACCATGTTTCTTTTGCTGTCCGGCGGCGCAGCATATTTCATTTGCCGCCTTCATCGCCCGCCGACTGACCGTTCGTTAGCAGCGACGCTTATTGCGAGCCAGAGCCAATGGGCGCAGCAGCTCATACCATACATGACAGTCCTGACTGTGAACATGTTCATTCATTCACAAATCAGACTGTCATGTACAGTATGGGCTGCACGCTCATTGGCTCCAGTTTCTGCACCAATGGGCGGCAGCTCACCGGACAGTCAGCGGGCGGGCGGCGGGCGGCAGGTGGGTGGAATGCCGTTGCCTGCCGCTGCCAGGGGGAGGGTGGTGGGGCTTCATGGGTGGTGGGTGGGGTACACTAGACACCAGGAGATGTTTGGGGGCTGTCACTGGACATTCTGCCCGCGATCGGGCATTACGGTCCACTGGACCACCAGGGAGATATTCGCTGGGGGTCTTTACATCTCTGCCCGCCGATCGGGCACTGGGGGTTGTTTCATCGCTCTGCCCGTGATTAGTCATTGGGAGATGTTTGGGGGTTGTTCATTATACATACCGCCCACGATCGGGCATTGTGGGATGTTTGGGGGTTGTCATTATACATACTGCCCGCGATCGGGCATTGGGAGATGTTTGGGGGTTGTCATTATACATACTGCCCGTGATCGGGCATTGGGAGATGTTTGGGGGTTGTTTTCACATTCTGCCGCAGAATCGGGCTGCAGGGTGCATTGTCCCCGGCGGCTGCTGCCTGGCAGGGTGGCCAGGCGAAGTCCTCGGGATCGGTGCACCCCACATAAGTTATGGTATGCAAATGGGGCCATAATCAGATGCAAATGGCCCCCCTGTGCCTTGCATGAATTATGGCCCCATTTGCATGTCACCTTTTGAATATCAGAAATTTGCGCGTAGGCGCAATGGTGCTAGCATACAGCAGTTTAATGTCAACTCTGACAGCTTGCGGTGGCGCCAAGTTCCACTGCGCCATGCACGGTGAGTGTGGCTTAGGTGATATTCAAAGGAGTTGCTCAACAGCACAGCTCCTTTGAATATCACCCCGCCACACCCCTGTGCAACTATTTTGAGCAGCGCAGGGCTTGCGCCTCAGAATGGCGCAGTTTGAATATCCGGGCCTAAGAAGAATGGTCTTAATTAGTTCACTTAATGTTTTATAATTTGAAGTTTTGCAGTTTTAATGACCTACCAATCCTGGAGTCATTAATTTGTTTTATCTAAACATTTCTTTGCTCAGTTCATCAATAGTCCAACAAGATTCAGAATAAAATTACTTTAGAACAAAACTGTATAAACGTTAGGTTTGATTTTATGCAAATAGTAACTTCTCTCTGAGTTGAACATGCATAGGAGATTAGTTATACAGTCAATTCTGGTTGTGTGCCATTTGGATATGTGCACATTCTGTATGTACTAAATTATCTAGGTCCCGTTTCACTTCCTATTAGCTGCAGTATTAATATAGTCGGTTGTGTACAATGATTTTCGGTTGTGTGCACAGCTTTTCTAGTAAAAGCCTGTTTTAAAGCTGTCAGGTCATGCTTGTAGTATAGCATCCAGCACTCTCATTACCTGTGAATGTGTCCTCCATGGTAAGTAATAGATGATTGTCTTTAGAGGCAAGTGTGTAATCAGGCACTAATCACCTGTCTGATCATCTGCTTCATGATTACAGTCATTTATGCAAAACTAGTTGGGGAGGGGGTGCTTAAGAATTCTCATTCAGATCTATCAGTCTGGCTAACTCTTGGGCAGAAGGTGTAGCTGCTGGACAAGCACTTCAGCCTGAAAATGTTTCCATAAGCCGAATAGGAGAGCCGCGTAAGCCTTTGCCCGATTGTTAGATGCTGAAATTTGTGCCTCTGTGCTGTGCTCGGTGCTGCAGAGAACAATGCTGGGAAAGAGGAAGCTGCTAGCCCGAGCTGAAGGTACTGTCGACAGCAGAGGTGTAGCGATGATGCACAGCACAGAGAGCAATTTGACTCTGTGTGTTTTTTTCTAGCAAACCTAATGGCAAGAAAAGAGAACAAAAAAATAACAGAATATTGCAGTACAGCACACCCGACTCTGTGAGTAACACGGTACTAGAATAAAATTATATTCAGTACAGTACTTAAGTGCTTATGAATGTTATTTTGGATTGATTATGCTGCAGTCCTAAATATAAGATGTATCTTGCCTCAAAACTGTTCAGATACTGACAATTTCGGTTATGTGCATTTTGATTGTGTGCACATATTCAGCTGGTCCTGAGCATGTGCACAACCGAATTGACTGTACATACTTTTCTATTTCTCACAGTTTTAGTGTGGAAATTTGAAAACAAAGGGAATAGCTTAAAACTTATTTAGGAGTCATTCAAAAGTTATCCCAAGTTCAAGATTTAGTAAACTATACATTTTAATGCATTTTAATAATAGAAGTTGCCAAAGGAAATAATAACTGTAAACTGAACTTCACTGTGTTCACTGATATAACCAAATAGCTTCTTTATTGTTTTATAACATATTAGATTGCAGTAATTAGTTTGAATGTTGTGGCCCTGAGGATGGTATGGTGTGTGTGTGTGCGCTGTGTGTGTGTGTGTGTGTGTGTGTGTGTGTGTGTGTGTGTGTGTGTGTGTGTGTGTGTGTGTGTGTGTGCTGTAGCTCAATATGTTTTTCCCAAAAGCATAGTAAAAATGGCTGCCGATTGCTATATATTTCAACTGCATACTACAGAAGACCTGGTTGAGTTGAAAATGCATAGGAGATTAGTTGTACATACTATACTATATGAGAATATTTAACCTTTCACCTTTTTGGAAAACGTAGTAACTGCAGATTGTCCAGAAAATCTGGAACAGGAGGTGCTTAAACTCCTCTCTAATCAGAGAGTGACACCTCAGATGTGGGATGTTATGTGGCTCAGTGTGCATGGCAAGTTGGGGCTGAAAGGTAAATCTAAGCATACTAGTGTTGACTAGCATGACTGTCCTAGGCAGGAGTGTTTTGAGGCATTAGAAATGTAATATCATCTATTTGTTCCTGCCTAGGTTGGGGTATTTGGGACTATTTTTCTATTTACTGTAAAATGTCTGCAATGAGAACAATCATATATTAAGAATTGGTATTGAGGGCCCCATATTCATAGCTGGCCGTAATAGTGCTGCAAAAGTTGCACGTGTTGGTTCTGTTAAGACATTCAAACAGAATGCACAATGGGAACCGATGGCACATTCTGTATGAATATCAGACCCTGGATCATACTGATCATACTGAATAACAGTTCCTAAGCACATCATAACAAGTATGAGTAAATACAAATATACCTTATGCTGCAGTAGCATGTGTGTATGCCTAGCAAAGGGTCCATAGGCCATGCAGGTCTACACCTTAGACAGGCCCTGGCTGTTCTAATGGCACTTAGAATTTTTTCCTCTGGGAGAGTTTTAAGAATACCAGAATATCTTCAGTAAGGGACAGCTCCACATAATATGTAAGATAATGGCACCCTGGCCTTCCATCTCCAACAATCAGCACTAGAGGATAGACCTAGTTCGTGCAGACTGGATGGGCCTTGCAGTCCTTATCTGCCATCAACTTCTATGTTTCTATGGATGACATATAAAACTGATGAATAGTTTTATATTGAATAAGCTTACTTTACGTATCCCTATTCCTGTATCATGTGTATTCCCATGCTAAACTCCAATCTTGTTCTGATATGGAGATACCCATCCACTTCCCATTTCAGCCTGGTTGAGGAAGTCAGAGATTAAGATGTAGGAGAATTTGTTATAATTTTATATGCCAAGCTAGCTCCTTTTTTAATGACCCTAGTTTTATCATTTTGTTCCCATTCTGGATTGCTGATAGGGAGAAATCAGTTAGCAGGGTGTGTTCTTTAAGCACATTACAGAGCTGCAGATAGTAATGGAAATGAAACCAGGGTAGATGATATTTTCCTTTAATTTCTGAAAAGGACATCAGTGTGAGTGAATCCAGTGTAATTATATCACTGACTATTGATACAAGCCTTCGACTAGGCTTTGTTTGACAGCAGGAGGAATTTGTGGTAATGTGATGGTTGGACCAAAGTGGCATAGATTTTAAGGGAAGGTGCGTAGGATTAACAGTGTTGTTTACCTTTTTAGGATGTTAGAAGTGCACTCCATGCATGGGTTGCCTTTAGTTCTTTGATGATATAAACAAATCAGTTAACTAATTGGGTTTTAGGAGATTTCTTTCTGTTTACACCCATTAAAGGGACAAATGGTGAGGTGTCCGGACTGAGCTGTTTTAGCTTGGATTCTATATCCTGTAGTAATGGTAAGTAGTTAATGATGGCTAATGATAACTTGTCGCATATGAAAATGGGCAGACATGCTGATTTTGCTTACAAGTATTAAAACATAAAATGAAATTAAATAATGATTCAAGATTAGTGGTGATTTTAGGCTCAATCCATAAAGGTAGTACTCAGCTCTTCAGAACAGAAGTACTAGCTTTATGGATTCTAATTCACTTCTATTGGCACTGGTCCTTGCTGGTGGTGAGCTACCTGTTTGAGAACTGCAATTTGTAGGCCCAAGTATGTTAACTGATCTTTCACCCAGTTATTATCAAATATTTCTGACAGATCTCATGAGATAAAGGGGTTAGGTTAAGACAGAGTGCTTGTTCTTATCCCAATTTACCTGAAGTCCAGATAGGGATCCAAAATGTGCAGTACCTGCTTGAGTGCCGTATAGGATTGTACTGGATTGGAGAGGGTCAGTAGCAGATCATCCGCAAATGCAAATGTTGTGTACTCTATTGAGTTAGCTTTAACCCCTGATATACAGGGAGACTCTCCAGGGAAGGGCAACCAAGATGATGCAGGGCTTGTACAACAAAACATATGAGGAGAGACTAAGGGACCTCAATATTACTCACTGGAGAGAGGCACAGCAGTGGTACATGATTGAAACTTTCAAGTACCGAGGAGGTAGTGGGGACAAGCACAGTGAAGGGTTTAAGCATGCCTGGGACAGGCACAAGGGAAGCTTGATGGGCAGGGAGTGATGAAAGCCATTGATCACATAGGGTCAGGGCCACATCCAATGTATAGGGCCTATGGACAGACTGGATGGGTCTAGCGGTCCTTATCTGCTGACAATTTTATATACTTGGGTGGTTAGCAATACATCTGATTAAAGGTTCAATTTCTAGAATAAACTGGTATGGGGATAGTGGGCAACCTTATCTGGTTCCACATGCTAAAGAGATGGGTTGGGAAATTAGTCCTCCGGGAGAATCTGTACAGATGATTTCTTATATAGAAGAGAGACCCTATTACTAAAGTTGCCTCCACAACCAAAGTGATCAAGGGCCATACACATATACTCTCAGGATAGTGAGTCCAAGGCTTTAGAAAGATCTAATGAGAGTACTAGGCATGGCTATTTAATTTTATTGCCTGCTATATCACATTTAAAAGTCTTCTCACACAGTCAGTTCCCATCTACCTTGGATGAATCCTATTTGCTCCTTGCCAGTCAATTCATGTATTATATTTTGTAGTCAGGTAGCCAGTATTTAAACCAATATTTTATAATCTGTGTTCATTAAGGATATGGGGCAGTAGCTGGCACAAGATAGGGGCATTTTATTTTTTGTGGCTCAGGGTGACCAGGGCCTGTGTAAGGTTGGGGGTAAGATGTCATTGTCCCAGGCCTCCTTATACATTTTAAGCAAGTGGGAGGAGATTTTGAACTTAAAGTTTTAAAGAAATCTCCTGGGAGTCCATCCAACCCTGGGGTTTTTCCACTAGAAAGTGAGTTTATTGCCGCAAGATCTCATCAATGTTTAGGTCTTTGTTGAGTTGTTCATGACATGCTTTAGGTATCACAGTTGAGGGAGTGGATTTAAAATAAAAGGATATTTTTACAAATCAACACTTTTATGGGCATAAATCTGGGCATAACACTCTGTAAATATGTTGCTAATATCCTTATTTCCACTCAGTATTACTCTTGTTTTTGGATACCTGGGATAATGTTCTGATCCTGTATCTTTCTAACTTTATGTGCAAGTAGTCACCCTGCCTTTTCACCTAATTCCCAATAGCTGTTTTGTACAGAAAAGGGTGTATTCTGCTTATGCTGGGATTAAAGTGCTAATGTCAAATTTTAACTGTGCCATCTTATGGAGCAGGTTATGATCCATGATTTACAGTTCTTTATCTGTGTTTCCAATGCAGCCAGACTGGAATGTTTTCTAGTATAGCCTTGGCTTTTTGTCTTTTCTGAGATGAAGAAAAGCTAATTATTCTGCCTTTATAAAGGCCTTATATGCCCCCAAAGACATGCATCAGAAACTTCCCATTGTCATTATTTTAACGTATTCATCAGTTTCATTAGACACTCATTCAATGAACTGTTTCTCTTTCATTAGAGAGGTGTTGAGCCTCCATCTCAGTCATTTAGGCCTACACTCCCCAAGATTATACCCATGTCTATTGGGGCATGATCAGATAAAATGATAGAGTCAATTTTGGCATCTACTACACAATTAACCAGATTGAACGATATAAGCAAGTAATCTATTCAACTGTAGGTAAGATGCAGATTAGAAAAACTGTGTAGTCCTTTTCTTGTGGATTCACAAGTCTCCAGATATGAGCTGTTGACAGAGCCTTAGTCAAATCCTGTAAGGAGTGATGGGCTTTAGTCATTGTGAGGTATCCTTTGGAAGGTTTTCTGTCTTAATGGGGTCTATCACCTCATTAAACTCTCCCCCACAATGAATTTAAAGTCTGCTTAACTAACTGTTATGCAGTGATCTGATCAAAAATGTGTATTGACCAGACTTAGGGCATAGATATTAAACAATATCACATTTATACCATCCAAAGATCCTAATAAGATTTGGTATTGACCTCCGGTCAGATATATGACTAGTTTTAATAAAATTGACATCTTTGCTAATTAGTATTGCAGCTCCTCTCTGTTTGGAGTTAAACATGCTGAACTCAGCTTGTGCCACCCATTACCTACAAAACTTGATTGATTCATTGTTATCTAGATGGGTTTCTTGTAAAGAAGCTATATCCGTTTTTCTTATTTAAATATGTTAAGACTTTGTTCTTCTTTTATAGGGGTCCCTAGACCATTGACATTCCATGACACAACTTTATAAGGATGCCTATTTAAATATATGTAACTTCAATCTAAACTTAACAACAAGACAATGCACCACTAAACAACTATTACAGAAGCCGGCCCGGTTGTGCTGAGGGTTGAGGCACTGGATGCCACATTGTGCCATGTTGGTTTAAATAATAGTTATACATTTAACCTTAGGGAATCTCCCAGGAAACATCTGAAGGTGATCAGCGTGGGTTTAGTATCTGCTTGGACTATATTATACTGCCACCTAAAGATCTAAGAGACAGTAGCATTTGTAGAGAATTAAGCAGACCACCCAATTTGTGGCACAAGGGTGAGTTACAAGAAATGGATTCTGGTTGTCAGAAACAAAGCTCTGATCCTATTAGGAGTATGTCCTTTAGTAAACCATAACTAATTAACAATACTGAGATTTCTGAGCTGGGTGCCTCAAAAATAAGGGAAATAAGAATAAAAGAAAAAGAAAAGAAAATAACTAATGAAGTAGCAGTTGAGGAACTGGTATTAAGGAAAACATTCTAGGGATAATGGAATAGATCAAGGCCTATTGTTAGTCCAAAAGTGCTAAGCATATGCAAGTGAATAAGAAAAACAGGTGAGGAATTGTAGGATAGCTGTGGCAAATAAATCAAATAGACATACAACCAAAAAAAAGAGAAAAGTCTACAAATAAAGATAGAGAGAGAGAGTCCAAATTGAGGAAGGAGATAATAATGAGTTATCAATAATAATACTGAGGGAACCAAGAAACAAATACCAGGAGTGGTTGAAAATGCTGAACCCGAGGGTACAGGATGTTCATTTAGTAAACATCAGTAAAATGCATGAATGAACATTTTAAATTATTTTTGGAGAAAACCCTGGAATCAGACTTTGTTATACCATTATATAAAGTTTCATGCCTTCCTAATGAAACTCCAAGAAAACTTGCTAATACTGTAATGGGTTTATTAATATTGTTGTTTGATGGTTGCAATCTTGTAAGAAACTCAATCAGCATTATTAGACCAATAATTGGAACCAAACTGGTTTTGTTGAAACAGTTTTATGTTTTGAATGCAATATGCCAACAACCTAAACAATTAACTGATATGGATATTGCAGTAGGGGTATAGTTGAGATGAAGGATCTCTTCTCCAGTTTTAACAAATCTAAAATTATAGTAAAATTGATGTTACAGTTTCTATTGATGGTATGAAACAATTTCCAAAAGAAATAACATTTAATTTAAAACAAAACTGATTGATTTTCTGAATGTTTGTTTAGATTTACAGGCTGGCAGCTATCAAATTATTAAAGTCTCTAGATTAGATAAGGATGGCCAAATTAAATTCTTTGTGAATCAAGAATGTATTTATTATTTATTTATTTATTTAGCTTTTACTAACCAGGTAAGTACACTCGACAAGACAATTGCCTATTTTCAGGTAAGACAATCTTGAAAAACAAAGTATTTTGGATAATTTGGAGATCTATTTCTGTGTTGAAAATGAATATGAAATGGTTATTAGCAATCAGAATGGAAAAGAAGTTGGCTCACAAAGGTGGGAGACTCTGGTAGAGATTTCAAATAGATATGAACCCTTGGCTTCTTTGGAAAGTTGACAATGTGTCTGTTTGGAAGGAGATCATGGGGACCTATCACAAATATTATGGACCTGAAGCATTCAGGATTGGGAGAATCTCTTAAATCTGATATAGAGGCTATCAAGATCATGCCATGGAACTCCACTGGTTTGAAGGAAAAATTGAAGACCTTGATACAATTAAATATTTAAAACAGTTTAACATTGTTGAATACAGGAAATGTGGGCTTTAGGTGATTTGTTTGAGTGGGTACTCTGTGTACTGTAAGAAAGCAACAAAAAAAGTTTGGGAGGGAGTAGGGGTTTGGCTATTTTTATTAAATTATATATGTTTCATCTGAGGAGTTAAGTGTCACTAGCAGCAGCATACTTGTGTCAAATTATTAGGGAAAATAATAAGAATTGGTACATAATTAATGTTTACTCCATCCATTGGGTAGTACTAACATAGATAAAGATTATCTTGTGGTATTGGGTGATCTAATCCAAAGAATACAAATCAATAGCCCACTTAATGGAACTGTTATAATGGGAGACTTCAACGCAAGCCTTGAGATCTTCAGGGCTGCTCTGATGAAGCAGTGAAGCTATTATTGCTAATCCAGATACTAAATAAAAGCTAATAAGGAACTCTAAAGACAAAATGGTTAATAAGAAGGGCAACGATCTACAGAAATCTCTAGCTCCATGGTAATTTTGTTTATATGACAGGACAGAGATCGGAGAAAGGTGGGGAGGGAGGGACCACTAAACTACCAGGGAGTTTTTCTTAACACCTGACAAGGATCAGACATCAGGGAGGACCACTACACTATCAGGGACACTTCGACTAGCTGGGAATTGTGCTTTCTTGAGCTGGATGTCATCTTGCAATTTTAGCTGGGATACAGTAACTCGCTAAACTCATTTTGCTAAAGTGCTAAATATAGGAGGCTCCTGCCCGTTTTTGTAGCCAAAGACATCCAGTCAAAGGTGTAATTAGTGACACAAGTTTTTCAGCCCTCCCCCACCCCTTCCAGGCCTCCTTTAAATACATGTTCATCCCTCCCTCCTTAAAGGAGCTATTTTCCATTGGCTACTACCATTAGTGTTTTTTGCTATGAACTCCTAAAGGCACACATCCATATGACTGTGTGACTGACCACAATACAGGAAGCACATTCTCCTTAGGCAAACTCACCATTAGAGCTAATTTAGCAATTAACATCTCAAAGGGACACACTTCTATTTTAAGACTGTGTACCTACTCAGATTCTTAAGGCCACCAACATAACCCTTGCTGAGATCAATCATCTCAGATGCCCTAGAATCTTCAGATCCTCTCCATATCTCCTTTGATTCAAAATCACTCCTCCACCAGCTCCTTCTCTCCTTTTGAGGTGGGTCACTTCTCCCTCCTCCCTCTGTCCTCTCTTACATTTTCATTCCTCTTGATAAGGAAATCCTAGCAAACACTATGAGATCTACTGCAAGTCGACTTTCTCCTCTATACCCATGCAATTTAAAGAATTATATCTCCCTAGACCTCACCATGCTACTGTGAATTATCAGTAGTAGTTGCTAGCAATTTCTATACCTCGGTGGTTACTTTGCCAACTTTACTTGCAGTCTACAATAGTTCCAGGAGGCTTTTGCTCTAGAAGATTGCCTGTCGCCATTGTTCTGTGTCAGGTTACAGCATGGCCAAGCTGGGCAGTGCTATTGTATTATTTATCTTATCCTTTTCTTTGCTTGATAGAATTATTGCCCAGTGCCTAGCCCCCTGCCTCAAGAATCCTCACCCTCTATCCTAGCCAAACCTTTGTCAACAATTCACCTCCATTTCAACTCACTCACCTCATGTGAAAACAGGATGCCTACTACCTTGGGGTATATACCCAAACCTCCCTGCACTTGTTAAGTAGGATTAGCATAAATACCACAGGCCTGCACTTCTTAAAGTTAACTACGGCCATACACTTGTCCCTACTCCTTCTTCTAGCAGGTGATGAGAAGTTAATCCTGGCCCACAGGGTCCTTTATCTGCTTCTCTGCCCCTTACATGTTGAGGGAAAAGGTATCAAAATCACTCATTGAAACACTCAAAGCCTTTGGCCTAAAATTGCTGAGATTCAGGCATGGGCAACTAATCTCAACCTGGGCATCCTTGGCATAACAGAAACTCGGTTGAAGCCCAGTATACAACAACATGAAATTGATCTCCCAGCTACTCCTGCCACAGGCATGACCATTTAGGTAGAAAGCGGGTGTCTTCATCTATGTTAAGTCTAAATGTCATGTCACTTTGTTCTCTCCTCCTGGCATGCCTCCCAATGCAGAATCTTTATCTCACTAACTTTAGGCAATGTTAAGAAACTACTTATTGGATGTATTTACTACCCCAGCAGGACACCATCAATAAACTGCCTTCCCTTATGTCGGCACTGTCAGCTCCCCCATGACATGGTAATCTGTGGAGATCTCAATGTTCATTGGCTGTACCCCCACAAAACCAAGGCCCATATGCTAGTCTCTGACACAAAGTTCACCCAACTTATCTCTTTGCCCACAAGACATAACTCCAAAACAAGTACTGC
Source organism: Neoceratodus forsteri (assembly GCA_016271365.2). Classification (NCBI taxonomy): domain Eukaryota; kingdom Metazoa; phylum Chordata; order Ceratodontiformes; family Ceratodontidae; genus Neoceratodus; species Neoceratodus forsteri. Next base: position 187,933,449 of record JADMNL010000032.1, read on the forward strand.
AACGCTGTTTGATTAGTTAGTATTGAATTGCCCTCATAGGATCAAAACAGTCAGTGTTTTACCAGATTGTATTAGTGACCAATCTCCTACATATTGCATGTGGTGGAATAATTTTGATGCCCTGCCACCCATAATACATGAATCCAGGAAAATGTCTTCGTTAATGTAGACCATTTCTCAATGTCAATTAGAAATGCTGATTGGACACCCTTACTCCCTCCTCCATAGACCAGGCACTTGATTACTTTATTCTTATCTTTAAAAAATTATCAACAGACATGCTCTACTTACTAAACGTAGATCTAAGGGTATTAAGGTACCCTAGCTTTCTACTGATATCAGAACCCTTATGAAGAGTTGTGATGCAGCCTGGAAGACCTATAAACACAGTCTCCTCACTCAGATTGGCTATATTATCGACAGCTGAGAAATCTGTGTAAAAATAGGATACAGGGAGCTAAACGGCCCATCTCCACTCACTTCAGACTGAGAATCTCAGCAAGCCCAAGGAATTCTGGAAACATATCAGTTCTTGATCAAAGATAAATCGACCCAATGTCAAAGCTCCATATTGTCCAGTGGCCACTTCCTTCAAGATCCCCGTCCATTGCAGAAGGAATTAATCAGTTCCTCACTGACCTTGATAGGTACACAACTCACCTACTGCCAGTCTTGGATTCTCTATCCCTACCCAGTATCACACCGCTCTTGGTCCTCGCTCCCTTTCCACCCAAAACTAGCCACTAGAAGAGAAGTCCTCAGGCTATCATCAAATCTCAAGTCAGAGTGCTTCTCTGGCCATGATTCATCAGAACCCAGGTTTCTCAGTTAGGGGCAGCAGCACTCGCTGCACCTGTTTGTGATCTTCTAAATAGATCCATCCTTTCTGGTAAGGTGCCAAGTCTTTGAAAAGTGTCTGAGGTGGTCCCCTCCACAAGGGGACCCATGTTGTGGAATATTATAGACCAATTTCCAAATCTTTGCCCTGGCTAAGACCCTGGAGCAGATCCTGTACAATCAGCTACAATCCTACCTAGACTTACATCATCTTCTCACAGACTGCCAGCATGGCTTCAGGAAGGCGCATATTATTACCACAGTCCTTGTCAAAGTCTCAACTGACATTCTTAATGCAAGTGATGCTGGTCTTTAACCAGTGGAGTTTTTGTCGACTTGACGAAGGCCTTTGATCTAGTCAACCACCACCTTCTCCTTGGTAAATTGCATCAATTAGGCATAGATCACTTAACACTCACATGATTCCATGATTGCCTCACTGGAAGATCGTGAAGGTAAAATGGTCTGGTTCACTCCTCTTCAAACCCTGTCTCACACAGTGTACCCCTAGGTTCTATTCTTGGCCCGGTACTATTCTCACTTTTTATCAATGAGCTCCCAAACATCTGTGGTGGTGCATCTGTGCAATTATATGCTGATGATGCAATCTTAGACCGCTCATCTAACAATATAGACTGGCTTAACCAAAACCTTAACTCTGATTTCAAACGCTTGAGACTTGGTTCTCTGACAATTACCTAATTCTAAATACAAAAAACCAAAAGCTATGTTTTCCATAACCCATCTCCCAAACCTACCAAACAGCTCCAGATCAGCACATAGTCAGGAGACCCCTTAGAGATAGTTAGTACTTTTAAATTCCTGGGGTCCACTTACATGCCTCCTTCTCAATGGAACATCATGTAACTCAGCTTACCAAAACAGTAAACCAGAAACTTGGGCTATTATACCATCTCCACCCTCTTTTATCCAACACAATCTGTAAAAGATTGCTTCAATGTCCTTCTCCCTGTTTTGTTCTATGGTACCCCACTACTGCTCTCCACCCAGTCCTCTCCCTTGCTCAGGTGTGTCAACGCTATCATAGGATTGGACTCTTTGGCCTTGAGGCGGACTCCAGAAAACACCACTGTGAGGCCCTGTATTCTCTTCAGTGACCTACTTATGACTCAAGGTTACAGTTTTTTTTTTTTAGTTGTTTAACCAGGGTAGCACACTAAGCTGAAAGCTTTTACAGGTGCGATCTGGGAGCACAGGAAAGTTAAGTGACTTGCTCAGGGTCACTCAGTATGCAAGTGTGGCAAGTCTCACAGCTTCCACTTGCATAGTGTGTGACCCTGAGCAAGTCTCTTAACCTCCTTGTGCTCCCAGGGCTCCTGTACAAAAGCTTCTAGCTTAGTGTGCTATACCTGGTTAAACAACTAAATAAAAAAAGTAGAAGCTGTGGGATTCAAACCCAGGTCTGGTCTGCTGGATGTCACCAGATTTGCAGCTCAGAGCCTTAAACCACTGCACTATACTACACCCTATGCCTTGTATTCAAACTTACCAAGTTCTTTAAAATCCCCTTGCCTAAGGGGAATCATTTACAAAAAGCACCCATGTGCCCGCTTAGATCTACTTCCTTACCATTATTAGATCCAGAAACAAATGATTTGATACCTTTTATTGGACCAACATGGATGTTACAGAAAAGAACAAAGTGCTTTAGCTTTCGAACCAACCAGGTCCTTCTTCAGAAACTTTTGGCAGTTTTTCAAATATCCTATACTATTAACACCAGATTATATAGAAAAGCAGAAATAATTCTCATTGGTTTAACATATACATTTAAAACATAATAGAAAATTACATCCAGCTAGTTAACACCAGTATGCCTTTAACTGAGGAGACTCAGAAGGGCAAAGGTTATTAAAATTCTCTACAGCCAGAGAGTTCTTGTCACATAAATTTTAAAATGTCTCAGTATGCCAAGAAAGCATTCTAGTGATAAAAACAACCTTGGAGTGGCATTCTCTCTAATACATGTAAGATGAGCTTACAACTTACATTCCAATTGTCCTGGTATATTAAAGGACAGATAATGAGAGAAAATCCTGAAATTAGGTATAACTGCAAGTTGAAATTAAGCCTCAAATTAACCTACACATATAAACATGATGCATGAAAGTATCACTTGTAAGTGTAAGTGCAAAGAAAAAATTGTTGTCAAGGACCCCAAGAAAACGAAACCATGAGCCTGATAAGTGCAGATTTCAATACAGAGTCTGTGTATAACAAAAATGCACATAATCAGTCTAAGCAATCTAAATGAAAACCCAAAGGAATTACACCTTTTATGAACCCTCAAGTAAATGAGATATGCATCTTAATATGAGCAGCTAAAATGTGACAGTGTGTAATCCAACCACTGACAACTAATAGAAGGAAATAAATGCACACTATATGTGAAAACTAAGTGTTCTAGCCCATAACAATTGTCCCATGCCACGCTCCACCCATACATATGTGTGTACATACACCACACCTCCCACACACACACACCTGCACACCCACACACACAACACACAACAAATATAGCAAACACATTCCACACACACCACGACAACAAACAAAACACACACACACACCATACCCACAACACACAAAAACACAACACACACCAAACACACACAAAACACACACATACATACACATACATCAGTATACACACACACACACACACACACACACGCACTCACCACAGTGTTAAGGTGAGAAGTCAACAATGTAGATAACCATAAACTTACAAAATTAAAGGCCCGCTGAAGAACTAAAGTGTTTATGTCCATCTTTTAAAATAAAGGTCTGTGTAAGTTTAAGTGGAATAATGTGTCATGTACCCAACATCAATGTTCAATCCATCCACCACCATATTGAGAAGTAAAATAAGTCTAATTTCAGAAACCCATCTCTGTTGTGTACTATTGAAATGTCCTTTTAAGACCATCACAGACATATCTGATATTGAGTGATCATCCTGGGAGAAGTGCTGGGCTGCTGGTTTCTCAATCATTTTGTGATTAATAGAATGTCTGTGTGAATTCATTCTAGTGCGGTGTTGTTGGCTTGTCTCCCTACATAACCTGTGGAGGACATTTCTTGCATTGGATAAAGTAGACCACATTACTTGATGTACATGTATAATTCCCTGTATCCTGAATAGTCTGTTTTGTGATGTAACCACACAGTCTGAAGTGGAAATGAGGTTACATGTCTTGCATGTGCGTTGATGACAGGGTCGTGTACCATATGATGTCATGGTATTCTGTTCCAGTTCAGGTTGACTCCTAATAATCAGGTTGGCTAAATTAGGTGGTTGTTTAAAAGACAGTAGTGGTAGTTCTTGAAAAATACGTTACCATTACCGTTATTAGCAATCCGGAAGATGCCCCATCTATCAGATAAGTGCTCATTCACCTTCTCAGCTACCACTGCTTGGAATTCCCTTCCCCAATTTACTCTTCTGCCCCACCTATCCTCCTTCAAAAGAGGTTACCACCTTTCTACTAACCCCACACAACTGCTTTAACTAAGCAACATACAGCTCATTAATGCCAGTCTATGTTACTCCTAGAGATGTGTCTTGTAATCCACCAGTTCTCGTGTTCCTGCTATGTATATATTATATAATGTTAATATCCTGTTGAACTACATTATGTTTAATGGCTGATCTGTTTTAAGTTGCATATCAGACTTTCCACTGTAATAATTTGAAACATTGTTAAATCTCTCTGTATCCTGTATATTATTATTGTATTTATAAATTGTACTGTGTTCACCATTGTCACCCAGGTTGTCACTGAAAAAGGGACTACATGGTCTTATTGGACTTACCCAGTTATCACAATTCTAATAAAATAAATAAATAATATTTTATAATGGGACACAATCAGACATCGGGGAGGTAGAGGGACCAATGGACTAACAGGGCATACATTTTTTTATAAGAGGATGGTGATTGGTGATCGGGGAGGAACAACTGGACTACCAGGAAAATGGTGTTGTGAGTCATCCGAGGGCCACTTTGGACTATCTCTGATGACCACTAGGGTTGCGTGGAGTTAAGAGGTGGTTTTCCTTGGTGATATTTTATCCATGCAAGGATCAACAAAATACTGGCCAAGTACTGGAATTGATGGTTCTGGCTGGGTTCTCTGTGATTCACTGCCGAGAAAGGATCGTAGGGGTGGGATGGGGGTGGCAATTTGTTTCAAGTTGGATTTGAACTTCAAGGTACTTCCAGTGGGAACAGCAAGATTGTTTGAATGTGTGGCCATTCAAGGAGTTGCAGGTGCAGGCTGCAGGATCCTTCTCATTTACTGTCCCCAGGACATGAGAGAATTTCAACCAGAAGTCATAGACTTCATCATCAGACTAGTGTTGAGTCTCCAAGATGGATAATTCTGGGCGTCTTCAATACTTGGGTTGATGATGAACTCTCACAGTTTGGAGAAGACTTCCTTCAGTTGATGCTATCATTGGGTCTGACACAGGTGGTTACCTCTGCAACCCATTTACATGGCCGCTCTCTGGATCTTGTCTTCTCACTGGGACTGGAGGTCTCTGAACTCATAAGTAGAACTGTTTGTTTGGTCAGACCACTGTACCATGAGGATCTCATTTGAATCCCTCCATGATAGATCCTCCCCTGGAGATGGTCAAGTACCAATCTTTAAGGGGTTTGACCCTGGAAGGTCTTATGGTGGTGCTGAATCTATCAAGTATGATGAGTGCTTGCGAGGAGCCATGGGAGTTGGTGTCAGCCTATGACAGGCCATTGCCGATACCCTTGACTCAATTGCACCAATCCATGTTCACCCTTGCCTCACACCAGAGATCCCCATGGTTTGATGGCACTCTCAGGGAGTTGAAGGTAAGGGTTCAAGGTTGGAGCAGCACTGGCTGAGATCCTGGTCTGATGGGGATCAGCTTACTTGGTGACTCATTATAGGCAGTATCAGACATCAATCTCCTATAAGAGGCAGAGTCCCTGTGCAGGAGATTGCTGCAGCAATTAACAGACCAGCTCAGCTCTTCTGGACTGTCAATGGGATATGTAATCGGATCTGTCTTCAGTCCGTTAGAGCTTTTCACAGTCTAAGTGTGATGAGTTTGCTCTGTTTTTGCTGATAAGATTTCCTCTATCAGATCTGGGATCAATTGGCACCCTCCATGTGACTTGCAATGACAAGCCAGTGATTGCCATGGGCATTCCATTTGTCTGGACTGACTTTGAACAATAGGCAGTCAAGGATTCTCAGGGTCACCCAGGAGTTGAGGCCTACCTACTGTAGTCTGGACATGAATTCAATGCACCGTCTTACAGGGCTCATCGATTCATTGACCCAGTCCTCACTAGGATAGTCCAGTGTTCTTTAGTGAGGGGTTTTCCTGAGTCCCTTAGGGGGCACTGGTGGGACCCCTAGAAAAAAACATTGCTATACCCAGACTGCCTGGCAAATTACAGACCTGTCTCTAACCTACCTTTTGGGAAGGTCATTGAAAAGTGATGGCCACACAACTGGAGACCTGCTTGCCAACTCATGACATCTACAATCCTCTCCAGCCGAGTTTCAGGAAAAGGCACAGTACTGAGACTGCCTTGATTTTGGTGTAATGATCTCCTGGTGATGAGGGGTTGAGGAAAATGTTCCATTCTTGTTCTGCTTGACCTCTCGGCTGCTTTTGACACCATGGACCATGGGTTGCTTTTGCTCATCTGTAGGTTTGTTGTGGACTTTCTGGTGTGGTCCTCAACTGGTTCCATTCTTTTCTCACTGGTATGATGTAGAAGGTGGTCTTAGGGCCTTTTCCTCTAGACCGCTGCCCTGCCATGTGGGGTCCACAGGGCTCCATTTTGCTTCCATGCTGTTTGCGTGTACATGCTTCCACTAGGTAACATTATAAGATAATGGGGCTGAGTTAACATTGCTATGCCAGTGATACTCAGCTGTACTTGTCTTTTGTGCCCAAACAACAGGATGTGATCTCAGTTTCAATCAATGCCTTGCTGAAATCCAAGACTGGATGAGCACCAACTGGTTGAGGCTAAATCAGGATAAAACTGAGGTACGGAGTGGACCCTGGTCCCCATGAGTTGATGTAAAAGCTGGTGAAGTCACGGACATAGGCTTGGAAGCTCCCAGCTTCTCACCTCTTCAAGGTGAAAAGTCTTGGCGTTTTACTGGATAGTGGCTTGACTTTTGAATTTCAGGTGTCAGCTGCAGTCCAGAGTGCATTTTACCATCTTAGAAACATCACCAGGATTAAACACCTAATTCCTTGGATGATCTCATCACTAGTCCATGCCTTTGTGACATTGCGGCTTGATTACTGCAATGTCTTTTACCTAGGACTATTGGGGATGATCTTCACCGCATATAGCTAATGCAGAATGCAGCAGCCAGGTTGTTGATTGACCTTTTGAGGTCATGCCATATATGCTTCTGCTACATCTCTGGACTGGCTCCCTATTAGATGGTGGATCACCTTCAAGGTCAGTTTGCAGACCTATGATGCCTTACTGTACATGGTCTGGGGCCCAGTTAACTGCAAGACCCTCCTGCAGTTCTGGAGACCTTACTACGTAAGGACATAGACAGGGTAGAGAAGGTTCAGAGGAGGCAACAAAGATGGTGCATGGATTGCATCACAAGTCCTATGAGGACAGGTTGAAGGCACTGAACATGTACTCCCTGGAGGAGAGGAGGAGAGAGGGATATGATAGAGACATACAAGTATCTTACAGGGAGGAACAGGGTGCAGGAATGCACTATTTTTAAGTGAAAAGATGTTCCAGGACTAGAGGGCATGGGATGAAGTTGGAGGAGGGCGATTCAGAGGAACGTGAGGAAGAATTTCTTCACAGAACGGGTGGTGGACAAGTGGAACACCCTGCCAGAGGAAGTGGTGGGGGCTGAAATAATCACGGGATTTAAGAATGCATGGGATAGACATAAAGGAATTCTGGAGGTCAGGGTGAGGGCAACAGACTTCCTGGAAAACATAAACTGAACTTACAAACTTAAATGGGCAGACTGGGTGGGCCATAGGCCCTTATCTGCCAACACTGTCTATGTATCTATGTATGTAGCCCTAAAGGCCCAAACAATCCCTTCAGGTCAGCTGAAAAAGACCACCTAGTGATTCTCAGGGCTCATTTGAAATCATCTGGTGCCCAGGTCTTTTGACCGTGGTACCCACCATGCGGAATTCACTGCCTCTACTGCTCAGTGAGGCCACCTTGGTTAGTGCCTCCAGAGGATCTAAAGACTGTTTTATATAATGAAGTCTTTCCTTCCTTTTAATTAATTTAAACTGATTTTAACTACTGTGAGAGGTGATGTTTTGTATATACTAATTTCTGTCTATTATTGTCCAACCTTCTGTAAAGGGCCCAGAGTTGCAATGGTTAGAGTACTCTAACAAATTAATAGACTAAATTAAAGGGCCCTTGTGTGGAGAAAATGCTTTGTAAATGGGACTGCACTGATATGCAGGTCCCTCCCCATATTTGCATTGCAGCCCCTCAAAACTTTGCCCTGGTGCAACCCCACTTTGTGGGTGCAAACTGGTCAGTTGAGAATATTTTGCTGCAAAACCTAGTTTGCACTCAAGCAAACTGTGTTTGTGCAAGGAGGGCATTTTTTTTAATTGGTCCCATGTTGTCTTTTTTATGCCTCTTGTTACTTTCATAGAGAACTTCAGCACAAACTTAAGAGAATGATTACTATGTGACACATGAAACATCTAGACTTTCTATTTCCCTTTCTTTCTCCTTCCTTCCTTTTCTTTCTTTCTTTCTTTCTTTCTTTCTTTCTTTCTTTCTTTCTTTTTCCTTCCTCTTCCTTCCTTCCTTTCTTTCTTTCTTCTTTCTTTCTCTGTTCTTGTTCATGCTGAGAGTTGCTACTGAGGGGCACTACTTGCTGGTGAGCAGTAGCATTGGTGATTGGCTTCCATATGATGTTATGTCAAACATCACAAAGGGATTCCTCAACAGTCTTCCATCAGTTCACCTGTCAAGTCAAGTTTATTGTTCTTCCAATAAATTAGAACAATTTCTGGACATTACAATTTAAAATTTTAAAATACAAAATGTAAAATAAATTAAAAATATGATTAAACAGACTTCTTATCTCATTAGAATAACTCTCATAAGAAAGTATGCTGGTTAAAATTCTTCAGATTGTATAAAAACAATTCATTTATCTCTGAGCCACTTTCGGTATACTTTTTCTTAACACTTATTACAGACATTATAAAATTCCCTACCAGTATTGCATCTTGAACAGTCATTGGGTGCATCAATATGAATATCACATCACATGTTAAATTTGCATATTTACTAAGAATTTTCCCCAAATATTTAGAACGAATATAATTAAATAAAGGCATTGAATTAATACATGCTTTAACGATTCAGTGATTCCTCTAGCAGAGGACATTTATCCTGCATTGATTCATTTAATTTTAATTTATTAAAGTAAATGTATTTTGATGTAATAAGTTCAAATCTACGCAGGTTATTGCTTCGTGTATGCGGTGATAAAAAGTCACAAATATTCTTCCATGTTGGAATCAATTTTATTTTGAGCAAATCACAAGGCTTGTCTTTGGATCCTTACTTGGTTCATCTGAATTTGTGTGTTTTTGTAAAAGTTTTTATTTTAAATTAACCTTATAGCTTTCATGTATTTTTATTTCCGCTTGCCAATCATTCCATAAGCGAGCTGACTCAATACTGTGTGCTATTTGAAAAGGGATTTTAACCATAGAGAGGTAAACCATCTTTATGCCAGGATTTCTTTTCCATTATACAGTTCAATGGCATGACATTATTTATATTATTTATTGATCTCAGCCAATATGTGACTATCCTTAGGTTAATAAGGAAATCAAAGGTAATCTACCTAATTCTGTTCTAACTATTGATCCAGCCATTGAAGTGGAACTTGTAAAATATATTTATAATAATATAAAAAGTGGTTTCTGTTGTGGATAATGATTATATCCCCAGATTTCTGCTCCACATGATAGTAGTGGGGTAATTTTCCTCCCTGCTTAATAGCAGGCATTACTGTGAAACTTCCATATTTAAGGTTGAAATCTTTGCAGTGCTTTTGCTGCATACTTTGCTTTATTAATCTGTTCCAATATGATGTGCCCAGAAGTTTCTAGAGTGTAATGTTATACCAAGGTATTTATAAGATGTCACTATTTCGATAGGGACATCATTGTGAAAAATCCTTGGTTTTGATGACATTTCCAAAGATCATTATTTTTGTTTTGTCTAGGTTTATTCTCAGTTCAATTCTTTACATTTATTCACCAGAGATTTAAATTTTAATTCTAGTCCTTTGGGGTCAGTGATAGTAGAATTAGATCATCTGCAAATGCTAGGTTGTGTATGTATTGATCTTTTATTTTGGAGAGTCCCACTGATCATTTAGGTCATAATCTAATAAGGTATCTATATAGATATTGAATAATGAGAGAGCTAGTAAACATCCCTGTTTGATACCTTTAGAGGTTGAGAAATATTCTGTGATATTTCCTTTTGATCAAATCTCACTGCCGTGTAAGTATTGGTATAAAGTAAAACCATAGGGAGGAGTAGAGATGAAGGAGGCCTCAGATCCTAAGAATTTCCCATAAAGTCTGTCTTATTAATGAATTGAACACAGCAGAGAAATCAACAAATAAAACATAAAGTCTCATTTTCCTAAATAATATGTATTTCTCTAGGAGATGAAATAATACAAAACATTATCTGTTGTGGAAAATCCATGACAAAATCCAGCTTGAAATTTTGAAAGAGGCTATTAGTATCTATCCAGATTTGTAGTTTGTTTAACAATATACGAGAGAATATTTTCCTGCAATGTCTAGTAAACTTATTGACGTAGTTACTTGGTTTGTATAACAAACCTTTTTGTGAATAGGTATTATTATGTTTTTGGCCATGACGATGGTATTGTACATTCTTTTAAACAAATATTGAATAAGTTGAGTAAAAGGAATCCAAAATTGAGATTTTCTTTATAAATCTCAGCTGGGATTTATCTGGGCCTGGAGCTTTATTGTTTGTTAATTTTAAGATTGCCATTTGAACATCATCAAGTGAAAATTATAGGTGAGTAAGAAGCATAGATATCCATTGTAAGGAATTTATTTGATCTTTTGTAAAATGTTTTTGTTTAATAAAGCTGTATAATAGGTAACCATGCTTCTTTGGGGATATAAGATGGTAGTGTAGATTGATATAATGTAACCCCTCTTGCAACCATACTCCAAAAGGCCTACTATCATTGTTCAGTATTGTTTGATAGATAAATTCCCATCTTCTTTGTGTAAATTCATGTTTTTATCTTTAAGAATTTTTGTATGCTTTCAGGCATAATTTAATTTACTTTAGTATGGTTTGATGGATTTTAAGATGTTCCTAATTATTTTACCTAAATTCTTCTTTTGATACTGACACTGGGAATCAAACCATGTTGTAGGGATGATGTTTGATCCTTGTATACATATATTTCAGCAAGTAATTCTAGATAAAAGATTCTCAAAGTTTCTGATAGTAGGGTTAAATTTTCATTTTTAAAACATCTTCAGGATAGATTGGTGTAGAAAAATGATATGTAATATTCTTAATTTTGTCATTTTTAAGGATAGTTTAACTTTCCCCATGGAGACCAATGAAACAGGATAAATATCTTTCAAAGGAGACCTTCTTTTATCATCAGAAGTGATCATGCAGCAAGTGAGTGCAGCATGATTACTTTCTGCTCTAAGACTTATTTGAAAATTCTGTATAAAATCAGAAGATTCAGGAGAGATTAATACATAATCTATTAGACTGTTTCCAACCGAAGAAAAGTATGTATGCTCCTCTAAATCTCCTGGTCCCCTACCATTAAGGATTAGTAAATTATTCTCAATTATGAATTCTTTAAATGTAATGCCTGCTGAATTAACAATGGCATCCAATGACTTCTTCTGTTCTAAATCACCCATATATATATATATATATATATATATGGGAGTGCAACATAGGAGATTATCAAATGAGGCTATCTGAGCATTGAAATCACCTCCTATTAATATTATATCTGTGTGATGTTTAATATACAAAGTATTCATGATCAGGAGAGCTCTGAACAAAGATCGCCATATGTTGTATTTGGAGTGTTGGGGAACATACACATTCACAATCAGATAAGTAAAGAAGTCCCATTTGACAATATTTATCAATGCAACATTTTTAACTTCAAGATAATCAATTGTATTGATACCAGCTCTAATTTTGTAAAGGTGGTTAACCCACCACTGGCCTTCAAACTTTTCTCCCTCCGTGCTAACAAACTAAATGTTTTATAACCATTTAAATGAATTTCTGTGGATGCTCATGTCTCCTGAAACAGCAATAGTTCATATTGGGAAACCATTTTTTCAATGGGGTCAACCAATTTTTTCCCTATGCCCGCTATGTTCCAAGACAAAAATTATCTAATTTAGAAGATGTTAAGTCTTTATTTGTTAAAGACTCATCCGTATTGATAAAATGGGGTAGTTATTAGGTAGTCATGATTTGATATTAGTTTCCTTAGTGATTCTTTTTGAAATTTCTTTCAACTGTAAATCAGTTAAAAGTACTTGGATTCTATCCAACTTATAGCATTGGGTGGGATATTCAAAGGGTTGCGCTATGAGCAATAGGTTTGCGCCAGCGAAGTCCAATCATGCCATTCTCGATATTCAGTGGGAGGCAGTTAGCCACTGAAAACATGCTGAGCAACAGCGCAATGCAAATGAAGTCATGCACAACTGAAGGGGTGGATCCATGCATAAAGAGCACAATGCGATATTCAAAGGCTTGAATGCACAACAGTGGATCAGCCGGAAGTTGCTTCTGGTGGAAATGAGCCAAAATAAAAGGCTCAAGGAAGAGGCGCAAGAACTCGACAGGGAATGCTCATGAGGCAGCAACAGGGAGCAGGCCACAGCAGCAGCCAGTGCAGGCCAGGGGTAGGCAGGACTGAATAGTGGCAGCCCGAGGTGTGGGGCCACAGAGTTCAGAGGCCAGTAGGTGTACCGGTGCAGTGGAGGTAGCAGTCAGGACAGTGGGAACAGAACAACAACAGCTGGGGGACACAAGCCAGGGAGATGGACAGTGCCAGCTTCACATGGAAGCTGTAGTAGAGGGTGAGAAAGCATGCTGCAGGGGATGTGGCTGTGGAAGGGCCCGTCGGCAGTCACGCCCCAACAGGCAGTACCGTGCCTGCATCAGCTTTGAGCTGTATTTGGATGTCAAGATTGTGGGATGGTACTGCCTGAACAGTGCAATACTGAGGCAGCTCTGTGAGCTGTGCAGTGATGTGATGCAGGCACCCTCACAATGGAGTCACGCTCTGCCAGTGGAGACAAAGGTAACAGCCTGCATGTGCCTGCTCACCACGGGTACCTTCCAGAGGCCAACAGGGGACACCACAGGCATAACACAGTCGGCCACATCACGCATCCTCACCCAATTCCTCAGCGCACTGCTGCCACATGCTGCGGAGTACATCCATTTCCCCAGCACCCGGCAGGCGTGCAGCAAACATGCAGGAGTTCCACAGGGTAGCACGTATGCCTGGCATGCTAGGGGTGATAGACTGCACCAATGTGGCCATTCACACCACCTGACCCAATGGGGCCGCATATCACAACTGGAAGGTACTCCAGTGTCAACTGCCAGTTGGTGTGTGATCCAGTGGGCGCATCATCAATGTCTGTGCCACACATCCTGGTTGAGCACATGATTCATTCATATGGTATCAGTCTGCACTGTGCCATTGATTCAAGAGTGGGACATCCTCACAAGACACCTAGTGGATGAGTATGCATGTAGGAGTGGCAAAGTTGGGGGACGGGTGGGCAAGCCACAGGTGCCATGGGGTGGCACACAGAGCTAGGGACAATATGGATCTGAACATGACACTAACCTCCACTATCTCCACACAGGTGACAGTGGATACTCACTCCATCCCTGGCTGCTCACACCCTACCGAGCCCCATGATCCCATCGCGTAACGCTTCAATGAGGCACATGCTGCCAACATCATCGAGCAGATGTTTGGAATGCTGAAGCACTCTTCTGATGCCTAACACCTCCGGTGGTGCTCTACAGTACAGCTCCTCCAAGGTCTGTGGGATATTCCTGGCCTGTTGTATCCTGCACAACATGGCCAAAGACTGTGGAATAGCCGTGACAGGTCGAGGAGGGAACAGCGATGGGGCGTAGGTGATGCCGGTGATGATGGGGATGAGCAGCCCCCTTGAATGGCATGACCCTGACTGATCCGGCAGGCCCAGCTACACCGGGACACCATCACAGATGAACACTTCGCATAACACAGGTAAGTCATGGGCCATGTAAACCAACACTGTCTAGGGCGCAACCCATATACACAACACACCAGGGTGCATGACAGCAAGGGAGTGGAAGGGCACAGGCTCACAAACACACCATCAGGGAGGGGTGAATAGTTACACGCTACATGGACACACACACACACCGGAACACAGTGCACAGGGGCAGTTGCACAGCACTGCAGAAATAGACATGTCAAACACACAGATCCACAGACCACCCCACCACCTGTTCTGTCCATGTATGTGTGTCAGATGCTGGGCACCCTTGCACCTTGGTGTACAGTTCAATGCAGGCATCATCATGCACACACACCTGTGGGCAGCAGTCAGCTGGGTGTGCAGGTGGTCTGTGTGTCAACGTGATGGGCAGGGCACCACTGGTACACTGCCCACCAAGACACACATTGCACACAGGGCAGCACCAGACAGGGCCCACACTGGGAGACAGATCAGTCAGGTGGCACTGAGCCACGGCCACCACAGATGCATGGGTGGCCCCGCTGTGACCCAGCCACACTGGCAGGCTGAGCATGGGCCACATGAGGTGTCACCGATGGACCACCAGGGGTCCCACTGTGCAAGCGTGACCTTGTCCACACAGGGTCTGCAGCATGCCGAACATATCTGGACCAGGGTGCTCGGGACACCCACAGCAGAACCTGGTGTCAACAGGCTGGGTGTCACACAATGCGGGGAGCGTGGAATGGACAGTGTACTGCATGGGGTGTGCAGTACAGGGGCACCTGACTGTGCGCCCAATGTGCACGACAGCGACCAATGCCTGGGTCAGCCTGCCAATGGCTGTGGTCACATCCATCCACATTTGGACCATCTCTGCCAGGATTTCATACAAAAGTGGGAACAAGAGAAGCAGGGAACTACAGACCAGTCAGCCTCACCTCGGTAGTGGGAAGATCATGGAAGCACTACTGAAGGAGAGATTGGTGGAACATCTGGTTGTCAATGGACTACAGGACCCAAGGCAGCATGGTTTCACCAGGGGAGGTCATGTCAGACCAACCTCATTGAATTTTTGACTGGGTGACTAGGGAGGTGGATCAGGGAGGGCAGTGGACATGGCCTATCTGGACTTCAGTAGAGGCCTTTGACACTGTGCCACAGAAGACTATTACACAAACTGGGAATATGGGTGTGGGCAGGACAGTAGTGTGGTGGGTAGGTAACTGGCTGGGTGGCAGGACACAGAGGGTGGAGGTAAATGGCTGTCACTCCACAGAGGGAAGAGTGACCAGTGGGTACCACAGGGATCAGTGCTGGGACCAGTCCTATTCAACATCTTCATCAGTGACATTGCATGGGATCTAGAAGGCAAAATTTCACTGTTCACTGATGACACAAAGCTCTGTAACAGAGTAGACACACCAGAGGGTGTAGACAGAATGAGAAGTGACCTGCAGAAACTTGAAGAATGGTCAGGGGTTTGGCAGTTGAAATTCAATGCAAAGAAGTGCAAGATAATGCATATGGGGCACAAAACCCTGGCACAATATATCAGTTTGGGGGTGAGGATATAGCATGCACCAAGCAGGAAAGGATCTTGGGGTTGTCATCTCTGATGACCTCAAGGTAGGGAAACAGTGTGACAAGGCAGCAGGTAAAGCAAATAGGATGCTGGGATGTATAGGCAGGGGCATCACCAGCAGGAAAAGGGAGGTCATAATTCCGCTATACAAGACACTAGTGAGGCCCCACCTGGAGTACAGCGTACAGTTCTGGAGACCATACCTACATAAGGACATAGACAGGGTAGAGAAGGTTCAGAGGAGGGCAACAAAGATGGTGCATGGATTGCATCACAAGTCCTATGAAGACAGGTTGAAGGAACTGAACATGTACTCCCTGGAGAGAGGAGGAGAGAGGGATATGATAGAGACATACAAGTATCTTACAGGGAGGAACAGGGTGCAGGAAAACACTATTTTTAAGCGAAAAAGATGTTCCAGAACTAGAGGGCATGGGATGAAGTTGGAGGAGGACGATTCAGAGGAAACATGAGAAAGAATTTCTTCACAGAGCGAGTGGTGGACAAGTGGAACACCCTGCCAGCGGAAGTGGTGGGGCTGAAAACAATCACGGAATTTAAGAATGCATGGATAGACATAAAGGAATTCTAGAGGTCAGGGGTAAGAAACAGACTTCTAGGAAAACAAACTGAACTTACAAGCTCAAATGGGCAGACTGGGTGGGCCATAGGCCCTTATCTGCCGACACTGTCTATGTATCTATGTATCCTTGCATTGTCCCTGTGTGCTGCTCCACAGCCACACACAGTGCCTCCACGGACATTGCAACCCACATCTGCTGCTGTACTGATGCCCGCAGCAGGCGGGTGTGCCTCAAATGGGTCATCTGCCAAATCGGCAACCTGTCCCCCAGGGATGGAAGGGCCTGATGCTCAACACCCTTGAGGGTGGGCGCTGTTCACCAGGATCAGGTATGGACAAGTCAACAGGTGGTGTGCATATGCCACCGCTGAACCCTGTACCCCCAGACCCAGTGGATGAGTGCCGCTGCTGTCCCTCCACCTGCTGTTCCCAAGGGACCAGTCCTTCAATGCTGTGTCTGCAACAGTGCCAGGGACCTGCACAGCCACCGTGCTGCCCCACGGTGCTGACAGGCACAGCCTGGGACTGTGCTGATGTGCTGGCACACATGTTGGAACCTCTAGGTCCATGGGCATGTGCTGTCCTGCTATGTGTCCTTTATGTGACACACCGTGTCACTGCCCATAGCGGATGTTGCATCATCAATGGCGCAGGTTTGTGCCACAGCCTCAGCCACAGTGTGCTGGCATGCCAGACTGCTGGGACACAGGAAGGGCACCTCACACCTGACTCACCGACATGGGAGATGGTGGCCAGGCGTGCACACTGGTGCAATGCACGCCGGCTACCAGCAGAGGTGTGGACCTCCTCCAACCCTGGCTGCACGTCCACAGTGCATGGGTCCACCACCACTATCCCTGCAGGTGCACAGGATCTGTAACAGAGAGGAGAACATGTTAGTGCATGGGATCAACCTTACCCCCACCATGTCATACCATGCAGTGATGAGCTTCCACCTGTCTGGAAGCCACCTCCTGGAATGCCTCGATGGCACTGCACTGCATGGATGCAGCAAGACAGTCCTCCGGGGGTCAGCTGCATCACCTCTGGCTGGCCCCCACCTGTGGCAGCGTGCCGCTCTGAGTGCTGCCACCTTCCTCCTTAACCCATCTCCGTGTGTCCCCACCATCTTCTTACATTCCTGCATGAGCATTGGTGGCTTCCGCAGGTTCATGGCATGAGCTACCCCTCCCATGCAGCAGCACGGGCCTGAGGGTGCCCCACCATCCACTCTTCATCCATGTAGGCCTCAGAGTGCCTCTGTTTCAGCCTTTGTGAAGTTGAGCCTCTCCTCCACCCACCATCATCCTCCTCACCCAGTCCTTGCTCGGCCATGTCACAGTCTGTATGGGTGGAAGTGGAAACCTGTGACTGTGCAGTTCACAGCATTATCCCATGACCATAGCCCATAACATCACACAGCATGCAACAAACCTATCACCTGCAGTAACCAACTATGGCCACTGCAGATCACTGTGCACATTTATAGCACAATGCATGCAAATTAGAGTGCAGCAACTTTAATGGGATGCAAATCGCACCACTGCGCCTTTGAATGGCTGATCAGCTGATTTACATATGACGGCTGAATATTGCACTGTTGTGCTTTGCGCAATATGGTTGATCCTATGATGCAGTTCTGTGACTGCATAGTACACCACACTGCACATGCCCGGGTGCCCTAAGCAGGTGTCTGCCATGCTGATTACATGCTGTGCGCGTCAGCTATTCCAGACATGGCCACCATTGTGCCAGTGGTTCTACAGCGCTGGTCACCACATGGTGCTGTGGCACAACTGCAAAATAGTCCACTGTGGCACTGGCATGCAGGCGCATACCAGCGCTGGATGTGTAGATGTCTGATGGTGCTGTGCATGGCCTTGTGCCAGAGGCATGACCTTGTGCCCTACCTTTGCTCCCTTTGCGCTGTACATCTGGCATGTGTGCAGCTCTATCGTGCTGTTTGATAACAATGTGATAGGGACCAATGGTGCTGCCTGAACAGCACGATAGGGACAGACGGTGTCGTATTGCAACATTTCCACATATGGTTGCCGACCGCGGTGCGCCATATTGCCTACTATCGAAGCTGATGACATGGCACGCAGAAGAGCTCCCAGTGAGTGAGCTAGAGGTGGCCAACTTAGTGGCCGAGGTGGGAGCCCCACTATGGGCCACGTTTGGGGAACTCTCACACGTGGTCTGCACCCAGGTGGTGGCAGGTGGCCACTGCCCTGGAGCAGGTCACAGGGTGGCACAGGATGGCGGAGCAGTGCAGGCACCACTACAGTGACCTGTGCAGGAGGGAGCAGGCACTGCTCGCATGCTTCAGGTCCCATGCCAGGAGGGGCATTGTGCCTAGGCCAGGTGGGTGAGCCATCTATGCACTTGTATTGTCCGAGAGGGGTATAACTGTGTACTGGGGACAGAGCATGGGGAGGTTGTTCCATGGTTGGCTGTGTCAGTGTTTGCAGGTGTGTGATGCATGGGTCTGGCTGTGTGGGCAGGCACACTCATTGTGCAGGGGTCTGTCTGCATTTGAATCTCACTGTGTTTCTCAACATTTGTTTCCACAGGTGTGGAGGAGCAGAGGAGGGCCCAGGCTGAGGTGCACAGGGGAGCTGCAGGGTGGCCAGCGGAGGAGGTGGAAGTATGTACCTGCAACAGCAGCAGCATCAGCAGCAGCCACCACAGCTGCAGCAGTGGCTGGATGAGGGTGAGTGACATTACATCATGGATGCTATTGCGTGCAATGAGGGGTTAGGCATAGTCACCATACATGGACAACACTGCCATGCACGTGACGGTGACAGTCAGCACTGTTCAGTGGCAATGCATGTCTGTGAGTGCATCACTGGTGGTCCATGCATGCACTGGTCACATGGCTGTGGCACTATCTTCCCACCACGAAACATGTCACTGTACTACCTTGGTTGTGCTGTGCTGGGCATGGGTGGGTGTGTGTGTTGTTGTTGCCTGGTTGGGCTTGGCCCTGCACGGTCACTGTGAGTGTGTGCAGTCCATCACAAGGGCAGGGCACTTGGCCATATGCCATGCATACTGGTGGGCTTCAGGCGTGTACAGTCCTAGCCATTGATTCTGTTCCTTGCCCTAGGTGTCCAGGTCCTGCAGGATAGAGCAGGCCATCCACCACCTGTTGGAGATTTCCCAGGAGTCACTCAGCATCCTCAGGGAGATGAACCGGAGGAGTGTGCGATGCCGGTGAAGGACACAAGGGTCCGAGCCAGCTCGGACCTGCAGCCTGGGGGCAGTAGTTGCCACACATCTACACCCTTTACCCTTCCTCGCACCCTACCTTCCCTCACCAAGTTCTTCACCCTACCCCACACCCACCCCTACCTTGTACCTGTACCCCACCCCTGTATTGTACATAATTGTAAATAGTGTTATTGTTGTTCCTGTTATTGTTCTTGTTCTTGTTCTGTTTTCATTGAATATATATATCTATTTTGTTATGAATACTGTGGTGGTCTCTGATTTGCAGCTGACTATAGGTGCTCAGTTGCAGTGGTTTGCATGGCATCTGGTGTGGTGTGGTCCTGGGATGTGTGTGTGTGCATGGGGTGTCCCTGGTGTGGTGGTGGCTGTCAGTCGGTCTGGCGCAGTGCTGCCCCACACCACTGTGGGCACTTGGTGGGTCTGGCTTGTATGGATCTGTGGTACACATGGTTGCATTGTGCCAGGTGGGGGCATGGTGGTTCCGCAGTGCCAGTCACAGTCACTGCTCATGGGTGGTGTCTTGAGTTCCAGAGCACAGTGTGCTGTGCACAGTGGGGCTGTGGTACACCTGGGTTGTCCGGCCCCTTTGTGTGGCAGTATTTGCTTGCCAGTGGGTGTGCTGGGCGCCGGTCCCAGCTGTGCTTTGTAGGCTTGTCCCCATGGGCCAGTGGATATTCCGTCCCTCCACCGGTGATGCTGTACTTCAGGTGTAGGGTGTGTTGTTAGTTCTACACTGTGTTCCTGCGCCTGCCTGTGGCATGGGTGGTGAGCACCTGCCTACCTCCTGGTTGTGCTGTTCCATTGCTCTGATGCTGGGGCTACCTGCTTGTGCTATGGTGCACCTCGACTGCTCAGCTGGGCTGGCCTTGTTGCACTATGGCGCAACGTAGTGCTCAGCTTCCCTGCATGGTTGCGCTTATGGCACAGGTTGTGCGATATT
The DNA here is from genome assembly GCA_016271365.2 of Neoceratodus forsteri. NCBI lineage: Eukaryota > Metazoa > Chordata > Ceratodontiformes > Ceratodontidae > Neoceratodus > Neoceratodus forsteri. The sequence continues at coordinate 187,954,008 of JADMNL010000032.1, forward strand.
CAGACGCTGGCTGGTTGCGCACTTGACTTGCTCCACATTTGAATATCGTGTCTGTTGCACATATGTAATTGACTTGTGCTTGTCCTGCTATTGTGCACATTTTGGGCACAGTTTGAATATCTAGGCCCTTATGTAATAAGTTCCTGTATAGAGTTTCTGATTTTATTGCCAAGTCAATTTGAGAATCTGTTTCATCCTTATGGACTCTCCTGACCTCTCCCAAGTCAGCTTTTGCTATTTCTATATCCAGACAGGACTCAAGAAGGGTTCTAACAAGGGAGGGTAATCTATGGCTGTTGTTTCCTTCAAACCTTGCTATTCCAAATAGGGAGAGATGATAAACATCTGGTATTTTATCGAAATTCCAATTAAGCAGTGTTAATGTTGAGGTTATAGATTCAATGGGAATCATAGGACCTAGGAACTAACAGCTTGGCAGAAGACACCAAGAGAAAGGACTGCTGTGTGACTGAACTTCTCTGCTGGGACTAAAATAGAAGAACTTTGTATTTGGACCTTTAATTTAGGGTAAAAACTAACATACAAAAAAAGTGTGTGTTTGGGTTAACTGAACTGAATGGGTAACTGAAAGTCATCTAGGTGTAAATCTCAGGTGACTGAAAGGACTTAACTGCTGTGAGGTTTAAATTACTTGTAGAAAGATCTGGTAAGTAGGGGGAGTGGCTTAGCTAGAAGGAAGCTACATTTAAAGACTGCCTTGGAAAGATTCTGCTAATAGCTTGGCAGAAGACACCAAGAGAAAGGACTGCTGTGGGACTAAACTCTCTACTGGGACTATATTGCCTCCACCCCCACACTCAAAGCTAGTTCTATTTTTATAGGCACAGGATTTGACTGACAACAGGAACTTCCTGTTTAGGGGCAGGAAGTGAGTGATCACAGAACCACCAAGGACCCACCATCCTAGAAGGGCAAGAGTAGCTCTGGCCCTCTAGCTGCTGGAGGTCTGCCTCTGAACAAGTAAGTGGTCTACTGAGAAATATAGGATATTCTTGTCTCAGAACAGGACAATCAGGAGCTTAAAGGGCACACAGGCAGAAAGTAAGGAGAGAGAGAAAAAACAGACGAAAGAGTAAGGATTGCAAACAGTTAAGGGGTCAGAAATAAGACATGGTTGGAGTGGTGCAGTGCAGTGGCTGTGGAGCAGCAGTCTTCCGGGAGATATTCTGAGGATGCGGTGTTGTCCCATCTGCAGACACCTCTCTGGGCTGAGGGAGGAGGTTGCTCATCTCCAGGCTGAATTGGCCAGGATTTGTGGGACCTCCTCTTCCATCCAGGGACCACCAGTGCCACTGCCGTTGCCTCAGAAGTTGCCAAGAAAGAGGAGTGGTTGGACCACAGTGGGCCAGAGAGGGTGAGGTGGTGGAACAGAGGCACATCCCTCAGTTGTACTCTCCACAATTCCTATGCCATTCTGGCAAAGTGTGGTTCCTCTATGGAGGCACCTACAGTGGAGACCAAGGAGGATGTTGGGACCTCCACAAAGGAGACCCACAGGAGGGTGGCAGGGGACCCTGCAGGGAGGAAACAACTCCTGGTGGGACTCCATTGTTAGGAAGGTAGAACTGGGTAAGGAAGGGAGAGGGAGGTAAGGTGCCTGCCTGGCACCATGGCTTGAGGGACAGGGAGCGAATCCTCAGGATTGCCGGAGCAGCTGCACAGGGAGGGAGCTGGATGTCATTGTCCACCTAGGGACAAATGACCTGGCTAAGAAAGGGATTAGAGAAGTGCAGGAAGAGTTTGTGGAATTGGGAGGGCCTTAGTCAAGTAGCACGACGGTAACCTTCTCGGAGGTGCTACCCATCTATGGCATAGGAGAGACTAGGTGTTCTGTACCATGGGATTCAATCAGTGGTTGAAAACTGGTGTAGACTCAGGGATTTGGCTTCATTGGGGACTGGGTCCACCTGGAGTGATGCAAGCCTATACTGGCATGATGGGCTGCATCTGTCCAGGAGGGAACCAGGATCCTAGGTGATAGGTTTAAATGCTTCATTGGCAAGCTTTAAACTAGCAAGGGGAGGCACTGGAAAGGAGCAAAGAAATCCTAGCTCCCCCAAACAATCACAGTAGTAAGTGTGGCAAACACCAACATGGAGGTGTCGATAGGGAGAAGGGCAGGGGTAAATGGAGAAAGTGACAAAAGCAAGAAGGACAGGATGGGACAAAAGGGGTAAGGCCATCAGGAAATGGAGGGTAATGAGTACCAATGCCATAGTCTGGGCAACAAGCTCCTGAGCTGGTGGCCTTAATGGAAGAGGGATGCCTGATATCGTAGCAGTCACAGAAACATGGTACACAGAGAACCATGACTGGATGTTAACATACCAGGGTACATAACTTACAGGAGAGACAGGCAGGGAGAAGAGGGGAGGAGTAGCTTTCTATGTAAAGGAAGGGATAAAAGCAACTGAACAAAAGAGTAAACAGGGAGGAGAGGAGGCACTGTGGGTCACCTGGAGACTGGAAAGGGCACCAAATCCGCATAGGGTTGTGTACAGACCCCATGTCAGGGGAAGGAATGGACAAGGATATGATGGAAGGCATTCTTAGAATGGCGAGAAAGGGAGATACTGTTGATGGGAGACCTGAATATGCCAGATGTTAACTGGAGCACATTTGCTGCAGCCACATCCAAGAGCAGGGCCATTCTTGACGCCCTACAGGTGGCAGGCATTAGACAGCTAGTTTCGGAACCCACTCATGAGGGAGCAATCTTAGACCTCGTACTCTCAAATGGGGGCAGTGAGAGGATCTCAGATCTAGAAGTAGGTTGCCATCTGGGGACAAGTGACCATCAAACAGTGTGGTTCACGTTAAACTCAGCTACAGAGTCAAGCCATACAAAAGTGAGGTACTGGACTTTGGAGGGCTGACTTTGGCAAGATGGGAGAGTGCTCAGAAAAGCACTAGCAAACAGGCTAGAAGGAGGTGTGGAGAAACAATGGGAATTATCAAAACTGCCATCACAGAGGCAACAAGCCTTGTGTGAAGCAAATAAACAATCAAAGCAAAGAAAAGCCACTATGGTTCTCAAGAGAGGTGGCTGTGAAAGTCAGGAAGAAAAAGATAACATTCCGGAAGTATAAGGAAACACAGAAGGAGCAGGACAGAGAGCTGTACCAGTTAAGGCAGAAAGAAGCAGGAGGGAAGTCAGAATAGCAAAGGACCAAACTGAGGAAAAGATAGCCAACTCAGTTAAGAAGGGGATAAAACCTTTATAGGTACATCAGCAGCGTAGAAAGAAAAAGGAGGATAGTGAGGCTGAATAGAATGAACGGTGGTGGGCAGAGGGGACAGTGAAAGCAGGAATACTGAACAAATATTTCGCTCAGTATTCACAAAGAGGAGGGGAAGTGCCTAATCCAATTAACAGAAGCACTCTTGATAGGGGGTCGATCCCAGTCCTTTCACAGAAGAAAGGGTCTGCAAGAACTCCTAAACTGAAGGTGGACAAAGCAATGGGCCCTGATGGAATTCACCCAGAATTCTAAAAGAATTAAGGAAGGAACTAGTGAAACCACTGACTACTCTTTTAATAAATCATGGGAGGATGGTGTGGTACCGAGGACTGGAGGAAGGCGGATGTGATTCCCCTTCACAAAAGTGGGACCAAGACAGAGGCAGGAAACTACAGACCTGTCAGTCTGACCTCTGTGGTAGGGAAAGTAATGGAGTCACTTCTGAAGGAAAGAATAGTTGAGTACCTAGAGGTCAGTGGAGCACAGGATCCAAGGCAGCATGGGTTCACAGTGGGAAGGTCATGTCAGACGAATCTAATAGATTTTTGACTGGGTAACCAAAGTAGTAGACCAGGGAGGGCTGTGGACATGGCCTACCTAGACTTTAGCAAGGCATTTGACACAGTCTCACACAAAGATTGATAGTCAAATTAACTAGCCTGGGAGTGGGTCCTAGGGTGGTAGCCTGTGAAAACATTGGCTGGACAACAGGACACAGAAGGTAATTGTAAATGGAGTCCACTCTGAAGAAAGGGCGGTTACTAGTGGGGCACCGCAGGGTTCAGTATTGGGTCCAGTCCTTTTAATGTCTTCATCAGTGACATTGCAGAGGGACTGGAAGGAAAGTATGCCTTTTGCAGATGACACAAAGATCTGCAACAGGGTTGATACACAAGGAGGCGTGGAAAGGATGAAAAGGAACTTGGCAAGGTTGGAGGAATGGTCAGATGTATGGCAGCTAGGATTCAATGCAAAAAGTGCAAAATAATGCACCTGGGAAACAAGAACCCAGGGAAGAATACACAATTGGTGGGAGGTAGTAACAACAACAAAACAGGAAAGAGACCTGGGGATAATCATATCAGATGACCTTAAGGTTAGCAAGCAATGTGAGAAGGCAGTAGGGAGGGCTGGGGTATACTGGGATGTATGGAGAGGCATCAGCAGCAGAAAACAGGAAGTTGTTATCCTCTGTACAGACAGTTGGTGAGAACCCATCTGGAATACTGTGTCCAGTTCTGGAGACCCCATCTCCGCAAGGACATAGACAGGATAGAGGCAGTCCAGAGGAGGGCAACTCAAATGGTGCAGGGTCTGCAAGAGAAGCCGATGAGGAGAGACTAAAGGAGCTTACTATGTATACCCTTGAGGAAAGAAGGAGGGGGACATGATAGAAACTTTCAAGTACCTCAAGGGAATCAACAATTCCAAGAGGGTAGCATCTTCAGAAAAGAGACTTGCAAGAACAAGAGTACACAATTTAAAGATAGAAGGAGGGCGGTTCAGGGCAATGGAGGAAGTATTATTTCACAGAGGGTAGTGGATGCATGGAACAGCCTTCCTGAGGAAGTTGTGGGGTCTAAAACTCTGGGAGAATTCAAGAATGCATGGGACAGACATAAGGCAATTCTTGTGGGGGCAGGAAGATATAGGCTGTTGGTTAACTAGGATCTGTGGCCTATCCTGTAGGTAGGAAATGGGCAGACTAGATGGGCTCTAGCGGTCATTATCTGCCATCAAAGTCTATGTTTCTATGTTTCTATGTTTATTGGAAGATTCCTATTCCCGTGAGCAAACATCCATATAGTAGACCAATTAATTGGAGAAGAGATTAAAATATCAAGTTTATTTAGATGTGTTTGTTTAGCCCAAATTTCTTAGCTGTATCCATATCAGATAATAATATGTAAACTGGCTGATTATCTATTGATTGATCTCTATAGACCAGTTTTATGTTGGAAGCTGCCTGTAAGTTCTAGTTCTGCTTAAAGCAGATGGGACATTAGGAAGATAATGAGTCAATTGTTTCATAGGGTTTTGTATAGATATTTTCAATTTTAAAACTACCTCTTTCCCTGTAATAGTAATGGACTCTGGATTATGATTTAGAGAAAGAAGACTCTGCAATTTAAGATTCTCAAAATATGCCACATTTGAATCTATATTTTGTAGAAAGTTATTACCTAAAGAGCACTGTTCCGTTAGAACTAAGGGAGCTTATTTTATCTTCTTTAACCTGGCTTTTGTGGTCCTCATTACTTGTTTTATTTGGTTTGTAATATTTGTATTTACATTATCTGCTATAGCCTGTTTTTTTGTGTGTTATTTTACATTGTTTTTCCCTTATTTTTATTTGATTTTTTCTATCTCAGGTTTCTGTGATCTCTTTTTTTCACTTTTTTCTTTAATGAAGAGTTCGATAGTAAATTGAAGAAAAGAGGGCCTATTTGCCTTCTCAGTAAAGCACTTGTTATCTTTATTATTAATTTTCTGAAATGTCTGTGAGTTTATTTATAATGAAATCAGACAATCTTTCTACGTGATGTTTTAATTCATTGTATGCTTCAAGAAAAACTATATTCGCCATCACTGGATGTGTTAATGCTTTAATTGTATACTTGAGATTGTATCTGGGCATTGCTTAAGGAATTCAGGATCTAATTTAATTGCTTCAACTTCTTTATCTAGTTTATTTAACACTTTTCTGGGAAGTCAGTCAAAATTTGTGAGTCTGTTAAATAATCCAAATAGTGATCCATGCTATTAATAGATTTAGAAGGACTAAAAAGACCCATATAAGTAGGGCAAAGTGAAATTTCTTGTCCTTTAATAGGGCTTTTTAGTAAATGAGTACTTGGTAATTATCAGAGAGGTTATCAGAAAGATTCACTTTAATCTGGCTGTCCAGTGTTGTGCCCCATGAGATTTCTTTGATTTTTGAGAAAGAATTCATGATTTTCCTTTGACTAAATGGTTTATATAATTGGGGTCTGAATTATTTTCCTCCAAGTCTATCACAGAATCTCCATTATAAGATTTAGTTGTTAGATGTCTAATTTCATTTTTCCACACTCGATACTTTCAAGTAACTCGAGGTCAGTTTGGTCAGGTATAGCCAATGATAAATCTTGATTTGAGCCCTCTCTATACTGGCTTTCTGTCTATAATAGTTAGAATCCCATTTGGCTCCAGGAACTATGGCTCTATAGTCATATGCAGTTTCTCTTTACATAATAGGAGGAAAGGACTGATGCATTACTCCAGGGTTCTTTAGAGTAGAGGCTGATAACCAGATCTTGGGTAAACACACAACCATTTTTGTTTAGTCTCTGGTTACCTCTTGTTTACCCTACCTATTATATTTTTATTCACCACTTTGCTACTTCGTGTATGCATGGTTTTACTAATTAATCTTTTCCTAATATAAATGTATTTCTAGTAATAAATGTTTAAACCTTAAAATCTTAAATAATATAGAACAGTTAAATAAAATGTAACAATTCCTAGAAAAAAAGGGCAGGATGGAAAATGCGCTCACAAGAGGTGGTCTTAGTCCATGTCTGAGACAGTCAGGTATACTGGAATGCAGTGAACCAAGGTCCCAATATATAGCCAAGAAGTTCTCTTCCCGGAAGAAAGTCAATCAGAAGAGTCCCAATATGTAATCAAAAGTTCTCTTTCCCAAGAAAAGTCAAACAGCAGCTCTTTTTTTCTAAATGTGGAGTTAGGAAGTCAAACAGTCCAGTTTCACCAATTGCTGTTGACGATGTGGATACGCCAGACAAAGACTGTGTGACACTAGAATCAACAAACAAAACTTTTAAAGAATTTTTATAACTCAATATAATGGTTCTGATTAAAGTTAAAATAAACTTATTTCAGTAATCAAAATGTGTGGGTTAGAGCCCAGAGCAGAACCTAGAGAGCCTAAACTTATGTCAGTAGTTTAAACACTTAGGGCGGATATTCAAACTGCGCCCAAAAGTGCGCAACAGCAGGAGCAAGCATAAGTCAGTTGTGCACATGCGCAATACACGCCGATATTCAAACATGGAGCAAGACAAATTGTGCAACCAGCCAACATCTGAATATCGCATAACCTGCACCATAGCGCAACCAGGAAGGGAAGCTGAGCAGAGATGATGCGCCATAATGCAACAAAGGCAGCCCAGCTGAGCAGTCCAGAGGTGCCATAGTGCAAGCAAAGAGACCCACAGCAGCAGAGCAATGGAACTGCGCAAACAGGAGGTAGGCAGGAGCCCACCACCCATGCCACAGATGGGCACAGGGACACACTGCAGAACCAACAATGTACCCCCACACCCCAAGCACAGCATAACTGGGGAGGGATGGAACAGCCACCAGACCACGGGGACAAGCAAAGAAAGCACATCCCGGCTGTGTTACTGCAGCACACCCACTGGCAAGCTGAGAGTGCCACACAAAGGGGTGGACCACCCAGTGTCCAGCAGCCCCCATGTGCACAGCACTCCCAGCACTGTGACCCCAAGACACCACCCATGTGCAGTGATCAGCACTGTAGGAATCCCCAGGCCCCCCAGCACACTGCAACCCCGTGAACCACAGAACTATACCAGCTAAACCCACCATGAGCACCCAGCAGTGGGTGGCAGCACACGCAATACTCACTGGAAGCCACACCCACACCAGAGACACCACCCCACACACACGGACACACATTCCCATGACCATACCAGCCCAGATGCCATGCACCACTGCAACTGAGCACCTATAGCCAGCTGCAAATCAGAGACCACCACAGTATTCATATCAAAATATAAATGTAATGCTGAAGATGAACAACAAGAACAACAAACAACTATCAACAGATTTACAAAGCAGGGGTGGGGGTATGGGTATGAGGTAGAGGGTGGGTAAGGGGCAGGGTGAACAACCGGGATAGGGAAGGCTGTCCTTCAGCTAGCGCCTGGCAGCCTGCCCTCCTCCTGTCTGGTGCTGTGCCTGTGGCCTCCGCTGGTGCCGCATTCCATGCCGCTGCAAATCCAATAAAATGGTGTGGGTGTAGATGGCCACCTGAGTGAGCCTCTGCAGTCCCTGCTCAATACGTCTCAGGATCTGGATACCTAGGACAAGGGATCAGAGTCAATGGCTGTGACTGTCCACATCCCTGAATCCCACCCATCATGCATGGCATACAGCCAGTGCCCCGCCTCCTGTGATGGACTGCACCCACCCACAGTGACCGTGCACAAGACATGCCCAACCAGGTAGCAATAGCCATGTGTACCACTGCACACACACACTGCCCATGTCCATCACAGCACAACCAAGGCTGCCCAGTGACGTGGCTCTGTGGTGGGATGGCAGTGCCACAGCCATGTGCCCAGTGCATGCATGGACCACCAGTGATGCACACATGCAGTGCCACTGGACAGTGATGACTGTCACATGTTGTGAGCATGGTAGTGTCGTCCATGGAAGGTGGCCATGCCCCCAGCATGCAATAGCATCTATGATGTAATGACACTCACCTCACTGTTGCTGCTGCAGGTGCTGCTGCGGCTGTGGCTGTGGCACTACTCCTCCACCAGCCACCCCGGTACTGCCATCCCAGGCCTCAGCTTGTGCCCGCCTCCACCCTCCATGCCTGTGGGAGACAAATGAAGAGAAATACATCAGTGAGATCCCAAAGCAGACAGCCCCTTGCCCCATTGAGTGTGCCTGCCCATACAACCAGACCCAAACAGCACACACCTGCAAACACATTCACAGCAAACCATAGCCCAACCCACCCCCATGAGCAGGTCACATTACACAGTCACCCATGCGGACAATACCGTACTACACAGCACACCCACCTGGCCTAGGCACAATGCCCTCCTGGCATGAGACCTGAGGGGCTCCAGCAGAGCACGCCCTCCTCTGCAGGTCACTGTAGCGGTGTCTGCACTGCTCGGGAATCCTTCTCCACCCAGTGGCCTGCTCCAGGGCAGCAGCCACCTGCTGCCACAATGGGTGCGTGCCACCTGCAGGGCACTCCCCAAACAGTGTGCCATGGTGAGGCTCCACTACAGCCACCAGGTTTGCAACCTCCAAGGCCCCACAGTGGAGCTCTCCTCGTGCCATTTCCAATTTGTACAGTGGCAATATGGCTCCACAGCGCCGGTAACCCCACATGGAAATGTTACAATAGAACTCCATCAGTCCCTATTGTGCTGTTTGTACAGCCAGCCGCGGTCCCCATCATGCTGTCACCGAACAGGTGTGATAGGAGCCGCACACAGGCCAGATGTACAGCACCAGGGGCTAAGGTCGGGCACAAGGTCAGAGGTCAGTGGTGCAAGGCCATGCGCAGCACCATCGACATCTACACGCCCTGTGCGAATGGTCACCTGTGGCCAGTGCCACAGTGGACTATTGCGCAGTTGTGCCACAGCTTACTTGGTGCCCAGCGCCAGTGCCACTGGCACAATGGTGGCTGTGTCCTGAATTGCTGATCACACACAGCACATCATCAGCATGGCAGACTCCCGCGTAAGCTACCTGGGCATGCACAATGCAGTGTACTACACAGTCACAGAAATGCGCCATTGGCTCAGCTGCTCAACCAGAGATTGGCGCAAAGCGCAACAGCGCCGATATTCAGTCGACACATGCAAATGATCTGATCAGCCATTCAAAGGCACAGTGGTGCGATTTGCATGTCATTAAAGTTGAGCTACTCCTAATTTGCATGCATTGCACTATAAACACATGGTCAGCCGCGCTGGCCAGATTCGGTTACTGCAGGTGAGAGGTGAGTTGCATGCTGTGTGATGTTTCTGGCTAATGGTCATGGGATAAGGCTGTAGACTGCACAGTGACAAATGTCCACTTCCACCCATACAGACTGACATGACCGAGCAGAGCCAAGGTAAGGGTAAGGATGGTGGGCGAAGGAAGAGGCCCAACTTCACCAAGGCGGAGACAGAGGCCTTCTTCCAGGCCTACCTGGAAGAGGAGCCACTACTGAGTGGACAGTGGGCACCCCAGGTCTGCAGGGTTGCATGGGAGGGTAGCTCGGCAGTGAACCTGCACAGAAGCCACCAGCACTCCATGCAGGAATGCAAAAGAAGATGGGGACAGACCACAGAAGGGTGAAGGAGAAGGTGGCAGCCCTCAGGGCGGCATGCGCTGGCACAGGCAGGGCCAGCCAGTGGTGGCAGAGCTGACCCCAGCTGAGGACCAACTGGCTGCATCAATGCAGTGGAGTGCTATAGAGGGCATACCAGGAGGTGGATTCCAGACAGGTGGAAGCCCATCACTGCATGGTATGACATGGTGGTGGTGTTTGGGGAAGTTTGATCACATGCACTAACATGTCCTTATTTTCTGTTACTGATCCTGTTCATCTGCAGGGGACGGTGATGGTGGGACCATGCAGTGAGGAAGACCTGCCGGAGTTGGAGGAGGGTCCATCCACCTCTGTCGCCAGCCAGCATGCACTGCACCAGCATGCACGCCTGGCTGCCAACTCTGTTGTCGGTGAGTTAGGTGTTGGGGTGCATAGTCTGTGTTCAGCAGTCTGGCATGCAAGCATGCCAGCACGCTGTGACTGTGGCTGTAGCATACCTGCACCATTGATGATGCAAGGACTTCAATGGTAGTGACACGTGTGTGTCCCATGATGGACACACAGCAGGCCAGCACATGCCCTGGGCCTAGCTGGTTCCAACGCAGGTGCCAGCACATCAGCACAGTCCCAGGCTGTGCCTGTCAGCACCGTGGGCAGCACTCGTGGCTTTGCAGGACTCTGGCACTGTTGCGCCACAGCAGTGGAATGAGTGGTCCCTGGGGCACAGCAGTTGGAGGGCAGCAGCAGCAGTCACCCACCAGGTCTGGGAGTACAGGGTCCAGCGGTGGCACATGCACACCGCCTGTTGACTTGCCCATACCTGGTCCTGGTGAACAGTGCCCACCTCAAGGGGTGTTGAGCATCAGGATCTTCCATACCCTGGGGAACAGGATGCCGATGTGGCACAGGACCCATTTGGCAAGCACACCCACCTACTGCGGGAATCAGTACAGCAGCAGGGACGGGTTGCATCGTCTGCGGAGGCACTGTGCATGGCTGTGGAGCGGCACAGCAGGGACAATGCTTTGATCCTTGCAGAGATGGTCCAAATGTGGATGGATGTGACCGCTGCCATTCACAGGCAGACCCAGGCATTGGTTGCTGTTGTGACTGCATTGGGCACACAGTCAGGTGCCCCTGTACCATGCACCCACACAGTACACTCTCCACTCCATTCCTGGCATCGTGTGACACTCAGCCTGTTGACACCGGGTTCTGCTGTGGCTATCCGAGCACCCTGGTGCAGGTATATTTAGCATGCTGCAGACCCCTGTTTGGACAAGGTCGCGATTAGCGCAGTGGGACCCTGGTGGTCCATCGGTGCCACCCCATGTGGCCCATGCTCAGCCTGCCAGTGCTGCTGGTCACAGCGGGCCACCCATGCATCTGAGAGGTGGCCGTGGCACAGTGCAACATGACTGACCTGTCTCCCAGTGCGGGTCCTGTCTGGTGCTGCCCTGTGTGTAATGTGTGTCATGGTGGCAGTGCACTGGTGGGTGCCCTGCCCAACATGCCGACACACGAACCACCTGCACACCCACCTGACTGCTGTCCACAGGTGCATGTACATGATGATGCCTGCATTGTACTGTACACCAAGGTGCAAGGGTGCCCAGCATCTGACACACGTACTTGGACAGTACAGGTGGTGGGGTGGTCTGTGGATCTGTGTGTTTGACATGTCTGTTCCTGCTCTGCTGTGCACCTGCCCATGTACGCTTTTGCCTGGTGTGTGTGTGTGTGTGTCCATATGACTGTTCACCCATCCCTGATGGTGTGTTCATTGCCTGGACCCTTCCTCTCCCTTGCCGTCATGCACCCCTGGTGTGTTACCCTGTGTGCCTGTGGGTTGCGCCTGGACAGTGTTGGTTGTATGTGGCCCTTGACTTACCTGTGTCATGCAAAATGCTCCTCCATGATGGTATCCCGGTGCAGCTGGGCCTGCCGGATCAGTCGGGGGTCCTGCCTTCCAAGGGGCTGCTCATCTCCATCATCACTGGTGTCGCGATGCCCCCATCACTGTCCCCTCCCTCGACCTGTATGGCTATCCCACAGTCTTTGGCCATGTTGTGCAGGATACAACAGGCCAGGAATATCCCACAGGCCTTTGAGGGCTGTACTGTAGGACACCGCCAGAGGTGTCTAGGCATCGGAAGTGTGCCTTACATCCCAAACACCCGCCTATGATGTTGCGTGGTGGCGGCATGTGCCTCATTATATCGTTGCTGAGATGGGATCATGGTTGCGCCGGTACAGGTGTGAGCAGCCAGGGATGGAGTGGGTATCCACTGTCACCTGTGTGGAGATAGTGGAGATAAGTATCATGTTCAGGTCCATATTGCCCATATCCCTGTGTGCCACTACCATGGCACCTGTGGCATTCCCACCCTTGCCCCAAGTTTGCAATTCCTACATGCATACTCACCCACTAGATGGCCTGTGGGATGTCCCCACTCTCAAATTGATGGCACAGTGTGGACTGATACCATATGAAGGCATCATGTGCTCCCCAGGTGTGTGGCACAGACATTGATTTTGTGCCCACTGGCATCACACACCACCTGGCAGTTGACACTGGAAAAGCCCTTCCTGTTCCTGCATGTGGCCCCATCAGGGCCAGGTGGCGCGAATAGCCACATGGGTGCAGTCTATGGCCCCTAGCATGCCAGGCATATGTGCTACCCTGTGGAACTCCTGCATGTTTGCTGTATGGTCTGCCACGTGCTGGGGAAATGGATGTACTCTGCAGCATATGGCAGCAGTGCACTGAGGAATTGGGTGAGGATGCGTGACATGGCCGACTGTGTTATGCCTGTGGTGTCCCCTATTGGCCTCTGGAAGGTGCCCATGGCGAGCAGGCACATGCAGGCTGTTACCTTTGTCTCCACTGACAGAGCGTGACTCCGCCATGAGGGTGCCTGCATCACATCACTGCACAGCCTCACAGAGCTGCCTCATATTCTTCTGTTCAGGCAGTACCTGCCCACAATCTCTAGTCTGAATACAGCTCAAGCTGATACGGGCACGGGTACTGCCTGTTGGGGGCATACCACTGACGGGCTCTTCCACAGCCATGTCCCCCTGCAGCATGCCTTCTCACCCTCATTACAGCTTCCATGTGGAAGCTGGCACTGTCCATCTCCCTGGTTTGTGTCCCTCTCGTTGTTGTTGTTCTGTTACCCCCGCTGTCCTGACTGCTACCTCCACTGCACCAGGTACACCTACTGGCCTCTGCAGTCTGTGGCCCGCACACCCTCCCTTGTCCCTCTCCTCTCCTGTGCACCCCCAGGCCTGCACTCTTTGCCACTGTCTCCTTTCTCTCTGCCTCATGTGACTTCTGTAGCGTTTCTTGCACCTCTTCCTTGAGCCTTTTTATTTTGGCTCATTTCACCATGGCGCACCTTCCGGCTGATCCTCGCTGTTGTGCATTGCGAAGTCTTTAAATATCGCATTGTGCTCTTTATGTATGGGTCCACCCCTTCGTGCTGGCGCATGCCTTCATTTGCATTGTGCTGTTGCTCAGCCTGTTTTCACTGCCCTGCTGAATATCGCAGAATGGCGAATTGACTTCTGCGACAGCAACCCTTATTACGCATGGCACAACCCTTTGAATATCCCACCCTTAATGTTTTAATGAAACTGTTATCACAGGATATTTAATGCTAGGTTGCCAGAGAATCTTTATCTTACTTGCACGCCTGTTAAATGTCGATGTGAAGGTGTTTAAGTTATCTGAAGGCTGCGGTCTTGTGCTATTTAACATATGAATACTGACCACTTTAAATTATCAGGCAAAGGAATCCAGCATTTTTATGTGTTTAGCGATAGAGTTTTCCAGTAGCACCACGCCCCAACCTTTGGAACTTAGAATCAATATACGATGGTAAAAATAATTCCATCAGTGGACAGGACAGGCAAAACACACAACCGTGAAGCAAGCGGAGATCTAAATGAAGTTGGTGTTAAAAAAGGAAGTGCCTTTATGGAACCAGTGACGAGATGATGTAAGGTGTGTGCATTGTGGTGCGAAAACTAAATCTCAGAGACTAAGACATCTTAAAATATCTAAAATAAATCTAAATAGAAGAAAAATAAATTTTCAGTGTTACTATATCAACAGGTAGCACGAGTGTTACATATATGTTTAAATATCTACGGTAACTGGACCTCGACTGTGGGGAAAAACAAACTGAGTTTTCTTTTAAAGTTCCAATTTAAATTTAAACTTAATCAAACCAACTAGATTTTCAGTAATTACACATAGTCCTTAGTCTAGAAGGATTTTTGATAGGTCAGCCCAATAAACAAAGTCCAGGATTATGGGCTGGCAGTTGATTTCTAAAATCACTATGTACAAAAAACAGTGTATTAAAATTAAATAAATAATAGTGGATTATAGTGAGTCATTAAAGCATTTATAAAATGCAATAAAATGCAATAAAATGAACAGAAGGAATCAGAAAGATAAAAGGCGGACTTTCCTCTGTTTTCCACTATTGCACTTTTCCACTGTTTTTCAAGTCTTCTTCTAACTACTTGTCCTCCACTGTTTGGCGACTGAACCCCGCAGGGTGTTTGAAACTCAGCTGTCAGGCAAGGCTATTTCCACCAAAACTCCACGGCCTGGTGGCTTTTCAAAATGAGTAATGAGCGTTGAGTAAATCCTGCTTTAGCGGCTCCGTTCGGCAGCTCAGCTCAGCGTGCAGCAGCTATTCATCACCTGGCTCCTCATCACAGTTTCAGCTGCCATTATGTAAAGAAACTGTTTCTTCTGGCTCAGGTTAATCTGCTGTTGTGTAAACAGTCCCAGACAGTTATTCTGTGATTCCGGATTCGTGAGTCCACCTCTTTGGAACAAATCCACATTATAGAATTTGTGGAGCTTCACAGCAAATTCCATG
Organism: Neoceratodus forsteri; assembly: GCA_016271365.2. Lineage (NCBI taxonomy): Eukaryota > Metazoa > Chordata > Ceratodontiformes > Ceratodontidae > Neoceratodus > Neoceratodus forsteri. The sequence goes on from JADMNL010000032.1 coordinate 187,969,268, forward strand.
GTAGCTTGTACCTCACTCATTTTGAGCTTAGGTGCTGAAGGCAAACATTGATGACATCACCTCTGCAACAGTCTGACCAGCAAACAAGCTGCCGGTTGTAGGAAAAGTTGAATGGCTCTGGTGTGCTTCTACATCTCCCCAGGTGACAGATCAGTTCACCTATCAATACACAAGTTCAAGAGTCGATCAGTAGATCCTTACACAGTCTTTTTACTTGGTGATTTGGCAATTGTCCGCGATGCACTCTGTAACAGTGATGTGCTGACTGTGGCTACATCTTCCTTCAAGCAGTTGATTCTCCCCACCAAAACCTCTAGGTTTTAATTCCATGCTTCTGTCAATTTGTTTGTCCAATGTTCATCAGCTATACTGTAGTTGCCTGATGTATGTTCCACACTTCAGGAGGGCAGAGTGGTGGAGTGTGTCCTACTATTACTGGTGGTAAGTCATCCCTATGCTGTGCTGGAAGCTGAACTCTGTGTAAGGTTCCTGTGCAGTAAGTGGTTCTGAAGTACATTATCAGTTGCTCCATCACCCCTAGAGTAGTAGCCCGGAGAAACTCAAGTCTGCGGCTGCTGCAGCATGGGCCAAAATCTGCAAGGGCTTGTCAGAACTGCTTTTGCTTCGCCGCTTCATCAAGGGTCTGCATTAAGCTGCCTTCTTGGCATCCTCAGAAGGGTCATGGCTGTCCTGAGACTCAAGCGTTGGGTTTTCATGGTGAGAGAAGTTGATAAAGCACCCTTACAGTTGGTGCTGTGATTTACACACCTCCAACAAATGTTGGTGTTCCGTGACTTGCTTGGTGTACATAAAGCTATCATATCATAGTCTCTGACCACCCCTGGTAGTGGTTATAACTCCATGACGTATATTAAACTAACCTGTTTGTTGAAAAGAATTACAAATCACACATAACCCCTTTAATGCAAAGCATCAGGGGCTGTATATGACTTTGTATTTCTTTGACACTTAGCTTCCTGCCAATGCCACACCTCGCATCATGCCAGTGACCTGGGTTCGGAACGAGCCTGGGTCATCGGGGGTCAGCAGGGGAGGGAGGGAGAGGATTGAGCATCCAAGGGACAGCTCTCCTCTCCCAGGAGGGAGGAGGGCATTTGCCTGGTGCTTGACTAACCTCTGGCAGAGGCCAGAGTAACAGCAAGCGCGGGAGCATGTACAGGAGAGGGCTGGGAGTGGCGGTCATCGGCGTAATGCCTTGATGTCAGGATGCCGGCCACTTCCTCAGAAAAAGGGGAAAAATACCACCAGAGCAGATGAGTAGATGGAGCACCTAACACCGACCCTAACTGCCTGCCCTGACCACCGGGGACCCGATGAGACATAGAAGCATTGGGACTCCGGTCCCACCCTGCACCTACCTGGGGGGTATAGCCATGGCTCCATGGGGAACTCCTGGGAACCAGGTAAGGCAAGTTGTGGGTTGGTGGATGGTGTTCCAAAGAAGTGTAGCTCTGGGGTGAGAAGGCAGATAAAAATAGAAAAGTAAAAATAAAATAATGAAGTAGCTAGTAATATGCTGCTAATACATTTGCATTTCAAATGATGGGATAAAAGGGATTTTACTTTGCCCCAGCATTCATTGTTAGCTGTACAATCTCATTGTTCATGTATGCTGGAAAGGGACCGTTGGGTTATCATAACTGATGACCTCAAAGTGGCAGGGCAGTGTGTAGGGCTAATGGGATGCTGGGGTGCATAGAGCTGGGTGCCTCCAGTGTGAAGAGGGGAGGTGTTATTGCCACTGTATCACTCACTGGTGAGGCCTTACCTGGAGTACTGTGTCCAGTTTTGGAGGCTACACCCAAAAGAACACAGACAGGGAAGACAGTCCAGAGGAGGGCAACCAAAGTGGTTCCAGGGTTGCCAAGAAGCCCTACAAGGAGATACTGAAGGATCTCAACATGCACACCTTGGAAAAAGGAGAGCAAAAGGAAAACATGATAGAGACCTACAGTGTCACACAGGGCTGAACAGAGAGTGCAGGAGGGATTGCCTTTTAAATGACAAAGAGCACCAGGACTAGGGCATGCAATGAAGCTGGGGGAGTTATTTTAAGATGGATGTGAGGAAGTATTACTTCACTCTAAAGTTGATAGGCTCCTGGAGCAGGCAGAAGAGGTGAAATCAGTGTGAAGCTTCCAGCACAAATGAGACAGACAAAGAAAATAGGCCCTATGCATGAACAGGTGGGAATTATGCACGGAGGCATGTAACATGCCTGTGTAGCTCACATAACCTGGACAGGTGCAGAGTGCATGGTATTCACACTGCATGCGCCCATGGGGCACCTGTCCACAGCCCTGACCCCTAATGTGCAGGACTTCACAGGGTGGCCAGGAGGCATAGCAGACCCTGGTGGGCATCCTATAATGGATCACTTGTGAGGGAAGGCATGGGTCCAGGTGAGTGAATACCTAACGCAGGAACCTGGACCTGTGTGGCCATGTCCCATTCTCGATGTAGCAGAAGAACCCCCCAACACATGAATACCCTGACCCCACATGTGAAATACATCTCCAACACATAATAGCCCCAACTCCTGTGAGCAGAACATCCCCAACACATGACAGCCCCAAAGCCCTGTGAGCATTACATCCTCCCTAACACATGTATGCCCCATCCCAGTATCAAGTCATGGTTCCCAACACGCATAAAATACATAATATATGAACCCCTCACATGCAGCAGAGCCCTGGTCCAGACACTCCGATAACTGACCTGGTACCACTGTATTAACAATGGTGGCCAGTGGACCCACCTGCAGCACCAACCAAACCCCCAACCCCATACCTGTCAGTTGGTACCTCAGAGCCGATGGCCAGTGGCACAACCCTCTTCACATATCCTTGGCCGCTGGCCATCCAACCGATGCAAGTCACAAGTGGGTACCTCAGAAATCAGTCCTGGGGCCAGTCGTCTTCAATATCTTCATCAGTGACATTGCAAATGGACTGGAGGGTAGGGTTGTCTGTTTGCAGATGACACCAAGATCTGCAACAGAGTAGATGATCCAGGTGGTGGGTAGAAGGAAAGAGATCTGGATAAACTGGCAAATGGTTGGAAAAGGGCAGCTTGGGTTTAACGCAAGAATTGCAAGATCATGCACATAGGAAGAGAAACCCTGAAGCCACCTATAGGTTGAGAGGGAGTTGCTGGCAGTCACAAGGGAAGAAAGAGACTTGGGCATCATCATCACAAATGACCTGAAATCA